>CP136062.1:126132496-127332496 GCA_032622095.1 Siphonodentalium dalli
TCATTCAGTCAACCCAACAAACGGAAGTGAAAGACAGATTGATATTTGGAGTGAAGATGAATTGAGCAATCTGAGATGTATCTAGCGATTGGGAAAATAGAAAGGTGAAGTACTTTAACAATGCAACCTCACTCTGCTACCATTGTTAAAGTACTTCACCATTCTATTTCCCAGTCACTAGAAATGCTAGGCTATAGGAGACCAGGGTCAGATTTAATTTCCCCAGTTGAAGTTGGTGATGTTCACTTGTTAGTCACCTTGATTGTGCAATTTATCTTCTGCAAAATTAGGGGGTATATAGAAACAGAACAGAAGGAAAAAAGTATCTAAAACAATGTTAATTTGAGACTAGATACTTCCCAAAAGATGAGGCCTAATCAGAATGAGGTCCCCAGAAGGTGCTTTTGGTGATCACTAAATTCACCCTATATAGACCTCATTCTGCAAATGACAGACACACTATCTGCAGACTTGTCATTATTGCCAGTGTGATTCATTGTTAACACTGAATCGGACCCCTGAATATAATATTTCCAAATATCCAATTTATCCCATCTATTGACACATTGTTGCAATTTTTGCAAATGTTTTATGATGAAATAAGAATGATGTATCCACGATATTTGTCAAAAGACAGATATAAATTCAAATCTGCAGAAAGTGTCGAGTCGCAGGGCCCTACACATCTCCAATCTAAATGGTATTCGGGTCTTAATATAATATACATCTACAGAAATGCCCTAATTAATCGACTCCATAACCACAGCAGAATTATGGGTAATTTTTCAGGATTTAGTCGGAAATATGGCTTGTTGCCATTCATCGGAAAGCTCTCACTGAGAGCTTTCCGATGAATGGCAACAAGCCATATTTCCGACTAAATCCTGAAAAATTACCCATAATTCTGCTGTTGTTATGGAGTCGATTAATTAGGGCATTAGGTAGTACTGTATTTAAGAGGCCATATCTGAGAAATATCTTTCGAGTCCAATTAAGATATATAATAGTCACTCATATCTGACCAAAATTTGTTGGCTAAAGAAGAAGATTATTAAAATTGTCGGACAGGTATTAATTTGAATCAAGGTTAATTCAAAGGGTTGGAAGGTTAACATCATGTAAACTTACCATAGCAAAAATCTTAACAAATCTGTCACTATGGCAATCTCGAATTTGAAGGAATTCCTTCCACCATTGTTTAGCATACACCAAGAACAGCCTCTCCCTCTCAGCTTGTCTGCCTTTCTCCATGGAGAGCTGTGTTTTGAGGACATCCTCATCTATCAATCTGTCTGTTCGAGGAAATACTTCAAGGACACAGTCAAGAATGCCAGCGGCAACATTGCTCTCAGAACCTGCAAGATAAATATGAACTAGAGTTGTCACTGTAAGATTAAGAAGGATCAGGGAGTTAGCCAGGAATTGGAACATGGGTGCCCAAGCCCATTCCATAAAACATCGGGTAACAGGGTACATGTAATTGGACTGTTCTAGAGGCAGTGTCACCATGTCCATTGTAGGTGTCTGGGGCTTCCTTTGGGAAACAGGGGCCCTCTGGTCAAAGGGTGTTCTCCAGGGCATATTTACCATGTTGTCTTTGTTAAATATATACATCCAAATAGCAGGGCCATTCTCTGCCAACATTGATCAGACATAATTGGGCAGTCTTCATTCGCAACTGCCAGTCCAAATGACGGGTGGACGGGGTCACTGGCTAAGCCTCTGCTAAGGATATACCTGCAATCCAATCTGACAGGCCTAAAAATCCGACGAGAATCCGAATCATGATTCTCATTTTGATTCTAGTAAAAAGTCTTGATTCCCTGTAGAAACACTATGTTTTGATTCTCGCAAAATTTTTATGGATGTTAAGGCCTGTCTGACAACATTAATAATAAGTAGCAATACATTGTATTAACATATTTGTAACGAGAGGCCGATCACGATCGGCAGATGTTTAACCCATACCTTGGCGATACTGATTAGCTATTTTAATAGATTCTTACACCAACCTTTTCATGAGTGCAAAAAAATCAACAATTCACACCTTACTATTGAGGTCACAAGTGGAATCAGACTTACTGGGCACCTTGCTCACATATGCACAATAGGAACATGGATATGGCAATCAATTTCAACCAGATATGTCTTATAGAGTGATAAAGCTAATTAAGCTAAATCCATAGTCAGAAAGATGCACCATAGCTGTTTTTATTATGTTTTTTGTTAGTTGCATATTAAAAATTCATGGGATCATTTAGATGGGAGAAAAGGGTTAATATTTCCAATTTAAAAAATCAATACATGAACCACTGTACAAGTGAGGGATGTATAGACTTGGATATAAAATTATTGATAATGATTGGATATAAAATATTTTAATGCTGAATTTTTAGATAGCTAGAGGTATATGTACTAGTATGAGATTGGTCAGATTGAAAATAAGATTCATTACATTGGATAGCATACTGTATGACCATGGATTGGAATGGGTAGGGTTAATTTTCTTCTAAGCTGAACATTGGAAAGATGTAATTTATGTAACAGCGGAAATATAATTTATGGTTAATTTTATCAAACCAATCGATCCCAAAATCTAAACAAGTGAAGAATGCATCAACATGGATGCAATTATATATAGTGATCATGTAAAGTATATCTAGTTACTAGTATCACATTGTGTCAACAGGATTGGTGGAGATGTTAATATTTTTAAGCAAATCAACCATATGACTCTCAATATGCAGGTTAGGGGTGTGTTATCATAAACTATGCCAAGAACTATAAATAAAATAAATGGAAATATTTGAGTTATGAAATCGGATAGAATAGGGTTAATCTTATCCAAACTAATGAACTGATAAACACAAAAAAGTCTATAAAAAGCATGTCATTGGATTTAGCAAAACCCACACAACAAGCCAGTCCCTAATGTCATGAAGACTATATAGACAGCAGACCTCTGGCCATCACTGTCATATTCATTTTATTTATGCAGTAGAGTGAGGCTTGAGATCAGATTATAGGAATGTGAGACTTAAATAAACAAACACTGCACACAGCCCAGATGCTGTGACAAGCTTCTCCAGAGATGAGATCAATTATTACGCCACCTAGTGTGGTGTTTCTAGCATTTGGTTTTTTTATATCGCATGGAGTACAGGGCGAATGTATTCTTGGAGATTGTTTGTACCTTACTCAATCGTACCGATATAATCACGTAGATGCCGAAATTGTAAAGTTAACGCCAGCGGTGTATAATACGTTTATGAAAATATGATAAATCCTATCGATAGAGTCAGGACAGGCTCAAATTGTAAACTTAAAGTCACCGGTGTAATAATATGTTGTTGAAAATATAAATAATCTGATAGCCTGAAAATATTGTATAACCTATTGGGAGCCCATAATAAATGGGAATAACCCATTGGGAGCCCCTGCATGTAGTGAACTGAATTGTGGGTATTTTATGGAGATTGTTTGTACCTTACTGAATCGTACCGATATAATCACGTAGATGCCGAAGTTGTAAAGTTAACGCCACTGGTGTATAATATGTTTATGATAAATCGTATCGATAGAGTGAGGACAGGCTCAAATTGTAAACTTAAAGTCGAAAATATAAATAATCTGATAGCCTGAAAATATTGTATAACCTGTTGGGAGCCCCTGGTGTAGTGAACTGAATTATGGGTAATTTTAATTGGAGTGCGCATGTCTGTTTTTTTTGTAGTAACGGCCATCTTTTATTTTCTGTAATTATGGTAAGAGTTTATGGTTTAATTTATTTATTATTTAAGTTTGTTTCAATTTTTGAATGGTTTTATGTTAACCCGATAATTTGTATTTTGTAAAGAATAAAATTGTTTGAAGAAAAATGGCGAATTTCCAAATTTCCGGCTTCGGATGCTGTTCTGAGTGTCAGCTCGATAGTGAGACTGTGACGGTGTGAGTGACTGAGAGTCTCAAGTTAGTTTATTTACAGTTGTGTTCCGAGTATTTTTTGTAGTCAAATATTAATGAAATACGCTTTGTTTATATATACTAATTTGCTTATTTATAGAAACGTGTAATATTAATTTGAAAGTTATTTCGATAGACTATTTGTTTTTAGTTGAAGATAAAACAAATTTGGAAAACAAATATTATAACCCATTGTGAGCCTCGTGAAGTGTATTGTGGGTATTTTAATATAATTGCGCATGCGCAGTCTATATGCGTTCTTTTGGGGAAATTCGCTATTTTGGTTAAGTGAAACAATGGTATGAGTTCAATGTTTGTTTGTATATAAGAAAGTATATTGAATTTTGGAGGCCGACAATTGTATCTATTTGAAGATTAAAAGTTGCTTGTGTGTATTTAGCTGTGCATGGTTCGTTAATTAGGCCAGCCTATTGTCATATTAGAACGTCTCCAATAACATACAACCTCTCTGCAGTTAACATTGTGAATTTGGCAACAGTCCAAGCAGGCCCTCTAATGGAGCACTGTGAATTTGGCAACAGTCCAAGACACGTGGGGTATAATAACTGAACACCTGTGGCCAACTTGATCTCCAGAATGTTTTTAAGTGGAAGGGACAGTGTAGTGGGGTGGGTGTGGAAGTTAGATTTTGAGTGTGTATGATTCACAACTTTTGTAAAAAAAAGTTAATGCATATGTAGTTGGAAATTTCATACATTATTACACTACAACATAAAGGTTAAAATACATGGTTACCATTGCCTGGTATCCCAACTAGTAATTATTGTCCCCATTATGATGGGGACGGGGATCGAATGATGGAGGTATTTTGAGGGGGTGGGAGTCACAACTGTTATAAAGAATTTTAACAGTTGGAAATTTCATACATGATTACACTAACTTTTTGTCCCCATTTATTTTACTGCTGTCTTGTTTGTTACTGTATTCCTGATATGGAAATAATAAAGAGCATTTATTACGCCACCTGTGGTGTATCTAGCTGCTGAGATTTTGATATTGCGTGGTGGACAGGGCGAATGCATTGTGGGGCTTTTATTTATAGAGTTGGAAATTCCGTTTATTTAAAAGTCGGAACTACGCGACCAGTAGGCCAAGTCCAGTAAAACGGTTCGTTATAGGTGCTGGTTGTTATTGTTATTTTAACGGAATTCTGAGTTGGTCATTCGCGAAACCAATATATTTTATATTCTATAATTAAAACCGTGGGTATATAATATATGATCCTCTTTATGGATATTGTAGGAAGGTAAATTTAGCTAAAGCGGTGGGATATCTTGCAAGACAACACATTTCGGTTTGCGCTATAACTGCTCAATGTTTTAAGGTGTTACACAACGTCTGATAAAAAGAGTTCTATCGGGAATATTCACACTATTTTTTCAGAGAACATGCATAGAGTAAACATAGTCCTATCGGACTATCGTAAAGTAGTTCCGTTTAATTCGGGATTAATTAACCCTCAGACTGCCGAAACTGCCGACAATAAATTCGCTTGTTCGTGTCCGCCGAAAATCAAACTTGCCTGTTTAGAGGTCCCATTTTCGTGGCTAATGGTGATAGAATCACAATTTTTCAGTCAAGTTCATGGATAAATTACATTACACTTAATCGGCTTATGTCCGCGGCCATAAACCTGCGTTTTGATAACAATTTATTTGAGACAAACTGTTGCGCGGGTATCAGTCGGCGCTTATCGGTTGAAGTTATTATGATCGTGCAGCCTGCGCGTGCAACAAGTGTTCAAATACAACAGAAGAAAAAAATACTATGTCAAATAAATAACGTCATCAATGGACAGACAAGTTTCATTTCCGCGGGACACGAAAAAGCGAATTTAATGTCGTCAGTTTCGGCAGTCTGAGGGGTTTAATTAATCTCCTTTACGATATCCCGATAGGGCTATATTTACACTATGTTCTCTGAAAAAAAATGGTGTGAATATTCCCGATAGAACTATTTTTATCAGACGTTTTGTAACACATTAAAACATTGAGCAGTTAGCGCAATTTTCTGGAATTTCGGACTATTTCGTCTATAAAAATACGATGAGCAACTGAAAATGTTTTTCAACATTCTGGAAGGGGTAGATGTCCAGGTATATATGTTTAAAATTTCACGCATAAACTATGACAGATAACAAAGTTATAATTAGTTTTATAGGCCCACCATAAATCCCCTATAATAAACGCATGCCTCCGTAAGCACATGGCTTTGCTGTGGATGCTTTCGTTCCCAGCATGCATCATTCTCGCTATCTGTAAAATGTCTATGAACAATGGCTGTGCCACGCACTCTTAGCTTTGATCCGCATTTAGAAGCATTCTGGTGTGGCGAATGAGAAACCTGCAGTAATTTATAAGCCGTAGTTCATTGTAATAATTTGAAGAATTACTTATCTTAACGGAATTCTGAGGCGGTCCATTCATGTAACCAATATATTTTATATTATGATTTATATTTATGGCTAATAATACGATCTTGGTGGCGTTACCATTTCTGACTATGGTTTTCTTGTTCACTTAGTGTTATTTGTCTGTCTCCAACTAGCATTGGCTAAGGAGAACCCCCAAACACTCTGTGAGCCATGGTATTTATCTAATGTGAAGCTAAAGAGAAACTCATTTCCAATAAGACACTGGCTGTGTAATAAGATCTCCTCTGCCAAGCTGACTGCCTGCAGGCATTAATTAGATTATAAGCTACTTGAATTTTAAATGGCCATAACTCTGTTAAAATATACCAGATCAAACTCAAATTTGAACCTGATCTGTATTTTGGGGTGAGGACCATATGTACCAAATTTGGTGCTGATCAGAAGTAAAATATTTAAGTTAACACAGCTTGGATTAAGTCTATTTAAAAACAAGAGCAGAAAGGGTTAACTAAACGATACCAAAAACCATACAGATAAAGAACGTGCTAAGAAAAACCTAGGTAAGAAATATGAGGCATATCAGAAGAAAATTGTTTGACTTAGATGCATCAGATAGCATTTGTCTGCAGGGTTAATTTTTTCCAAACCGATCAACCGATCGATACCAAAAACTATATACAGGTGAGGGGTGTGTCATTATAAACCTACATATCAAATATGAAAACAATCGGACAAAAAGTACTTTGGTTACAGCATCGGATGGCTCATGCCTATGTGCGGATGCAAAGTGTTAATAATTTCTAAACCGATCAACTGATCGATACCAAAAACTATACAGGTGAGGAGTGTGTTATCATAAACATGCACATAAAATTTTAACACGATCCGATAAAAAATATTCAAGTAATTGAATCGGAAAGCAAGTGTCTACGGACAGACGGACAGACGGACAGATGGACGGACGGACGGACGAACGACGGATGGTTGATCCGGACGTCGGCATTATGTGTACCATACATGGTATGGGTACACATAAAAAGCAATATTGACAAATTTGTTCAAATGTTACTGAATAACCTCAGGTGTATCCATGATGGTATATATCTGTGCCAGGATTCATAACAATTAATCAAGAAGTGAATGAATAAAAGTTTGCACAAAATGTTCCCACAGGTGTTGAACAATATTGACTGCAAAATATAGGAACAAAAGCCAGGCTTATTCCAGTATATCCCCCACCCCCCCCCCCCCCCCCCCACAAAGATGTGTTCCGGATTCCATTTTACCAGTTACAATTTATATATAAAAAGAGTAGGATCTGTCTGTTCATGATTTTTCTCCCAGACCATAGGAGTAATTTCAACCAAATTTGGTGCAGTGACTTGGAGTACGCTGGCAGATGTTATAACTGGGTTAGTTTTTCATAATTTTGATTTTGAAAAAAGAAAATGTAAGTATAATTTAAATTTAATACTGTGAATTCATGGACAATTCTGAAATTTGTCAATTGTTGTGGTAGTCATGCATAATTTTATTTTCATTTTTTCCCCTCCTGCATCTACTTTATTTCAACCCAAATGTTCGAAACCAGGCTATATTATTGTTGTGGCCTTATTGCTTTGTACAACTGAAAGTTTTGTATAAATAACATGTGACACATAAACTAGGCTTGTGAATACCAAAGAAAGTCAAATTTATTGTCTTATTCTAAGACGAAAAAATGGCCGTAACTAATGTAAAAATAATTGGACAGAACCCAAATTCGAACATGGCCTGTATTTTTAGCTGGGAAATACACATACCAACTTTGGTTTAGATCAAATAATCCAAACTGGAGTTATTGATCGGAAACAATCAGACAGACGGACGGACAGACTGATTACATAATACAACCTTTTTTTCAAAAGGGCGTATTAATGGAAGTGTCAATGACACTGTAGCTCAACTTGGAGAGGGGATAACTTCATGTGTTGCAGTCACTGGAGCAATTAGGAATGCGGAAAGTTGAAATGGCTAAGTAATACAAATTGAAGAATTATATATAACATAAAATCCACTGAAATTCAAAGCTCCCATATAGTGGTCACCCCGAAGATCAATATGAAGTTTGGTGACGTTCAGATGAGGGATGTGTCTGTAGGTGTGCTAAAGAATTTAGTCATGCAAAGAGTAAAATCCAAAATGGTTGCCGATGGCCATGTTTTTATAAACTGGCGGCCATCTTTTCCCAACGAAATTTGGAAATATTTTATGGCTCCCATCTGGTGGTCACCCAAAATATCCGTATGAAGTTTGGTGACGATCGTATCAGGAACGCGGTTTCAGTGGTTTGTAGGATGTGCCAAAGGATTTAGTCATGCAAAGAGTAAAATCCAAGATGGCTGCTGGTGGCCAAGTTTATCATAAAAAAATTGTTCCATTTCGATAGCTCCCTTCTAGAGGTGATCCTACACATGCCTGTAAATATTCGTTACAGAGCAAAAGGTAAACTTTTATAGCAAATTAGCAGGAAAATTTGAGTGCACACATTATTTAACTCTACCACTGGAGAAAGCTTCTAGATCAGCTATAACACGGATATGGATTAGTGCTCACTCACTTGAAATTGAAACAGGAAGATACTCGAAACCACCGAATCCAAGCAACGAAAGATTTTGTAAACATTGTACAGGCCAGGTGGAAGATGAAGCCCATTTCCTTCTGGTCTGTCCAGTTTACAATATCATTAGAAACAATTTATTACCCCCCCTTTTACTTGGTCGCCATATAGATACCAAGTCTCAAATAGTAACTCTCGATGCTATATTTAACCCACTAAACACCGGCATAGCTAGACAAGTGAGCACATTTATTCAAAAAGCTCTAAAAACCAGAATTAATTTCACAACATACATGTAGCCTACTATCTTTTAACCAAACTAGAAATTAACTAAAATAACCTGCATAAACTTAAACTATGAGACCACACCAGTCAAATTCTTTATTCACCTGTGTTATCGATCATCAACTGTTAACAACTCAACTCAACTCATTCATTATTATATAATAACTCAACTGAATTAATTATTATATCGATCATCAACTGGTTAACAACTCAACTTAACTCAATTTACTCATTATTATATAACAACTCAACTCAATTAATTATTATAACTAAACTATGACTCTGCATATAATAATTACTGTAACAATGTTATACCTCACATTATGTTTTATTTTATTTCACCTCATGTTGTTGGGACATACTTGTGTAACTAACTCGTCTAGTCCAATAAAGTACTTATTTGATTTGATAGGATTTGTAAATTTCAAAAAACAATTCTCCAATAAATGCAGGGTGTGCCGATAGATTCAAATTTGAAATCCAAGATGGCTGCTGGTGGCCATTTTTTTTTATACAAATTTTGGAGAAAAAAATGACGGCTCCCATCTAGAGATAACCCTGAAGTTCCATATGAAGTTTGGTGATGATCGGATGAGGGAGGTGGCCTGTAGGGTGTGCTGAAGAATTTAGTCATAAAAATAGTCAAATACAAGATGGCCATGTTTTTCAATGGAAAACTTTGATGGCTCCCATCTAGAGGTCACCCTGATTATCCATATGAAGTTTGGTGAAGATCATATGAGGGATGTGGTCTGTAGGTTGTGCCCAAGGATTTAGTCATGCAAAGAGTAAAATGAATGACTTGTTCCCATCTATATGTCAATATTAACTTCCACAACAAATTTCATGATGATCAGATGAACACTCAGGCCTGTAGCCCATGCTAATGGATTGATTTTTGTAATCCAAGATGGCCACCTGTTTGTTTGCTGAATGACCCCAAAATGACTCGTTCCCATCTAGATGTCAATGTCAACAGCCATGACAAATTTCATAATGGTTTGATCAAATAAATTACCTGTATCCCGTGCTAATGGAAATTGTTGACAGATGTCTCCATGCACACACGGACTCATGGATACCAAGCCATGGCAATAGTTCAAAATTTACAAGTAAAGTTGAGTTAAGTTGATCTAAAAATGAGTCCCCAACTTACCAACACCATTTAGTTCAAGCGACAGCTTCATTTTGTTGTTCTTATTCGTCAGTACAGGACGCCACTCCAGGAAGTGTGATGAAACAATTGACATTTCTCCAGTTGGGTCCGTCTTTATCAGTACAATATGTAAGGGATCACATATAGAGAGCATTCCAGTGCTGTCAATCATTTTTGCAGCCATACCTGCAACATGCATTGAATAATGTTTTTAGATTTACCATAACACTTTCTATACTTAATGGATTCTTCCGCTCAGTTGTAAAACATAACTTGTCATAAGTATACATTGGAATGGTCCATTAGTCATCTGGAGGGGTGTTCAGGAAAAATAAGCAGACAACAAATAATAAAAGTGGAGAAGGAATCTTATTTATTTGAGGGAAATGTTCAGTTATAAGAACAACAAACAAGTGAACGTCCTATGGTTATTATCTGAACATTTCCTAAGGGACTACTAATCAAGGAGTATTTAGTTTGGAAAGGGTTAACCTACATGCAGGTTACATTATTTGTGTATTTGTATCTCATTGTTCTGTCATGCAGAAAATAATGGTTAACCCAAATAATTTGGGCCAATTCGGAGGGCTAAAGAACTTCAGCAACACTTTGGAATAAGTATCACATAAAATTGCTTTTGGGCGAATATTTATAGTCAGCACTGTCTCCCAGCAACTCATTCAAAGTGTAATCTACAATACAACAAATAATGAGTAATTTCTAGATCTGAATTCATGTTTAACCCTTTCATGATGGGAGCTGCACTGTGCAGTATTAAAAACCCTGTGCTAGTGCATTCTCTTATATATGCGAGTCTCCCATACTAGTATATAAGAGAATGTACTGGCATACAAGGTCAATGTAAATATTGTTAGGTCAATGTATTCCTTATATATAGAAGGCTTGCTATGGGAGACTCAAATATATAAGAGAATGCATTGGCACAGGGTTTTTTGCTAAATTTCTGGAAGCATGGAAGAGTTAAATGTTTAAATAATTGATTATGTCCATACAGGTAAGAATGTTTGCTCAGCTTAGTCTCATAATATATAAGACTCCTTCTGTACATGTACATGTACTAGTATTATCTGTCATTTTCCCTGAACACCCCTCCAGATGAATAATAGACCATTCCAATGTATACTTTTATAACTGAGTGGGAAATCCAATTAGAATTAAAGATTAGAGCCTATTAACCAAAGATTTAGATATCTGTTTCAAATTAGCTTTTCAGGGACCAAATTGGACCCGGAAACATTTATTGCTCCTTTAAAGTTAATAGTTTTAATAAGTTGAATAAATGTATCAGCTGACCTTTCTTCCAAGCTTTATTTTGTGTGCACCAAATGCAATTTGGCAGGTTCAGCATTATAAACCAATGCAATGCGAAGTAATGAAGATCATTGCAAATATTTGTAGAGATGAGCTGATTATCGGTACGGCTTATCGGATCAGGTCGATAACCTTGATTTTGGTTGGATATTGGTATCCAGATACATATGCTGTTTCGCCGATCCAATATATATGTAGAATTTGTAGGTACCTTACGCAACCAAAGTCGCATAAAACATAACTCTACTAGTCTACCGGCCACCAAGTATAAGCACTCTTGTTAGTATAAACAACAATATTGTGTGTGTCATAATTTTCATAAGAATAAACACTCACAGACGGCTGACCTAGTTACAGGCATAAAAATCAATGCAGATGTTATATACACAGTGTATCAAAGCAGCTGTGCTGAAAGATATTGCTACATTGTGACGTCTCAATGCCACACTGACTGTCATTGAGTAATACTCCAGTTGTGGCAGTCCGTGTAGCACGTGGGTGTTGGCGACTTCAAAGACACCGACAATGCCAAGCGTGTGTGAGGGCTTCTCTAAGTGATTGTCGACTCTTCGTATTGACATTTGCGTGATCCAAGGACTGATTTCAGATTAATGGGATTTTCACTAAGACATGAATCCTTGTCGGCTTACTCGACTTAATGAACCTCCTTTTGATTAAACTTTCTAAGAAGATTCAAGCGGGCGTGCGTGACGTTTGTACTCATGCAGGAACAGCCCGTTTATGTTCACGAAATGACGAAAATATTTCTGCTTGTTTTGAATCAATGATTTATATGTTATGGAACATCGAGTTTTGTTTTTACTCCATATACAGGACTAGAACTGGGTATATCGGTATCGGCCGATATATGGGAGAAAAATATCGGATATCGACTTTGACCAATAACCTCAATATCCTCAAATTTCTAAATATTTGTTTGGCAATACATACCAGAAGATGATTTGTGGAGCTCAAGTAGAAATCCCTCTGCCACATCAGGTTCACAACTGCATGGAATTAGGCGGGACTTGAATCGTTGTCCTCGAAAATGGACATGGAATTGGAAATGTGATGTAACTTTTCCAGGAACAAGCTCATCATCCTGAAGATGATCCAAGAACGCTCTCCCTCCCTTGACATGAAAGTACAGGTAACGTCTTGTTGGGTCTATGGCTGAAATATTAGAAATATATTCGAGATAAAAAAAAATTATTTGTATTATAAAATCATAAATTAAAAAAAACGGCCGTAACTCATGAATGTAAAACTCATATAATTGGATGGAACCCATATTCGAACTTGGCCTGGGAAATACATACCAACTTTCAGATCAAATAATCCAAACTGGACAGACGGATGGACTAACAAATAGGTAGATATGTGGCTATGAGTTATGTGGCTAAAATAATTATGTGTCTCCAATTTGTATGTGGCTTCTCAAGAAGCCATAAAATTTTATGTGGCTATCAAGTAGTCGGTAGTGATAAAATTTCAAATTATGGAATCATATCATGTTGGAATTATAGAGAGAAGCTGATTGAAACTCAAAAACTCGCATACAGCAATTAGGACAATGGAATAGGAGAAACTGACAGTTCCGTGAATGGGTGACTAGCCACATAACTGTCCGAACACCTCCAATTGACAAATCATGGATGTCTAAATCAATGGACTTTTAGTTTCACACTTTTGAGTGAATTCAAAATTAAATAGGCTGATTAGGCCAAATAGATAATTTTTTAGGGTTCATCTGAATGCTGTTACATGGCTAGCTACTTAACAGAAATTAGTCATTTATTTCACAAAATCATAGCCACATAAGTAGTCACTTGTAAATGTGGACAGACAGACGGAGGGATGGACAGATCTAGACAGACTGATTACATAGTACGACCTCTTTTTCAAAAGGGCATTAAAATATATTCTGAAAAAAAAGCTGCAACCCTAATTTTGTTATTGCCTCTTGTGTAAAATATGTTGTTTTAAACTATTCTCACTTCAATAGTGTGAGTATTTTATTACCCAAAATGCCAACATTTCCCACCTAAAATCATCATGGGGTGAATATATCGGACAGATATAAATATTTTTTCCAACTTTTGGAAAATGGCAACATCAGGACACATGTTCCGTTGCGAAACTTTGAAAATAAAGCTATTCTTGTTTGCGTAAAGAGTATTTTATCACACAGAATACACACCATTACCACGTTAAAACCACCAAAGGTGTGTGTATATATAGTGTATATATATATGGGACAGTAAATTTGGGAAACCTGTATATAAGCGACATTCGAACGATGGAGATATCACAGACGCACGCATGTTATTATGTCGCAAATTGAAAATAAATCTATGTAATATCATTTGAGTCAGTATGAGTGTACAACAAATGACAACTCTTTCATTGGTCATGTGCTATTAAAGATAAGACAACTCGGCCTTAAATTCTTAAAACGACGACAGGCTTGTCTGCATAATATTTGATCCATGTCAATCCGAGCCAGATTATGTCACTCAAAGGCAAAGCGCATCATCGCGACAATTATTCGCACAATACTCGGACACAGATAATATAACATGTTGAGTGAAGTATCCGACCCTGGGATATCGATTTCCAGATTAAGTGTTGTCTTCAAGAGTAATTACTTTCACATACGATGTTGTTACCCTCCTCTCAATTTTACCCACTTCTGATTGGTCCAGAGACCTGTCAGGTGCCAGGCGACAAATCACACTGTCGCCTGTGGACCAGGGAGACAGTGTTTTTGTCGCCCCTTGATGTTATATTGCAAGAATATATCTAATACACAAACACAGTGCAGTAACTCAGCAATTTCACATCACTAATACATACTATAATCATAAATCTTATATACCACACGGATTCACAAAAAACACCAACTGGTTGTGGTGTTTGCTAATTTGCATATATTTAGTGAACATTAATATTCAAACTTTTAAGTTAATATTTTTATTGGAAAAGTGTTATTATGTACTTGTACATGTACTTATTACATCAAAACAACTGAGTGATTCAATATCTAATAAATTCTTGTTGGTGTACGTACAACATAATGCATATGTTTGTTGTGAATGAATTATCATGTAGTCATGAACCCTTATCCTGCATATCAGACCTATCCACGGCATCTGCATTGTCATTATTATTCCATCATAGAAGTATGTTGTGAGGGGATGTATTTGGGAGTATTGACACATATGTATGTACATTTATGAAATTGACAACCTCCCAATAGCTTTCGATGAAGATCATAATAAACTTAACATCACGCACAAGACGACATTGAATATGCCATATAGCAGAAGAGGATAACATACTAGTACTTCTATCGCTTATTGGTTAACATTGCATGGACCAATATTATCACCAACATGATGATAAATAAACGGTGATTATCAAACGCTGAACAGCTTGACTATCTTTTATGGAACAGAAATCCTAGGACGCTTCAAAGTTACTGAACATACATAATCACGAAAGAAAGCACTCAGCGATGCGATGACTCAGTGCAACATCGTTCATGTGAAGCATATGATTTTTTTCGGTAGCAATTGGATAACAAAACATTTGTTGCCCTTCTTCTCGGGAGACACTGAGACTTGTCACCCGCTCAAAAACATTCCGTTCTCGAGCGGGTGACAAATATCAATGTCTCCCTCGATAGCGGGCGTCAACAGTATATTGTTGTCCAGCAAAAGAAGCTGAAGTTATCGTGAAAAAACATGAAACAGATGCATTCGGTGTCATGATTGGGGGGCCAGAAAATAAAATGTCTTCCATTGAAGAAAATAACATCCACCAAGCCAGATATGGCAACTCCAAATATAACAATACACGTACAGTAATGCCCTAAATATTCGACTCCTTATGTTAACCACAGCAGAATAATGGGTAACTTTCAGGATTTAGTAGGAAATATGGCTTGTTGCCATTCATCAGAAAGCTCTCAGTAGCTTTCCGATGAAAGGCAACAAGCCATATTTCCGACTAAATCCTGAAAAGTTATCCATAATTCTGTTGTGGTTAAAGGTACTCAATCCGTAAAGAGGGTCCCCATCTCAACAGATTCCAACAACAACAATCCGATTAGAGGGTCCTATATTACTATTTCTTTAGCTTTGGGGGTAAATAATATTTTATTCGAGTCGAGGAACCCATCAAACAAAGCTCAGAGTTATTAGATATTGATTTTTGAAATTTGTTAATTGCTCGAGATGAGTACTAATAACTGCCGTCAATTTGGTAACCTGCTCGAGATTTTACGCCAAAACTCTATTCAAACAGACAAGGATGGATAACTCTATAATCAAAGTGGTAATAATAACGAAATTTTGACTGTCTTCTGGGCCAGAAAGAATTCCCGATAATGAAAAATAATAGATTTCTAAAATCGATATCTAACAAATCTGAGCTTTGATGGGTGACTTCCTCGACTCGAATCAAATATTTTTGACCCCCGAAGCCATTGAAATAGTAATTGAGAGGAGTTTTATCGGATTGAGTACCTTTATGGAGTCGATTATTTAGGGCATTACTGTATGTTCCATTTGATGACCATACTGTTTTTACCCTGACAGCAGGATATACTAGTGATAGATTACATCAAATCAAAACTGACTCTGTAAGGACTGCAAGTACATATACTTGTAAGACTCCAGATTCAAGTCAACTATTTAATGTTGTCAAGGTAATTACTGAGTGGTTGTCAAAGCAAACCTATGTAATAGTAAAAGTTTGGGTATTCCAGAAGGTGGGTCTATTTTTCTCTGTGGTTTATTGGATAATAACCCATATCTGAAACTCCATTTTTAGGAAACAACAATACAAGTATATTAATAAGATTAATAAGACTAAAACTAACTTTTTATTCAATATTCAAAAATATATTAACATAAATCATTTTGGGGAGATAAAAACAGTACTCAACATAACAAAACACAGGACAGATGGCCCGTCCCAAGATTAAAATTGCCGACCTGCCAACTCTTTTTTCCCCCATGATTTGCATGAAACAAAAGACTTATTTTGTTTGGTCTTATTATAAATAGCTATGTTTGTTGACAAATCAGGGTAACAAATTTGTTTACATAACAATGGATTCAACATGCAAATTTTTTTTATTGGAGAACTATCAAGAATGAATATAAGAACAATGTTTATGTATTTCTCCATGTCCTTAGGGGTGATGTTTTTACATGATTTAACAAAAAAAAGATTTCCTTGGGTACCTTTAAGAATTCAAAGGTAAATAGTCAGAGATTATATTGGTAACATGCACTTATAAATAAACTTACATGTGCCTGTCTTCGAATGAACATGAGAATCCTCCTGTGGATTGAATTGAAGAGGACGATTTTGATTCTGTCCGTCGAAATGGATCTTCTGCATTATGTTTTCAACAATCCCTTTCTGCTTCAATTTTCGAAGCACGCTCTTTTCACCCATTGATCCTGGAGATATATCCTCGTGTCCAGATTCATCAATTATTATCCGTAGCTGAGTTTGCAGGTCCACCTGCAAGAATGATCAGATTGTGGCTTTTCTATATAAAACTTCATGTACATGTTTACTCATCAAAAGGTGGGGGGATCTGAACAATTGCATCACATCAATCTTCCAAGTTAATTATTTCAAGACTATTAAAAGAATCAATGAAAATGTTTAGCACATCGCGACCTGATTTCCATTCTGTCCTAAGTGCATTTTTTGTGTTTCTGAGTAAATCGATTTTTAAATTTCAAAGTTCTGGAAATTGGTTGTTATTAGACTTATGGTGGATATCCTGGTATCTGCCGAGAAATCAGTATTCATTCTGCCAATAACCATCAACTTCGATAAGGAGATGCTCTTTCTTATATGATATTTCGACCAGATTCGGGAGGTGGGGTGCGATTTTTTGCATTTAGCACAATATGGACTCAGTCTTAGTAGAATATTTTTCGTGGGACACTATGGAAACGGAATTTTTTTCAGGACCGGTCTGTTCCAAGTGGTGATTATAAAAGAGATAATACGGACTTGGGACAACATGAAGAAATATTTAGTCTCAATTTACCGTATAACATGATAGAATTAGAGATTACAATGTGAGCAGAGTGTGATATGTGCGCTCTTTGGAACAGTTAGCCAGCACATCGACATAGAAACAAGCATTTTGAATTGGTGTTTTATGGAAAGCACGCGACTCTTGATGATATATTGCATACGTAATGTTGATATGGCTTCATGGAATGTACTCTTCGTTAATGTTACATTGCGAATTTGACGCGTATATATTAGTCCAGGAGATATTGGTCGACATCTGCACCCCCACCAGGACTCAACTTCACCCCACTAATTTTCTTTCGTAATGTCTCCTCTAATTTGTTTCGGTTGTTAACAAGAAAAAAAGTGGCCGCAGAGACTCCAGACAAGATGGCGTCCATCGTGGCGGCCATTTTGTTTATATGCATCAGGTCTCTTTGATTATAGTAAAGATTATATAAAAAGCGGTCTTGTTTTCCGCTCGATTCGTTATGCTAATATACAACCCTCACAAATTAGCCAAAAGTCCGACACCAGAATCCAATATGGCGGCCAAGATGGCCGCCGAAATGTGAATATATGCTATTTTTCTTACATTTTACCACCTTTCGTTTGTCTCTATGGGAAAATATTGGCAACTTGGAGTGAATTTATACATTTATCGTATAGAAGAGTCATTGACGAACACAATGGGATCATAATATACATTCATAGCGGGATAGTTTTGTCCAATAACAAGTTTTCCAAATGCCGGTATAATAGGTCAAAGCGAACCAACACTAATAACGCGATGTAATGTTTAGAATCAATGAAAGTTATTGCTATCATAACAACACCCATGCATATATATGTGCAGGAGATACTCGAGCTAGGATTTCTCTTATACCTGAGTTGTGGAATATTTATCCAAATCCAAGACGGCTGCCAAAATGGCCACCAGAAATAGAAAAATCGCCAAAAATTGCTGATTTTAACATCAGTGAGCGTTATTGTCACGACAATTCCACACCTGTTAACTATTGTGAGTTGGGAACACTTAGGCGAAGTACTTTCATTATACCATATCCAAATAAAAGTTTCCCAGATCTAAAATGGCGCCCACAATGGCGGAAATATTTTGAAAAATCACCGAAATTCCCTCATATTCACATCATTGGGCATTATTTTCGAGACAACTGCACACATGCGGACAGTTGATTTGGAAATACTGAGGTGAAGTAATTACCTTGCATCTCATACAATAAATTGTTTTCCAAATCGAAGATGGCGGCCAAAATGGAGACCGAAATTTGAAATCAAGCTCACATTCCTTTACTTTCTTACGATGGTCGTTATTGTTACGCGAATTCTGCCCACAATTACATGTTCATATGGAACATTGATATGAAGTATTCATTTGAGTTTGGCAAACTCTCACAGTCAAGATGGTGGCCAAACTGGCGGCCAGAAATTGAAAAGAAGTCGATATTATCACATACTAATTTCAACTTTTTGTCATTATATCGATACGTATGGACGATACTGTACATACTATAGGCCATTTATTAGTTTCAACATAAGTCGTAGCCTTCTGGAAAGATGAAAACCCACAATTAATCATCGCGATGTGGCATTTCGAAATCCATTGTCCACCATAAGCGCCCATAATGGCCGTTTAGGTGCGCCAAATAGCCATAGTATGGCCTCCAAAAATCAAAACAACAGTACCTGAGCTTATTCTGATTTGCCACATTCAGCATTATCTGCATGGACCAGTTTCCGTCTCTTCGTCAGATTAATCTATCTCTCTCACACCATCAAAGTTTTCTACACTTCTTTTTAGAAAGGTCCCACTAATCGGAATATTTCAAACAATACATATGCCGGTGTCCAGCTCACGTGTTTGTCTCGAAAGTTGGGAATTCTTATCCTTATTCTTGGCGATCTTCATTCGTGGTATACAATGTAGCTTATGGTATAATTCAGATGCTACATATGGGATCTGAGCGTTATTTTGTGCGATAAACTAGAAAGGAATGTGGTCGATGCGTATACTAGCTTTCAGAAGGACCTCGCTATCTGCGTATTTTCAGCTTTGGTGACCTAATGGGGATAACAACATATACACCTGGTGATCTTACCAAACAGCCACTTCTCAATATATGGATCATCAATTCACATACTCATCTAATGCACTGACGTACCCGGACAACTTATGTATATGGCTTCGAATGTTGAAAGCCAGACATTTGACGGATGCCTTTCTGCTAAGGCGTAGAAGACCATAATGCATAACATACCCACACGTCTTGACCATGAACAACAGAAAAATCTTGTTGCGCACAGCAATTGTCTCATCGAACAAATTCAAGCAGATAATAACAATACGCACAGTGCTAGTTTGTGGGCATTTGTCATGATAGTGGAAATGAAATTGGACCATGACTGTACCGCCCTTCTTTGGGTATGTTTTAGATTCAGACATGATCTCATGTGTGGCTTTGCTTTCCTTGTATGCTAAGATTGTTCCCATCCGTTTGGAAGCTGTTCACAATCAACTGGACCAGGCGTGTACCACTGGCTACTACTATATAAGCCCCACCCAGACTGCGGTGTAGTCTTAAAGACGATGTCTTTCATAGTTGGTTGATATGTCATACACACACTGGGTGGTGGTCGGTATGGTTCAAGAAAGTACAAATGCCATCAACACAAGGGTGAAATGGTCAACGCGAAGAACATCCAGAGGAATGTTACGTTGATGAGATCTTGCATTCAGTTCAACATACGTTGGGTACACCAAGTGATTTCTTGGCAACATCACCATTCCGACCATTTTACAATGGCCAATTTATTTCATTCCCACTATCATGGCGTATGTCCACAAACTAACACCGCGAGTATTGTTCTTCTCTGCTGGGAGCCATTCGACGAGACGACTGCGGGACATCACACAGTTTCCTTAGGATCATGGTCAAGAAATGTGGGTAGTCGGTACATCATGGTCTTCTCCTTAGCAGATAAACATCTATCCAAGGGAATGAGACAGCTAGCAACCTTCGAAACAATGCCGAAGTTGTCCACATATGCCAATGCGTTCGCTAAGTTTGTGAGTTGACGAACCATCTATTGAGAAGTGACTAGCTAATTGGTTCGCCAGGTGTACGTGTCGTTATCCACATGGGGTATGAGACACATACATAGAGATGACATTATGCAAGTTTGTATACTCATCGACCATATGCCTTTCTAGTTCAAGATGACGCACAAATCCCATATTTAGCATATTTAAAATCGTAAGCTAGACACCTGAGAATCAATTGTTTGAAACGTTATGATTAGAAGGACCCTTCTCCCAGGAGGTGTTGAATACTTTGTCGGTGTGAGCGACCCAGATTTACCAGACAAAGAAATGGAAGCTGGTCCAGATAATTATGGACGTGATGTGGCAAATCAGAATCTGTTATCAGGTAATTGTTCTAATATTACTGTTCGGCGCACCTATATGGCAGCCCTCTTAATTCATATTGTTTGGCTTCGGCAATCTGTTACAGCAACAGTATGCCGTGGCCCAGTTTGCTTCAGCAAAATGCTTCGGCAATGCTGATTGCCGTAGCCAATTATGAAGGCTGTATATGGTTACGGCCATTATCGGTGCTAAGTGGAGAATGGATTTCGAAATGCCACATCGCGATATTAATGGTGGGTTTTCGACTTTCCAGAAGGATACGAGCCATTTTATGCATTTTGATACGTATTAAGTTAAACTAATAGATTGTTTATGTACAGTTTCGTCCACACATATTGATATTATGACAAAAAGTTGAAATTAGTATGTGAAAATATCCATTTCTTTTCAATTTCTGGCCGCCAATTTATCCGCCACCTTGACTGTGAGTATCAATTGCCAAACTCAAATGAATACTTCATATCAATATTCCATTTCAACATGTAATGGGGGGTAGAAATCGCGAAACATTAACGCCCATCGTAAGAAAGTATAGGAAATTAAGGAATGTAGGCCTGTTTTTAAATTTTGGTGGCCATTTTGGCCGCCATGTTCGATTTGGAATGTTTGGAATGGTTCTTGTACCTCAGTATTTCCAACTCAACTGTAAGCATGGGTGAAGTTGTCTCGACAATAGTATCCAATGATGTGAGGGCATTTCGGTGCCATTTTGGAAACTTTTATTTGGATATGGTACAATGACAGTTCTTCGTCTAAGTGTTCCCAATTCACAATAATAAGCAGGTGTGGAGTTGTCGTGACAATAACGCTCACTGATGTTAAAATCAGCAATTTTCGGCAATTTTTCTAATTATGGTGGCCATTTTGGGTGAATATTCCTCAAATCAGGTATAAGAGGAATCATAGCTCGATTATCTCCTGCACATATATGCATGGGTGTTGTTATGATAGTAATAACTTTCATTGATTCGAAACATTACATCGCGTTATTAGCGTCGATTCGGCTTTGACCTATTATATCGGCATTTGGGAAAACGGGATATCGGACAAAAATATCCCACAATTAATATATATTATGATCCCATTGTGTTCGTCAATGATTCTTCTATACGATAAATGTATAAATTCACGCTAAGATGCCAATATATTCCCATAGAGACAAACAAAAAGTGGTGAAATGTCAGAAAAATAGCATATTTTCACATTTCGGCGACCATCTTGGCCGCCATATTAGATTATGGTGTCGGACTTTTGGCTAATTTGTAAGGGTTATGTATTGGCATAACGAATCGAGCAGAAAACAAGACCGCATTTGATATAATCTTTACGATAACGGCGATCAAAGAGACCTGGTGCATATAAAATGAGAGTGTCAATGACACTGTAGCTCAACTTATGTAGGGGAATAATTTAATGGTCGACAGTAAATGGAGGAATAGGAAAAGTGCTAATTGAAATGTCTAAGTAAGACTAGATGTACATGTCAATATCAACATTCATAACAGGTTTCATAATGATCGGATCAGGGATGTGGTGATTATGGTGTGCCAAAGGATTTATTGATGCAAAGAGTAAATTCTAAAATGGCCACCGACAGCCATGTTTTTTTTCCGAATTACCCCAAAATGACTTGTTCCCATCTACAGCCTTTACAAATCTCATAATGATCTGATCAAAGGTATGACCTATAGCCTGTGCCAATGGATTTAGTCATGCAAAGAGTAAAATCCAAGATGGCTGCTGGCGGCCATGTTTTTCGGCTGAACGACCCCAAAATGACTCGTTTCCCCATCTACATGTCATTGTTAACATACATGACAAATTTCATGAAGTTCCGACCAAAGCTACGACCTGTAGCCCGCACCAAAGGATTTATTCATGCAAAGAGTAAAATCCAATATGGCTGCTGGCGGACATGTTTTTTAGCCAAACGACCCCAAAATGACTCGTTCCCATCTACATGTTAATATTAACATCCATGATAAATATCATGATCAGACAAACAGTACGACCTGTAGCCCGTGCCAATGGATTGAATTTTGAAATCCAAGATGGCTGCCAGCGGCCATGTTTTTTGGCCGTATGACCCCAAAATGACTCGTTCCCATATACATGTCAATATCAATATTCATGACAAATTTCATAAAGGTCAGACCAAAGGTACGACCTGTAACCTGCGCCAAAGGATTTAGTCATGCAAAGAGTAAAATCCAAGATGGCTGCTGGCGGCCATGTTTTTTGGCCGATCGACCCCAAAATCACTCGTTCCCATCTACATGTCATTGTTAACATCCATGACAAATTTCATGAAGTTCTGACCAAAGCTACAACCTGTAGCCCGCGCCAAAGAATTTAGTCATGCAAAGAGTAAAATCCAAGATGGCTGCTGGCGGCCATGTTTTTTGGCTGAACGACCCCAAAATAACTCGTTTCCCATCTACATGTCAATATTAACATCCATGACAAATTTCATGATGATCAGACGAACAGCACGACCTGTAGCCCGCGCCAATGGATTGAATTTTGAAATCCAAAATGGCCACCAGCGGCCATGTTTTTTGGCCGAATGACCCCAAAATGACTCGTTCCCATCTACATGTCAATGTCAACATTCATGACAAAATTCATAAAGGTCAGACCAAAGGTACGACCTGTAGCCCGCGCCAAAGGATTTAGTCATGCAAAGAGTAAAATCCATGATGGCTGCTGGCGGCCATGTTTTTTGGCCGAACAACCCCAAAATCACTCGTTCCCATCTACATGTCATTGTTAACATCCATGACAAATTTCATGAAGTTCTGACCAAAGCTACAACCTGTAGCCCGCGCCAAAGAATTTAGTCATGCAAAGAGTAAAATCCAAGATGGCTGCTGGCGGCCATGTTTTTTGGCTGAACGACCCCAAAATAACTCGTTTCCCATCTACATGTCAATATTAACATCCATGACAAATTTCATGATGATCAGACGAACAGCACGACCTGTAGCCCGCGCCAATGGATTGAATTTTGAAATCCAAAATGGCCACCAGCGGCCATGTTTTTTGGCCGAATGACCCCAAAATGACTCGTTCCCATCTACATGTCAATGTCAACATTCATGACAAAATTCATAAAGATCAGACCATAGGTACGACCTGTAGCCCGCGCCAAAGGATTTAGTCATGCAAAGAGTAATATCCATGATGGCTGCTGGCGGCCATGTTTTTTGGCCGAACAACCCCAAAATCACTCGTTCCCATCTACATGTCATTGTTAACATCCATGACAAATTTCATGAAGTTCTGAACAAAACTACGACCTGTAGCCTGCGCCAAAGGATTTAGTCATGCAAAGAGTAAAATCCAAGATGGCTGCCAGCGGCCATGTTTTTTGGCCGTATGACCCCAAAATGACTCGTTCCCATATACATGTCAATATCAATATTCATGACAAATTTAATAAAGGTCAGACCAAAGGTACGACCTGTAGCCCGCGCCAAAGGATTTAGTCATGCAAAGAGTAAAATCCATGATGGCTGCCAGCGGCCATGTTTTTTGGCCGAACGACCCCAAAATCACTCGTTCCCATCTACATGTCAATATTAACATCCATGACAAATTTCATGATGATCAGACGAACAGCACGACCTGTAGCCCGCGCCAATGGATTGAATTTTGAAATCCAAAATGGCCACCAGCGGCCATGTTTTTTGGCCGAATGACCCCAAAATGACTCCTTCCCATCTACATGTCAATGTCAACATTCATGACAAAATTCATAAAGATCAGACCATAAGTACGACCTGTAGCCCGCGCCAAAGGATTTAGTCATGCAAAGAGTAAAATCCATGATGGCTGCTGGCGGCCATGTTTTTTGGCCGAACAACCCCAAAATCACTCGTTCCCATCGACATGTCATTGTTAACATCCATGACAAATTTCATGAAGTTCTGATCAAAACTACGACCTGTAGCCTGCGGCAAAGGATTTAGTCATGCAAAGAGTAAAATCCAAGATGGCTGCCAGCAGCCATGTTTTTTGGCCGTATGACCCCAAAATGACTCGTTCCCATATACATGTCAATATCAATATTCATGACAAATTTAATAAAGGTCAGACCAAAGGTACGACCTGTAGCCCGCGCCAAAGGATTTAGTCATGCAAAGAGTAAAATCCATGATGGCTGCCAGCGGCCATGTTTTTTGGCCGAACGACCCCAAAATCACTCGTTCCCATCTACATGTTAATATTAACATCCATGACAAATTTCATAATGATCAGACGAACAGTACGACCTGTAGCCCGCGCCAATGGATTGAATTTTGAAATCCAAAATGGCCACCAGTGGCCATGTTTTTTGGCCGAATGACCCCAAAATGACTCGTTCCCATCTACATGCCAATGTCAACATTCATGACAAATTTCATAAAGATCAGACCAAAGGTACGACCTGTAGCCCGCGCCAAAGGATTTAGTCATGCAAAGAGTAATATCCAAGATGGCTGCTGGCGGCCATGTTTTTTGGCCGAACAACCCCAAAATCACTCGTTCCCATCTACATGTCATTGTTAACATCCATGACAAATTTCATGAAGTTCCAATCAAAACTACGACCTGTAGCCCGCGCCAAATGATTTAGTCATGCAAAGAGTAAAATCCAAGATGGCTGCTGACGGCCATGTTTTTTGGCCGAACGACCCCAAAATGACTCGTTCCCATCTACATGTCAATATTAACATCCATGACAAATTTCATGATGATCAAAAGAACAGTACGACCTGTAGCCCGCGCCAATGGATTGAATTTTGAAATCCAAGATGGCCACCAGCGGCCATGTTTTTTGGCCGAATGACCCCAAAATGACTCGTTCCCATCTACATGTCAATGTCAACATTCATGCAAAATTTCATAAAGATCAGACCAAAGGTACGACCTGTAGCCCGCGCCAAAGGAAATTGTTGACGGACACACGGACACACGGACGACGGACGCCAAGCCATGGCAATAGCTCAAACTTACAAAAGTAAGTTGAGCTAAAAATGGACGCCATGATGGACGCCATCTTGTCTGGAGTCTCTGTGGCCACTTTTTGTTCTTGTTAACAACCGAAAAAAATTAGAGGAGACATTAAGAAAGAAAATTAGTGGGGTGAAGTTGAGTCCTGGGGTGCAGACTACGTGTGTTTCTTTTCGCGGGAAATTTTTTCTCTGTTCGATCGCAACTTGAGTTGCAACCTGTTCGATGTGAGAGAGAATTTAGCAAAATATTTCAGTTCCATCCTGTAGTAAGTGACAGTTCGTAAAGCCGAACTGCACATAGAACAACATCGATCTGAATAATTATCTGTTGTATCTGAAACTCAAGATAGAATTCATCTTTGTTTTTAAAAGACAGGATATAACTGGCTTTATAAGTATTTTTTAGTTATAGGACATAATGGTTCTAAGAAATAGTGTTTTTATGCAGAACGGACAGAAAAGAATAGCTAATATCGCGGAATTTTATGCCGATTCCAACGATACCCATACGGACGTTTCGTACCAGCATGTCACTTAGGACAGAATGGAAATCAGGTCGCGACATACCAAATACATATACAAGTATCAATTTGGAAAATAATCAGCCTCAGACTGGTCAACATGTAACATACTAGTACTCTACTGAAGAGTGAGGAGCGGATAGCTCAGTTGGTTGGTGGGCTGACCTCTGAGCTACACCTTTGACAGGGTCGGGGTTTGAATCCGACATTGTATCAGTCGGAATTTGTTTCACCATAGTTCTACATTCCCAGTAGTGTGAGCATCACGAATCATCATCGGTGCCATGATAAGTGCCCTGAAACTGATTTCAGGAGCAAATGAATGTCAGACACATCTAAAAAAAAAATTGTTTTAGTAGTCTTACGTTTTAGCTCGTATATTGTTATAAATGTTAGTTTTGTTGCCAGAGATTCCAATGACTGTGAACAGGTCAGGCACATCCTGAATTCCAATGTTATAGTGGTATTCCGCTATTATAGTGTTGCACTAATTCAATATCAATAATCATACATATATTTTGTCCAGGAGAATGATTAATCATGACGGCACAGGATAAGCAACTCAATTAGCATTCAATTAGTTTAAATGTTATGAAGGAGCAATTGAGTCATCCTGTTATTGTCATTCAGAAAGACATATATTACTAGTAGTAATATTATTGAATAACAAAGCTGTCGCAAAAAATTGCACAACAAATTTTGTCGGAAGATTGTTCTTTCACTGCGATATTGTTAAGAGTGAAATTTGGCTGTTCTTCTATTCCCAACGCAAATAAAGGAAACATGAATATGTTATGGCCATTTACCACTATAATCAGGTCTCGTTTTATGTGAAAATACAGGTACAATGTATTCATCTAACCTAGCTTAATCCAGCTATATATTCTATTCTCGAACCGGCAGTTTTTGATAATAAACTAAAAGCGCTAATTTGCACATCAAATTTAGGTCACCCTATTATCAGGTCACTTCTAACCAAATAAAAAATGTGACTTGTTTTGTGACAAAGTGTTGCAGTTTATCAACACAACGATTTTAATTTTGTGTGAAAACTTACTACGACGGGAGGTGAACGTAAATATCCCAGGGACTATTTTCTGTGAAATCGTGAACTAAATCGCTTGTAAAACAAAGATATACCCCATCAGACACTCCTGTATTTCTTCCCGCTGCTAAAACGGAAAAGAGCATTAGAATGGTGTACATAATCTCAAGTATTTGAACTCATACACCACTAACAGGTTGTGAGCGATACTGATATTATCAAGATAGTGTGTGTTAAGCTGAAGTGGTGAGTTGTGCTCGCTCAGTTAATCTCGGGCTAGAGCTCATGTCCCCCTCTTCAATTATTTAATAATTTTAGAGCACCAACCAAATTGAGTTTGAGCAGCACCGGATTACTATTTCAGGAACTGATAAAGACATTGCATCTTCGGCATTGACTATTGTATTAAATATAGTTTTCAAGGTATTCCACAATGCATAAGAGAGTTATTAAACCGTTACGACTGACATCGATCGCCATAGTGAGTTTTCAGACATAATCAACATCGCCATGTTGACAAAACACAATACTTTGTCACAAAACGAGTGACAGTTTTGATTTGTTTGATTGGAGAATGTGATTGGAGAATGGCGTAACCTACATGTAGTTTAGATGTGCAAATTAGCGTTTCTAGTTAATTATCGAAAAACAGTAGAATATACAGCTGAATTCAGCTAGATTAGATGAATATAGTCCAAAATTGAATTATATATACATTGAATATATAGTCCAACTTACCACATCGCTGGCAATGGAGAGGCAATGGCTGGCATATTTTACCCATGACACTGCCCGGAACTCTATCAAACAGACGCGAAAAATGGTCGTTCGCTTGTTCAAGAAAAAGGCTCATTAAGTTTCTCTTTTTCAGAAAAGGAAGGTAAATGGTACATGTATGTCAAGGTGATGCATTAGTATATGTATTGTCGGGGGAACATCGTGGTTTGGTCGTGTCTGGTGTCATATTCTTCCTTTCCGGACTTCTACCACTATTTTTTCAACGGGATATCTTTATCCCATAGATTTTCGACTACTTAAGCTGAATACAGCTATGGTAGCTGTATTAATCTCAACTCAGTCTCGCATTTGCCAGACCTAGTTATATAACAGTGGAATATTATCACAAAAATAGTGGAATTCAGGAGGTGCATGACATGGTGGATGAATTACCATCTCAAAATTAATTGAGAAACATCGATTATACTATACCAATAACATGATTTTTTAGGGCGTTATGGTTTATTAACGACCGACAGAAATAATTAACAGCCCGAGCATCTATTAGAGGCCTAGACGGAGTCAAGGCCCGCTAATAGGACCGAGGGCTGTTAATCATTCCTGGAGGGCCGTTAATAATAAACCAAGGTGCCGGACAAAATCATGTTATTACTATTATTACCACTCCGTCCTCGTGTGATCACGTGATCAGCGACTTAACCGGAAGCGGGCGTTAATGAAAACAAAGCTGCATTATTACCACTTTAGATGGTGTTCTCTAGTAGATTAACAGTATTTTACCCGAACGGTAAAAAGCCATAACGCCCGGCATCAAACCGGAAGTTATGCGTTAACGATATTAATGGTCCACTTCCGGGTTGCGATTTGCTAGGAAACCGGAAGTTATGCGTTAACGATATTAATGGCCCGCTTCCAGGTTGCGATTTGCTAGGAATCTAATCGAACGCAACCTAATTTCTGAATTCGGAATTTCTGTTAAAACAAGATTATAGTATATTATTACGAACAAAACTGATATTTTACTGTAGTACTTAGATGTAATAACAGACCAACAACACATTCAAGGTGAGTAAGTGTTATCTAACAAATGGAATAAATTAGATTTCTGACTGAATTTTCCTTAGATATGGCCATATTTTCATGGTAAATCATATTAATTAGTCACATGATAATTTGCTTGACAACAAACAGACGACACATGGTTTGAATTGTTAAAAGAGTTATTATTTTAGTTGACATATTGCTGCTTACTCACTCATCTATGTTCTAGTTGGGTTTCATTTCAGAGAGTGCCAGTGGTAATAATAGTAATAACATGATTTTGTAGGGCGTTAGGTTTATTAACGGCCCTCCAAAAACAGCTAGCCCTCGGGCCATTAACGGCCACTTCGTCTCGGGCCTTTAACTCTTTCGATGCCAAGCTCGCATAAATGCGAGTTACCCAGTCGCTGCCAAATACGCATTTATGCGATTTTGGGGGTGCACCTGGTTTACGGGTCGTAATTATATTGTTTTGTTGCAATATTACAACAGGGGTTCATTTATTTTAGAATAAAGGTCAGTCAAAGTCATGCTACTCCTGAAGTTCTATGAGTACAGTCCGAGCCAGAATATACCATTGACAAATTAACTTTTGGTGAGATGCGATATATGAGTGGAAAATAATCAGTTTAGCGTCCAAACATTCTGTCGGAATGAGGTCGGTGAAAAATACGGAATAGTAGCCGGAATATGGTTAACTGGTGAAGCATTAACTAATGGGATAGAACACTAGAACAAAAAACAAACATTTAATCATATATGAATTAAAAAAAATTACCGAAAAACATAAATTAAAGCAAATCCAAGATGGCCGCCAATGGCACGTGACCCTATGACCTTGAATGGGTCTCCACGTCGAGGCAGGTGATAGGTCATTGTCATATATACCCACATGTGAAGTTTCAACTAAATACACCGATAATTACCCGATAGTCATTGCATTACCCACATATACATAAAATACTTGTATTTACACCCAGAATGCTTGGCACTGGGGAGTTATGTCCGTGTGGCGGGGTGGCAGCGAAAGAGTTAATGAACCCCTCGGGCTGTTAATCATTTCTGTTGGGCCGTTAATAAACAATAACGCCCTCCAAAACCAAGTTATTGGAATATTAACGCACGCTTCCGTTCAACTTCGTCTCAAATTATGGAATCTTACAGAGAATAGCACCTAGAGTCGAGAATACAGCACCAGCACTGGCAGCAGTTAAAGCACCATGCAGTGTCACTCAGTCATAGTCCAACAAATTAGACTATTCGGATTAATACATAATTTTATATTTGGACATTTACGATTGTAAGGATTAAATGGTCCATAAATGTCCAAATATTAAAATTCCAATTAATCCGAAAGTCTAATTTGTTGGACTACACTCAGTCAGTGACATTAATCAGCTGCATGTGCACAGATGATTAGAAGCCAACAACAAATGGAATCTTAATTCTTATTGTGCAGGTAAAATACTGTTAATCTACTAGAGAACGCCCTCTAATAGTATATAATCTGAGATTATATAGATATTACATCATGGTTTTAGAAGGAAATAGTTGTTGTTGTATGTTTTGTGTACATGCGAAAATAGGAGAGTTAATTTTGACAATTATTTTTGAGCAACCAAAAATTCACCTCGGACAACTGCGAATGTATCAGCTGTTTCAATTCGTGAACTTTCTCTGGTGGTAGCGACATGTTTTTCTTATATGCCAGACTGATATGTTTCGCTTAACTTAATCACAAAGTTGTAGAAATCCAAATAAGAACTCCTTAGAAATGTCACCGAAAGATGTTTCAGCATGTTTTGAAAGCTGGCGGGTGACGCACGTGCTCATGCGCGCTGAGTATAAGGTCAAAGTTGACACTTCCGTCAACAAAAATTGAAAAGGAATTTCGCTGCTAAAAATATTGCGAAAAAGATTCATTTTATCTTCAAAAATATCTGGAATGGGAGGGCAAGAGAGTAAAGGCGAATCTCGAGATTCGTGGCTGACCAGATTCAATGAGGACGAACAAAAGTCTGTCAAACTTGGTTTCGTGAATATGACCAAGGAACCTCATCTGGTGATGACCAATGTTGATTTCCAGGTACAGCTGAGCTCAGAGTAAAGTGTAGAATATAGCAATAACTATTCATGATGTTCTCACTTATTAGTCAAAACTAGACTTATGGTTTGGCGAGTAACTGTTGGCATGCGGGCATGTGTGTCTCATATGGGAGGCCAAATTCACATTTATTAATAATTGCGCTGAAGCGCAATCCAATTGCGCTGAAGCACAATTCAATTACGCTGAAGCGCAATCCAGCTTGATTCATATTAATTGTGCTGAAGCGCAAATATTGTTACAAGCTTACACCCCTGAATAGATAGGTTATTCCATTAATTAACTGGGGGTTCCCATATACATGTATGGGAAAATAATTGCGCTGAAGCGCAATTAATTTTCTATTGGATTTATTCATTAATTAACTGGGGGGTTTAGCCATATAATATATATGAAATTAATTGCGCTGAAGCGCAATTGATTGCGCTGAAGTACAATTGATTGCGCTGAAGCGCAATTAATTGCGCTGAAGCGCAAATTGAATTGCGCTGAATAACAATTATTAATAAATGTGAATTTGGCCTCCCATAGTCTCACACATGTGCAGGTGACAACAAACCTATTATAACTACATGTACAGGAGGCCAAATTCACATTTAATACCCAATTACGCTTTTTTACGCTTTGGCATTACCCTTAAGCGTAAGGTTTATCAAATTCCATATCTCCAAAATACCCTGGATCTGAAATGGATGCAGCCATTTACTGATGCTAGTAACTTTTGACATTTATTTACCTTAGAAAGTTAGATGATACCATTATATGTAAGGTAGTAATTAAGGCTGAATTAGTCATTGTTGCATTAATGGTTTAATTCGAGCAAAAAGACACCCAGGATCTCTCAAACGTGCAAAAAGACACCCAGGATGTTCCAAATCTGCAAAAAGACACCCAGGATCTCAAAGGCTCACCAAACAACGGGAATTTATATTAGTTGTCTGCTATTTATTAATATTATAATAATAATTATTTGTTTGTGATCGGATTGAAATATCAACAGAATTTAAATAGGCATAAAAATACCGTCCGCTTTAGTCTGACTGGCAGATGACTGATCAGACTAATCTAAATTCCCGTTGTTTGGTGATACTAGTACCTGATAGATGTTTGATAGATCCTGGGTGTCTTTTTGCTCGAAACCATGTGACAATGACCAATTCAGCGTAATTAAGGCTATGAAAACCTATTACGCTTAACATACCGTTATAGCATTACGCTTATGCGTAATGACATTACACTTAAAAGCGTAATGGAGTTGTGAGTGAGGCAATTATGCTTAAGCGTAATGGAATTACACTTAAGCGTAATATCATTACGCTTAAGCGTAATGCATTACTCTTAAGCGTAATGCATTACTCTTAAGTGTAATTAGCTATTAAATGTGAATTTGGCCTCCCAATTATATAACAACCCTTTATAGATCATATGCCATGAATCTCTACTTGGGCGTCAGCCAGAGTAATTAATAGACTCATGATCAAGCCATTTATTGATGGATTCTGGGATATTTTGGTATGTGAGTTACATGTAATTGTCATGTGAGACAGCTGTATATGGGGAAATCTGGTCTTCCCCGACTTTGTAACCAGAGTTATGTCACTTGGTTCTATTTATAGAAATTTGATTTAATTCAGTTAGCATGATAACTTGAACAAACATCAACCTGTTGAATTCATATTTAGTGTATGTATATTCAAAATTTGAATTCAACAATTAGTTTTGTCCAAAAAAAATTTATTACCTGAGTTACGGCCCTTAATTTGTCTATTTTAACCTATGGATCTTTACAAAAGTATCTCGAACGAGTTCGAAAACCAGATTTGTCCAATTTTTACTCAACTTTACTTTATAAAGTTTGAGCTATTGCCATATCCTTGGTATCCGTCATCATCATGAAATTTGTCATGGCTGTTGACATTGACATGTAGATAGGAACTAGTCATTTTGGGGTCACTCGGCAAAAAAACATGGCTACCAGTGGCCATCTTAATTTGTTAGCACTGGCTACAGGTCGTACTCTTCTTCTGATCATCATGAAATTTGTCATGGATGTTAATATTGATATGTAAATGGGAATGAGTCGTTTTGGGGTCATTCGGCCTTAAATCATGGCCACCGGCAGCAATGTTGGATTTTACTCTTTGCATGACTAAATCCTTTGGCACGGGCTACAGGTTGTACCTTTGGTTAGATCATCATTAAATTTGTCATGGATGTTAACATTGACATTTAGATGGGAACGAGTAATTTTGGGATCATTCGGCCATAAAATATGGCCACTGGCAGCCATCTTGAATTTTACTCTTTTCATGACTAAATCCTTTGGCACGGGTTACAAGTTATACCTTTAGTCGGATCATTATGAAATTTGTCATGCTATTAACTTTGACATGTAGATGGGTATGATTCATTTTGGGGTAATCGGCAAATAAAGATGGCCGTCAGCGTCCATATTAGATTTCAATATTCAATGTATTATAATAAGCACAGGCTACAGGTCGTACTGTTCGTCTGATCATTATGAAATTTGTCATGGGTATTAATATTGACATGTAAATGGGAACGAGTCATTTTGGGGTCATTCGGCCATATAACATGGCTGCCGGCAGCCATTTTGGATTTTATTCTTTGCATAACTAAATCCTTTGGCATGGGCTACAGGTCATACCTTTTGTGTGATCATCATGAAATTTGTCATGGCTGTTGACATGCAGATGGAAACGATTCATTTTGGGGTTAATCGACCATAAAACATGGATGGGAGCTAACAAATGTTTTTGATATTCATTGGAAAACATAGTAACCATCTTGTATTCTATTTTATATATATCTCTTCATGTTGATAATCTAGTATTACTTAGACATTTCAATTTCCGCATTCCTAATCGCACCATTGACTGTAACACATGAAATTATTCTCTTTCGAAGTTGAGCTACAGTGTCATTGACACTTTCATTTTTATTTACCTGAGTTATGGCCCTAACAGAAATCAATTTCATTGTTTACTGTCAACTGAATATTTGAGGGTTAGTATATTCAGTCCTTACCATGAGGAAAACACAGCAAGAGCACCTATTTGCTCTCGCAATACAGAAGATGGGTGTAATTGCACCCGTAATATAATCGTAAGTTGGGTTTTTCTAAAACAAAATGTCATTATTTGATAGACCTACATGTATCATTATTTTATAGACCTACATGTATGTCCAGTCACACTTTCACATGCCCATAATTTAACTGAGATGGGGACAGGTTCTAAATATATATACTGTACCTTTAAATAGTTCAATATTGATCGAATCAACAATTACAGTGACCATAAATATTTTGACAAGAGGGATGAGTGAGAATTTTAGCACCCATGAATTAAAAATCGAAAAGTACACATTGGCGCGAGAGCAATCACTCCCTTCTCGTGGGAAGGACTGTATATTTATTAAAATAACTATCTTTAAAATGAATACCACATAAATTGCATTACAATATAATTTTGTATATGTATTGTTATTGATATGACTTATATGTTGTGGGTGACTTGTGTATAGAATGTATATATGTTATTGCATGTTCCAACTTAACTGTTGGCTTTGCTAATAAAACAATCAACACTGTAGAGCTATGGTTATATCAAGGCGCTAACATCTTGAATGCAGTGTACTACCTAAGTTAGGGTAGGCTATAGCTACTTTGGTCACCTGTATGGTGGGTTCTTCCATGCCAAGGAGATATAAGATGTGAAACCACATAGTTACTGATTGACTCCAGTCATACGCATATCAGCTTGTTCCACTTTGCATTAATTAGAGGCATGTGCAACCATATTTTCCTTTTCCAGCAACATCTTAGCAAATACTTCAACAAAGTCTTTGCTGACAAGCTCTTTACATGGTTTGCACTGCAACGATCATCAACACAGTCTAGAAGTCAGCATGAAATTGACAACAGCACATATGGGCGATCTCTGGCTATACTTCTCAGGGGAACAACAGCAGAACAAAGTGAAGTCATCCGATACATATGCTGTAAAACAGGAGAAGCAAAATGTTCTCGATCGGATATAGAGAAGGTACAATGTAATATTAATTCTGTGACCAGAGGTTTAGTACTGTCATTGATCATGCCATGAATCTCTACTATGGCTAACGCCCGTAGAGATCATATTCCACCAGTACAAAACCTTGAAACTTTTTGAAGTTTTGACAGGGAAAGTTATAAAATCGAACAAATAACGCAGGGAATTTCTTAGTTATTTTCTGTTCCTTAATAATGTACTTCACTGAAGGTGGAGGTCCCAACTCGAAATTGCACGATTTTTCTGTAACTTTTCTGAGACGATATCGCAATAAACATTGAATTAATTACCCAGGAGAAATTCCATAATTGTAAGCGACTCAAAGCAAAATCGCTCACAAAGTCACTCAAATCGTGAAATTTCGAGTTAGTCTGGTCGTTGAGACTCGATTTTGAGGTGAACCTAGAACAAATTGTTTACAAGCTGTTTTCGGTGTCATTCGACGCGGAAAAGCATCAGGAACAACATATCAAAAATCCGCGTTGTGGAAACTTTGTTATCCACGATGGCGTCCAACATGGTTGTCTATACTACATCAGTTCTCGATATAAGTCATTATACGATATATAGTGGCATCAGAATTATGCCGTTATATCAGTTTGTGTTAAATTAGAATGCGGGAGCGAGTAGAGTGACACGGACAGAAAATTATACAATCGTGGCCATGAAATGGCTGTCAAAATGGCCGCAACTCCAAACCATAACACGTAGAAAGCAACATATTGGGTAACTATATTGGCAATATACAAGTCGGTTGTTAAATAACTTTAAAGGTACACACATCATTAAAACAGATCAATCTGAAGGATCATCGGTCACTGCACAGCAAGTCAACCCCCCAATGATTTACGTCTTTAACGTTTGGGTGTTCTGCTTATCCAACATCCAACTGTTGGGCAAAACAAAAATAGCTCGTGCATGCAACACACAAACTAATGTTTCGCCTCACACTGCATGGTAGTTTCATTCGGCATGGTGATTAAATATTGAATGCAACGCCGAAATTTAAGTGCATACTCTAGAGGTATAAATACTAGTTATATTTCCGGAATTGTCAACACTCCCGGTGATAATAAACGATACACGTATGTCGCAATGGTTATTATACTGTAAAGAAACACTCATATCTTCAATGGATTAGCACCGAATCTCACCAGGTCAAAGAGACTGTATATAGTACATTGAATGTAAGACTAATATTCATTCTGCTACCAACCCGGTTTCTTAGTAGACAATTTTGTTAAAATTACTTCAGTGGCCACTTTACAACTAGAATAAGTTGCACACTATTAGTTTTCAGTATATTTTTGTTTGAAAATATATTACCATTACCACCCACGTAATCGTGCTAAATATCAGGTGATCATCGTTTAAGATGTTATTCCAACGTTGAACATTCACCCAATATTGTTAGTTGTGGTTCTGTGTGCAACAGACATGTGTAACATTATGGAAAATGGGTAAACGCGGTGATGCGGTTGAAGACAACGTAGTAAGTTTCGCGTAGATGTGGCCTTGGTGAATTCAACCAAATATAATTTCCAGGTATAAACACAGTCTCTGTCACAGATTATGTAGGCAATTTTGGTCAAGTTTTGAATTTATTGAAGAGAGTCTATGGTACTCATTTGTGATTTAATAAATTTAGTTCATGGTACACCATCACGCATTATTGTGATAAAAGCGAAATATTCGTGTTTTAGCACTTGATCTGAGGCAACTATAACTACTATTTTGAGAAACGTACAATATGATCTACGCATTCTCCCCAGTACAATATGAACATAATTCATACCGTTTTATAGCAATTAATTATTTAAGGTTTTATACCGTAGATATCAAAATAAATGGTGATCTGTCTCATTCGTGAGACTGCTCTGAATACATATATTTCTGCTTCTAGAGAAAGGCTGCATAGTCAATACATCCTGACTAAATCCCGTTTAGCTGTTTAATTACACATATATCACACGATTCAAGATTAGCGGTACAGATAAAACTGCGTCATTTTTCCGTTTCTGGACACCCAAAAGTCCAGATTTAACCGTTCCACAAGACCCTGATTTCGCTTGCTCTCTCATGAGATACATCAGAGAGAATTCGTACATCTCTAATCAAAAGTTTCTCTTATACTTGTAGTCATTCTTCCTCGCAATATTCGAGCGTTTGTTCACCCGTATAGGACTAGCTATTCAATTTTGCACTAAATGTAAATTTCATTCGATTTTGTCCATCTTGGTGGCCAATTTGGGAAAAATATTCTACATATATGGTTTACGACTAAGCAATGTTTGTGTATATTTCAATTTATTACGAATTTGGCATTAATTGGAGCACCTGCCACAGAATTCAGTATTTTCCGATAACAACAGACATTATGGACGCCATCTTCAATAGAGAATTTTCCCCAAAGCGGATTTTAGCTGATTTTGGATATGTTGTTCCCTACAGTCTGCCCGACAATATGACACCAAAAACAGCTTGTAAACAATTTGTTCTAGGTCCAATGCTTCAACGACCAGACTAAGTTAGGACCTTCACCTACTAGTACAGTCAAGTATATTATTAAGGAACAGATAATAACTAAGAAATATACTACCCGTGTCAAAACTTAAAAAAGTTCCAAGGTTTTGTACTGGTGTAATATGATCTCTATACGGGTGTTAGTACTGGCCTTACTGGGGATACATGCTATATGGATCAAGGTATTCATCTTTGTATTTTCAACTGCAGTGGAGGAACTAATTCCAAACTTAAACAGATCTTGTCACCTTTCCCATTCCATCTTACATTCAGATATAAATTAAGTTCTCCCACACCACAGTGAAAAGTGGGCTTACAGAACTATTTCAATCTGATGTTCCACAATTCCCCCGGAATGAGCATATAAACTTGAACATGCATTATCCATCAATTTTGCATCTTTGTTTAGTAGTGTACAGTAATGTCCTAAATAATCGACTCACTGAAAGCTTTCCGATGAATGGCGACAAGCCATATTTCTGACTAAATCCTGAAAAGTTACCCATAATTCTGCTGTGGTTAAGGAGTTGATTATTTAGGGCATTACTGTACTAGTACCGTCCATCATTGGCTCTTTGCGTCAATCCATTCAAATACATATATAATTAGAATATCAGAAGCATTATACATTGGGATCTCTGATCACTTTTAATTTTAATATTGCTTTGAAATGTAGCTAGGTTGCACATGCCATTAAGTCTTAAATTGACACTGCAGTATACAGTAATGCCCTAAATAATCGACTCCTTAACCACAGCAGAGTGAGAGCTTTCCGATGAATGGCAACAAGCCATATTTCCGACTAAATCCTGAAAAGTTACCCATAATTCTGCTTTGGTCAATTATTTAGGGCTTTACTGTACATGTACTTTTTACTGGTACATTATACTATGTAGTTATAATCCCCATTCTGTCACAATTGCCAATGCCCACAGATTAAAAGTGAACATTATCACAAATATATAAAATTATGTTAATGAAATTACTCCAATTACTACTCACATTGCATAAAACATATTTTTTTCAGTTAATGGAAGAATTTATGCAGACAATGTTTATTATCACAGAAAAAAGCAAACAGTGTGATTGTTGGGCGGGAAAGCTGAAGCCAACTCCAGAAGCCATGGACACATTTAATAAATCCATACTCTCTAGTCTCAAAGGTACATTCCTATGTAGCTTGGCCAAATTTTTATTAATAATTGTGCTGAAGATCAACTCAATTCCTAGTACAAGTCTGCTCATACTAAAACCAGCTAAGATATTGGGATAGCGCGATGCTAATTTTAGTACGAGAATGTCCTGTTACCATTTGTATGACATGGTCTACGCGTTAGTGACCAGCTCACATTAAACCACAATTAAATATAATCAATTATCACAATTGCGACAATAGTTTTTTTCCGTAGAAGATATGATATTTGTTCTGAAAACCACATCAGTTGTAATGAGCAGTAATTTAATGTGAAAACAGATATTTACCGCAGTGTTGACATATTTTTAAAAGTATTCAAACTCAATTGACCTCACGAAGTGACATCGGCATTTTCTGGCAAAAATATTCTAGCAATCATAAGGCAAACATAAACAAGACCACATGGAAGTAAATTGAACTAATTCTATCACTTATACCTGGTAATTTGGAAATTTAAAACTGCATATATATCGCGAGACGTTTTGCGTAAGAAATGTTTAACTAATAAGTAATATAAAAATAAACACATAATAGTGATCGAAGATATTAACAGGACATGATGTTTGAATAAGGGTGCATTCGATTGGAACACTTCGGCTATCAGCTAAAAGCCTAAAACATAAACAAACATAAATAAACCAATGTTAATCCGAATAAACCAGAATATTCTATGTGTAATTTAACATGAAAGTTAGATTATTATACATCATTATGATCATAAGATGTCACTCTTTCCGATATATATATATATATATATATAGCATTAGGTATTGATTTGTTAATTGAGTAAAATAGACTACAATTCCTGCCACCAACCATGGGCGTAACTCATGTCATACAAATATACAAATGGTAACGGGACGTTCTCATACTAAAACTAGGATCTCGCTATCCCAATATCTTCTAAAGCTGGTTTTAGTATGAGCAGACCTGGACTAGTCAATTCCTATCTCACACCCCTGACCCGTGACCACTTGCCATCGCGGCAACAAAATGACGTGCATCTAAGTTACATTGATTCAAGTGTATTAATACTATTTTGAAAAGCCATGCATGACACCAATAACAGACAATGCAAAATAATTGCTTGTTCATTATAGTTAAATTCTTGTCCAACTTCATTGCACTAATGAAAATAGACACAAAAACAAAGAGGCAAATTGGGGGACAATATTTTCCATCGCCAGCCCGAGTGCCGAATACTGTCATATATGGCTGTGAAGTGTCTCAGCCAATGATGTAAATATTAAAATTTTGCAGCTTCTTTTAATGATTTTGAATTGTTAAAAAGGCATACAGCTCTAGTTTTTATATGCCCTTGTTTGCATATGATATACAAGATATTCAACGAGTTATGTTGGGATATAAGATTTTAGGAAACTCGTTTTTTCAGCGGCTCAGTACATTATTGAGAAACAGCTGACCATGAAATCATTCTCAATTGCAGCCCCATCTGATAGAGACGGCTACACACTTTCTGAGATAGAAGATTGGCTCAATTCTCGACCATTGCTTTCACAAATATTCAGGGCTGTCATTAATGACTGCTTTGGAATCATTAATGTGAGTATATGTATTATATATATTTTTTTGGAATTAAGAGGTTAAAGATAAATCATCCGAATTAAAGCTCCTAAATTACTATATCTTTGGCTTCGGGGTAAAACAAAATATTTGATTCGAGTCGAGAAACCCAATGTCCCTTCAAAGCTCAGAGTAAGAGTTATCAGATATTGATTTTTCAAATATGTTATTTATCACCACCTGGATTATTTGGCGGCCTAGCAAATATTCAACGAGCCGACCAACATGCTCTCGATAGTCGATACCAAATTGTGTTCAACAAAATGATGATATATAACACGTTTTGTAAAATTTTATATGAGAGTTGCAAGTGGTTAGCATTATCTTTTGGTAGTTAATCGTTCTGATAACTAAAGCGTCTTTTGAAGAAATGTTGTTATTGTTGTTGTTGGAATCTGATGATACAGGGATCATCGAATCGGATTATGTACCTTTAAAATATACTTCATGTACAAGAGCGAAAACTTTCAAAAGGAAACAAATGTTTAGATCAGGGCACAGTCAATTATCAGCAGTTTTAATGAACATATACGCTCATATTCACCGGTTTCATTTATATATAATCCAGGTGAGTTAATATAGGTGAGGCTCACCAGCCATGGCATCTGTGGTCTCTGTTCGCATTAAGAAAGAACAATAAACTTATCAGTTAAAGGTCATTTGATTATACCCGCGATCATGCATGTTGCTACCACAGCCAGTGAAGACCGCAGTTACCTCGGCCACTATACAGTAATTCCCTAAATAATCGACTACTTAACCACAGTATAATTATGAGTAATTTTTCAGGATTTAGTGGGAAATATGGCTTGTTAACACCGGAAAGCTCTCACTGAGAGCTTTCCGATGAATGGCAACAAGCCATATTTCCGACTAAATCCTGAAAAATTACCCATAATTCTGCTGTGGTTAAGGAGTCGATTATTTATGGCATTACTATACCTCTATGAAACTAACCAGGCTGGTGAATATCACCCATAAGTTCCCTCCAGATGGTGTCAAGCCTGGGTATAGTGTGTCTCACATTTGCAGAATGTGGACACCAGAGGGTGAATTTAGTGATGCTAACCTGCACAGTAGGCCAGCATCACCAAATTCACCCTCTGGGGACCTCATTCTGCTTTAATAGGCCTCATTTTCTGGGAAGTATCTGTAGTCTCAAATTAACATTGTTTTTAGTTACTTTTTCCCTTCTGTTCAGTTTCTATAGCCCCTAATTTGCAGAAGATAAATTGCATAATCAAGGGGACTAATGAGTGAACATCATTAGGGCTTAACTGGTCAACCGGTCACCGCGACCATGACCGGTCTTGAAAATTGCACAAATTTGTCATCTTTTTAGCTCACCTGAGACGAAGTCTCCGGTGGAGCTATAGTCATCACTCCTCATCCGTTCGTCCTTCAAAAATCATCTTCTTCTCCAGAACTATAAGACCAAGGGGTTCATATTTGATGCGGATGTTCCCTAGGCAACTCACATTCAGATTTATTCAAATGAGGTCACCAGGTCAATTAATTGCGAAACCAAGGCCATAACTCTATTCCTCTATGGTAATTCTTAGAATGACTTCTTCTCTAGAACCATTGGACTGATTTAGCTTATATATGGTATGGAGGGTCCTAGGATGACTGCAGTTCAGATTTGAAACAAATGGGTTCACTGGGTCAAATGTGGGCGGAGCCGGGGTCATAACTCCCAAAAAAAAAAACATTCAGATTGAACTTCTTGATCAGTTTAACATTTTTTTTATTTTATACATGTTAAAAAATTAGAAAAACTAACACCATCATAACATCCAGAGTAATTTAGACATGGCACACTTTGCATCAAACATGAGTGTATAACACACCTACACAATGAATAAACTGGCCTTCATCTATTACATTTATTCTTTCCAGGAACCAGATATACTTCCCGAAATTCCGTCAGTCACGGATGTCTGCTGGTCTAAGTTATCAACGATATTAACCATTCCTTACATATTCTTTCTATGTGAGAATCTCCCTTTAGATCACAGAAAAAACTGGAGATTACTCTACTCCAACAGACTATATGGAGATAGTTTTAGTCAGCTAGCAACAAAAATCGTAAATGAAGGACCAACAGTATTGCTGATTCAGGATAAATCTGGTCGTTTGTTCGGTGGATACACTTCTGTTGGCTGGGAACTAAATGGAAACTTTATCGGTAAGATCACAGAGATGATAGCATCCTATAATGGCTAGGATTAGCTACGCGACCATGCAACTTGTAGTGTGTGTTATTATGGTATTGCTATATAGCTAAATCTGGCTGGAAAAGTCACATGGTTTTGAGGAGTGAAACCTATGTTTGTAGATGTCGTTCTAACTGTAGCTAAATACATGCAGTATATTGTGTTGTTCAATTGACACAGTGGTCATTCATACAGTCATCTAGCCACAATCAATGTAAAATTACTTGAATATTTTCTATAAATTCTGGTGGGTCCCATGAATTCATGCTATTTTTAAAGAATTAGAGCATATCAACCTTAAACTAGTGGATATTTAATCCTGCGAATCTTTCCATTTAAGGTGATACCAAATGTTTTCTGTTCTCCCTGTTGCCATCCTGTGATGTCTATTCTGCAACTGGCTTCAATGACCATTATATGTATCTCAACCAGGGAATGGAAACTCTTCCAAATGGTTTGGTATGTATAACATATAGAATGCATTTACTGATATAATGTTGTAGGGTCGGGTTTACTTTTCAAACCCGAAATGTATATGTTGTAGAGTGGTCAATTCCTACAATCATCACAGGGTTACTTGTTGAATAATAAGAAAAACATTTTAAATAATTCTTTATTTGAAGAATATCATTGTATTTCAGTATGCAAGCATATAGTCTATCTATAATGCGCCGATTCAGTGGTTGTATTCCCATGCATAAGTACAGCAGCCAAAGCTATGTTAACAGAGAGAGTCCAGAATCTGACCAAAAATGGGTTAAGACTACTGCACTCGTCATAGCTTGACAATGAAGTATGATGTAGGCATACCTCGTTGCATCCATGTGCTTACAGTAAACAAGGAAAATGGCTGCCTAGCGGAAAAACACTGAATTTACGCATGGATAAAATTAATTACATTGAAACAAACAATCTATAGCAATTGAATTAACAATGAATAGAAGTAATAAAGGAGTTTATATGAGAGAATAGGTAATTACATGAATTAAGCCCAATAAAGTGGGTGGTTTTGCAAAAGAAAGAGAATATTTACGAAAGCGAAAGTAGCACGAATTGCACCTGGGAAAATCCCAATTAGACAACGTAACTCCATTACAATATATCATCGAAGAAGTCTTGCTATACATGCACTGACTTTGTGTGGCCATTAAATGTAACACTTCTCCCTATTTATACCCTAGGGAAAAGTAACTTTTCTCCCATATACATGTACCAGTATGCATATTTGAAACATATTTACTGATTATAATGGTGTACTTACTCATTATAATCTTTTAATTAATGGAGTTATGTATTGCATAATACTTAATGGATAGGTGTTGTTAGAGAATAATTTGAACTTCAGCCTTTATGACTGCTCCCTGATAACAGTCCATCTTCTCCCAAATAATCTATTAGGGAGAAGTCACTTCTCCCAATTTGAATTCTCTAGACTGGTCCCTGTTCCTAACCATGTGGTATTCTTCTGAGAATCCCATCTCAATTCTCATTTGTGTAACTTTCAATATATTACCTTCATAGTTTGCAAACTTTGCTGATTTTGAACATCACCACACACATTTGTTTTGGAGCCAAACTGTCTCTACTGGTATCATAAGTAGGTTCAACTCATACAAAGTAGAGTGTATTAGCGACATATATAGGTCGTATCAACTTCAAGACAGCCCAGACAAAAGTGCCATCTTTTGATATTTCGTGCAAATGTATGTGTGCTTTAATTCTAGTCCGGGAAACAGACCTTTTGAGCTATATTTCTGGTCACTAGACAAGATGGCATCCAACATGGCCTCGGTTTTTCAGATGGCTCACTAAGTCAATTTGATGCAAATTATAGTGAGAAAATGTTGCCATATGTATACATATAAGATATAATGCTACCTTTTTAGGACAAACTATATATTATAAGTTGTGGTTGATGAACAATCTTGGCTATTATGTCTTATATACATTGAATACTAACATTTATGATGAACCTTGGTTAATTATTACCATTGTAACCACTGACATTACCAGAAATATTGGATTACAAACTTGACATAGAAATCAGAAAAAATTCACTATTTTTTTCAAGTAAATTGAAACTAACTTTGGTATCAAATGTGTGTATTGTTTTGATTACACTGATGTATGTTTAGATAAAATTACTCAAGATAGGTTTCAAAATGGCAACCAAATTCGGTAAAAAAAAGTATTTTTCGCATATATCCCGATCATTTTTCTCTGCTGTTTCGAAAAGGTAGTAAATTGTGACTCATTTGGTTATTAACCATGTTACTTAGTCAACTGACAACTATATGTTCTATTCTGGTTGTCCCAGTACCTTATGAGACATGACAAATTCATTTTAAATGATACAGTACGGAATTTTGCCAAAAAACGTCCGTTTGTGATTCTGGCCCTGTTTTTGAACGGAAGTGGCAAAACTTTGAAACGGAACTGAGAGGAACCATATTATAAGGCTACACTCGTCCATAAGTATCAAAATTACTACATGGTGTATACCAAATGGCAGCTAAGGAGTGACTTGTGGTCATAGGTGAGGTGAATATGTATACAGTGAGTTATTGTATACTCATGAATGGTGTGAATAGTTATACATGTACAAGGAGTGGCTATATGGTCATCGTTGGGGTGTCCATGGTTAGTTGCATCTGTATAGGAGGAGTGGTGAATAGTTATACAAGGAGTGGCTATATGGTCATGGGTGGGGTGTCCATTGTGAGATGCATAGGTATACAGTGAGTGGTCATGTGTGAGGTGAATAGGTATACATGACATGACTGTATGGTCATTGCAGTGGTGTATGTGTGTAATGAGAGTAGCTACATTGTCGTCTTTGTATTGTTTATGTAAATATGAGTGACTGCATGGTCATGTGTACCTTGGATGTGTACCTATTGTCATGGATGGGTGTAATTGTCATGGGTGGGGTCTATGGATGGATAAATAGGGAGTTGTTGTATGCTTATGTCTAATGTATATATGTGTACATGGAATGACTTTATGGTCATGATAGTTGACATGTATATGCATACCTGAATAGCTGGGTGTTTACTGGTGGGTATATAAGAAGTGCGATTGTGGTCATGAATGCTTATGGGAAGTATATCCATCTCTGTTGTGGCTGTATTGTCATTGGTGGGTGTATAGGTATACAGGGAGTAGCTGTATGATAATGGATGGGGTGTATGAGTATACAGCGAGTGGCTGAATTGTCATGGGCAAGGTGTATAAATTATGCAAGTCTTGAAGATATTAGTGAAAACAATGTCAAATTTTCCACTTCTGGTTGCCATCTTGGTGGCCACTTTGGCTGCAGAGTTCCAATTTTGGCCTAAAAATATTTAATTATATCTTAGCTTCTCAAAATTATATACATTTTTATACATGATAAAAAAAATTCACTATAACTTGCATCATTAGTAACCCATCTGAAAAATGGTGGCCATGTTGGACGCAAACTTGTTTGGTGACAAGAAATAAAGCTCAAAAGGTCAGTTTCCTGGACTAAATTGATGCGCACATACATATGTAAAAAATATCAAAAGATGGCACTTTTGTCCGGACTGATGTGATAAATTTGCAAATACACTCTACTAACAGTAGATGATTTCATCTCTGTACAGTGCATCTTAGATTGGGTTTCAGTCATGGTAAGGCTCAACACATTCTACTAGATCATGCCATGAATCACTACTTTGGCTATGCACATAGCAATCATGTTCCACGTGCCAGTTCAAAACTTTGGAACTTTTTGAAATTCTGACGGAGAAATTTATAACATAAAAAAAAAATAACATAGGTAATATATTTCTTAGCTAATACCTGTCCCACAATAATGTATTTTACAGTAGGTGAAGGTCTCGCCCGATATTACTTTGATTTAGGTGACTTTTGTGAGCCGGTTTCAAGATAAAAGTATTCTGGGTGGAATTTGTATTTTTGTAACGATGCAACGCAAAATCGTCTCATATTTGTGTCAAGTAAATTCCTGTTCCTGTTGTTTCAGGGTATGGGTGGACAATTTGAATACTTTGGTTTGTGGATAGATTCTTCATTCAACATTGGGCACAGTAAAGCTAAGCCTAAATGCACAACATATGGCAGCCCTCAACTGTCTGAAAATGAACAGTTTGATGTTAGTGTAGTGGAAGTGTGGGCTGTTGGACCAGAAACAAGAAAAGAAGAAGTTAGTGAAGATGAGGAAGATGAGGTGGGTGTATATATAATCCCGGGTTTCCGCTCAAGTCTGAGTTTAGTGTGTTTGACATTTGCATCACGAGGTCCCCAGAGGGTGAATTTAGTAATGCTATTCCTCAGAAACCTGAGATACCTAGGATTAGATTGAAGTTTCCCAGTTGAAGTTGGCGATGTTCACCCATTACTCTCCTCGATTATGCAATTTATCTTCTGCAAATTAGGGGATATAGAAATCAACACAAAGGAAAAAGTAACTAAAATCAATGTTAATTTGAGACTATAAATACTTATGCTTAGGCCTCATCTTCTGGGAAGTATCTATAGTATCAAACATTGTTTTTAGTTACTGTTTCCCTTCTGGGAAGTTTCTATATCCCCTAATTTGCAGAAGATATAAAAGGCCGTCCGGCCACAGTGTCCCCCGAAAAAGTGGCTTCATTGGGGGCATCAGCTTTTCTGAAACAAATAACAAGGACCCTAAATCCGAAGCAACCAGACAAAAATGGGTGGATCGTACCCATATTCAAACTTGATCTGTATTTCGAGCTGATAAACTCATATACCAAATTTGATTCAGATATGATCACACAAACTAAAGTTATCATCCGGAAACCAGAAATTGACAGGATTCTAAGTCGTAAAAGGGCCATAACTCTCACAAAAATGGGCAGAGCAAACCCATATTCGAACCTGACCTGTATTTTGGGCTGATAAACTATCATACTAAATTTGATTCAGATATAATCACACAAACTAAAGTTATCATCCGGAAACCATAAATTGACAGGATTCTAAGTCGAAAAAGGGCCATAACTCTAGCAAAAATGGGCGGATTGTACCCATATTCGAACTTGACCTGTATTTCGAGCTGATAAATGCACATTCCACATTTGGTTCAGATATGATCACACAAACTGAAGTTATCATCCGGAAACCAGAAATTAACAGGATTCTAAGTCGAAAAAGGGCCACAACTCTCGCAAAAATGGGCGGAGCAAACCCTTATTCGAACCTGACCTGTATATTGGGCTGATGAACTCACATACCAAATTTGGTTCAGTTATGATCACACAAACTGAAGTTATCATCCGGAAACCAGAGAATTACAAGATTCTAAGTAAAATGTCCGCCTCTAAGTGTGGGCTTGATACGACCGTTGTTTGCGCATAAAAACCTGTCTTTAGTGCTAGTAAACCTACATACCAAATTTAATTTCATTCAGTACACATTTACTAAAGTTATCATCCGGAAACATCAAATTGGCAAAAATTCTAAGTAAAAAAGGGACATAACTCTGGTGAAAATTGGCAGGCGGAACCAGAATTCGAACTTGACCTGTGTTTTGCTGGGAGAAAGACACATACCAACTTTGGTTCAGATCAAATAATCCAAACTGGAGTTATCGGTCGGAAACCAAAATTTTTAACAGACGGTCAAATTCTAAGTCGAAAAAGGGCCGTAACTCATGTAAAAATAATTGGACAGAACCCATATTCGAACTTGGCCTGTATCTTTAGCTGGGAAATACACATTCAACTTTGGTTCAGATCAAATAATCCAAACTGGAGTTATCGGTCAGAAACCAAAAATGTTAACAGACGGTCAAATGCTAAGTCGAAAAGGGGGCATAACTCTGGTGAAAATTGGCGGACGGAACCAGAATTCGAACTTGACCTGTCTTTTCTGCTAGTAAACACACATACCAAATTTAATTTAATTTGGTTCACTCTAACTAAAGTTATCATCCGGAAACCTCGGACGCACACACGGACAGGCTGATTATAATAGTCCTCCGAACCCGTTGGGTCGGCGGACAAAAAAGGGGCCATAACTCTTGCAAAAATGGGCGGAGCAAACCCATATTCGAATTTGACCTGTATTTTGGTCTGATAAACTCGGACTGACGGACGGACGCACAGACACCGGCTATTTGAATAGTCCACCGAAAAAAAATTCGGGGGACAAAAATGCATAATCGAGGTGACTAATATGGGTGAACATCACCAACTTCAACTGGGCAAATTATATCTGATCTTAGGTCTCCGCTAGCAGTTTAGGTCTAAGCAGAATGAGGTTCCCAAAGGGTGAATCTGGTGATGCTAGCCCACCATCCGGGTGAGCATCTCTAAATTCACCATCTTGGGACATCATTCTGTAAATGACGGATGCACTATTTGCAGGCTTGATTCTGCCTGGTTACGTTGTCGAATAAATCATGTTGCTATGAAGCTATCCCACATTTGAAGGGATCATGTAAACCTTTGAGTTTATCAAAAATAAAAACACATTTGCGATTTCTTGAACTAATCTACTAATCTAATCTACTAGATGTTCAGGACTGATTTATTAATATTGGATATTTGCAGTTGCTTTGCATGGACTGAAATCTTACCCCAGCGGCTATAGTGGTTTCATTCCCCAACTCCTTGTGAAAACCCTGTATAATCAGAAATTTAATCTCAGAATTGCAGTATATAATATGAGGATATGAAACATTGTGCATCCAAAGGCAGATGATGTCCATCTCTGCGATATTCAAATTACTTTCTCAAGTAATGTAATGAGTGTTGTCATGGCTGATTAGCGTCCAGTAGTTAGCCAGATCATCGACGTATATTGTTATATGTCATGGTGTCAGGTCGACAAAAGTTAAATGAATCCCGATATCTACATGGCATCATAATGCATTCATTATTAACCATTCCTTGAAATTTTGTGAAAACCCTGTGCCAATGCATTCTATTATATATATATATGTGAGTCTCCCATAGGGAGCCTCGCCTCGCATTTATAAGAGAATACATTGGCCTAACACTTGTTACTGTGACATTGTAAAGCCAGTGAATTCTCTTATATATGGAATAACCCCCTTATATAAGAGAATGCAATGGCACAGGATCTTAATGCTGCACCAGCATAGCTCCCATCAGGAAATTGTTAAATGAGTTCATTAAGTGATCACCATAATGAACCCTCTAACTTAATACCATCTGTAATCCAGTGCTTCATATTGAATTCAATTCACAATTTATTCTGTTTTAAACAACACAAGTTTTTAGACTACACGATATCTAGTAATTATCTACACATCAAATTTCATCTTTCTCTTATTTACTATCATTCAGTAAGTATAGAGTTTGATTCATGTTATGGTGATCACATGATGGCATGTCTCATCAAAAGGCATTAGAATATTCAATCTTCAATCACGACAATAACCGTGTGTCTTTAATCCTGCTGCCCCCACACATTTCCACATAGATTGTTTTCTTTTCTGTTTTAATTCATTGTTGTCATTCCAGGAGACAAAGAAGCATCAGAGTATATTAGACAAAGACCCAGAATCAAAAGCGATGTTATCTATAATTGGACGAGGACCTCTTAGTGAGGGACTGAGGGAGGCTGATGCAACGGCAGATAGTCCCGAGGAAAAATCAACCAAAGTTCTGTCTCTGTTCTAAATCTCATTCACAGTGATCTTATGTTATTATTTCACACCCGTTGAAGCGAGGCACATGTATTCAACATAATCCCAGCCATTGAATACATATTGTTGTACAGCACAAGGGGAATACAAACCGGATCTACGTCAAGTTGACGTTGTTGCCAAAAACGATGACGTCAACAATCAACTCCGGGCGGTGAACAGATAATTACTGGTCTTTCATCAGATTTAAATAACAATAAATTTAGTTATAGCATTAATTGTGGTCACATTCATAGATTAAATTTTAATCAGACACAAGGGGTGTGGAATAAATACAGAACACAACTGACATAATGAACTAGAATCTTTGATCGAACTTGTTGCGGACAGTGCATAGTCACATTTCAATGAAGCTCTGCTGTCATGAAATATATCCTTGCACCGTCTGCAACTCAATCGATAAAGGATTCTCGATTAACCCTTTACCCAACAAACCCGCCAAAACCGGCCAAATAAAGCTTCAACAGCCTAAAATATCTTCGGTCTGTCTCAATAGAACCATACAAATATGGATATCATTGGAACCGGCTCCTTGACCACATTGTGATAGTTACAGTTATGCCCTGTGCCAATGCATTCTCTTATATATGCGAGTCGACCATAGGTCGCCTCGCATATATAAGAGAATGCATTGGCCTAAAAAAAATATTTTTTTACCATTTTTTCTTACATTCTTTAACAATTTTATAATTTTTAATGTGTTAAGCCAATGCATTCTCTTATATATGCGAGGCGACCTATGGTCGACTCGCATATATAAGAGAATGCATTGGCACAGGGCCCTTCTGTTGGGTAAAGGGTTAAGATGCGTGTTGTGTTATGCTTCATCTCATATTCTCTCATCTAAAGAAGTGTTCAGATGAATCTGTTGCATGCATTGCGTCACAATCTGAATACAGATCATCGGCTGTGGTGCGTCCTTTACATTAACACACACAATTGAGAGATTCTATTTACAATGCAACGTAACCTGTAAACATACATTATATGGTAATTAAGCGTGTGTGTCATTACGTTTCTTGTTTTCAATCCATAAAAGATGGTGGCTGTCTGGGAAGTGAAAGAAATATGACTTGTATTTATGTCACTAAAGTTTTATTTGCTGGGATTTGACAATATAGTAGAATTAATTTACAGTAAAACCTCTCCAAAAGGGACCCTCTATAAACCGAATCCCTCTCCATACCGACCAAATTGTCTGCTCCCATATTCACCCAAGTGCATTCTCACTAAAAATTACCTATGTAATCCGGAAACTCTCTATTGCGAACATCAGACTGCTTTTCTAGTCTAAAAGTGAACGAATACATTAATTTTTACCTCTGAAATCCGAACGCGGAAAGCGATACCAACCGAACGCACTGCATTGCAGTAGATTTGACATACTTGATGCTGAACTCCTGTTGGCTTTAGTGTATAGACTGGGGATCCTTTATAAGTTTAAATTTCTAGTCTATACATTCAACTCTGAGTGGACATTTTCATGCCGGCTCGTTCGTTCTGACATGTGACATGTTGATTAAAACTGTATTGGTGACAATACACTACCATCATGTACGTTTAGCTGATTAGTGTTTAGTTTGGACAGTGGGCATGAAAATAGGAGTCAAATTCAGCGCAATGATTGATGTGAAAACAAAATGTCAGTGCTGTAATCTCCATGAAGTCACCATTGTTCACTCAATGTGTTAAATAAGCATTGAGTTATCTAAACAGACACATATTGTTATAATCTGATTCAAAGCGATCGCCGAACAAAACACCGCTAATTAATCGGTACGATTATTCAAGAGTATATACCATTTGTTTAATTCTTATTATAAAATGATATTTTATCTATTGTTATTTATATTTGATTCAGTACTTTATTGAATAAATTTTAATTAATCAATAATGAATCAGTTATGCTTCGACAACGATGTCAATACATTCTGATTGTAGTGCTATTTTCTATGAACCGAACATGTATCTAATCCAGAATGGCTGATCCGAAGGGTGTTCGGTTTGGAGACGTTTTACTGAAAACAAATATTATGATTTGTAATATTGCATTTATTCATATATCAAACTTATTAGCTGCAATTATATACGCAACGTACCTGTGTGAATGGTTTAACTCAGACATTGCAACATACCAACGCAGTTGCCTGAATGTTACTTAAATATCATATATACGGAACTCAAAAATTGACTTTTATGGAAGATTATCCAGATGTGTTCATATCTTTCATGTTATTTCATGCCAGTTACATTGGATTTCATGGATTTTCTGTTTTATTATTTCCACATTCTATTGGATGCAGTATGAAACAGAATAAATTTATTGTAAACCAAACAGTTTTTCTTATCTCCACTGACTCCAATGATTTTCAGGTGAGGTGTATAGAATAAACCAAAAGAAAAATCATAAAGGGCCTGTATTGATTGGGAGCAATGGAGTTATATCTAACTGAAGCAAATTAGATATAACAATTTCTCTCAAAAACCAATAAGCCAATTTTTTGGAAATACTAGTATTATATGAAGGTTAATTTGTTCAGATGAATGTGTTGCATCCATTTTACAAAGCGATGATAATATATGCAATAATAGTGAGATGTTCAGACAGATGAATCGCGTCCTTTCCATCTGTTGCAAATCTACTATTTTTAGATCCAACATATTACCATTATATAATATGGAAGTACAGTTATGCCCTAAATAATCAACTCCTTAACCACAGCAGAATTATGGGTAACTTTTAGAGCTTACCGATGAATGGCAACAAGCCATATTTCCGACTAAATCCTGAAAAGTTACCCATAATTCTGCTGTGGTTAAGGAGTCGTTACTTAGGGCATTACTGTACATGCGTTCTGGCATTTCCATAGCCATTCTTGTTTTTCATCAATCAAAGCTGGTGGTTTAGTCTGTGAAGTGAAGGAAGTTTAATTTTTTAATTTACTATTTCTGATAATAAATATTTATTTGTTTTAATTTGACAGGTTTGATAACCACATAAAATTTGTCTAGAACAGTATGTAGTATTGCATTTATTCCAGTTCCGAACATATCAGTAATTTACCACAAAATCGGAAGTTCTATGTTATAACACACCACATTGTGAGAGGTCAAACACAGACAACGTAATGTAAGGATGCAACATGGCCAGCTGAATATTACTTAAAGGGACATAAGGCAATCTCAGTGGATAATATGAAAAACTTAAAACGGTTTGTAAAGGAATCATCACTAAGAAGAATTTGGAAATAGAGATAGACTTTGTTATTATTGAGAACTATCCAGTGATGAGATTTTGCATGTGCAGTGAAACCATTGTAATGTAAACATTATTATTATAGTGAATGTCATTTTCATAATATCAACAATCATCAAACATATCAAACCAAATGCATTGTTGCAAGTCAAATGTTTTAGTTGAAAATGGGTTTTCTGGAATATTTTTCATTGCTCCCACCTTTTGTAATGTAGTCCTTAATGATTTTATCAGAATTTGTTCAACTGTTTGTTTATAAAATGGCTGGCACTGTAACAGTAATGTTTACATATCAAAGGTTTTAATATGCGATGTCACGTCATTGGAGAGTTATCAGTAATAAAAATAAGAACAAATTCAATCTATTTATAGCTCAACTTGACAAATTCAAGTTTGAGCTATTGCCATGGGTTGGCATCCAACGATTTCCTTTGGCACACTCTACAGGCCACATCCCTCATCCGATCATCACCAAATTTGAAATTTCATATAGATCTTCGGGGTGACGTGACCTCTAGATGGGAGCCATCAATTTTTTCTAAAATTTGTTTAAAAAAACATGGCTGCCAGCAGCCATCTTGGATTTCAAATCTGAATCCATTGGCATACCCTGCAGCCCACATTTATCGGAGAAATGTTTTGAAAATTTACAGGCATGTTTAAGATCACCTTTAGATTAAGCTATCGAGTTTGAACGAAAAACATGACTGCCAGCAGCCATATTAAATTTTACTCTTTGCATGACTAAATCCTTTGGCACACCATACAGACCACCCTCATCACCAAACTTTATATGGATCTCCAGGATAATCTCTAGATGGGAGCCATAGATTTTTTCTCTGAAATTTGTTGAAAAACATGCCTGCCAACAGCCATCTTGGATTTTACTCTTTGCATGACTAAATCATTCGGCACACCCTACAGACCATATCCTTCGTACGACCATCACCAAACTTCATATGGAACTTCAGGATGACCACTAGATAGGAGCTATCAATTTTTTCCAAATTTAAAAAAACATAACCGCCAGCAGCCATTTTGCTTTTCACATGTGAATCCATCGGCACACCCTGCAGCCCACATTTATTGGTGAAATGTTTGAAATGGAAACAAGCAGTCGCAGACAGCGGTATCCCCCGCCGAAATGTGCAGTTGGGGAAGTGCATTCTCAATAATGTTTGCGTTCTCAGTATGTGCTAAACAAGAGGTGGGATTTTGTCAAAAAGCATTTTAGGTACTGGTCGTTGGAATGAATATACCAATAAACAAAGTCCAATAACTCTGCTGAAAATATCTGGCCAGACCTGGTTTGCGAACTCGTTCTAGATACTGGTCATGTGAACTCATATACCAATACTGGTTATGTGAACTCATATACCAAAAATCTTTTAAATCCATTGACATTTGTGGAAATGAGCCCTGTGACGTCGTCCATTTGCACACACAAAAATAAACAAAGTCCAATAAGTCCATTTAAAATATCCGGCCGTACCTGGTTTGCGATCTCGTTCTAGATACTGGTCAAGTGAACTCATATACCAAATATCTTTTAAATCCATTGAGATTTGTGGAAATGAGCCCTGTGACGTCATCTATTTGCTATTTGGTAAATTCGACAAAAATAATTAACAAAGTCCAATAACTCCGGTAAAAATATCCGGCCGGACCTGGCTTGCGAACTCATTCTAGGTAATGGTCAGGTGAACTCATATACCAAATATCTTTGAAATCTGTTGACATTTGTTCAAGTTATGACTCTTTACAAATTCTGGACGCACAGACGGACGGAACCCATTCCTATATCCCCCACAAATTTTCAATTTGGCGGGGGATAATAATTTCATCTATACGATACAAGCCATAAACTGAATTTTTTTACTTTTCTTCTTCTTTATCATTATATTGACTGCCCATTATAAAGTTAACGTCTCCCCAAGTCGAGCTACAGTGTCATTGATACTTTCATTTCACATTCTCAGTGATGATGGTTGTAAAAACTTTTATGATTTATCCACTGCTAGTGCCTCATGTCCATTTAATTGGGACTCAAGCATGTTAAAATAATACATCTGTAGGTATCGACAAATAAAGAACTGGGTCAGCAGGTAAGGACAACTAATGAAAACAGTAAGAGTCCAGTTCCAGATGAGGGAATATGTTGATACTTGGTTTGTATATTTTGTTGGATTCAAATGCAACATACTTGGTTCAATATAACCTAATTTTGATCATTGAAGTCAAGCCCTTTTAAACAAGACAGTCAATGACTGTGGGGTCGCTCACCAGACTGCAAAGACTGATAAGACTGGGACTCTGGAGACCAAAACAGTCAGCACTTTTCATAATCACTTTAAAAGAAGTAGATTTAAACAGGATATGTGGCTAGAGAGACTAAGTATGTAGATTGGTGAAAATCCACCTTGAAATTGCCAACTGTACACTACTGATCACCCCCCATTTAAAAACAAATCTGAATTGCAGTCAAGGAAGAACATTCCATTCTATATAAGCCAAATAGTTCTTGCAAAACATATTTTAAGAATTACTATGCAGTGAAATAGTTAAGTCTCTGGCTCTGCCCTTATTTGACTTTGTGATCCCATTTTCACAAATCTGATAAGGATAAGATTTAAGTTCCCCAGTTGAAGTTGGTGATATTCACCCATTGGGCACCTCATTTATGAATTTTATCTTCTGCAAGTTAGGGGATATAGAAACTTCCTAGAAGGGAAATTTAACTAACAACAATGTAAATTTGATACTGTAGATACTTCCCAGAAGATGAGGCTTAAGCAGAATGAGGTCTCCAGAAGGTGAATTTGGTTATGCTAGCCCGCTGTGTGGGATAGCATCACAAAAAGCGTGTATGTTCCTACATTGTGCATGCCTGGCCTCAAGCAACACAATGTATTATACAATCAAGCCTTGAAATAGTGTGAAAGTGTGTCTGTCATTTGCAGAATGAGGTCCCCAGAGGGTGAATTTAGTGATGCTATCCCGCACAGCGGGCTAGCATCACTAAATTCACCCTCTGGGGACCTCATTCTGCTAGGGCCCCCAACTGCTATGGCAGACCTAGGATAAGATTGAAGTTCCCCAGTTGAAGTTGGTGATGTTCACCCATTGGGCACCTCAATTATGAATTTATCTTCTGCAAATTAGGGGATATAGAAACTTTCTAGAAGGGAAATGTAACTAACAACAATGTTAATTTGATACTATAGATACTTCCCAGAAGATGAGGCCTAAGCAGAATGAGGTCTCCAGAGGGTGAATTTGGTGATGCTAGGCCGCTGTGTGGGATAGCATCACTAAATTCACCCTCTGGGGACCTCATTCTGCAAATGACATTAGTCCTGATATGAACAATACATGAGAGATTGGGAATTAATGACATCTAGCAAATCTGCAGGAATGTTTATAAACATATCAAGATTGACATGATTGTGTCGGCATACCCAGCATATATACAGTTACAGCCAAAGTAAATGCTTCTTATTAATGATTCTGTCAAGAATTTGAGTAAATTTTATTTTTGAGACCAGGCCAGGGTGGCAGAAGCAGTGCACTTGAATGAAGGGCCAGGGGCCACAACCTACAGAAATGTAATGGCATTAGTTTTTCAATTATCAAAAAATGTTAAACAATATATATATATATTAAATTGACCATGGAGTTAAATACACTTTTTTTTTTTTTTTAAATATTCTAATAAAAAAAAACAATTCCAGTTTTTTTAAATATTCTTTTATTTTTTAATATATCATTTCTTTTCTATTCTTTTCTTTTTTGGTTAAAGAGTTTAATCTGAATTTTTTTTTTTCTGAGTTATGTCCCTGGCCCCACCCACATTTGACCCAGTGACCTCATTTGAACAAATCTGAACCCCAGTCAACCAATGATCCTTCATACCAAATATGAACCCATTTGGCCTGATGGTATTCGAGAAGATGTTTAAAAGAATTACTATGGAGGGAAAGAGTTATGGCCCTGGTTTCTCAACTAATCAACCTGGTGACCTCATTTGAACAAATCTGGATGTGAGTCACCTAGGGAACATCCACACCAAATATGAACCCATTAGGCCTTATGGTTCTGGAAAAGAAGTCGTTATAAGAATTACTATGAAGGAATAGAGTTGTGGCCCTGCTTTCGCAACTATTTGACCCAGTGACCTCATTTGAACAAATCTGAATGAGAGTCACCTAGGGAACATCCACACCAAATATGAACCAATTCGGTCCAATGGAACTTTAGAAGAAGATGTTCAAAGAATTGTTGATGGACGGTACGACGGACGGATGGACGGACAACGGACGAGGAGTGATGACTATAGCTCCACCGGAGACTTCGTCTCAGGTGAGCTAATAAAAGCAGGGACCAGCCTTGATGGCGTCTTAGGAGACATCTCCCTAAAATGTGCCACTTCTTATTTTTGTCCCAGAAGTGACCTCTGTCATGTACTGGTACTATATGCATATGTCCCAACAGCATGTTTAACGATACATAATCTGAATCGACAGTCCCCCTATCATCCAGTTACAACAACAAAAGAATTTTACCAAAAGCCGAATCTTAGCCGATTTAGTTATCAAAATTAGTGTATTACCAATAAATACTCACAACAATACCAAGTACAATATCATATTTGCCAAAACAGTCCTATAATGTTTTTTTCTTGGCAGTTTGTACGATGAGCGAGTGTGGTTTGCAACTACCATATATGGTGATGCCCATAGTTGTAGCGGAATTCACGAAAAATGTCGTCACAAATGTAAACAAATTTATTTCCACATGTAACTGGCATGCTGTTAGATAACGTGTCTATTTGCATGACTAAATCATGATAAATAAGTATATGTATGGATCCTTGTTGCTGGTATTATTTTCGTCATCTTTTTGCAATAGCACTGATTGCCATGCAATGTCACAGCAAAATATGACACTGCATGACCTTTCAAACTCTAGCGACGACAGAGTCGGTGCATGTCCATGTATTTCTGGAAGAAGTCCATTGGATTTTTTGCTGGGCCGCCAAATATTCGATGTGGTGTAAAATAACAGATTTAAAAAAAAATAAAAATCTGATAACTCTGAGCTTTGATTGGTGAGTTCCTTGACTCAAGTCAAATAGTTTTTAGCCCCGAAGCTTAGGAAATAGTAACTTAGATCGGATTATGTATTTTTAAAGTATATTTATTTATTACATGTATAATGGTGTTCTTACTCACTTTACTGGTTTTATAAATGGGCTTCTGTGTTGCATAATACTTATTGGATCATAGAAGGGTGATGTTGGTGTGTAAATTGAACTTCATCGATAGTCACTTCTCCCTGATAAGTCCACTTCTCCCTAAACCAAACAGAGAAGTGACTTCTCTTAATTTGAAACCTCTAGGCTGGTCCCAGAATAAAAGATATCAAGTATAAAAAGATAATGCTTTATTTGGGATGCTATCATATATAAAATATTCCTTAAAATCACACAAAAATAACTTCAAAAAACGAAGTATGCACAACAAGTTAAGCATTCACACATATCCCAAAGTACATGAAAGGGATGTGATGTAATTACATGTATGTCAACTTATTTTACAAATGATTAAATAGACATAAAAACACTAAATTCTACATTTACAAAATTACTCATGAAAATTTGAGCAAAAGTGCATGGGAATGACAGGAATAGAGAATCTCTATGAGACATGACATGATAAAAATTACCACTCCTATATTTTCTAAGCCAAACATACCGTAATGACATCAAACTTACATTGTCAAAAAATTGTTTCTCAAAATAGGCAATTTAAACAGCTTATAATATGGGTCTAAAACGTCAACTAGACTCTATTTAGATTGTGTAATGTTTCATTATCTGATAGTGATATTAAACCATGTTCCATTTACATGTATGCTTTAGGCTTATTTCAAAGTAGTAATCCGATAATTGTTGGATGATTCATGATGCCGATTGGAAATAATTTTAGATAAACTAGGTAATTGTTCCGTAAAACCAGTTTAATATGATAGTTTTTCTGAGTCACATAGTCATGTTGAATAATAAAATGAGAGCAATTGGCCACTTCGTGTTAAAGATGGATTATCTCTTTAATTAACAAATTTGAAATAGTTGCGTGGGAATAAAATAATAAATATGAAATGAAGACCTCTGTCCAGAAATGCTTCTATCATTTAATATTGATTTTATTTAGAATATTTTATAATGAAATGAGATGATTAAATGGGACACTCTATTGTTCTATTTTTAGAACAGACCATTCAGGCGATACCATATAGCAACAGATCATTAGGCTGTTCCAATATCTATGCTCCAAATGTCAAATGTCCCCGATTGATTGTTTGTATTGTTTTATACCATAGGTATAATGAGTAATGAGTCTATTTAACATTTATCTGTGACAAAATTACACTATAAAATTTCTGGTCTCTGTTAACAGTAACCACTATTGTTTGTTATCTAAACAACCAAACGTTTTTAGACCAGAAAATATTCCGAATATAATCAATATTAATCGATGGAAGCATTTTCAGACAGGGTCAGGGGTCTTTGATTCATATCTAATATTTTATACCCCGGTAACTATATAACACATGTTTACAAAGAAATAGACTGTTACCACAGTAGTTTCCTGGTTAATAGCCGAAAATTGGCTGATTAAATTGTAGCTCCCTTGGTGTCAAATCTCATTGGGCATCTTCAAGATGGTCATTAGTCACATTAATTGTATAAATTTGTCCTATAGTAATAATGCAAGTGTATTATTCAATAAAGCTCAACATTTATCTATCCTTAATACATGTACCGTATATAGTCCTTACCCATCTGACAGAATGGAACATTTCTGGAAATTCTGAGTTTTAGCATTTATTTCTGAGATGTACCAGTATTTGGGCACCCCTGCAGGTACTCCTTTTTACTAATGGATATGTCCCTGCTCTACAAGTACCAGGTATATACATCACTTTAATCAGGGTTTCCGCTAGGGTTAAATGTAGGATCTGTATAACCTAGGATAGGCTCGGCGGACCATGGTTTTGGCACATTGTATGCAGATTTTAAAATTCCATGTCCAAAAAAAGTTTTTTAAAAAACCTATTTTGTTGCACCAGAGAATAATAATGGGCAGTTGTTTGGGCTAAAAAAAAACATTTCCTTTCACCAGAAAATAGTAGTGGGTGGTCGTATTGGGCTATAAAATTTCCATTGTAATTTAAAATTCACATTGCGTAACACCTGGTTACATGCTATTTCCAGAAATATTAAGACATTTCACTGAATTTATCATATATGAACAGAAGACAACCCTGGTCAAGATATACATGTATGTCATGGCAATATCACATCAATGTAATCCTGAATTTGGAATATTATGAAATTGTCAACGGGACTATTATATCAAAGTTAATATTCATGGCACACGATTATACTTGTACATTCCTATTTAAATTTATAATTTTCTGATAGTAATATATGGATGGATTAACAGATGATTGATTTATCATATATTACATACCAGACGACGGCTCAAAAATATCTCAAATTAATGTTCAACACCGTTTAAGAACATGCCACGATTTTTCCCGCCACGTGTCAATGGTCTATCTCGCCAAAAGCATAATTTTGACTAAAGTTAAATTTCTATTTGCCGTTGTACCCCGACCCCTGATATTTATAGTTTCCCTCATTTTAAGGAATGACTCTTTGAATTTGTTCTGGTCGAAAATTAAATAGTCAACGGTAAAACAGATGGGTGCTTTCCTATGATCGGTTGCAGTGTACACAACTGGACCAGACCTCCCACAGGCCTAGCGGCAACCCTGATATATCTACATTCTACTAGACTAGAGTACCTGTCATATTTGTAAATGCATCAAATTAATAATTACGATAATAATATTTGTAAATGCATTTATAAATATTATCCATCATTCATCAATGTAAATGAAGACAGCTGCAGGGAGATACAGTAATGCCCTAATTAATTGACTTTTTAACCACAGCAGAATTATGGGTAATTTTTCAGGATTTAGTCCGAAATATGGCTTGTTGCCATTCATCGGAAAGCTCTCCCTGAGAGCTTTCCGATGAATGGCAACAAGCCATATTTCCGACTAAATCCTGAAAAATTATCCATAATTCTGCTGTGGTTAAAAAGTCAATTAATTAGGGCATTACTGTAGATAATTTTTAACAGCTTAAAAATAAATCCCATTTCCTCCTGAGTATTTATTTGTTATGATAGTTGCCAAAGAAGTTTTGAGAATTTGAGATAAAATTGATGCATATAATATGCAACTCCTCAAACCTTGCAATTCTGCATGAAAATATGTCTACTGGTATATACATTGTATATATCCAGTCTGAGATTTACTTCACAATAATTGAATAGTGCATCTAAATCACCAAATGGCAGAATATCATTTTAGGGTGACAGTTAAAAATATCTTCAAAAACATGAGTTATTTTTAGGTAACATTCAAATAAATTTGTAAATTTGTTACTCTATGTACACGTAGGTAACAGAGAAGCAGGGTTTCCATAAGTTTTGAGTATTAGTTTATACCCCGGTAGTATACATGCCTCATCATGACCAGAATTTATTTTTAAATCTGAGAGACCATTAGACAAATAAAATATTTTGAGTACCAGTAGTGAGGTTATTTGTGAGTACATCGGCACTTAGGTGAGGTATAATTTTATTTACCCTTTCATGAAGGAAAGCTGTGCTGGTGCAGCATTAAATGTCCTGTTCCAGTGCATTCTCTTATATATGCGAGTCTTACATAGGGAGCCTTGCATATAAAAGAGAATGCACTGGCTTACAAGGTCATGGTATTTTAAATATTTGTAGGCCAATGTATTCGATTATATGTGCAAGGCTCCCTATATATAAGAGACTCACATATATAAGAGAATGCATTGTAACAGGGTTTACGCAAAATTTCAGGAACTCCAGTCATGGAAGGGTTAAGGCAGTGCATACAATTTTGAGATTCACCTTAACCTACACGTGGGTTACGTGGTTTGTTTTTGGTTCATATTTGGGCCAAGTCCCCATACAGAACTCTAGCAACACTGGAATAAGTATCACATAAAATTGCTCTTGGGAGAATTTTTGAGGTTAGCATGTCCTCCTAGCAACTCATTCTACAATACTTATACCAATAATGAGCACCTTCTAGATTTACAATCAATGTTTAAATTCCAAAATAATTTATCATGTCCATGCATTACAGGTAGTGCACATGTGACAATGTTTGGCCAACTTAGTCTCGTTAACCCATTCATTGTTCGTGAGACTTTTATTTGACGTAACCCGCTTGCGAACAAACCGATTGTTTTGTATTGGATAATTAGATTTAGAACAAGAAAAAATTGCAATGATCACTACATCATGAACTACCCTGATAAAAAGAATGGTAACTGAGCACTTGGACTTTGTTGCAAACAAATTAAAGCCATTTGGAGGTATTAACTCGTTTGGGATGTGATTCTTTAGAAATGTTTGAGAAAACATTTTACTCACAGACGTGATTGTTTGCAGAAATGCTTACTTTTATTGAATTTTATAGCAATTTATGCGTTTATTCAATGTTGGGTCAGACCATTTGCCATGGCAGAATTCTCCGCGTGACAACTCATACTATATGGGTGATCATCCTTGGTCTATGACGATATGTTTGTGACATTTTGAATCAAATATAAATGATTTCCAAAGTTAAATGATCCAGGAATATTTTGCCAACATCTGGAACTAGCCTTGCTAAAAAATCACCCATCACTGACAGAGGGCGCCATTCAAAATGGGCGCCAAACCCCCATTTTCTAAAGTTAAAATGCTTACTTTTATATCATTTTATAGCAATGTATGCGCTAATTTAATGCTGGGTCAGACCATTTGTCATGACAGAATTCTCCACGTGACAACTCATAATATATGGGCTATCATCCGTGGTCTATAGATCTTCCAAAAATTTTGGGTAGATACCACCAATTGCGACCGCTTGACATGGCAACCGATTTTCGGAAAATTGAGCATTTGGGGGCTGTAATTTCGCTATACAAGATGTCTGCATGCGACATTTTGAATCAAATGTAATCAATTTCCAAAAAATAGGATCCAGGAATATACTTAAATTGCTCTCGCTTCGTGTTCCTTCTGCTGAAGGGTCAAGATTCACCTGCCATGGTGATTGCCAACCGAAAACTTGTCTACGCGTATAAGGCTTAGGCTACTGGGCGCCGCCATTTTGGAACAATGATGTCACGAATCATGGCACGCGACCCCCATGTGATGTCAAAAATAGGTTACATCTTCCTGGATCCCTCATTGAGTGATCGGCCTATATTGAATACATGATACCATGTGCAAAACATTTTATTATAAAAGATTCATTCGCTGATAACAAGTGCATGAAGTGGGAAACGGATATATCCATTTCCCGTCGTCCTGGGAAATGGATATATCCATTTCCCGTCCTGTAGGCAATGTTTAGGGAAACAGATATATTCCCGTCCTAAATGAGTTAAATCATGATCTTATTTTGATCTTTGCAAAATAGTAAAGAGAAATTTATGATTTTTTAAAATTATATCGTAGCGCATATAATTAAAAGAACACCTGTACCGGTTTTGGTTGAATACAAATCTTACCTCATTTATGGCTACAAGAAAATAAAGAAAGATAATTCATGTATTCAACAGAAACAAGTAGGTATCCTCGATAATGTGAAAGCTATTTCTGTTCAAATTTCAGTACTAGTATTTGATTATTCTCATCCTGAAATCAAAACAAAATCCTAATTAAATATAAAATCTGTTTCAAAGTGCCGGAGCAGTGCTTTAATTTTAATATTCATCTTCAGTTACCTGTAGGATGCGTGACGACTCAGACCGGAGACAACTCATCCTGACGGTCATTTCGCAGTGACTTGTCTTACTTGTCTGGGGAAGACTTGTCTCAGACGGATGACCATATCATAATTCTTTTTCTTTTTTTTTGAGTTATTTTATTTGTTTATAACAGATTATATTAAATTATACTGACTTTCATTATCACTTAATCCAATTTAATCATGTGCAGGAATACAAAGACTTCCTTGATGAGAAAGTGTATTTTCAGTAAAATGTTGAATAAACACAATTGATTGTCCTTTTACCGGTACATGATTGTTGATACAAGAATTACCATGGTGCTATTATTAAAGGTGAATTCACCTGTCAGACATTAATATCGACAAGTGGGTGCTACTTCTTCAAAATGAGTCAGAAAACGTTTCACAGAGGGTCACAGCCAGTGACTTGGAACAAGAGTTATAAAACGAATTGATCAGCCAGATACATAAAGATCGACCTCTCAGCTGATATACATTATATTACAACGAGTAGCGTACATGGCACATGTAAGTTTAGCCTTAAAGTAATGCATTGCAGACCTCCCCACCCTGAAACTCAGCAATGACGCTTTCCCATGCAAGAAATGCTCGACACTATTTGTAAACAAAAAGAAATAAATGATGCACCACAATTACTCACCAAATTAAATTAGCGCCCATATTTCCACTGTTATTATGTTAATATGATAAGGCCTAAAAATAAAAGACGTTTGTTTCCGCTAACCCGACCGACCCTATTTTAACCCCCCGACCCTAAACTTTTTATTGCCATTGCAAAAAAAAAAAAAATTGGACCAAAAAAAAAACAAACAAACAAATTTTTATTTAAATTTTTTTTTTTTCAATTTAGGTCCTAATTCATATCATAACAAGATGCAAAACATTTATATATATTGACATAAGAAATTTTAGTTTACAAAAAGATTTAAGTTTAACAGTTGGAATCATACTGTAAAGTATGTTTGGCTTTATCTAGCTTTCATCTGTGAAAACTTCAAATAGTTTCAGTTCAGGTTTGTTATGATTCAGCCTTCAGACTTCAGTATTTCAATCAAATACAGTACAGGAACATTAACAATTTGATCGAATCAACCTGGTTATCAGGTCGGATCTCATAATACCAAATGAAAAATTAACATAGAGATTAGTACTATAAATAGTAAATACTAACTAAATAGACATTGTTTCTGTACTACATGTAGAATATTATGAATGTGTCTCACTTGAATTATATAAAATAGCCTATTATATGAATTAGAGTGATAATGGTAAGTCTCATTTCAAGCATGATAAGCATAATCCATTGAACCAAAAGATATCTGACAATAAGTTATAAGCATTTCCAATCCATACATATATAAAAATTTCCAAAGTTATGCTTGAGAAACTTGATCAAATTGACCTCTCAGTAAAATTCAAAATACTGACTCAAAGTGCCCTAGATTAGCTCTAAATGCAATGGATTTTCAAAATTTATCCAGGGGGAGAACCCCCACCATCAGCAGGGGGTCACTCCTCCCAAACCTTCCTCCGCTCAGGCCTTCAGGTTATGTCTTTGGCATATCATTGCCCAAAAACAGGTGTCCCCAAAAAATACCTAGATCCTTCACCGAATGTGGAGGAGAAGGTGGGGTTGTGAAGCCATCATTAAGAGATCCGTACAAGACGGTCACTCCAATATGTGACAGTGCAGTGGTGCTGGACTGACTCCAGTTGTCGCCAGACCATATGGGAAATATTAGAATTATCAAAGACTATATTAGTATATAGACTAGTATATATGTAAATATTGAAGCATATGTAAGATTGAATTGGAGTTTTTAGTTCCTCTGTCATTTGGGTTAACCTGATTGGGACTAAGAAGTGCATAGTTTGGGTTATTGACAAGTATTATACAGTTATTTTTAAAGGGGTACTGTACGCCACATGTTGTTGTTGGTTTCTATAGTCTCCGAGTCGGAGAATATGGTAACAATTTTTCCATTATTTGAAAGTCTGTTGAGTACGAAGTCATGTTACGGATGACAAATTTACCGGAATGCAAAAATACAAATTGTCGTTGTCGAGTAATTTTTGTAAAGTTTTCAACCAAATGAATCAAATAAAAGTTATATTATATGCATACTAGTCCCATATAATCATTTAAGTTATTGTATCGTCGCTAGTCAGTGAGTGGCTTGAGTGTTCTCCCCGTATCATCATAATATTTTAAGCAATCGTGTGTGCGATCGGTTTAAAAATCCAGTATCCCTCAATTACTATTTTTGATTACGGTAATTCGTAATTTAATTGACGCCATTTTATGGCTCCAGTCATAAATTCAATTTATATCAAATTATTAACTTTCAAATTATTAAATTTTAAGATAGCCTATTAACCTGAGCGTTTACAGAATACATCTTCGACTCAAATTACTTATGTTTCTATATATTATCGATAAAAAAAAATTAAGCCTACCTACCTACCCTAATTTTTTTCAGCTCGTTAGCGGAAACAAATGTATTTTTTTTTTAGGCCTAATCACTAAATATTAAATTATGTTTCGCACCTGAGAAAGTCACCTGAAATATGGCCAGGCCAGTTGTCTTCGGCCCGGGCCGTCACAGGTACTCCGACCCGAATTATCTTCCCATTCCCCTTCAGTTACATACTATAATAACATGTATGTATTCAGGTAGAACTACAATGTAAATGGCATGAATCTCAATGGAGATTCACCGGGTCGTATGACATAGCCTGGAGATTTACCAACAAAAATAACCTTATAGCTTACAAACCAGCAACAAATAGCTATAATAGCTGCAAATACTTTATGAGGCAGAGTATGAAACCTATAAATGATTGTCATCATCAACATAATTTCCCACAAAAGCATCAATAGAGTCATTAACACAATAAATATCTTAATGAATGGAGTGAATTTAGAAAAAGCATTCTGTGCTTTTGAGATATCTTCATTAGACATTCGTCTTCGTTCAGCGAGATCATTTTCTCTGTCTTGCAATAGTTTTCCCAAGGCTGTCCAGTACTTGAAGACCCTAGCTTCTTCAGAGATCACCATCAGTGAATGGATCAATAAAAAGACATGGCCAGAAATATCGAAACCAAGCCAATGTTCATCATTTCCGATACATGATACTTTGTCAGTGAAGTTTGTGTTTGTGCAAATTCCAACAACTGATTCTATGTACACAAAACTATTGGTCCAAACAAACCACAAGAACGTCGCCATCCCCAGTCGCAGGCAGTGACACTGAATTCTCTTATGGTTTCCGCATGTGTATACGAGACTAGTGAGGTACACAAAAGGTAGAACCAAAAGCATCGTCCATCCCCATCCCATCTTAACGAAATAAACGTTGAAAATGTTCTTCTTATTTGAAAAATACGACGGTGGAAGTTGAAAGACATCGCAGATTACCGACCCGATCACAACTCCAATCATGTACAGGCCGATTTTTACGAAAGTGTCCATCAATAGAATTTTCCTGCACATTTTCATAACGACTATTACAAAAAAATGTCCCAGATGAATCGGTGCAGCGATTGGCATCTTCTTTTCTCCTCGAATTGGTGGTCTAACGTGCACATTTTCCCTGTCGGCAAACGCGGTTCTTCGTTTGGTGGCCATTTTCAAAATTCTCGCAAGGGAGACAAATCTGGTCAAATTTGTACAGATCTACACTCTGATCAGTCATTCTGGACTCCTCGGCCTTTGACCTCTAAGTATACTGTTACGGAAAATGACGAGGTTTGCCGAATAACTGATAGTCAGATATTAACCATTCGGCATTTGAACCTCGTCATATTAGGCGACCATATAGTGAGAGGTCAAGTGTCAAGGGTCCAGCATGTCAGACCACACATAATCATATTGTGGAGTTGGGCTCAGATTACAAGTAGGCTCATATGGGAGGCCAAATTCACATTTAATAATGAATTGCGCTTAAGCACAATCAATTGCGCTTTTTAAAAGCGCAAATACCACATATTGTGCTTAAGCGCAAATAGGGCATTTACGGTTAAGCGTAATTAATAACGCTTAAGCGCAATTAATTGCGCTTTTAAAAGCTTAATTGTGACTACTATCTAACCTACCCATAAACTATTAGCATGACCTGGTGTATCACCTAGCAACACAAGATGAGCATTGGGCTAATTTTGACCTGTACTCAACAGTCAAACTGTGAGTATGTGTTCAACAAGGAGAATCCCCTAATTACATATTATCAGCATCCCTCTATCCAAAGAATTGATGTCGCCTTCCCGGAACTCTAGTAATGTTTTGTATGATGTTTTTAATGTATTTTTGCACAGATTTTAGCCTTTACTATGGTAATATCCTATACATTCATGCGGTGTCACTGCATGAGGGCTTTCTTACCTCATACAGTAATGCTCTATTTAATCGACTTCTTAACCACAGCAGAATTATGGGTAACTTTTCAGGATTTAGTCGGAAATATGGCTTAATTGTTGCCATTCATCGAAAAGCTCTCGAGAGCTTTCCGATGAATGGCAACAAGCCATATTTCCGACTAAATCCTGAAAAGTTTTCCATAATTCTGCTGTGGTTAAGGAGTCGATTAATTAGAGCATTACTGTATGGTTTACTTATTGACTTAAATCAGTGCGAAAAAAACCCTATTTTCATATTATCAGCATCCCTGTCCAAAAAATGGTGTGTAATTACTGGAGCTTTGGTGTCTCAGTCCTGAAGCTCTAGTTTTTCTTATTAAATCAGCAGCTCTTGCACAAATCTATAGTATTTCCATGATCATATAGTGTGAATGTGGTGTCACCGAGGGCTTGCTTCCCTCATATGGTGTGCCTGTATACTCGAAAATTGAAGAAAATCAATGTCGCCCCGTCTAATACAGAAAGTAATGCTATTGCAAGTAGCCCCAACTTATATATACCGAAGATAATATAATGCTATCACGAATCGCTCCAACTAAAACAGAAGGTGATACTATTGCGAGTCAGCCATTTTGATAAAGAAGTTGGGCTAGCTCCCTACCCATCCAAACCAATGAAACCAAGAAGTGACATGTCAATAGGAGTTAATGCTAAGTTATGGAGAAACCTATTTATTCACCAGGGGTGTTTTGTTACATATAACCATGAATTGCGCTTAAGCAATTAATTGCGCTTAATCGCAATGATTGCGCTTAAGCACAATTAATTATTAAATGTGAATTTGGCCTCCCATAGGCTCAGAAAACATTGTTCACGAGCAGTCAATTAAAATGATAAAATAGTAGAAACCTGGGTCGGTAGCCTACGTGAGCTCATGAATGAGGCCCCCACCCCCACCCCCATGGAATACGGAATACCACTTAATACAGAGGGTGGAATACGGAATACCATGCAGTTAACAGCCATATGGAATACATAAAAATATATGAAAACTTCATTTTTTGGAAGGTCGGCGTACGAATACCGGTATATTTGGAATACCGAATATATACTCCTAACAGAGGAGCCGGAATACGGCGTACCTCATAACAGGGCATGGAATACGGCGTACGAAAAGGGGGGGGTGGGGGCCTCACGAATACGTGTTTGGATTTCGTTGAGTATCAGTTGGTTTGGGTATCACTAAGTCTTGTCCTGCACCCGACCACACCTAACCCGTATATATATAGAGCCTACCGGGCAGGTGAATATGAATATCCCAGATAGCAATAATATGTTGGCCCAACGTTAGACCAAAAAATATCTTGATGTAGGGTAATATGGGGCATAATGCGACGCCGGGCATAATGCGACAGACAGTCGTTATCAGGTCATATGATTTTTCCATGACTGAAGTTGAATCGCACATTTATTATTTTAGTAAGACCAATCATAGACGTGAACATCCCAATTGGACCGACATCATTATGACTGTTTAATCTCACATGCGAAACGCCGGAGTAGGGGTACCCACATTTGGTGACCCCCTTTTTGAATGGTTTATAACTTCCGGTAGGTCTTGCACATGTTAAAACGAGAACATCTTACCACTACCACAAAAGCTACATGCGTATTTTGGTAAAGTAAGACGAGTTAATGTGTGCCCTTCCATCGTTTTTAGTGGCATGATGGGGTCTAATGTGCTTATGTGTCGCATTATGCCACACATTACCCTACGTATCGATACTGTTAAAATTATCTATAAATTTATGTTATCCCTTAATGTAGAGCTTTAAAATTGACATTCCAGTGAAATTAACAGTAATGATTGCCATTCTGTATAGTTGGATGCAAAAGGCAATGCCACTTTCTAATGCTCAATATGCAGAAATATTTTGTAAGTTTAGAATTACAATATTGCAACTTCAAATGTTGTCCCAACTATAACATTACAGTTTTAACATTCTTTCAACATTGCAACATTGTACCAACGTCAGGCCAATGTTGGCTTGCCAACATTGGTCCAATGCTGTACGCTTTAATTGCTGAAGCCATTCTTACGTACCATACCAGTCAACTTGAGTCTGACTTCATACACAAATGATTCCATCTCTAATTGTCTTTGCGTTGAGTTTGCAATTCTAAACATTGGCTTTAAATCTCGATAATGGATTTATCACATTCATTAATTAAGTTACACATGCAATGTTCACTTTGTTAAATATGGTTCTGTAATTTCCACTGATTATATATAAAAATAAGTACATATAGATATAAAAATATGTTTACAGGTTTATTCGGGCTATAATTATAATCAATAATGTTATATCCCCATCCCAAAACATAGAGGGGGGGGGCCTGACGGGGGCATACTGGATTACAATTGTCCGTCCGTCCGCTTGCTCATATATATATCTCAACTATGGGTGATCGGATCTCAATGAAATTTGATATGCAGGTTTGTCATCAGGAGGGTTTTCAAAAGAGGGTTCATTGAGGTTGTTCACATTTTCTGCTCAAGAGTTATCCCTCTTTGTTTATCTGAAACTGTTGGATTTCTGTCTGTCCCCTCGTATATCTCAACCATGGGTTAACATATCTCGGTGAAATTTGGTAGGCAGGTTTGGAATCAGGAGTGCTTTTGGATTTCCGTCCGTCCACTCTTACTAATATATCTCAACATTGGGTTACCGCAGAGCTCGATGAAATTTGGTTTGCATGTTTGGCATGAGTGCTTTCAAAAGAGGATTCATTGGCGTTGTTCACATTTTCCGTTCAAGAGTTATCCCCATCTTTATCTGAAAATGTTTGATTTCTGTCTGGTAATTTGTTCGTTCATCAAATTTTTTTTCTTCACAAATTGGTTTCCGACCTGCCCATATTTAAATTTTCACCATTGGGGTAACCCAGCACCTGTGGTGCAACCTCTTGTTTAATTTGAATTGATATAGAGAAATAACGTTATATTTCATGCGAAACAACTTTTCATGCCGGTTATCTGTACTAATAAAATTCAAATTTCTGTCTGTCTGGCTATAGGCGACAAAACGGAGATGAAAATTTGTACAGGGTAATTTTACCCAGGAAGTATTAATAGATAGGCTGCATTGACCTCATATGTCTTAAAAGGGCACTAATAATTCATTTAAAAATATTTTGGCTATAGTTGACCAAACAGCTGGACCCCCAGGGGCCACTTGACCCAGTGAGTGTCACGGGATAGGTGCCGTTGACGCATCAGATGTCTTAACACGTTCACTGCCGAAAACCAATGGGTAATTCCATCCCATATGCCGACATGGGATTTGATGTTTTGCCGATAGTAGATGATATTTTACGTATGTATGAGTAATGGTTCGACCAATATCGGGTCATATGATGCTGAAACATGTTATAAGACTACTACGAGATAACTCGTAGTCGGCACCTGTGATGGAATTTATTAACGTTTCATCCATGGTGCCAGCTACATGTACGAGTTATCTCGTAGGTAACTACAATTACTTTGGCAGTGTCTTAGATGACGAAGAGTGCTATACATGTACACATATCGTATGTAAGACATGGTAAATGAATTTATATATGATAATTGGTACAGACTACGTCGAATAAGACGTCAACAACATAATATGTATTTACATGTACCTACGAGATAACTCGTAGCTGGCACCAGCGATGACCACTGGTGAGTTTCATCCCAGGTGCCGACTACGAGTTATCTCGTATGAGCTTTATAACACGTTTTATCTTTCATTTGATCCGGATTTGATCGACAATTCCTTTATATTATACAATGTGTCCGGGAATGGTCTAGTTGCACACGTGTCTCGTGGTTCAGGGACGTACAGAAGAGGTCCTGGTGAATTGGAGTATCCTACCAAGATTGCTATCTGGACCCACCCCGTTCACGCTGTGGGAATCGTTGTATCTCAAGCCATCGTAATTATACATATAAAATCGATCAATGGGATCATTTGGGCATGTATTGGCACATACACCAACATTGCTTGCGGATTGTGTTATTATTTATGTGGTATGAACATTACTACGAGTTAACTCGTAGTAGCAGTCCCCATGGAACCGTTTACCACGAGTTAACTCGTAGTGGCAGCAAACGTATTAAAATGGCATTAATAATTAATTGAACTAAATAATTAATTATATACCCAAAATGGTTGGAATTAGGTCTTGGACAATTTATTAACAGGTAAATTGATGCGAGGAGCGTCATGGTATAGCTAGCTAGGTGCAGTTGACCTCAGATGACTTAAATGGGCACTAATAAACAATCAGGTTGGACCCTGGTAATGAGACAGAGTTGCATTAATACAGTTATCATTATCTCTTGATATTCTTATTAATTCAACTGAAATAGATATTCTTCAATTTATTTGCAAATTTAGAAATACAATGTTGCAATTTCAATTAACGAAGAGATATCTGCTAGTGATTTAGAGATATCAATCATTCAGAAAATGAGTGAGGTGTAATAGGTAAGATTGTTCAGGTTTCTATAAATAGAACATCCATGTCGCCACTCACATCGCCAGAACAGCTTCAAAGTGTACACCACATGTATAGGCTATGGCGTAATGAAAGGCGGTGCTAATTTTGTTGGTGATATCATTCACATTGCGTTGATAATCCACATTCACGCAACATGTCTCATACCTGTTAATAAAGAATAGGGTTGGTTTGGCCTCAACTACTTCAGTAACTTCTCACAGTATCACCTTCTCGCAGTTCTCGGGCCGGTTTACATGTGGCGTTTATTTCTCAGTTCTTTTTAAGAATTTAACGATTTTTCCACCATGGCTGGCGAAGTAACTAGATCTCCTGAGATAAAGTACACCCAGGTAAGCTAGAGGACAAAATTAATGGAGCTGTCAACAAATAGAACCTGGCCAGTCAGCACATCGATATTTTCACTTTTCACCATTATTCAATACCTAACTTTTCTTTCGCTAAACACTCATTTTTCACGTTTCAATTTACCGTTATCACAAAATGTTATGTTAAGTTGGATAATTTGATAATACTCTGTTGAGTCAATCAATAAAACATATTCTATTCTATTCTATTCGATTAATATATGCATCGATCATTCTTTTTGAGAGGCTCCTGCGCCGGAAAAAAATACAGATACATTGCATCAGATTCGAAACCAACGCGATTACAACTAAAGTGGAACAACTCTATGTTTTGCAAATTTAAGGCCAATGGAATGCTATTTTTATCCATACCATAGTATGGTAAACATAGTGTCGTTGTCCGGATTGACCACCCGTCGTTCGTCCGTCAGTCTGTCCGTCTGGCCGTCCACCCGTCCGTAGACACTTTACGCATAATGCGATAACTGAAACATTTTCTATCTGATCCAACCAAATTTGGTATGTGACTCGTGAGTTTCTCAGCCCAAAATACAGATCGAGTTCGAATATAGGTTTGAACCGATTATTTTTAACTGAGTTAATTATGGCCCTTTTTCAAAAATATATTCACTAAAAAAAAAAGAACCAATTTTTTTTAGATTGAATTCCTTGCTCAATTTAACCCAAAAAATAAATAAATAAAAAAATATTTTTTTTTTTTTTTTTAAAGTTAATTTTTTTTTTTAAACTAACACCATTATAACTTTGCCAAGGGTACCCCGAGTCACCACACCAAATTTGGTTTAAATCGGTCCAAAATCTTGTGTTATGTAACTTATGTACTGGTAAATTTGTTTGGAGCAACTTTAAACCCAATTCACCAATTCCATCCCATGCCTTTGGACTACTTAGCTATTGATAAGGCTATATTATTTTCTGATGTCTTATGACAATGTGCAGATAATCTGATAAAGAAAGATATGGTATCTAATTTAAAATATTAAAAGATTCAACAATACACATCACATGATATTAACAGTAGACTTGGACATCTGTGCTACCTTGCACAGCTGAAGATATCACTCTACAGATGGTCATTATAAATGTTATTGGTTTAATAGAGATTTCAGCTTTCAACATAAACAATTCCTGTGATTTGTTGAGAGCTCTGCTATATAATTTATATTAATGGGTCAGCAGTGAGGTGGCTTATCTTGATCTATATTGTTGGTAGAACTTAAATTGGACTCTCTTAGCCCAAATATTCCATGTCCAGGTCACCTTTCACATTTAACCAAAGGCTGTGGTGGTGAAGCATTACAGATCCTGTACCAGTGCATTCTCTTATATAAATGCGAGTGACCCATAAATTCCAATAATTTGTGTTATGTACATTTGTCTACAATATTACATAACAGTATACTCTATAATTCAACACCAAAACTCTCATTTATGATTCCGATCATAGTAATTTACTTTCACTAAGGGATGGGTTAACATCTGCCGATCGTGATCGGCCTCTCGTTCAATTGACCACAGCAACTAAAACAGTTATTGCCACAGTGAGGTTATTTGTCTTTTTAGACTTCAAATTAAAATTTCTAGTTTCTGTATGATCTCAGATTACCCAATTAGGATTGCTTGTTGGCCAATAAATGTGAAAATGTGACTGACCTGATCAAAATACATTTCAGGTTCAGTCTGATGAATTTCTTCTCCATTTTTCTTCTCCATAATTATGCCTTTATGGCACCCTTTTCAACTAAATTTAAGGGAGACTGTACTCAAATTTCAAAAAATTCTCGGTAATATCTAATATTGATAACATATTGAAAAAATAATTAGTTTATTCGAACATGTCTTCTATAAATGTTCAGGTTAACAGGTTATCTTAAAATCATATTTAATAATTTAAAATAATATTACTTTATGGCTTCAGCCATAAATTAAGTTACGAATTTCCATGTACAAGGCGTTATCAAATTAATTGACAAATTGTGGATAGGGCAACGTGCACACACATCAGGTAAAAAATTATGTTGATACGGGGCGTGAACTGAAGCCACTCACGGACTATATAGTATACAATAAATTAATGAGTATCTGGGACTATTATGCGTATAATATCATTTATTTGATACATTGCCTGAAAACTGTTATAAAATATCGCGATGACAAGTGTTCTATTTTCCTTATTTGCCATCTGTAACGTTACTTCGTACTCGGCAGACAGTCAAATAATTGAAATCTGGTTACCTTATTCTACGAAGCAGAGAATATAGAAACCAACAACCACATTTGAGTACAGTACCGGTACCCCTATAAACAAATGTTTACTTTGTTGTATGACTTCCTTTGATAATTCAAGTAAGGATTGCTTGATTGACGTTAGCATGTGATTGTATTGACTCAAAATGCAGGTAAAGTTTTAACACTTTTTCCAAAGTCTAATTGGTCTTTTTCGATACAGAATTTCTTTCTGAATGTTAATTCCATGTCTTTCTGGTAGAGCCAATCCTAGACATTGCCATCCCATATATCATAGGTTGTAACGTCTGGAACACAAGCTTTGTTTGTGAACATTTGTACAATGCAGACACAATGCAACATCATTTAGACACAACGTTTTCCATATAATACCATTGTTAATGAATTCGCTAGCTATCTATCTTGGAATACTTAATAGTGACTAATCTTCACTCCATGATGTAATTTACACTGAATAAAAACATTTTGGTGAGGAGCAATTTAGATATGTTTGAGATCGGAACAATTGTGTTTATAAGTATGGGTTATAATTATAACAGGAATGATAATTACATGTATATTCATTACAATAACTCCACAGTGATAAATACCAACCTGAAAATGCATTTTATTGGACACCAGCTAAAAAATACAAAATGAAGTGAATCTAATTGCATATTCAGGCATAAGGCATGATCATCCTATTTCAGATTTTCATCAACAATGAATGGCATAATTCTGTGAGTGGCCGTGTCTTCCCCACATTTAACCCATGCAATGCTGAGAAGATATGTGATGTCCAAGAAGGTGACAAGGTAATGATTTACTAAGAAACATACCAAATACATATATCTTGATTCCTGATTTGTTTTCCTCAATCTTTTTCAAGATATAGACGGACTAAAATACTATGTAACAGGTACCAAGGTATAGACAAGGTATAAACCCTTTCTTTATTCTTTATTACTAAATACTCATTGATGAGTAGATCCCTTACAAAATGTCAATAAGTTCAGCATTGGTTGTTTGTTGAACTTATTATCCCACCAATGAATATGAATTCTTTTGCGCTTGTATTATCATTTTGTATGGCTGTCTGCTCATATATCTTTAACATCCCTTCGAAATGAATCATAGACTATCCAGTGTATACTTTTCAAACTCAGTGGGAGCTAGTCCATTTAGTATGGAGACAGTTAACAGGCATGGCTCATTTGAACCTCTAAAATTATATATGTATAGTAAGTTGTAAGGAGAGATAGGCCTAAATATAGTATTGGTACAGCGATTGAATACATGTTTATAACACGTCCTTTGGCACACCCTACAGATGGGATAAGATCTAGATGGGAGCTTAACATTTCACATTTGAATACATCAGCACACCATGCCGCCCACAATTAGGCGAAATGTTTTGAAAATTTATAGGCATATTTGGGATCACCTCTAAATGGGAGCTATCAACTTCAAACGATATTAAGTTGATAAAAATAAACACGGCTGCCGGCAGGCATCTTGGATATTACTCCTTCCATCACCAAATATTTTGGCATGCGCTACATTTTTTATCCAATTGATCCCAAACTTCATATGGGTTCTAAACACTTTATGCATTCATTATCGCTCCATTGACTGTAATGTATGACATTATCCCCTCTACATGTTGAGCTACAGTTCAGATGAAATTAAAATAATACTCTGACATCAAAACATTTACTGAACTTCTTATCTGGACATCCCTACAAATTAATGAATGGGAAAACCTTATGCCTCACAGTGCATATATTTTCAGAACTTTCCTGGAAATGAAGTTTAGACCATTTCAGTGTATAATTTTAGAACTGAGCATGATAAGCTATTCAAGAGGGAATGGCCGGGTCATATTAGATCAACTGTTTGTTTTTTTGTTACCTAGGCTGATGTGGACAAAGCAGTGGCTGCTGCGAGAAAAGCCATAAAGATAGGATCGCGCTGGAGAACCATGGATGCGTCACACAGAGGAACGCTCATAACAAAGTTCTGCGCCCTCCTAGAGAGGGACCAGATGTATTTAGCTGTACGTACTCTCTACATTCGGTCATTCTGCCATGCTGTTACTAATTTCAATAACAATGTTGCAATATGAGTTAGCTAGATATATAGATAGATATATTTATTGATAGATAGATATCTTTATTGCAATACACCAATGTATGTCAGTTGCACAATTGAACATAACGTACAAATACATCATAAACAACATAAATAACACGGAATTAAATAGTTCGGCTGACGTGGACAAAGCAGTGGCTGTTGCGAGAAAAGCCATAAAGATAGGATCGCGCTGGAGAACCATGGATGCGTCACACAGAGGAACGCTCATAACAAAGTTCTGCGCCCTTCTAGAGAGGGACCAGATGTATTTAGCTGTACGTACTTTCTACATTCGGTCATTCTGCCATGCTGTTACTAATTTCAATAACAATGTTGCAATATGAGTTAGCTAGATATATAAGATAGATATATTTATTGATAGATAGATATCTTTATTGCAATACACCAATGTATGTCAGTTGCACAATTGAACATAACGTACAAATACATCATAAACAACATAAATAACACAGAATTAAATAGTTCGGCTGACGTGGACAAAGCAGTGGCTGTTGCGAGAAAAGCCATAAAGATAGGATCGCGCTGGAGAACCATGGATGCGTCACACAGAGGAACGCTCATAACAAAGTTCTGCGCCCTTCTAGAGAGGGACCAGATGTATTTAGCTGTACGTACTTTCTACATTCGGTCATTCTGCCATGCTGTTACTAATTTCAATAACAATGTTGCAATATGAGTTAGCTAGATATATAAGATAGATATATTTATTGATAGATAGATATCTTTATTGCAATACACCAATGTATGTCAGTTGCACAATTGAACATAACGTACAAATACATCATAAACAACATAAATAACACAGAATTAAATAGTTCATTTCTAATAATGATAATTACGCCTTTTCGTCTAGTCCGTTAGTGTCAGGTAAGGGTTGAATCATGACAGGCCGGACAAAATTGCCATTTTTAGCTCAACTTTACTTTGTAAAGTTTGAGCTATTGTCGTGGGTTGGTGTCCATCGTCCGTCTGTCCGTCAACAATTTCCTTTGGCTCACCCTACAGGCCGCACCCTTCATCTGATCATCACCAAACTTCATATGGATCTTCGGGGTGATCTCTAGATGGGAGCCATAAATTTTTCCGAAATTCGTTAAAAAACATGGCCGCTGGCAGCCATTTTGAATTTAAAATTTTAATCCATCGCCACACCCTGCAGCCCGCATTTATTGGAGAAATGTTTTGAAAATTTACAGCCATGTTTAGGATCACCTCTAGATGAGAGCTATAAAATTTTACCGATTTTCAATTAAAAACATTGTCGCCGGCAGCCATCATGGTTTTTACTATTTTCTGTTCTTTGGCTCACCCTACCAGATCCCTACCAGATCCCTCAGCTGATCATCACCAAAATTCTCATGGGTCTTCGGGGTGATCTCTAGATGGGAGCCATTGATTTTTTCCGAAATTTGATAAAAAAAAACATGGCCGCCAGAACCCATATTGGATTTTACTCTTTGCATGATTAAATCCTTCGGCACACCCTACAGGCCACATCACTCATCCGATCATCACCAAACTTCATACGGATCTTCAGGGTGACCTCTAGATGGGAGCCATCAATTTTTTCCGAAATTTGTTAAAAACATGGCCATCAGCTCAGCCCGCATCAATTGGACAATTGTTGAAAATTTGCAGGCATGTTTAGGATCACCTCTAGATGGGAGCCATCAAATTTGAACAATTTCCAATGAAAAACATGGCCACCGGCAGCCATCTTGGATTTTACTCTTTGCATAACTAAATCCTTAGGCAAACCAACAAACCACATCCCTCATCTTATCATCACCATACTTTATATGGATCTTCATGGTGACTTCTAGATGGGAGCCATCAATTTTTTTTCGAAAATCATAGAAAAACATGGCTGCCAGTGGCAATTTTGGATTTTACTCTTTGCATGACTAAATCCTTTGGCTCTCCCTACATGCCACATACCTCATCCGATCGTCACCAAACTTAATATGGATCTTCGTTGAAATCTAGTTGGGAGCATTCGATAATTCCTGAAATTCCTGGAAATTCGTTAAATAACATGGCTGCAAGCGGCCATCTTTGATTTTACTCTTTGCCTGACTAAATCCTTCGGCACACCCTACATGCCACATCCCTCATCCAATTCATCACCAAACTTCATATGGATCTTCGGGGTGTCCTCTAGATTTGAGCCATCAATTATTTCCAAATTTTTTTATAAAATATGGCTGCCTGCAGCCATCTTGGATTTCAAAGTTGAATCCATCTGCATACCCTGCAGCTCACATTTATTGGCGAAATGTTTCAAATGAAAATAATTTAATCTACACAATACAAGACCTTTACTGTAACTTTTTGGCTTTCCTTCTTCTTTATCATTCTATTCATTGCTCAGGAAAAAATAAACTCCTTCCCAAGTTGAGCTACAGTGTCATTGGCACTTTCATTTTGATATATCATAAATATCCAATATTCATTAATTTTCTCAAGAAGCAAATTTTGGAGTCGGTTTTCAGTGCTTTATTGTTAAAAAATGCATGACACCAAAGTTTTTCAATAATTTGAAGAAATTATACAATCTCTTGTCCAATTTTCGGCACAATACTTTTAAATGTGGCATATCATATCAGAAACAAATATACTAACGCATAAGCCATCTAAATATTTCAAAACGGCTGCCATGATGGCTACCAGAATGGCTGTCATTCATGTCATAATGGTCTTTTTCAGATAGATTCTATCAGAGCGGTCGATTGTTTGTGGTGTTACTATTAAATGTAGTACATATTTTTAAGGATGAAAATTAGACAAGAGCGTCATATTTTAATCCAAATTGACTTTGAAAAAAGAATATGTTTCATATAATTTGATATGGGATACTGACTATAGACATATATGAGTAATACTATAATACTTCTATGGAAAAATGTACACAATAAGGTGCCAAAATTCAAACATTTATCTGCTTTTGTGAGCAACAAACATTTTGCTAAATTTCGCCAAGAAACATCATTATATGCACTCTGAGTGTTATGTTATAGTTTCCCCCAAAATACAATATGATTGTCCTTCTTGGTTTCATAGGCTGTCCAACATTTACAAAAAAGTTGGGACTACAACATTTGAAGCGCTTAGCGCCGCCTCTGACATGCTGTCAATGTTATTGGATATGAACACCAAAATATAGAGAGGGCATGTCTGCATGTCTAATTCAACATGACGTGAACACCACATGCAGCTGGGGTTACTGCCCAATGCATGGGTGCATTGACCATACATAGCCTTATAACAAGCGATTACGTCCTCTACCCGTACCAGATATGTTTTTTCGAGTTCGCACTCAGCACAAATAAAAACAGGGTGAAGAAAAATCTGTTTGTTATCTTTGCTGATTTCCAATGCACACAACTCCGCTGGGGCCTTCAGTGTACCTCAAATTTGAAATAAATATCCGCAAATCGAACACACCAGTGTACTGAATACTCATTAGATGTCAGACATGAACCACTAGTGGAAATTTTAGCAGAAATGAGGCAATCACTTCCCAAAATAGTGACAAAATTGATACCGAAAGTAGTAAAATTGGGCAATTTTCGCTAAAGTTCACCAGATAGTTTCCATTGAAACGAAAATTATTGATCTAAATGGCTAGCACCACAGTAAATGATGTCTAATCCTAATCCAATAATAATGAGCCAAAAATAAAAATTTTGTCATTGATTTGTAACTAAATCTTCTCAATATCGAATATAATTTGATGAGTGTCCAAAGCAAACAAACTAAAATCGAAATACATCCAATGAGTGTCCAAAACCACTTAATGGGTGTCCCAAACAATCTATAAGGAGCGTAAAATCATACAACGGGTGTCTCAATCACCTTCTTAATAATATACCAAATTAATCGGTGAGTGTCTCAGTCCATATATCGGGCGTCCCTCAGCCAACTAATGTCCCAAACCACACAATATGTAACATCTAATGAGTGCCCAAAACTAGTGTACAAAACCATCCATCAAATTTGTCAATCCATGTTTTTATAAACTCATTGGATGGTTTGATAAACTCACTTGATCGTCTGAAATACTCGATTGAAATACACTATTGTAGATTTATTGAGATGACAGTTGGTAGATGGTTTGTAACACCAGTTGGATGGTTGGATGGTTTGTGATGCTAGTTTTATGGTTTGGTCCCCCCCGCTGGGTGATGTGTGACTTAAGAAGGATGGTTTGGGGCACCAATTGGGTGGTTTTGGTACACATATTGAGTGGTTTGGGACACTCCCCACAGATTAGACACTGGTTAGGTGCATTAGGACACTGAGTGGCCGATTGGATCTCTGATTGGGCCGTTTGGGACACTTATTTTATTATAGTTGAATCGATTGAGATGACAGTTGTATGTTATATGACATATGACACTCCCGGATGTCTTGGGATGCCAGTTCTGTGGCATGAGGTACACATTGGATGTCACTCGTGTGATTTCGGAAATCCGATGGATGGTTTGGTTACTTTGGTACACCCATTGTATGGTTTGGGACACTGAGCGAGTGGTTTGACACACTCGATGGGTGCTCGTTGTATGGTTTGTTTCACTCATTTGATGGTTATGGACACTCATCGGATAGCTTTGGACACCTGTAGAATGGTTTGGGACACCTGTGTTGATTCGAACACCGGTTGCATAGTCTGGAGCACTACCGGTGTGGATTGGAACATTCGTTGAATGGATTGGGCCCCTAATCAGGTGGATTGAGACATTCATTTGGTGGTATGGGTTATTCATTTAGATGGGTTGGAACACCAGTTTGTGAAACTTGTTTGGTGGATTGGGACACCCCATTGATTGTTAGGGACAATATTTGGATTTGTGACGCCAGTCGTATGGATTGGGATACTCACATGTTGGTTTTGGATACTAGATGGGTTTTGTAACTCTGTGTATGGTTTGGTGCACTACTCGTTAGGTGGTTTGGGACACTCATTTGATGTATTATGAAACAAGTGGGTGGCTTTGGAACTGCACATGGTGGCATATATGACTACTTATTATGTCAGCTCTTACAATTAGCCAATCAGCGTAGATATATAGTGATGGTATATGAACGCATAAATTAACTATCAAACTCAACAAGTTGTCCTACTTCTGGTAATTAGCCATTGACTCAATGCGTTGACGTTCAATGTCAATGATGCATCACTGTGACGTTACATAAGTTAATGGCTATAGACTACACATTTATCTTACCAATTTACAATAAATTACAGCGACGATTAATTAAATGGATATGCCGGATTTTTTCCACTGACATAATAAATACGTTACGGGATGCTTTAGTGGTCGGATATGGTGTCATGTGAGGCTCAGCGAGATCAATATTAGGCCCGGCCTACGGCCTCGCCTAATATTGATCTCACTTCGCCTCACACGACACCATATCCGACCACTAAGCATCCCGTAACTTATAATATTGGCTATAAATTTGATCGATATCTTAAGATTTAGTAAAAAAAAAAAAAATTAAACTTCAATTGTTCACTTACGACCGCCATTTTCGCTGTTATTTTAAAAGCTTTTGAGACCGAATTGTCAAATCCTCGGGATATGACTTATTATTTTCGGATTAGGAATCACTAGAGCCCGAAGCCGCCATCGCACGCCGCCGTCAGCCATATTATTTATAACGCCAGCCACATTTAAAAATCTCCGCTGCCGGAATTGTAAAATGGCTGAGCCGTGTGCATGGGCTTATATGTCAAGCACAGAACTAAACATATATGTCTCGCAAAGAACTAAACAGCATTGCCTAATATTGGCATACTCGCATGGACACGGCATGGTTGTTATATTATCAGAACACCTGGCCCCTTAATGTGGAATAGACTATCCCAATACATGATTTCATATAACTGAATGGGCGCATCCATTCGGTATTGAAAGGGTTAAAATATTAATTGTTTATATCGACAACACCCAGTCTCAGACATCACTGGCATTTGTCAATATATACACATAAGAATAGAAAATAGTTTGAAATATTATATATCATTACTATCGGGTTCATCATTCAATGATGCATGCATATATCGCAAGATGGCAGTGATGATAGCAGTCTGAAGTCGACAGAAGTCCCAATGTAACTACTTATACCGATTAGATGGGAAACTACATAGTATATCCATGCCAGTCCTTCGTGAATTTTCGCCATAATGGAAAAGCCCAACATCAAAAGATTACGTGTTGTCTGGAAATCTACGGGTTCACCATGCACAAACACTAAAAATATGGCGTCTATAACCGGTAACAGGGGACTAGAAACATTTCGGAAACGAAAATACGCTGAATGATAAGTTATTGATAACATCTCAGCCGGCTGAGCCGCCATATTTCGTCAGCCACGAACGTCGTGACTGAGCCGGCTTAGCTAGCTAACCGGCCACGAACATCGGTTGAGCCAGCCATGAAAACTATTTGTCGTGGCTTCGGGGTCTAGGAATCACCATTTTATAGTTTTAGAGTCAAATTATGCATGAAATAATGGCAGGCATATGTGCTGGCAACAAGAATAATGCGTTTTTGTTGCAAGTTTCTGCAGCATTATTAAATTTAGAGGAACATTGAAGTGATTGGTAGTACACTCCCAGAAATGCCGCCATATTGCCTGGTACATACACGGCCACAATCGTCAATATGTTTGAGCAGATGTCCTTACGAAAAAAAAATGGATCAAGTTTAATACTGGGGATGCACCGTGCTACATTCAGATTTGATGCACGCTGAAGCGGCCGATGTCGGTGGATCAACGCTCTCGGCCAATCAGAATGCTTGTTTTTAGTGACAAATACTCAATTGAATTACAATCCAATTTAAACCATTTTCTTACATATTTTCTTTACCAAAAATTAACGACTTTCCCTTCATGAAATGCATGGAAATTTTGGATATGTTATTATTTGGTCACAATTGGCAGTCAGGGAACTTGACTGAGCATTTATGGTTGGCAGATTTAATTGTTTATTAACAAAATTCCAATTTTCACCATTTCTTTTACATATTCCTGTTATTATATGAGTATAGTCACACTCAAAAAACAACAAATCATTGCATACCAAATTTGTTCACGGATGGGCGTTTCTTTCCATTATATTGACTGGACCAATAATGAACTGCAAAATTGACACAAAAATGCCATAAATAGGACCCTATTTCAAAAATCTGTAGAAATTTTTCCCAAAAGTGTATTTTGGATATATTGTTCCCCAGATTCTGCCCGACAAGATAACACCAAAAACAACTTGTTACTAATTTAATATAGGTTCACGTTAAAATCTGAGTCTCAACTAGAAAATAACATTTTTCACCAGTTTTTCACCATTGTTTTGTTTACATATTCCTGACTTTTGACACAAATATGACGACTTTCCCACCTTGGAATTCATGGGGATATTGTCGGTTATATTATTATATTGGTATAGTCACATCCAAACCCAACAAGTGACATTGCATAGCAATTTGTTCACGATTGGAAGTTTCTTTCCATCAGATTGACTGGACTAATATGGAACAGTAAAATTGACACAAAAAACCATAACGACCCTATTTCAAAGAGTAGTAGAAATTTTTCCCCAAAGCGGATTTCAGAGGATTTTGTTTATATTGTTCCCCAGATTCTGCCCGACAAAACAATACCAAAAACAGCTTGTCAACAATTTGTTCTAGGATCACCTCAGAATTGAGTCTCAACGACCAGACTAATTTGCAATTATTAACTACTGAGCTTTTTTCTCTAAATAAAAAATAACCAGATCATGTTACACACATAAGCAGTTAGATTTCCATGATTGTTTTTCATGATAGTTACAAATTTGTTAGCCTCATTCATATTGTAATAATCAGGTTCATTTCTTTCAACATGATATACGTACATGAGCCAAACCTGGGTATGAAAATACCAGTTTCACCAAACCCTGGTAACAAATAATATACCAGTTTTGTGAACCTGGGAAATTTAGTTCCCAAAAAACATGGATAAAAGACCAATTCAGCAGTATTACTATTTGTACATGGACAAAATAGAAGTGTTCCTTGCTTCAAATGTGTTTGCTTCAGTGAGCGTGTAAAATTTAGAATAAGGTTAATTCAAGCTCTTGTTCCTTATCACCAACAAGAATGCCAAGAGGGGTGATTTGAAAATATTCAAAATCAATGATCGAATTGAATCACATCAGAAGCCCGATTCACGAATGAAATCTTGAAGCTTCGCAGGGGCCTATTATTACACTGTAAAGTGTGCGATATTTAAAACAGCAGCAGCATAGTTTTGATATGATCAACCACCCTCCACAACTCGGTTGATAATCAACTCCAAGCTCCTTGTTACACCATGTTACTGTCAAGCCACCCTATTAACTTCTTAAGTATATCTTCAGAGTTTGGAGACTGTGGACAATGGAAAGCCAGTGTTGGATTCTATTGGTGACATTGACCATTCAATATCTGTGCTGAAGTATTATGCTGGTTGGTGTGATAAAATAACTGGAAAGACAATCCCTGTTGGTAAGTCTACAGTTTAACCATTAATATGATATTTTTTTCAGTTTTCACTGTGGCAAAACACAAAGTTAATTAATTAAATCTTCGATAATTTGCTACTTGTTGATGTGGAGTAACTTGATTACCATTCATTCAACTGTAGGAATGTTTAGCAATTAAACTAAACATACAACATTCAACAAATTGAACTTATTACCTGTAGATAGGAGATGCTTTAATTATAATAACTCAATAGTACTATTATGTACCAAAATATTGAGTTATACAAAACACATTTACAGTCAATACAAATGAATGATCAGGAATCCATGCATGTCGTCCATTTATATTATCTGAACATCACAGAAAAGAAAAATAGATACTTTTAATAACTTTATAATTTATTCATGAATATTTGTATTTTACTTTTTACTTTGTAGATGGTAACTTCTTCACATTTACCAGACATGAGCCAGTAGGAGTTTGCGGACAAGTCATTCCTGTATGTATTTTCTATGGTCTATGTACTATATCTGAAGGGGTAACTATCATCATGCGTCATGCGGTTGAGTGCACAGCTTAATATTTCTTGCGGTCGAGTACCTCGCCTAACAAATCAGTGTGGCTGAGTACCCAGCTTAAAGAAATCTTACAGCTAAACGAGATTCCTGATATCGTCTGCTAAATTTCTTTTATTTTTGTAGAATTCCAATTTCCAAAACAAAATGAAAATACAATTAAATCATTCGATGGTATATAAAATATTCATCATTATGTATTATTTTCATTGAGTTTGCCATTCAGAAAATGTGATCCTAGTCCAAGATTTCGTTAAGCGAAGGTTTCAAACTCAATCTGCTTTGGGTAAAATTTTCTAGAGAATTTTGAAAAAAGGTCCTATTTGTGTTTTTTTAGCTCACCTGAGACGAAGTCTCCAGTGGAGCTATAGTCATCACTCCTCGTCCGTTGTCCGTCCGTCTGTCTGTCCGTCAACTTTAAAAAAAAACATCTTCTCCTCTGAAACCATCATACCGAATTGGTTCATATTTGGTGTGGATGTTCCCTAGGTGACTCTCATTCAGATTTGTTCAAATGAGGTCACTGGGTCAAATAGTTGCGAAACCAGGGCCATAACTCGATTCCTCCATAGTAATTCTTACAACAACTTCTTGTCCATAACCATTGTGCCGATTTAGCTAATATTGGTATGGAGGGTCCTTGGGTGACTGGTGTTCAGATTTGTTCAAATGAGGTCACCCGGTCAATTAGTTGAGAAACCAGGGCCATAACTCATAGTAATTCTTACAATGACCTCTTCTAAAAAAATATTGGGCCGATTTAGCTTATATTTGGTACTGAGGGACCTTGGGTGACTGGGAATCAGATTTGTTCAAATTGGGTCACTGGGTCAAATAGTGGCAGAGCCAGGGACATAACTCTAAAAACAAAAAAATTACATTTTTGCATTTTGATCATATTTGGTGTGGATGTTCCCTAGGTGACTGTCATTCAGATTTGTTCAAATGAGGTCACTGTGTCAAATAGTTGCGAAATCAGGGCCATAACTATATTCCTCCTTGGTAATTCTTATAACGACTTCTTGTCTAGAACCATTATGCCGATTTAGTTTATATTTGGTATGGGGGGTCATTGAATGACTGGGGTTCAGATTTGTTCAAATGGGGTCACTGGGTCAAATAGGGGTGGAGCCAGGGCCATAATTCCAAAAAAAAATTAAAAAATTCAGGAACTCCTTGATCAATTTAACATACAAAAAAAAATTATCACCCTCCCCCCACATGACCCAGAACCCCACCCTGCCCCCAACCAACAGCATTCCACCCTATCTCATCTCCTATCTCACAGGATCTCTCCCACCAGCAGATTAAGTCAATTGTATTAGCTACAGACAGAGAGAGAGTTAATATAAATACACACACAGTCATCAATTGAGATGTTTGTCAGGCTGACAGGTGTGAACTAATGCTTAGCTAGCACTCATGCCAGTGTTTGTTATTAAAATAAAATCAAAACAAATTATTGTTCTCTAACCTGAATTTAGTGTGTCTGGCATTTTCAGAATGAGGTCCCCAGAGATTGAATTTAGTTATGCTACCCTGCACAGCAGTCTAGCATCACCAAATACACTAGCCAACTCCTCGTCCGTCGTCCGTCCGTCAACTTTTTAGCTCACCTGAGACGAAGTCTCCGGTGGAGCTATAGTCATCACTCCTCGTCCGTCATCCGTCCGTCTGTCCGTATGTCTGTATGTCCGTCTGTCCGTCAACAATTCTTTAAACATCTTCTCCTCTGAAACCATCAGACCGATGGGTTTATATTTGGTGTGGATGTTCCCTAGGTGACTCTTATTCAGATTTGTTCAAATGAGGTCACCAAGTCAAATAGTTTTGATGTCAGGACCATAACTATTTTTCCACATAGTAATTCTTAAAACGACTTCTTTTCTGAAGTTGTCGGGCCGAATGGGTTCATATTTGGTATGAGGGTACCTTGGGTGACTGTGTTTCAGATTTGTTCAAATGAGGTCACTGGGTCAAATGTGGGTGGGGCTATGGACATAAATATGAATCATTAGCGTACAGTTGGTACATGAAGCCTCTCTATCTACATATCCTGTTTAGATCTACTTTTTTAAAGTGATTATGAAAAGTTCTAACTGTTATGGTCTCCAAAGTCCCAGTCTTATCAGTCTTTGCAGTCTGGTGACCGACCCCACAGTCTTTGACTGTCTTGTTATGTATGATTTTCCATTACTTATGACATACACACATGAATGGCATTTAAATTAAAGTTATACAGATGGCAGGAACATACAACATAAACAAATTATTATTGTTGTCATGACAGACATATGTCATTTCGTGTAAAATGCAATTGTCAAAATTCAAAATGGCAGACAAATTGGCGACCAAAAGTGGTAAAATTGGACAATCTTTTCTAAATTTCACCAGATCGTTTCCATTTATAAGAAATTTGTGCCAACATATACCATTTTAAATCAATGTCTGATAATTGTGAGTCATATCACGAGGATTGGGAATTTGGGCCCTTCAGTGTCCCTCAATTTTGAAATAGATGTACTATATTTCGAAGAAAAATCAATTATTATATGAATGCCCAGAATAACCAAAAATGGAAAACACACAGTGTACTGAATACTCATTAGATGTCAGATATGAATCACTAGTGCCCATTTTAGCAGAAATTAGGCCATCATGCACTTTCCAAAATAGGGACAAAATGGCTACCGAAAGTAGTAAAATTGAGCAATTTTCGCTAAAGTTCACCAGACTGTTTCCAATCTTATTTTTTTATGTCGGGTCCTAATCCGATAATATTGAGCAATATGTCGAGAAGTTGTCCCTACAGTGTCCCAAAATGGTGGCAAAAAATTGCGATCAAAGGCAAAAATGTAAATGTTGGCATTGATTTGTAACTATTAAAATCTTCTCATATCGAATATAATTTGATGAGTGTCCAAAGCAACCAAACTAGTATCAAAATGCATCCATGAGTGTCCAAAACCACTTAACAGGTGTCCCAAACCATCTAAGGAGCATAAAACCACGCAATGGGTGTCTCAACCACCTTCTTAATAATATACCAAATTAATCGGTAATTAATTAAGTGTCCCAGTCGGGCATCCCAAATCAGCCAAATAGTGTCCCAAAACCACATAATATGTAAACACCTGTTGCGTGGTTTTATGCTCCTTAGATGGTTTGGGACACCCGTTAAGTGGTTTTGGACACTCATTGGATGCATTTTGATACTAGTTTGGTTGCTTTGGACACTCATCAAATTATATTCGATATGAGAAGATTTAGTTACAAATCAATGCCAACATTTACATTTTTGCTTTTGATCGCAATTTTTTGGCACCATCCCCGGGATATGACTTATTATAACAGATTTGGATTTGCCGTTTTTGAGTCAAATTATGTGCAAAATGGCAGGCATATGGTATGGTAACAAGAATAATGTGTTTGTTGTTGCAGGTTTCTGTCACATTTATAAATTTAGAGGACATTAAAGCGTTTGGTAGTACACTCCAGGAAATGGCCGCCATATTGCCTGGTACATACACGGCCACATGTTAGCGTCAAAATAGTTTGAGCAGACATCCTTACAAAAAAAAAAAAACTTGGTCGACCTGTTTCCCGGACAAAAATTCCAATTTTCACCATTTTCTTAGATATCTTCTTCATTTTTATCCAAAATTAACGAATTTCCCTTCATGAAATAAATGGACATTTTGGATATGTTATTATTTTGTCACATTTGGCATTCAGAGAACTCGACTGAGCTTTTATGGTTCGCATATTTGTTTATTAAAAAAATTCCAATTTTCATCATTTTTTTTTTTTTTTTTTTTTTTTTTTTACATATTCCAGCCTTTTTGACCCAGACATGATGACTTCTCCATTCTGGAATTCATGGGGATTTTGGATATGTTATTATATGAGAATAGTCACACTCAAAAACACCAAAAATCATTGCATAGCAAATTTTTTCACTGTTGGGCGTTTCTTTCCATCAGTTTGACTGGACTTTATAAGGAACTGCAAAATTGACACAAAAAAGCCATAATTAGGACCCTGTTTCAAAGATATGTAGAACATTTTTACCCCAAAGCGAATTTTGAATATATTGTTTTAAAATCCGAGTCTCAACCAGAAAATTACAATTTTCACCATTTTTTTTTTTTTTTTACATATTCCTGACTTTTGACCCAAAAATGATGACTTTCCCACACCGGGATTCATGTGGATTTTTGTTATGTTATTATATGGGTATAGTCACATACAAACACACCAAATGACATTGCATAGCAATTTATTCACGGTTGGGTGTTTCTTTCCATCAGATTGACTGGACTATTAAATGAGGAACAGCAAAGTTGACAAAAAAAGGCATAAATATGACCCTATTTCAAAAAGCAGTAGAAATGTTTCCCCAAAGCGGATTTAAGCGGATTTTGGATATATTGTTCCCCAGATTCTGCCCGATAAATTGACACCAATTTGTTCTAGGTTCACCTCAAAATTGAGTCTCAACGACCAGACTATCCTTAAATCTACATGATTTCGGGTCATGTGACTTTGTACATTGGAATCACGTCTCACATGCGGAGACTGCTCCCTCGCCGTGTGATGGGTTTGGCTCGTAGCATTTATCTGAGGAGATGAATATGAATGACCAGTATGTATGTCCTTGACACCTCGGTCTGCAGTTTCCATGGCAACCACAAGTTTCAAGGCTTTGTCGAAAGTTAGTTCAGTCCCTCAACATCTCCCCCAAAGATGCCCCATTATTACAATGTTCAGACAACTTCCTCAATTCAGACACATTCTGCTGGACAGTTTTTGTGGGTCGCTGGGCCCTAGAGTTGAATTTGAAATGTTTGACAACAATACTGGGTGGGATTTTGGTGCTGCTTCATGAGAAGGCACAAAGCTTTGTATTCTTTATCAGCCGGTTTGTTCGGCGCACACACGTTTCGCAAAAGCGTGTATGACGTTGCACCCATAGCTCTGAGCATGACAGCTCGCTTCTTGTTGTCGACATTTATGTCATTTGCCAGGAAAACTTATTATACAATTAAATCACGAGAAAATTTATTTCATGCTTCCTATATTAATCTCCAAAAACCGGAAGAACTCAAACAAAATAATAATGAACTGGAACGAAAGTTCGAATCCAGAACCAGAATTGTCATTAGATTTATATATACCACATCATTATATGCCTTTTATTTCACTGAAATTAATTTGCAATTTAATTTCACGTAAACGTCACATTTTTACAACATTAAATGTCTAGATTTACGGCATATACAGATCATGTAAATTTCCATAAACTTGAAATATACGTGGGATTTACGGATGCATATTCTTCCACATTTATGTCCACGTTCGTTTTAAAAAATACATGAAATTTACGGATCATTTATTTTCGAAATAACACATTTATGGATGCGTTAAATTTGAAATATATGTGCTATTTACATGCACTTATTTCTGCGTAAATGTCACGCATATTTTATACATGGCTATGTTAATCTACAGTGTTCCCCATGTCGAATGACACCAAAATCGCTTCAGTAACAATTTCTTCCGAGTTTGGGTCTGAAATTGGCTAAATCGATTAGACTAAAACTGTATACAACATTTGTAAAAAAACTAATATTTTGAGCAGGACTTTTGGCTTTGAGCATCAGAACACTCATGAACATGACTTCAAGTAAAATCCAGGTTTGGATGCTCCGTTATATTGGAGAAATGTTAAGAAATCATAGAGAAAATTCATGCTGCAAAACTTTCCAGTTAATTGTTTCTAATGTTGTATTCCACAGTGGAATTATCCGATTTCCATGATGGTGTGGAAGCTAGGTCCTGCTCTGGCATGTGGTAATACTGTTGTTCTCAAACCAGCTGAGCAGACTCCTCTCACAGCTTTATACTGTGCTTCTCTCTTCAAAGAGGTGAGTGGTATACAACATTGATATGATATAGTGGTGAACAGTGTTCGCTGACCGAAAAATCTTCTGGCCAAAAAAGTAGCCAAATTAAATGTTTAGTGGCCAAATAAAAAAAATTGGCCAAATGTTTTTTCGCCAATGAATATATAATATTTTTAAAATATACAATTCTCTGACTCTATTTCACGTCGCTGACACCATGTTCGCAAACTGATCAAGTAATGAGGTGTGTTAGTTGTCATCACTATTTTCACTGAAATAAAACAACAGTTCTGTTGCTTATTATCGTGAGGTGATAACTGTTGAATACCTATTGTTGTATAAATAACCTTTATGGTGTTAAGCCCGCTTGTTGTGATAAGACGGGAGGCAGCTTATGACACATTACGTAACTGACAGGCCATCGCTGGTACATCGAATTATAGGAAAATGCATTTACATATTTCATGCCTAATCAACAAAATATGATATAACCAGTGCAGAGACTAAGGTTTTTCACGATTAGTAATCGCCTTTGTACAACCATCACCATTCAATCAACGCTCCTCTTACAAAATAAATGTGGGTTGTCATTGTATGATGCACTCCAAGAAAATATACGAACTATGAAATATTCAAATTCTAGCGGCAAACGCTCTAATTAGACTACAAGGCAGCACCTTAATTGAAGAACTCAAACTCAGAAGAACACTACTGTCCAAAAACAAAACAGGAAAACCAGGCAGGCGAGATTTGGGATCTTTCTGTGCTATGCCGGGATAATCCCCCTCAATGGCCGCACCAATACACTCCAAATTTAATAAATACTAAACAATCAACAAACAAACAAATAGGGCTACATCTTAAGAACTTAATAAACACGCGAGGTCGATTAGGCAACTAACACAGTCCAGATAAATGGATGGTAAGTCTAATAATCAAAACAGGTAAATTCCACCAGACATACCTACAGGTAATTTTCAAAATGACTCTAGATGTGTACTGAACTAGGCAGGCGAACACAGTGGATTGGCCACGCCACCCTGTAGTAATGCAAGTCCTCAATAAAATCCAATGCTAAGACCCCAGAATAAATAAGTCGCCACATACTAACCCTACAAACATACAAAATCCGTAATATCAACTGCCTAACAAGACTAACAACAATATCAAAACATAGGGTAGCAGGCTAACGCCCTAGATGGCTCTGGGGGCATTGTTGACTGTCCCCAGGTGGAGTAGGACACTCTTGGCTTACTCATAGTATGAACCATTGAGTAATTATCTCCTTCAAAAATGTAACTAACCTGCTAACCTTGTAAATTCATTACACATCACAAATCAATCCGTTCACAAACCCGACCACAAAACATGACTAACACCAATATTAAAATCTAGGTTAGCAGGCTTATGCCCTAGATGGCTGGGGGGGGGGGGTGTTGTTGACTGTCCCCGGGCAGAGTAGGAAATGCTTGTCGTACCCGTGCCGTTGAATAATTATCTCTTTCAAACTACTAACAAAACTGCCTATACAATTTGCAAATACATGCTTTCACCCGCACCTGTGCCTATGGGAGGATGGGTGGGAGAGAAAATCGGAAGCACTACCTAACACACCAAACCTTCCGAAAACACACTTAGCAACCCAGTCCGGCCTCAGCTGATTCCTCAGATCAAGATCGAAATACACAACCAGGTCAACAGGTTTTGACACACACAGGAGTGAAAGGCGGGCATTGTACCATCAAGAGTTGTGAGGCCCGACCGACCTTAAGTCAACTGGCTGGCATTGCACCCTCTTCCTAGCGTTGAGCCCGTAGTACAAGCCCAGAATACAACAAAGGCAACTGGAGTCCATGCAAGCACAAAACAGGACACTAGATTACAACAATTCATCACTCAAAATAATATATATAACGACACGCACACAACTCACAAACCCTACATACATTCTTCAGCAGAAATACAAAAGTGGGTTGTAGGAGAGGGCTGACAGCCCATTCAAATCTTTCCGGGTATCATCCCAAACTCCAAACTTGCAAATCGTATGATGTATCCAAAGTATTCGAAACCAGCATGTCCAAAACTGGTGAAATTTCGTCGCCTAACTTCGTCGATCTATTCAGTGCTTTTGAATTAGATTTCTGTCTTCATTTGTGGTGAAAAAAAGTTTGGCCAAATGAAATTTTTTGTGGCCACTTTCGAAAAAAAGTGGCCATTGGCCACCGACCGTGCGAACACTGGTGGTGACACCATTTAACATGTGATATGTTGGTAAATATCAATGTTATTAACGATATATTATATTCTTCACTACCTCAAACTACACTCATTCAATTATTATTGCCGACCACTTCAAAACATTGAATGCACCTTTTCTTAAAATACGACATCTGAACTATGCAAACTAGTAAATATTTAGTCTTCCTTTTGTCCCAAATAAATTACAGATAAACAAATGGGAATTATTTCGCCAAGATGTTTCACTACAGTACATATACAGTAATGCTCTAAGTAATCGACTCCTTAACCACAGCAGAATTATGGGTAACTTTTCAGGATTTAGTCAGAAATATGGCTTGTTGCCATTCATCGGAAAGCTCTCGCTGAGTCAATTACTGAGTCAATTACTTAGAGCATTACTGTACATGTGTACCTTTATAAAGAATTGAGTGCTGCCAGTTTTGATACAAAATTAAAACAAAACCTGAGTTGGACAAGTTAATTTTATATGCATGTTTAAACACTTTTTCTCAGTTTAACAGATATTTATTTCATCATGCTGATTGTTTCTCCCATCAGTAATGTAGGCTGGCATACAGCCTGGTTTTGTTGATGTTATTTTATCACTTGAATCTTATGCTGATCATTGTAAACTGGTTTCCATAACTGGCCTGGTAAACATATACCTGTATCTTTTGCTAATATTGTAGGCTGGTTTTCCTCCTGGTGTGATTAACATCGTTCCTGGATATGGACCTACAGCTGGTGCAGCGATATCCGAGCACATGGATGTGGACAAAGTGGCTTTCACCGGATCAACACAGGTGATTGGGAACCATATATTAGCTTAACTTGACAAAAGTCAAATATGAGCTATTTCCATGGATTCACATTCATCGTCCGTCTGTACATCTGTCAATATATTTCCTTCAACACACCCTACAGGCCACATCCTTCATCAAATCGTCACCAAACTTCATATGGATCTGCGGAGTTACCTCTAGATGGAAGCCATCATTTTTTTCTGAAATAATTTATTTTATTAAAGAAATGTTTAAAAATTTACAGGCATGTTTAGGATCACCTCTAGATGGGAACTATCAAATTTGAATGATTTTCGATAAAATACAAAATATGAATATGTTGAGATCTTAATTATTTCTGGATACCCATGAAATACCCATGGATCGGATGACCGATGTGGATGCACACAGGTTATTTGTAGAAGTCACGCTACAGGTGATCCAGGTGACTAGGTAATTTAGTGCACTATTTGTTTATTATCGAAACAGCAACTTTTCCAATTTCTTTGGAAGAGATTTCGCTAGAAGATGACAATGGTAAATGTGTCAAATATCCAATTGATATTATTTTTATCCCTTTATTTCAGAATTAGTTCTCTAAAGTTTGTGGCATGTGCAAGAAATTACAACAACTAGAGGGCAATCTGATATTTTTATGCATAATATGTTAAGTCAAATCATTTCTCAATCCCTTCCTGAAATTCTGATGTCCTTATGACCAGTCGGAAATTAACAATAACTTTGAATGTAGGTACCCACAAACTATTGGGATAATGATGCACACTTTTTATTGGATATCTGCTGAGCAATAACCAGTGTGCATCATTACCCCAATATTTCTTGGGTAACTAATTTCAAAGTTTTATTGTGAATTTCACTTCACACTTGTCATAAGGACACCAGGTTTTCACGAAGAGATTTAGAAATGATCTGTCTCAACATATTTTGCATACAATGTGTTGTATATGCATACAGGTTGTATTATCAAGTGGCCTCTAGTTTCAGTACTTTTGTGTGAATGTAGCGAAATTAAGAGAACTCGTTCGGAAATCTAGCAATAAAAATAATATCAAGGTGATATTTGACGAAAATTCAACAAAAAGTCCTCTTCTGGCGAAATCTCTGGAAAACTGGAAAAGTTCCGATGTTCTATAATCAACAAATAGTGCACTAAATTACCTAGTTATCTGGACCACATGTAACAGGTTTTCCACAAATAACCAGTGTGAAACGTTACCATTACCAGTGTGCATCCGCATCGGTCATCCACCGTGATTTAAATAACATACAAAATTAGCACCCCATAATCTGCATCGCCAAAACAAGAAAGAGAAGGTCTAAGCTCCAAATTTCAATGCTTTCAAGAAGTGTCATCAGCTAAGAAGAAATTTGAGCAGAGATATAAATTAACCTTGTGTATATTTCAGGTTGGCCATCTGATAATGCAGGCTGCTGGCAAAAGTAACCTGAAGCGAGTCTCTCTGGAGTTAGGAGGAAAAAGTCCTTTGGTCATATTTGAAGATACAGATCGTAAGATATCTGGATAAAATTATTTATTGCAAAAATTTGATGTGATATCCACATTCTACCATGAAGGTACTGTGTTCAGTATGAGGGGAAAATGCTGCCAATCCATAAGAAAAAAATCTAGTAGATAGCTTTATCTATTTGATGTTAGCTGTTTTCCCCGGTAATCATGTTGGTCATAGAGAAGTTTCCATGACTTAACCTTGTATATACAGAATAAATTATGCATTAAATTGAATAAATTGAGAATAACACAGATATTTATTCGGGATGACATCTCAGCAGGGGTGGCACCAGGAGAGGGCTATAGGATCCTGGAAGCTACTGAGCTGACCATTGCAGATTTCCCGGTTGGGGGGGATTGGGAGAGCCTAAATGTGGCCCCCCCTGACCCTCGCCCACTGGTGCCACCCCTACATCTCAGTTGAAGGGTGTTTTCATTGAACGATTAAGTTACAAGTTACACTGATACAAACACTGTGATGAACACACTTTATAACAATCTGATTCTGAAACTTTTTCCTTGCCATAGTTGATGAAGCAGTGGAATGTGCTCATACTGCAATTATGACTAACCACGGCCAGAATTGTTGTGCAGGGTCAAGGACGTTTGTGCAGGAATCAATCTATGATAAATTTGTTGAAAAAGCTAAGGCTATGGCAGAGAAGAGATCAGTGGGTGACCCATTCGAAATGGACACTCAACAAGGTCCTCAGGTAAGGTGAAAGTCAATGGAAATCAAAGTGACTGATTATAGCTTCCATACAATGTAGGAACTGTTACATCGGAAGTCGTTCTATCGCCGATTTGTGATGGTTCTTGACTGATTTGTGACGGTTCCTGATGATCCAAATTATACATTTTCGCAAGTTTTGATAGTTAAAACGCAATTTTTGAGCCATCTAGGTGATAATAATCTATGGTCCCAAATAACGTAAACATAATGAAAATCCTATTGTGCGAGAAATAACAACGATGAAAACTGCGAATTGTGATATCTCGATCGGTTCTCTCCCGATCGAGTCGGTTCTCTCCCAATTTAATCGGTTCTGTCCGGGAAATACGATGACTATTATTTGGAAGGATACGTGAAAATAACCAAATGAACACAACGAAATATCAATTATGTTGAATTTACACCACTTATGATCAATTTCGGTGAGTTACACTGCCTTCTTATATATAATTATGTGTCAACAGTAGTAACAGAATCGTTCACTTTATTGTGATCCAAAGCATGCAATTTGACATGAATGATCAATGTGAACTGCGAAGACTGATTTTTTTCCCAACAAACCAATCATAATGGTCGACTGATTCAAAATGGCCACCACTTTTTTTCAATATGGATGCCACTTATTTTTTCAAAATGGCCACCACTGTTTTTTCAAAAAGTCGCATTTTTCAGCTTGTATTAAACTTATACGAACCACGTGACTTCCATTCCTTATTCGAACATGGCCGCCGCCCATGTAGAGGGGTTCATATAGGTGACCCATGCCATTCCTCGGTTCCTTTATATATTAAGGTCAAACAAAGGGTGCTGTAAGTTGCCCCCCCCCCCCAAGACGCCTTAAAGAGTCACCACAAACCCCACCCGATCCAAAATTGACAGCGGTCAACTGAATTTGGATCGGGGGGAGTGTTTATGGTGTCTTGTGGACACATATTTTAATTTAATTTTGTCCACAGTTGTCTTTTCACCTTGCAGGGTTTCCGCTAGGGGTTGGGGGAATGTGGCCGTATTTTGGAAGCACATACCAGGAGCTCTGTTGTGAGATGTTTATCACTGAAAAGTAGCCATTTCCTTGCACTTGAGACAACAAGCAGGAACATTGAAACTTTGTATAGAAACCAAATTAGTTACGTCATGAGCAGAGCTCATTGTCACGTGTTAACGTTCTTCGTGCCTGCTTTCTTTGTATTTTGTTCACAGTACCGATCAAAACAATTTGTTGTAACAATCAAAAGCCATTCCTCAGACGGTGATGACCTCATGCTGGATTCGTATAATGGATAATTTTTTATTAATTGGGTAGGGAATAACTATTAAACATTCGCCCGACAAAGCGTAACCCAGGATGGTGTAGACAACTGTGCACGTGGTCCACGCTACTGAATATATCTTGTTCAGGCACCAAGTGTAGGATTCCTTGCAATCTGTTAATCATCAGTGTCGGTGATCACACGTCCTGTGTAAAAAGTGGACTGACCAAAGTCTGTGGCTATTTTGTGACTCATATTAAGTCAAGGTTGGGGAGGGGAATGAGGCCGCTGGACGGAGGGCCTGCCGTAGTGGTGGAAACTCTGCCTTGATGCAGTATGAACGATAAAGTGAGTCCTAGTCGATTTAGCCAGTCCGTGTACCGGAATATAGTTTGTAATTAAGTTTGTTTTAACTCTATTTTGGGCTTACTTGTGCACTTTGGGTTATTTATATAAATGTTTCGTATACAAATTAGCAGCCAAGCATATACGAGTGTATTAACATTTCACTCGATGATATTTTGGATGGTCGAGCGAAATGAAAACTATATTTAATCAAATTAAATAAATACATATAAAACATGGTCTATTCCCAATATGTTGGTGCACAACTCCATGACAAAACATCACCAATTAATGTAAAAAGATTATGTGCTTATTGCTTGGTTGTTTTATTTGTTCAGTCGTTCCTTGTTTACGTATTATATAGTTTTTTTGTTTTGTTATTAAATAACATTTGATATTTTAATTTGATTATTTAATTATTTATTCCTATGGGATCAAAATGGTTGGAAACTAAAAATTGTAATTAGGTGTAATCGAAAAGTAATTAAGTTACATTTTACTAAAGTAATTGTAATCATAATCAATTACATTTGAAAAAAATGTAACCAATAATCGTAATAATATAAATCAAAAGTAATTGTAATCATAATCGATTACATTGGCATGTAATCACCCCCAACCTTGGCTAGAATTGAACATATATCCCACCTGGAACTTTCAACCACAGACCTTCATTTATCAAATAAAGTCACTTGGTGGTTTGCGCTCCAAAATTAGCCTAATAATAGTCGCTTTTTAAGTTTTCCCGATATAGAAATAGCTTGATAAACACATGAAATACCTTTCTATGAATAGTATAATAATGTCACAGAAGACACATTGGAGTCATGAAAAATACAACTTGAACCCGCTGTTTGGGTTCCAAACAAAAACAGCCATTTGCACGACATGGAACAGAAAAGAGCGTTCCGTGTTAGTCTGTTCTGATATGGTAGAAATGAAGAGCCTTTGTTTCACGCCTGTACGAAAAAAACAGCTGGAATAGGGCTCTGACCACAGTATGTATTTCTCAGAGCATATGAGGCCGGTATATATACTTATCAACATTTCTTGTATTTGCAACCAATCTTATACACCCTTAGAAATTACTTTAGACAAAATTTGGAAGCTCGAATGAGCCATGTCCATTTAAATTAACAGAATATCATGACAGTAGATGTCTAATTTCATTGGGTCAATAATGCGGGCGTACAAGATTATATATGATCATATACCCAACATGACTTTCAATATGTTGTATCTGCCACTCGAAGTGAAGGTGATGCCACTTAATCTTCTGTTATATAATAGATAGCTATACTCTTATTTCTTAATACATTTGTTGGATTATGTATGTAACATCCACTGCAACCATTATCGGGTTTAAAACGTTTGTTACACACAACTAAATGATCCCAAAGTGCAGATATCATTCGAATAAATATCATGTAAAGAACCGTCACAGCCATGATTACCTTGAAATAGAACAATAACGCTCATAAGTTGTGATTAGTAGGCTAATGCTCCAAATTATCGACACATATCGGGATATTTCCTCAGCTATTTTACAGAAGAATAGCACAGGTACAATTTATACTCAGTGTTCGTCTTCAGAATACGTTTCACAGTCGGTATGCTACTGAATACAAAGAAATTACGTTTACAAAGCTTGATTTTCGGTAATTACATGTTGATAATTACATGTTAACTCGCTATATCCGAGTTAATTGTGATCTAAAGTTCAGGTTTCGGTATAACAGCGCTTATGCAGCCTCTATTCATTCAAGAAAGTTTAATGTATTTAAGATATATATAATTATGCGTGATTTTGTCCCGAAAATGATAATTTTTAATCATAAGGAACCGTAGCAAATCAGTCAACAACCATCACAATACCGGCGATAGAACGACTTCCGATGTAACAGTTCCTACACAGTGCAATGTATATTTAATTCATAATAAAAATGAGTTAGTCCATGAGCTGGAAGGACCCCTCGTGCACCCCCCCCCCCCCCCCCACTACTGAACTTCATTGGTATTTTCATGTACCCTAATATGTAATGGTCAGGAAAAATGATGTTAACAGCAAATATTTTAGATCCTATTGTACAGCTATGCTCTAATTAAGCGACCTGTTTAACGAGATTATGGGCCGGTACTTACCGGGGTGATACCACCAGAATACCGCGTTTATCATTTTGTACCGCGGTGGAGGGAGGTTGACCCGTGGTGGGCGGTATTCTTACCACTGGTCACCACAGTTCACCGCGTTATTGGTGCTTGTTTCCGCCGTACACCGCGTTATTTTTTTGTGACCACGTGTAATCGTGTTCAATTTACCGCGAAGTGAAAACATGCGTGAAACAAACAATCCAATTCGTGATTTTGGGCAGTTAAAATACATTATTGTAAGGACTGTACTGCCTTCATTCTCTCTCGGGCTATGTCATTGTACAATAGCGTCACGCGGTTGGATACATGATGTATAACTTCTATATCTTATGCCAAAAAAAAATAATAGGTTTTTCCTGTGTTTCAGTTTCTGGATGCCGACCCTGAACTTTTTTCCGACTAAAAATATTTTCCCCATTCCAAAATCAAAACATAAAAGTGAAACACAAATACAGTGACATTTCGTATAAATAAGGTGAAGTCCCATGCGACTTATAGTGATACAGATATAATTTACAGTCAATACTGAATTACGACTTTTGAAATGTTAAATGCCGTGGCATCATGGTCCTTTCTTTGATCGAGCATGAAAGGGAATCTCGCAGAGAAAGTGGCACCAAGTAATCATAAATCATGTTCACTCAACCAGCAGGTGCCCAATTGGACAATGCTGATGTAATTCTTGTTTGATGTTACTGCAACGTTTGTGGGTGAGAGATACCAATACTGTGATCAACACGACACAAAAATAAGTGCACGTACTTGGCGATTGGCTGGCTCAAAATCGTAATATATCATTTAAAGTTATAGATAAAAGTTCAATTTTATTGACCAATTAGTCAGGAGAATGAAGTTACAGTTCAAAGTACCGACTTTATTTCCGCAAGGAATGAAATGTCCGTCTTGCACTTTTAACCCACATCAATTCAATTTAAAATAAAATGGTCACTTGATCAAGTTCCTTCTAAAGTAATAAAACAATGCATTATAGTAGTACAACTATTAGTAATGTGGTATAACTACTGATACTAACATGTTCCATTGGCGTGCACCTCTAAATAGAATATGTTTGGGAATGACAGACCTCCCTTACTATTATTCCGACCTTTTCTTTTATTTTGGTCGCAAGAGTATTAAAGATATTAAAATCACATAGATCATGCATGATATAATTCTTTGATTTTATCACGCCGGTAGTGTTTGACTACTGACAACTGTGTGGTAGGCATCTATCACACATGTCCTCGTACGATTTACGCACATAATAACAAATAAGTCATCATATGAAAATGGAACTTATAAATCATATTTTGGTAGAAATTTATTTTTTAGTTACCAGTTAGTCTATTGATAAGCCTCGATGACAAATAACTCGGCAACAGCCAAATGCAATGCAGAGATTCGAAACACACTACGTCTCTGCATGTGATTGACACACAGTAAATTACCGTTACATCAAACAATAGAGCACGTGCATGTCTCCAAATACCACGATGGATGAAAAGTCTCCTTTTAATTTTCATGCATGTACGAATAAATTGGAGGTACATAAAAGGGATGAAAACTAAAATATATGTAATTATATGTTCTGCATTGTATGCAGTACCAAATAGCTCATGAGTCTTTGGGGCTCTCGTTAAAACAAATGCACAGGAGAGAGAACGGGAAACTGTTGATGATATATTGATTGCTACATCATTACAAGCATAATTATATCAACGACCGTGTGCGATTATTTGGGACACGTGACAGGTTCCATTTGATAAAAGGTTATACTTAGAAGATGGGTGTCTGACTCGCATGCACGATATGTATATTCTGATAGAACATCGTGACCGACGACAGACATTATTTGTGCAACAGGACAGTTCCATTTTTATTTTGGTCCAAAAGATACAATGGAATTATTGATATAAACGGACATGTCCAAATTTTGTCTATGCAATTTGAAATGGGGTATAAGATACTTCCCATGGTCAGAGCCATTTTCCAGCTGTTTTTAACTTTTCGCACATCAGTGAAACAAACGCTCTTTATATGGTATCAGGAACAGATTAACACGGAACGCGATTTTTCTGGTCCATGACGTGAATTTGGCTGTTGTTTGTTTTGGACCTAAATACTGTGTTCAAAGTTGTATTTATAATTACACTTCAATGCGTCTTTTTTGGGACATACAATGCCCATAGAAATTAGGTAGTTCTATAGTATTTATCGACCTATTTCGATACAGGGAAAAAATCAAAAGCGATTGCTCAATCCCCGCGCATCTAAAATGCAGGATTGTTATTTTACATTGAAAAATCAGGAAAGCAGCGACAGACTCGTTTCAATACCTGAATCTAAATCCATTAAATAGAATCTCAGAATTGGTAAAATATATATATAATGTATATAAGAATATTTTTTTCTCAATTTATCATGTTCCTGTTTGTGGTTTATTTTGTGCCTGAAACAAATTTTGACCACGAGACCCATCACGAATTCCTCTGTACTCTCGTTAAAAAAAATTCGAATTTCACGTCAAATATGCAGTGCGTATAGATGCATTATATGCATGTGGTCAATTAGTGAATTTCAATATGTATACATGGTAATATCTCTCTTCGTATACACTTCGTATTTGTAAGTGGTTTTGGCGAACTGCTATACATATATATTGTGTTCTGTTATGTCATGTTATGTTACGTAATGCGACTGACAACAGGCGGGTCGCCGGCGATGTTTATTCAAGCGCAGTAATTATGGTTAATTCAATTACCGAGAAATATTTAGAGCTGTTTACAGTGGTCTGGGTTTGTACATGGACGCGCGTGGAATGTAATGCTATCATAGCAGGATGGATAGATATTTTATTTTTGTTGAAATATTACAATAAGGCATGCACAATCCAGAAAAAGCCATGATTAAGTGCAACCCATGCAATCCCTGTGCATCTAACAAAAATCAGGACTATTATTTTCCAATGGGTAAGCGCTGAAATGTATATGCATTTAAATCCCTGCATGAATCTAAATCCATCAAACGAATTCGACTTCAAAACATGCAGTGCGTAGATGATGTTCAATCGCAGTATCTGAACAAATTCAACATTGTTACTATCCAATGATAAATCAGCTGGATAAATCGGAAAAGCCCCAAAATGTATAGGTGCATTCAATCCCTGAATATATATAAAAGAAATCACTGCTATTATCATAATACATGGCACAAATAAATGCATGGGAACGATTTGCCGAACTAACCGAAGAGATATAGAATATTTTAAGTTAACCTCAACCTTTTGCACAGCACTTTTCTTGCCGTATCGGAAGAAAGGAAGGCACGCTCTTTATTTGAATTCAGCCAGTATTCACGTTCGTATTTTCGTATGTTCGATAATGGGCGACAGAGTTGCTACTTTCGTTTAGAACAGTCTAGTTATATAGTAACGATTTTTGTTTTAAATTTTAGTTCATATGGAAATTTTGTCACGTGCTAGGCCCAACATGTTTGTGTTTTGGGAAATATACCGTATTAATCTAAACGCATAGACAAAAATATAATTCGCTGCGCCCTTACTAAATTTGGTTACTCAAGCAACGGGCCGAAAGTCGGCCAATTTTGGTTCTGTTTCTCTGCATGGCCTTACAATGCATAATATTTGGCGAGAGGCAAATTATAGCAAGTATAGCAGCTGGGACTGCAGCGATTCATCGTCATTTTCAATGCGGTGATACGTGTATCGCGATACACAAATCGAGTAATATCTGCAGATCTATGGGCCAGTGTAAACCAAAGTTTAGGTGTATTATATGTATCTTTGACTGATCTGGCCAACAATTAAACTCCATTTTAGTTTACCTGAACTCTACTCTAAGAGCTCTTTCCATCAATGTATCACATTATTATAATCAATAAATTAAAAAAATGATCAAGGAAATATGGGTTGATACAAAAATCAGACTTGGCACTGAAAGGGTTAAAACATGCCATGACACCAGGTGCATGAAGTCTAAAGCCCTCTGCCGTTTCTATAAATACTACACTTACCTATAGTGTGAATTCCATGTTGTGGAACTTATCATTAATCACTAATTTGCGTGGATTGTTTTCATCGATTTGGCTTGTATTATTGATGATTCTGACGCATGTGCAATATCTTCCAATTTGTCTAACTTGAACTCTTTCCCTTGTTCCACTCGTAGATGGTGAGATGAATATTTTTCTATCACCTGATCGCACATTTGGTCATCTATGTTGGTGAATTCACATAAAATAGCCTGTTGTTTGAGACAATGAATTGACCGACTGTCTCGTCGGTGTTCTGGTTCATGGCACGGAACAAATGTTGTTCATATGGGGTATTTGCTTGTGGGTTGAAGTGAATGTCCAACATTTTTATGGCTTTCTCATATACCAAAGGAGTCTGGTAAAGTATAGAAAATAACTTGTAATTCCATACCAGCGTGGTGAATTAACATCGCCCGCTTCTGCTTTGCTGTGTTAATATTTTTAAAATTCCCATTTCCAGCAGGTCAAGCTGGATGACAAACTAGCTGTATCTCCGGAGCAGGAGAATTTTGGGAGGTCGCCTCCTGCTCCTGTAGCCATGATTATAATTTTGTATTTAAACTGGCACTGTTTATGTATTTAAACAAGTTAGGTAAACAAATGTTGCATATTTAACAAGTCAATCAAATGTTCATATAGATTTATTCTAGTCTCCGCATTTAAACATGTATAGGTGTATAATGTCACGCACTCATTCACAGACTCTCAGATCTCTGCGCTCTCATCCTACAAGTACACATTGCTTTCAATCATTGCTTACACTCAAGACTCACTGCGAGTTACATACACTACAAGCTTCCCCAAAATTACACTTCCATCTTATAGTAAGTTCTGACTGGCGGTGATGACTCAGAACCAGTGGGTTCAGAAATAGTTACTCTACAGCAGATAGTCAGACCGACTATTGTATATGTGGGTCTGAAGTTTACTGAGACTGCAATTCTCTATATGAAGAACACTAGGGCCCTGCGAATCGATTAGATTGGATGCGATTTGAAATCATTCATCTGATTTGATTAGATTCGAAATCGGCTACCATGATTCGGATTTTGTCGAATCTTTGGTGACAGGTGCATTTCCGTGCTTTCTACAGACCACAATGCTCTTACCAGCAAAGAAAATTCACTATAATAACGTAGTATTAAACGACTTAAATGTACGCACGTACCGTTATGTCCGATGACAGAACATGTAATGTTATCGCCAACTAATCTAAAATTAATTGACCCAATTGGTAAGAATGACATAAGTGAACAATAAATTGCCATACAAGGCTGTGTGCTAGTGCATTCCAGGAATCGTGGGAATTCCATCATAAATATACGCTAGATTTTAGATCTTTGTTTGATTTGCGTAAATGCGAGTCTGAATCTAAGTACTGAGTATGTTTGTAAACATTGTCCTGTAAGTCTGTCAGTTCAAACGACAGACAACACAATTATCGCAAGCATAGTGAAATTAAACAGGCATCATGCGGTACGCTTGTCTGTATTTACGTCGAAATTGGTTCTCTGATGCATGTATGGTCTTATCTGTACTCAACGATTGCTTAGGCACAGAAAATGCATAGAGGTGTAGGTAAACGCATAATCTGCGCATATTGCACTACATCGACGATCACCAGGCAGTTTTCGCCAGGCAATTTTAGGTGTTTCTTCGAAGTTCTATGCATTTGAACTCGACTGACTCAGTAACAATGATTCGATTCGAGATTTGATTAAATTTCGAATCGTTTGCCTGATTCGATTCAAGATTCGATTCGAAATGAAAACACCCATTTCGCAGGGCTCTAAAAAACACATACTCAAATTATGAGTTATTCTATAAACAATAGTTTATTTTATTTCACAGGTAGACGAAGAGCAGTTCAATAAAATTCTGAGATTCTTTGAGAGTGCGAAGTCAGAAGGAGCATGTCTGCAGACTGGGGGTGAGAGATTCGGGGACAAAGGCTACTTCATCAAACCAACTGTCTTCTCTAATGTTAACGATGATATGACAATCGCCAGAGAAGAGGTAATGATAATGTCATTTGCAAATCCACCAATGCATGTTTAAGCTTGTACACTTTTTTTCTTGGCAGAATCTGTTGGTCTAGGGTACAATTATGAAGAATCGACCAGGTGATCTGCCATCAGCCTTGGGGAATTTGAGAAATCAGGACAAAAGATGGTGGTCAAAAGGGCCTAACTTGTCACAAGACAATGGCTTGTACCACCACGTCAGAAAAATACATAAAACAGAGAATAGACCATGTTTATGTTTCCTGGACAAAATTAAATATCTGTTAACTTAATAATGGTTTCATAAATGGCTACCAAGATGGCAGCTTAAACACGGTAAAATCTTAGTTTTCAGTATCAGTATATGGATTGTGATGCAACATTTAATTTACTAACATATTGACCTAATTATGTACCCATTTCGTAATGAATAGAGGCATATAATCTGAATCACAAAGAAGAATTTAGGAAACTATTAAAGAATCAAAACCAAATCGGCTTCTGAATATTACGTCTGGGATTCTGAGTCTGGGCTATCAACACTGGTCTTATTATATGAAGCCAGCTCATTTATCACAAGCATGTTTGTTCGTTTCAACACCCAATTTTTTGTTTGGTATTTATTATGTACTTATAGATGTTGGGATACTCATCTCCAGAAAATAATGTAGTACAGAGCAGTAGGAACTGAGGAAAACTAATGTGCGAGTTACAATATCATTGATATCAACATCCCACAAGTGACAAACTGGAGTGAATTGGGTTTCTATCAAACACTCGAGTGTCGCCTATTTTCTTTTTGAAAGGTATATGACTAGAAGTCCTTCCTGTTCAAACTAAATGGGGTCAGTGTTCGCACGTTTTACAGGGTTGGGTTCCGATTCGCTCTATGGGTCACAGTTCATGATCTAAATGACCCGACCCGATGTCAAAAGTCACTTTTATCATGGTCTGGTAGATTGAAGTGGAATTCTACCGGAATATCTCTGTTATGTCTAATATCGGGATGTATTACGTTATTGGTCTGTCCTGTCAGTCCGTCTGTCCGTTTGCTTTTTTCGTTTCTGGATGATAACTTTAGTAAGTCTGAACTGAATGGATTGAAATTTGGCATGTGAGTTTACTAGCCCAAAATACAGGTGAAGTTCGAATTTGGGTTCTGCCTCCAATTTTCAGTGGAGTTACGGCCCTTTTTATTGGAATTTGCACTTAATTTTCATTTCCGGATGATAACTTTAGTAATAGAATGAAATTTGGTATGTGAGTTTATTAGCCCAAAATACAGGTCAAGTTTGAATTTGGGTTCCACCCGCTAATTTTCTCCTGAGTTATGGCCCATTGTTGATAACACGATGGGTGTATTTTGCCATGCCCTAGCGATGCCCTTGTTAAATATGTTCCTATGTCAATAAATCAAACGCAAGGTCATATTCAATATACTGAGGTTCGTTTGTGAGAATTTGGTAAAAAATTTGAAATTTTATGCCGCATCTTGATGGGCATTTTTGAACTTTTATCAATCGTTAAGCTAAAATTTATACATGTCCATCCCGAAAACATAACAATTGTGACATATCGTTGTTTCTATATCTTTTTTCAACTCCATGGGGGTAAAAAGTCATATTGACCCAGTGTCAGCCTTCAGATTCTTCAGAAAGGGGACCCTAGACCACCAGAATCTGCAGAGAAAAAACTTAGTCAAAAATCCGGAGTTTGGTGCCCGGACTAGATCCATACATCTGTTATCCATTCAAGTTTCTAAGAAAAGTTTTTGTGTTAGTTAGGAAATACATAGGCCATTTAATTATGGCACATCTAGATAACACTGGATCCAACATGGTATGGCCTGTTTGTACAACATGTTGAAATTTGGATCTAAAATTTGAAATCCTTACATCACAGACAGACATTGCATACATTTTGAGACATAGTTGTATCCAATCTTGCAGATATTTGGCCCAGTACAGAGCATTATCAAGTTCAAAGATATGAATGAAGTTATTGAGAGGGCCAACAACACAACTTATGGTTTGGCAGCCGGAATTATCACCAATGATATCAACAAGGCTATGACATTTGCCCAGAATGTCCAAGCTGGCAGCGTATGGTAAGTTTGAGCCTTCTTCAGAGAAATTAATTCCCTTATTTAGAGATTACAGGTAAATTATTTTATATTTTCTTTAATGGACATCAGTTGAAAAATATACATGAAAAAACTGACCTGTTTCACCAAATAACCAATTTAGTAAAAACAATGTTGCAATAAAAGTAATCTGGGACCACCACTCTTATCAAAAGTTTTCTTGCGGACATAAACAGATGTTCTGAAATCATCTCCAATTACTAATGATGCTAGGTATCGAAACCCCAAGGTTACAACATAAAACTTATGAAACACAATTCAGGACTAAGTTTTGATTAAATCCCCCAAACTACAGATCTAGTTTGATTTCGGATTATGAACGTCCATTTTTACAAGTTTTCTAACTTTAGTTTTCCTGGTAGCTGGATGATAGTTCCAGTTAGAGTTGCTTGATCATCACCAAACTTGGCTTTTAGCTGAACTGAAATACAGGTTATTCAGTTTCAATTTCTTTTCTACATAAAAGATTTTAATTCTACTGGGTTATGATTATTGTTATCTTGGCATTTGAAATTGAGATAGTACATGTATCCTTGTCAATGTTATTAATCACTCTTGGATTATTTTCTAGGATTAACTGCTATGATGTTGTCACACAACAAACTCCATTTGGTGGCTATAAAAGATCTGGGATTGGCAGAGAATTGTAAGTTACCTTCAATGAGTTAAAAACCAGTTATATTGAGTTTCTCGATAGCAACATATAATTACAGTAATTATATTTAAATACTAGTAGGGTTGTTCAGCCCGGATTAGAAAGATACAAAATTTTAAAATATGTTTTCTATTGATTAGCAAATATACATAAGAATTTGGCTGAATAGTTATACGTTCATTATGGTAGAGAGGTAATGTCGCAAGAGCTATACTCTGACCTTCACCTTCTGACATTTGTTGTGCGCACGTTCATGACATCACACTTTTTTGCGTCGATTGAATGCATGGGTGAATTCGTTTCTTTTTTTCAATCGCAGTTCACATTTTTGTGCAATTATTTTGCGCTTTAAAGGACGATTAACATGTAGTTTGAGAAATAAAAATTCCTATAGCCCCCTTCAGGTTGTTGGGGGGATTGTGGCCGCCACCTCTGAACTATATGGAGCCAACCTTCTAAGGTGAAATTAGTTAGAAATTACTGGATTATGTAGGATACCACGAAGAGCTAATAAATAGTGAGGTAATTTCTATCTAATCTGCATAAGTTTGGTTCTATCTTTATTAACATATAAGATTGGCACCCCCCCCCCCCCCCCCAACATTGGTCAAATTTGCTCCACCACCTACAGCGTTGTGCCAATATTAATCAAATACATTATTTTTTACTGCCAAAAAAGGAAATGTGGCCATTGATGCTAAACATAAAATTAATTAACAATGGCTTAATCTCAACATGCATGTTCTATATAAATGGATACTCTCACGGATAGTTGAGGGGGTAGGTTCGGGAAGGGGTGTCCCCCTGCTGATGGTGAGGAAAAATTTTGAAAATCTATTGCATTGTGAGCTAATCTAGGGCTCTCTGAGTCAGTATTTTGAATTTCACTGAGAGGTCAATTTGATCAAGTTTCTTTAACTTTGGATTTTTTTGTATATATGTATGGGATTGCAAATGCAGATATCAGATGTCTTTTGGTTCAATGGATTATGCTTATCCTGCTTGAAATGAGACTTTATAACGTTATCACTCTTAATTTCACATACTAGGCTATTTTCTAAAATTCAAGTGAGAGACGCTTACATAATATACTACTAGTAGTAGTGCAGAAACAATGTCTATTAAGTTAGTAATTACTATTAGTACTAATATCTATATTAATTATTCATTTGGTATTATGAGATCCCACCTGATAACCAGGTTGATTTGATCAAATTGTCACTGTTCCTGTACTGTATTGTGGAATTTCACTTGAATTTGATTGAAATACTGAAGGCTGAATATGATAACAAACCTGAACTCAAACTATTTGAAATTTTCACAGATAAAAGCTAGATAAAGCCAAACATACTTTACAGTATGATTCAAACTGTTAAAGTTAAATCTTTTTTGTAAACTTAAATGTCTTTATGTCAATATATGTAAATATATAAATGTTTTGTATCTTGTTATGATATGAATTGGGACCTGAATTGAAACAATTATAAAAAAAAAAAAAAAAAATTCTTTTTTTTTCTTTGGCCGCCTGGAGTTTGGGCGCCCATACCGGTAAACGGTATGAAAACTGGCCTGGATATGTCCCTGATCTACACATATTAACTAGGCTACTTGTGCTAATTATTGCACTCTCCAGTCAATAATTCACACCAGCAGTTGCATAGTTTGATATTGGAAAGTTCTGTCTTACTAGTATCAAACTTAATTCCACAACACACTGCTTATATATAAGGATTAACTGTCATGTGGACTGTTTTTATGGAGATGTAACCGTGAGGTAAGTGGACATAACTTGTGTAAAACCCGAAGGGTTTACATACAAGTTATGACCACTTACCTCACGGTTACATCTCCATAAAAATAGTCCACATGACAGTTAATCCTTATATTAATATACATTTAGTGAAAAAGCCACTTTTGTAAATTTATTTAAATCGAAAAGTGTATCGTGACAAAAACAGCCCAAAATACCCAATAGCACCCTTGGCAAAAGTTAATAGGAACAATTTCTCTTCATATTGAAACCCGATGATGTATTAAGTCAATCCTGCGCGAGTCCAAATGCGCCCAAAACATTACGCGTTCGTCTTTCCAAAGCCAATGACGTATCGATGTTGTTATGAGCTTGGTGTTATGAGCCGTTGCGCATTCACCGAGAAATAACTGCAACAAGCCACGTGGGCGCCGACCAATCAGAATGCTGGATTTAGTGATGACAACACTTAGTATGTAAATATATATAAATACTGGTACCACACTGACTTGGACATTTGTATCAAATTGATATAGAATTCATTGATAAATCTACATGATATTCTACGTTTATATTACTGGATCAATGGTGATTTCATTTGTGGGATATCATTGTAGCCAATTTGTAGGCTGTAGCTGCTACATGTAGTAGCTTAAAGTTAGAATTAGTTTGTCAATGAATCGAATAATCAATGACACTTTCTACTGATCCCCACATTCATTACAAAAGAGACAAGAAATACTCTTATAAAGTTCTGATACTTTAACCCTTTCAGTGCCAAGTCCGATTTTTGTATCAACCCATATTTCCTTGATAATTTTTCAAATTTATTGATTATAATAATGTGATACATTCAATGTATCACATTATTATAATCAATAAATTTGAAAAATGATCAAGGAAATATGGGTTGATACAAAAATCGGACTTGGCGCTGAAAGGGTTAATAACATATCAACATGTTACAAACATAAATAATATCTATAATATAATATATATAATTTGACAAATTTCTTGTACAGTAATTGAGTAAACACTGTGGAGTGTGGTCAGTATTTCTAATAATATTAATAAAAGTGTCATGACAATGATATAACTCATAAGCCAAGTAGGCTAGTAAAGCTTGAAATGGATATTAAATTTGAGAACTTTGACACGTTGCTGCCAAACCACAGGCGCTTGGAACTTGAACAATAACTGCAATAAATATTAAATTAATGAAAATAATTATTTGGCCCAGCCACAAAAAAACTAGGTCAACATGACCGCTTTATCAGATTGCTGCTTCCAGCTGAAGGGTAGGCACTACCTTCATGACTGAACTACCAAAAAAATAAAACATACTGGTTCTAGTAGTAGTGCTGTTTATTGTAATACTAATACTTGTAATACTAAAATTAAAATTACTATTAATACTAATAATAGGCTACCCTTCAGTCCCTTGGCCTTGCAGGACTCAGTAGCAATAACACAGGTTTTTGAAAAAAATCAAGTGACGATCAAATTTTCAATGTTTTTCAAAGCCAGAGACATCTACAATCATATAGAAAGCAAAAAAACAAAATTGCAAAATGAATATTTTTTCTTCTATTTTTTTAAATTCGGACTTCGGGAAAAACATTCTGTCAACTCACTATGTCATCCTTTGATATTGGCTGCTGCTGCGTGATGGGATGGGGCAAATCATCCATGGAAACGACTCATATAAGCACATGCGCTTGCTGTCGAATCTGATCCATGAAATCTTGATTCATCCTACATGTGTAACTGTATATATAATGAAATTACATGGATTAAATATTGTTTAAACTATTGGTCTCCCATATTTCAGCGTGAGGAAAGATTTTGTTCAAACAACTTGACATAAAACTTGGATTCTCTTTTCTTTTCCAGAGGAGAGTATGCCTTACATGAGTACTGCGAAATTAAAACGGTAAGTGGGGCTATCAGATGGATTACAATAATGCCCTAAATAATCGACTCCTTAACCACAGCAGAATTATGGGTAACTTTCAGGATTTAGTCGGAAATATGGCTTGTTGCCATTCATCGAAAAGCTCTCAACAAGCCATATTTCCTTCTAAATCCTGAAAAGTTACCCATAATTATGCTGTGGCTAAGGAGTTGATTACTTAGGGATTACTGTAGGTCAGAGACTCACCTAGAGAAAAGGCACACAAAGATATATCCTCCCTGAAATGTGTCATTTCACCATCTTTGTGTACCTCACTTAAGTTGGAGGGGGGTATACTGGATTTCATGTGTGTATGCATCCGTTTGAGCAGATAACTCAGCTCCTGGTTGTCAGATCTCAACGAAATTTGGTGTGGATGTTCTCCACCACAATGAACTGAATGTCACTTCCGCCCACTGGGTACCCACCACCCCCTAATTTTAATTTTTTCCGATTCTGGGATAGGAACCCACCCCCTTCAAACGGCTTCAAATGACTATTTTACTTAGTTTTCCTAATCTTATCTGATCTATGTTCCGTATCATGATTATAGAAGCATTCTTACTTATGGCCATAAAGTTTCAAAGCAATTCTCCAATAAATGTGGACTGAAGGTTGTGCTGATGGATTCACATTTAAAATCCAAGATGGTTGCTGGTGGCTTGTTTTGAACAAATTTCGGGGAAAAAATGGAGGCTCCTTCTCTTGAGGTCACCCTGAAGATCCATATGAAGTTTGGTTGGCGATTGGATGAAAAATGTGACCTGTATTAGATGTGCTAAAGGATTTAGTCATACAAAGAGTAAAGTCCAAGATGGCCACTGGCAGCCATGTTTTTTACAGAATTAGGGACAAAAATGGTAAGCACCCATCGAGAGGTCACACCGAGGATTTGTATGAAGTTTGGTGATGATCGAATGAGGGATAAGCTCTGCAGGGTGTGCTAAAGGATTTAGTGATGCAAAGAGTAAAATCCAAGATGGCTGCCAGTGGCCATGTTTTTCATCGAAAATTGTTCAAATTTGATAGCTCCCATCTGGAGGTGATCCTAGACCCATGTACCAAATATCGCTGAAATCAGTTAAAGTTTGTTTTAATACTTTCACGTTTTATTTTATTATGGTTTTTTGAATTAGTCTATTTAAACCTGAGCCTTTCCATGTCAATGTGCATTGATAGATCCTTGATGAAAACATTTAGCAAGCTGACCCATTGGTGTCATCCCTCATTATTAACTGATGGTGAACTCAAACCCTCTACCAATAGTTAAGTTCATACCTATTACATAATTGAAGCAATCTTTAAACCTGTTATCCAATTATTTTGAAGAAAAATGACTGAACCACCCACCCCCGCCTAGTGTTCGGAAAAAAATTGCAGACCCCCCAATCAATCACAAAACTGTTGCAGATAATATACCTTCTTTATTTTGCATTTTTCAGGTAACAATGAAAGTTCCACAGAAAAATTCTTGAAAACTGATCCAATCTTAGCTGTGCAACTGGACTGGGAAATCTGACTGGACTGTCTTACAAATACCTAACGAGAGGTTGTGACAAATATTGGAGCTGTTAAATATTCTTCAATAAATATAAAGAGTATCTGCGATTATCTGCTCCCAATAGCTGCTTGAATTTTTTTTTTAGCTCAACTTGACAGTCAAATTAAGTTTGAGCTATTGCCATGGGTTGGTGTCCATCCGTCCATCAACCATTTCCTTTGGCACACCCTACAGCCCACATTCGATCATCACCAAACTTCATATGGATCTTCAGGGTGACCTCCAGATGGGAGCCATAAATTTTTCCCTGAAATTCCTTAAAAAAACATGGCCATCATTTTGGAGTTATTCGGCCATAAAACATGGCCGCCGGTAGCCATCTTGTATTTTACTCTTTGTATGACTAAATCCTTTGACACAGGCTACAGGTCGTATCTTTGTTCAGATCATCATGCAATTTGTTAACATTTGTTAACATAGACATATAAATTGGAACGAGTCATTTTGGGGTCATTCGGCAAAAAAACATGGCTGCAAATAGCCATCTTGGATTTCAAAATTCAATCCATTAGCACGGGCTACAGGCCGTACTGTTTGTCTGATCATCATGAAATTTGTCATTTATGTTAATATTGACATGTAGATGGGAGCGAGTCATTTTGGGGTCATTCGGCCAAAAAACATGGCCGCTACCGCCATCTTGGATTTTACTCTTTGCATGACTTATCCTTTGTCACAGGCTATAGGTCGTACCTTTGGTAGGATCATCATGAAATTTGTCATGGATGTTAATATTGACATGTAGATGGGAACGAGTCATTTTGGGGTCATTCGGCCATAAAACATGGCCACCAGTAGCCATCTTGGATTTTACTCTTTGCATGACTAAATCCTTTGGCATGGGCTACACAAGTCATACCTTTGGTCGGATCATTATGAAATTTGGCTGTTGACATTGACATGTAGATGGGAAAAGACTCATTTTGGGGTCATTCGGCAAAAAAACATGTCTGCCAGTGGCCATCTTGGATTTCAAAATTCAATCCTGTTCGCCTGATCATCATGAAATTTGTGAGGATGTTAATATTGACATGTATATGGGAACGAGTCATTTTGGGGTCATTCAGCCATAAAACATGGCCACTGGCAGCCATCTTGGATTTTACTCATTGCATGACTAAATCCTTTGGCATGGGCTACAAGTCATGGCTTTGGCCCGATCATTATGAAATTTGTCATGACTTAATGTTGACATGTAGATGGGAACGAGTCATTTTGGGGTCATTCGGCAAAAAAACATGGCTGCAAATAGCCATCTTGGATTTTACTCTTTGCATGACTAAATCCTTTGGCACACCCTGCAGTCCACTTCTCTCAGCCGATCATCACCAAACTTCATATTAATCTTGATATTGATCTACTAGATGGAAGCTATTGAATATTTTTCATTTATGCATTTTTTTTTCATTTTCGGGAATTTTTCACAAAAATTGTTGGAGAATATCATTTATAGCACATCATTAATGTTAAGCAACCCAGATAGAATAAATATATTCAAGTATATATTATTCAACATTTGTCTTGTTTTATTGGTCTTCCTGATTATACTGAAATTTGCAGGTCAAAAACAGTAAAAAGGTCAAACAAAATTATTTTCCACCTGCTCCGCCCTGGATACCTCAGTGTTTTGGAACCCCCATGGGGCAAGGATAATTGGAGATAGCATCAATATTTCTACCCTTTCGTGTGATATACTACCCTCATCAGGGGGCCGGTCTATATGAAGTCTGCTAGTCGCAAGCTCAGATAAAGGATGAGGGGAGTTAAACAAAGTCTTATAGTGAACGAAATAAAGTCAAAACAACTCAGAGATGTGTAATTAACAAAGAGACCGAGTATAAACCGTAGAGTAAGCGGTAGTTAATTAACACCTTGATTAATGCCTTATAGTGCTGTATGACCAATGTTATGTTTGTAAGTTATCAAAGTTGGAAATAACACCACATACACATAAAATGGACCCCCACACGCCCACAAACCCAATTTCACCCTTCTATCCCGCTTTTTGGAGATGTGTTCATTATGTTCGTTTGAGATCAGTATAGGACCGACAATTCCCGCCAGTTGATGCAATACCCATGTGCTCTCATATGCTGATAATTACCTCAAGACTCCCAATGTTGGTGAATATCAACATGATGTGGATCAATAATTTTTCTATATCATGCCATGAATCTCTACTCTGGCAGCGCATGAAGAGATCATATTCCAGTTAAAACCTGGTGAACTTTTCAAAGATCTGAAGTGCAACTTTATAATAAAAGCAACACAGGAATACCTGTTCATAGCAGGTGAAGGTCTCTGCTCGTAATTGCATGATTTATGTGACTTTTTAAAAACAATTTCACGATAAACATAAATTTATTGTCCTGTGTGATCGTAAGCAATGCAAACAGAAATCAGCTCACAAAAGTGAGTAAATCATGTAATTTCTACCCGGGGCTTTCACTTAAGATATATATTACTGGTGCTATTTTTTCGCCGTTACACGTCAGATCTTCAAAATGGTCACATGTTTTAGACTGTTGGAATACGGGTGAAGCCATATTAGAGAATCATGGCAGTATCTAGAATTCTTCATGTTATATCATCTTGGGTCATTCCTTGGTATCTATAATAAACACCCATTCACAATTCCAAACAATCCGGAATAATCCCATCTTCCACTACTTTAGCAACGAGTTGCCATTATCTGAAAGTGTTAATGACACTGCAGCTCAACTTGAAAAGGCGTTAATATTATGTTTAGCAGTCAATGAAATGATAAAGAATAAAGAAAGTAAATATGTTTTAGTGAAGGGATTGTATTGTGTAGATGAAATTGTTTTCATTTCAAACATTTCTGTGCGTCCATGGTTTCAAAAGTGAAATCCAAGATGGGTTCCGACGAATATTTTCCATCAAGTTGAATTATAAATGGAAGACAACGCCAGATATACTGAAAGAAATTTAACAACACATTTTGTGAAATCCATTCCTTGACTGTTGGCATCATTCCCAGTTTTTATACGCCCTTTTTTGAAAATGGTCGTATTATGTAATCAGTCTGTCTGTCCGTTAACATTTTTAGTTTCCTATCAATAACTCCAGTTTAGATTATTTGATCTGAACCAAAGTTGGTATGTGTATTTCTCAGCTAAAGATACAGGCCAAGTTCGAATATGGGTTCCGTCCAATTATTTTTGCATGAGTTACGGTCATTTTTCGACTTAGAATTTGACCAATTTCATTACATTTCGGTTTCCAACTGATAACTCCAGTTTTTATTATTTGATCTGAACCAAAGCTGGTATGTGAATTTCCCAGCTAAAACTACAGGCCAAGTTCGAATATAGGTTCTGTTTAATTATTTTGAATGAGTCACGGCCATTTTTCGACTTAGAATTTGACCACATTTTGGCATTGAAATTAGGGGTATATTAGATATTCTTCAAATGTAGGCTCAAAGTATTATTTTATTTTGCGGTAGTACAATTCGAAATGGCTAAAGGGTGTATTTTGCCACGCCCTAGCAATGCTCTTGTTTTATATTTGTTTCTGATTAAACAAAAGATGCATTTTGATTGCTTGAATATTTCTTTTAAATGCATGTACAGCATGTGTTGACAATAGGTTGGCATGCCCCCTAATAAATAATGTTAATTGTTGTAACCTTTTTCTTAAACACATGTGTTCTGGAAGCATACATTGCAGTTGAGATGAAATTATAAGGAATAAGTTTAGTTTTAAGGTAATGGATAAAGAATCTATAGCGCTAAGCCATTGATGGACAAATATTTTATTTTACCGGTATGGGAAGGAAAATATTGGAGTTTCTATATAATCATGTGGAGCAATTAGTATCTAGACCAATAACTTTTCAAACATTGTGCAAGCAACAGATTGCATATATCTCATTGAGAACAGAACTTATTTCTCGATTATAGTTAAAACCAATAACTAAAGAGTACAGATATAAAATATTTATACATATATATATTTGACTCAGAGTTATACATGTAAAATATTATATTCAGTTTAACATTATAATGTGACACTATTAATGTAATTAACCAGTTTTGTGTTGGAGAAATAGTGGAAACAACTGATAACGCACATGCCGTTAAAAAGCCTTGTTGTGATACCTTGCTAAATAAAAAACATCTGACCGATCACAGAACTGTTAAATCCCCAAAATTGTTTACGAGAGGACAAGAGATGAGAAACAGAAATATAAGATTAACACAGTTTTCTTTGCACATGGTGGCAATCCTGCAAATAGAATGAGGTCCACAGAGGGTGAATTAAGTGATGCTACCCTGCTCAGTGGGCCAGCATCACCAAATTCACCCTCTGTGGACCTCATTCTACTGGAGGTGCCCAACGGGTGAACATCAACTTCAACTTGGGAACTTCAATCTGATCCTAGGTCTCATAGCTGTTGATGCCTAAGCAGAATGAGGAGGTTCCCAGAGGGTGAATGTGGTGATGCTAGCCCACACACTATTTGCATGATTGTTTCCAAGCATTTCACCTTTTAGCAATTGCCAGATGTTCATTTGTTAAGTTTTCTTTATCATTTCAATGAAATTATTTTTTTCTTTTGACATTGTACTTTTAGTTTGTCCAACCAACTCATAGGTTCTTTGGAATTGCATAACTACGTCACCTCTGGCAGAAAAAAATTACAACAATTTGTTAGTTTAAACAATGTTTTATTTTGCTTTATATGGACATTCTTGTATATTATACATAATATATGAACAAAATTAAGAAAACTGGGATTAGGCAACAAGGCATTGACTTATTTGAAGCCCTCTCCCTGCAAAAATTAAAAGGACATGACTCATTTTACCCTACAACTGTGTCTATATAACTTGGAATAAGTGATGACATAGGATAATAAATACATGAAATATCGACTTACATGCTTATATACTCTGAAAAACGTGCCCAGATCGTGCCATTTTCTAGCTTTTTTCAATTGTTTGCACAGAAGTGAGACCAAAACTTTTCACTTTTTACCGTACCATGAATAGAATAACAAGGAATGCCATTTATTGTTCCATGCTATAGAAAAGTTGGGAACCTAATTGTTCTAAATTTTGTGACTTTAATATCAATGTTATTCTGTAGCTTTGAAGTCGACATTGTAGTAACTACTGGAAACAGACCAGGATGTAACTAAAGTCGGCATAATTTCAGTTTTCAAACAGCCACAGGGCTTAATACGTGGGGTGGCAGCTATGAGTTATCTCATACTACACTATCCTTCAGGGGTGCCACTAGTTAACTCATACTATTATGGTGTCTCTATTTTTGCTGTAAAAATTTAAGAAACTGAAGTCATCCTAGATAGCCTAAACACGGTGGGGAATCACATGGTTTCGAGTTGATGAATACCACGCATTTCAAAATGGCCGAGGCGACCATAAACGAGGAAAAAGGTAATAAACTAGGATAATTATATATTACATGACATTTTGGCAGCTACGAGCATATGTTATACTATTTTTCAAACAAGCTGATACCAAATTTGTGTCCAAACTCAGTTGTGTGTGCTAACATTCTGACCAAAGTTGTCAGTCGAAGGATTCTCCCAGAAGTATGGTCTTGAGTATTTCACAAACCTTGGTCAGAATTTTATAGAAAACTACTGAGTATTTCTGAACAAATAAGGTATCAACTTGTTTTTAAAATAAACTAGCATATCCTCGTAACAGTCAAAGAGCTATGTTTTCTGTCAATTCCTCATATATTATGTTTTTGTGAGTTTGCACATCTTGGGTGCGTGGTACTCACCAAACTCGAAACCACGTCATTCCCCACCGTGCTAAAAGTATATCTGCTGTGAGTGGTGCCACAGCATCTCTCGAATTAAGTGGCTTAATGGAGGTCAATTGTAGGGTTACACTGACAGACTTGTCCTCAACACACTGTGGCATTTTCAGAGAGTTAAATCCCCTTGATATTCTGCACTTCAGAATGATGAGTTTATAGTTCAAATTTTTGAATACCAATTCTAAAGTTAATGATCAATAATCAAACGTGTAAGGTTGTATGTGCTGAAATACCAGTACAAGATAACTCGTAGTTGTTGGCCAGAGCGCCCATCTAATCGCGGCAAGTGGGATACGATATTCTCTGGCAATGACGAGTTATCTCGTAGTCAGAACCAGTGTTGGCTACCACAGAAGGTCAAATCAGCATATGTTTACGATTTATAGTATCAAACATAAACATCTGACTAAATACTCATGAGAAAAATGTGGCAAAGTGTGGGTATGAGATAACTTTTAGTCAGTACACAGTACAAATACCATGACATGGTGTTCGCTTGGTGCCGACTACAAGTTACAGTAACACCTGAAGTTTATCGACTCCTTAACCACAGCAGAATTATGGGTAACTTTTCAGGATTTAGTTGGAAAAATGGCTTGTTGCCATTCATCGGAAAGCTCTCGGGGAGAGCTTTCCGATGAATGGCAACAAGCCATATTTCCGACTAAATCCTGAAAAGTTACCCATAATTCTGCTGTGGTTAAGGAATCGATTAGTTAGAGCATTACTGTATCTCGTAGTGTGTTTGTGGCACTTTTTATGTGTTCCAAGCTGATCCATGCTCAGTTTTAGGATCTGAGGCTGGTAAGACAGTGTGATCAGCCTATTCAACACTACTGGCACACAACATGTTAACATTTGCGGAGTCAATTTGGCAAGATATGATTTGAGCCATGGTTCTCCAACCTCAAAATACAATATTTTCCTAAATAGGTAAATATATATCTCCTATATTGCCCGCTAAACTATATGGTATAATCTTATACTAGTAGAAGGGTTCAAAAACCCATGGAGCATGAAGGATATAACCAATCGATCAGTGTCCAAGATATCCTTGACAGAGATAACTAAACACAAAGGTGCCAACATAGATAATCCATATTAGTAGGCAAATGTGAAATATTATACACAAAATAGAACGGGATTTCGATGTTGAGGTTCAATTCTGGGCAAAATTCTTGATTCGCAGGAAACTAAACTGCTTAACACCAGCTTTCTTATGATAATAAGTATAATTTGTGAACACATTCTAATCCTTTTAATTGATTTAAGATGTATGGTTTCATTATACCCCCCCAATAACTGAAGGAAATGGTAGATATACTGGATTACATACATCTAATCCTCCATCAGTCCTGACAGATATCTCAACCACAGGTTGTTGGATCTCAATGAAATTAGGTATGGATGTTCAATACTGAGGACATTCAGACAAGTACTCAAACGTTTTAATCGGGTTTTCTGTTCTAGAGTTATTCATCCTTGTTTCTATCCAGACACATGATACAGGAATGGCAGAAAGAAGTAGGGTATCCTGGCTTATCTCGTCGTATTTCTCTTAAATAGGTAAAATAGACTTTGCAATAAAATTGGTATTTTATTTCCTCCTTTTCTTTTTCTTCATATTTTTACTTGATAAATATTTTTTGAAGCCACCTTTGACCTCTGATCGTACATGTAGAAACAGTGTAGCTCTATACTCCGATTCAACATTAAGGTTCATATTCCGAATGCTAGCACCATGTTCATCGAGTTCCCTCTTTATAGACTCTATATCACAGACGACACATGCTTTATCTTTATCCAACACCCTCAGCTCCTTTAGTGGAATCAGTATTTTGTTGATAACTTCGCCATTCATCTATAAAATAAAATGGTATTAAGATAGAAGTCTGAGCTTATTATGCAATCTGAACCAGACAATCTGAAGCTAACCCATATTAGGGATTCATTCAACAGCAAAAACTTGATCTCAGACATTGTTCTGATGAAAAATATAATATCTACCTTAACTAATCTGTGGCGGGAAATTTTGATGAACCAGATGCTAAGAATCATACATAAATTAATAACCACAATGCAATCAATGGTGCGAATAATCATCCAATGGTATCACCTTTTCCTTCTAAATGACCAATCGGCTTTCGCCAGGAGTGGCTTCACGCACAGGTGGCATAATATTCTCGGAATGTTGTAAGCTGCTCTCATACTTTAACCCTTTCAGTGCCAAGTCCGATTTTTGTATCAACCCATATTTCCTTGATCATTTTTCAAATTTATTGATTATATTAATAAGATAAATTTGAAAAATGATCAAGGAAATATGGGTTGATACAAAAATCGGACTTGGCACTGAAAGGGTTAATATGATTGGTTTTTGCTCACACTGATTAGAATATGAAGCATGTGGTCACAGTGGTGAAGAAAATATTTGATAGCAGAGTGGCTTTTTTTATTTCATCTTCTTACAAATAGCTTAATTGTCCATGAATATCACAAGATTTCTGAATTAATTGTTATGGTGGTGTTGCATGATTTTTATTTTATTTTTTCCCCTCCTGCATCAACTTTTTTTCAAACCCAAATGTTCCTAAACCAGGCTATAATACTGGTGTGGCCTTAGGCCTCATTTGAAGGGATGTTCAGCTAACAAGTTCAACAGTCCACTTGTTGTCTGCTTTATGATCTAACATCACTACAAATGAAGAATAAATTGTTTCATTGGAACTGACTAGAAGATTCCATTCAGGGAATGTGATAAAATGGTTCATATCAATCGACTGACCTGTATATTCAAGGGAAGTTTGTGGTTTTCATCGACCTCTGGCCATCTCTGCTGTAAAACATTCTTGGACTGGAAAAAAATTGAAGGAAAGGAACATTGAAGGAAAAACTTATTATATACTGGGTATGCGAAATAAAAATGCAATCAGCAATCAAATACTATAGATTAAATGATATAAAAAGGAATCAAACATCATGAAATTGAGAATATGCTCAAATATTGTAATAACCAAAGGTATTAAATATATGGCTCCCTGTTATGACTAAAAACACCATATTTAAATGGGCCTATTGAAGTCAGCGCTGGCAAAGGTGTGTATATGGATTGGCTGCCCGCTAGAAACGGGTAGGAAAATATGCACATGCGCGCAGGCTATAATTCATTTTGAAAAATGCGTTTAAGTGAATTGTGGCGCTATATATGACATATAGTTGCATGTTTCACATGTTCAGTAGACACAATCTAGACAGCTTACTTGAACAATGGGGCCACGATATGTTACGGGAAATTACGTTGTTTCTGCATGGTCTCTGTAATATCAGTCTCTGTTATGCCACATGCAGCAAAAAGTCTATCGCATATCAAGTTGACTTACTCGCACATGGTCAGGTATATCTTAAATTTCACATTAGGATATTGGTTGCATCGAAACGCAATTCGCTGATGTATAATTACAATGTTAAAAGCTAGAATTTGTTTATCCTGCAAATTTCGGGTAGTTGCCTAGTAACCGTTTCTAAGGAGAGATCGGGTGGCAAAGTATCCCGGTCTTACAATGATCAGTGGTCCATGCATGCATAGCATGCCTGTACAGTTTCAGTTATGTGTCCCCTTTGAACATAACCAACACCACGCGACTATAGACACTGTCTAAATTAAGGCAAAACATACCACTGAATAGTTAGTGCAATGTCATTCGATCATTAGTGGTATTTGCTTAGCAACCGTTGCTACCCATAAATGGGATATTTGGTTCACTATTCTGGTCGGGTATATCTCAAATTTCACGTTAGGGTATTACCTGTATCAAAAAACGCAATCACTGGGGTTGAATAACGATGCTATAAGCTATATTTACATTTTCCAGTCAATTCCGGGTAGTTGCCTAGCAACCGTTACCAAGGAATTGCAGCGAGGCAAAGTCTCGCGATCTTATAATGATCGCTGATCCATGGGGGACTAACCTGTAAAGTTTCAGACCTGTGTCACAGTTTGAACATAATCAACACCATGCGACTAGACACTGTCTAATTTAAGCGGAAATACCACTGGGAGCCCCGGGTCAGGGTGTCGATCACTGTGGGGTGTCAGGGTTCAAAGGGTTAAGTGATGACAGCACACAGTGTCCAGCAATGTATAAGGAACAAGTATGAAATAAACATCGTTTTCAATGTATCTCTGTGCATATAGGACAAAATTTTGCCAAGTATGTTGTTAGGCATCTGACACTTCAATATGCTCGGAAATGCATAAAAAACACACTTAATTGCTTTATAACTACACCAACAAGTTTGTATCCCACAGAAACAAATTCATTAAAAATATGATTGTCCATTGTGAAATCGCCAAAATCGGAATGACATGCCGAAAATTTATTGGTCAAAATGAACAGCAACTGAACAGAAGTTTATAAAATAAACACAATTTTATCTCTATTTGTGATGTAAGAAACTACACCCAAATCCATTCTCGTGGGTACAAAATTTGAACCATCATTATTTACAACAATAATTGAAAATATATTAAAATATAACACTGATAGTCAATAGAAATTCCGAAGCTGTGTTTCCGACAGATTTTAAGTCTCCTAAACGGCAACACAGAAACAGTCTATATTGTCGCATTTTATGCTCCCATGATCAATGTCATTTTTAAAAAAACAGGACATATTATGTTATTGATCTGTCCATCCATTCGCTTTTTTCATTTCCGTATTATAACTTTAAACAGTCTCAACTGAATGGAATGAAATTTGGTTTGTGTGGGTTTACCATCACATAAGACAGGTCAAGTTCAAACTCTGATTCCGCCCGCCAATTTTCACCAGAGTTACGGCCCTTTTGTTTGAATTTGCACTCTATTTACATTTCCGGATGATAACTTTAGTAAAAATCTGAACTGAATGGAATGAAATTTGGTATATGGGTTACTGGTACAAAATACAGGTCAAATTTGGGTTCCGCATGCAAATTTTCACCAGAGCTACGTCCCTTTTTGTTTGAATTTGCACTCAATTTTTGTTTCCGGATGATAACTTCAAATGATAAGTACAAATTTGGGTTCCATCTGCCAATTTTCACCAGTTATGGCTCTTTGTTGAAATTAGCACGGGCATATTTTGCTCTTGTTTTAATATTGGTATGAAGCAGAAAAAAATGTTAATAGGGAAACAGAAACAAACTCTTTTATCCCCCATACAATTATCGCTCTTCGCCATATAACTTTATAGTTTTATTAATTAATTTTGTATGCTATGATAACTTTGAACGTACAAGTATTTACAAAATGACGTCATGATGTGGTGCGACGGTTAGAGTCCCCAATTTTTAATGTATCACTGTGCATTGTGATGTGGGAAGCGACACCTTTATCAGGTGGTAGAGATTATTGCTACCAAGTGGATCCAAGTGCCGTGACCAAGCAAAAGTATGTGCGATTATATAATAATGAATACAACTTACCCAACCATGACCTGTTGCTGACTTGGGCATAATACTCTGAAGCCCGGTCCATAGCTCTAGGCTGAAGTTAGGTGCAAATGGTGATACCATGATCACAAGATCTACAATAGCTCGCTCTACCTGTCTACTATGAGCGAATGCTGGTCGAGGTACTTTCTGGAGAAAAAAATCCTTTATAATGAATTGACCAAATCATGTATTGTATTGGTTCTTCATAAATCTGTAATTCCATATTATGTCATATGAGCCAACTATTTTTCAGCTAATTAGACTCTGAGCTGGGCGAACTTGGGCCAAGTCCCATTATCCACATTTGAAAAAACTATTTTGTTGAGCATAATCAAGTATCTCAATATGGTTCCTTAACCCTTTCAGTGCCAAGTCCGATTTTTTTAATCAACCCATATTTCCTTGATAATTTTTCAAATTTATTGATTATAATAATGTGATACATTGATGGAAAGAGCTCTTAAAAATGATCAAGGAAATATGGGTTGATACAAAAATCGGAGCTTGGCACTGAAAGGGCTAAAAAAAATGTTTCTTTGACTAAGAACATTTAAAGTGTCATTTCTCGGACCCTGCTACTATCAATCAATTAGAACTTAGAAAATATATAATTAATAAAGCCCATCCTCCTGTGTAGGGCTGTAATGATTCATTGTGAATTCAATTTATCGTGAAAAACTTTCTAACGCATATCGTGCCGATGTCATGTGTATCGTGATACAGAAAAACAGGTAATTTCTGATAGTGTAAAAGAGCAAAAACTGCAGTGTTCTTTCAAGATTACATGTGTATTATGCGTATTTGACTCATCTAGCTGACTATTAAACTACATTTTAGTTAGAAATGAACTCTTATTTCCAGTTCCAGTATTGTATTGGTTCTTCATAAATCTGTAATTCCATATTGTGTCATATGAGCTAACTATTTTTCAGCTAATTACACTCCAATCTTGGCGAACTCTGGCCAAGTCTATTATGCATATTTGACTCATCTAGCTAACTATTTAACTACAGTAATGCCCTAATTAATCGACTTCTTAACCACAGCAGAATTATGGGTAACTTTTCAGGATTTAGTCGGAAATATGGCTTGTTGCCATTCATAGGAAAGCTCTCGCCGATGGTTAAGAAGTCGATTAATTAGGGCATTACTGTACATTTTAGTTAGAAATGAACTCTTATCTCCAGTTATAAACATGTTTGTTCTGATCATTCAGGAGTTAAATCATTTCAGAATTCTGATTTATTGTATCATGATTATGTACCATATCGTTGATCATGTATCGTGACTCATATCATATCGTGACCAGCATATAATTACAACAGTCCACCAAAAGACACCAAAAGACAACAACATTCAAGTAATTAACACGAATGAATAATAGAATTTTAAAAATTATATATTTTTCATACAGTAGCAATATGTATTCCACTATCACACTCTATACTCCTTCTTAACTACTCACAGTAATCTAACCTTTATTCTACCTACTCTTTTATTTTGTTATCTGACTCAATATATAATTATGTAACATTTATCATTTTGTAATACCACCAATTGTATACATATTTTGGGTCAATAAAAGTTTCTAAAAAAAAAAAAAAGCATATAATTACAGCCCTCCTGTGCTGATCAATTATTTGCCTGTGAAACTAAAAATTATTTTTCCTCTAATAATTATGACTTGTGTCATTTTTGTAATAGGTGTAATCCTACAATTCAGCAATTGGTAATATTAAAAAGAAATAAAGAACTGTGTTAGCTGTGGTTCAATAAAAGACTTATGTCTACGAAGTACCATTCATTAGTTTGTCTTTGCATTACTTACCATTAAATCATTTACCAAGCCCTGCAGTCGAGATATTGCAACATTGAGAAGAAAGGTTTGATCCATGTGAAATGTCACCTGAAAATGATGGCAATCAGCTATGACATGAATTAATACTCAGATCGAAGATTCGGATCAGCCTCAGAGTGGATCAATGTAGGGCACTGCAATGCCTCGAGATTCGATTTGATATGCGAATCGGTCTGCCATTTCCATTTGATTAGATTCGACCATAGGATTTGAATATCTTCGAATCGCCCTTTTTTTTGGGGGTAAAAAATAATGTGAGGTTAAAGGTATCTTGTTCTAAATTTCAAATGTAACAACAGTTCTATTAGAATAATGCTTGAAGTTTTAGGATAACTTGATGTTTTTGGCTTGCTGTATTGATTTGAACCATACCTCCCAATGACGTGACAGTAATAAAGAATATTTCCCAAATGATCACCCAAATGCAGGGAGTCTTCATAAACCCCTTGTAGCCTAATAGCATATGACATTTTATCCTAGAACAAATGGTAATACTGCTGAATTGGTCTTTATCATATGATTTGGGGCACTAAATTACCCAGGTTCACAATTTTGTGTTGATAACCAGGTTTGGTTAATGCATATAACACGATTTGATATTTGATTCAATTCGTGAATCTCCCCTGATTTGATTCGAGATTCAATTGTAAACAGGCCTGAAAATATTGTGCCAGACATTTGCAGAATGATGTCCCCAGAGGGTGAATTTAGTGACGCTACTATGTACATTGGGCTAGAGTCACCAAATTCATCTTATGGGGACCTCATTCTGCATGGCCTCATCTGCTATGGGAGACCAAGACTCAGATTTTATTTACCAGATGGTGATGTGGCACCTATTGGGCACCTCGTTTATGCGTTGTGTCATCTGCCAATTTGGAGATAGAGAAACTAAATTAAAAAATAAACTTTCTAGATAAGTTTCTAAAGATACTTTCAAGAGAAAATGAGGCCTGAGCAGAATGAGGTCGCCAGAAGGTCAATTAATGATTATTGTTACGATGTTATTTTGGTAGCCAACCAGCAAGCAACACAACTGGCTATGGGTATGTCGGCCTGAAGAGACCTTGTTATCTAATATCGAAAGTTGACTTCCCTAGATTAATGTGTATTCTAGGAATAACAGAAAGACCAACTTCAATTTCAGGCCTAGACTAATGTCAGTGGCCAAAGTGACCATGCATAAAAAATACAGATGCTATCTTCTACTTAAATCAATAGAACACTTGTATAGCGTGCCTGATTCAGCCCCTTCTGCGAATGCATCCAATGAAGGAATATACCATTTTTTTAATGTTGGTGTGATGATTGTTTCACTGTATGTTTTATTTATGTGCAAATATTCAGAACAAACCACTGGAGCAATCTCATTTGTAAATAGTGTATATATGTTTTCTCGTGTCCCATGAACGCTGGCTGAGAATAAAGCATTACTTACTTTCTTGCTAGTATAACAAATCTTTGATTCACCAAGCTACATGTGGTTTTCAAATTATAAAAGTACTATTCGGTACATTTTGTGATTGGTGGTGGTGGTGGCATTTTTTTTTTTAAGTTATAGCTGAGCATAGGTCAGTCGGACTGTCGGTTGACAAAAGTCGCAAATGGATGCATTCCATTTTATGAACCAAGGTGTACAATGTCAACAAGTACATTAGTTCAGTCATGAACGTAGTGCGTACCCTTCTGCCTGCCAATTTTCAGTCGAATGCCGTTATTATATCAATTATATGACCGCCATTTAGCTATTTCATCATGTTTTATGAAATGTAAAGTATTAAATTGTACAGTGTGCGTATGCGTTACATCTGCAACAGATTGTAATGTCAAATGGCGAAATCATAAAATTTTCAAAACGAAATGTTCCGTAAATTGGGTTTTTAGATTAATTTTCACACATTCTAAGGACAAAATAAACTATTTTTCTTCAGAAGATTGAGCTTAAATTATATTTCTCTGGATAAAAGCAACAAATATTTGGGGATAGTGAGCAGTATTGTCACCGTCTCAATGGAGTTCAACATTTCGTTCCGTTTCCGGTTCATATCACAGAAAATTGTATATACTAAAATGGTGGCCGTCGTTGATTTTCTCTCTTCGTTATATAAGGATATCATTCACTGTGGTGAATATTCTTGTTTACAATGTTATTCACTTATTAAAGTCGAGAAACTGTTCTCTATGTCCCCAGTTGCAAACACCCAGTAACTCTATACAGTGCAACTTGATCGCTGGAAGCAGCAATCTGCGAAAACGGTCATGTTGACTACAAGTACATGTAAAATATATTGACTTTTTTCTTATTTTCATTATTAAGTAATAACATTCCAACAATGCGATTTCGCATGTCAAAATTATTGTTATGTACACTATACTCTTACAGAGGAATTACCGATATCAAAGTCCAATTAGTCACATAAGAAGTTTACTACAAATTTACTACACAGTTAAATGCAAAAAACAATTTGAATCTGTAACAACATCGCTACTAAGAAGAACATGAAAATTAGCTAAATTATGTTTTTAGAATCATTATTGATAGTTCTCCAATAGTGCATGATTGTGTGTTGAAACCATTGTGATGTAAACAAAACTGTTACTGTGATTTGTCAACAATCATGCATTATTGGAGAACTCTCAATAATGAACATAGGAACAAAGTTCAGCTATTTTCCACATTATTCTTAGTGACGATGTTTTAAGAGATTAATTTTTTTTGCACATTTACCCACTGCGAATGCCTTGGGTCCCTTTAATGAAACTACAGAGCAAATAGGCAACAATTCAGAAATATTTCTGGAATATCCTTGATTTCTATTTTTAACTTTTACAGTTTTATAACTGAATTACCCAGCGTCTGATAATGTTGCTCACCATTGTTTGGCAGGGCGAGATACCACTACACTCCCCCCTGTTTCTATGACCTTGCCTAAGACAGGACAACTTATTGAATGTTTGTCATACCTCAGACAAGAAGTGATTCCTTGATTCACATATTGACTGATCTATCCTATAGATATCATCAGGTGGCGCTTCAGTATTCTGTTTGTTCTTCTGTTCTATGAAGTCTGTAACCAGACTCCAGATCCTCCTCTGCCAATTGAACACGCCAGAAAATTCTGTATCGTGAAATGGAGAAAATTGTAATGAAATAAGACAACGGTCTGTAGGGAACAATATGTAACCCTGGTGTCAAATTGTTTGGTGCTGAATGATAAATTATAGTGCATGTGGCACCCAACACTGGAAGCTGTTTAGCATGGTGTACGAGGCACGATATTTGCATGTGAATTGTGTGAATTTCTCAAATTAGAACACATATCACTGCCTGCTGATGGCATTCAAACTGTAGGAACTGCACTTTTCACCTGCAATGATGCTCCCCGAAATAAGCTTTTGCTGTAATTAAATTAATTGCTCGACAAGCAAATGATAAAGTGGTTTTGTCGTTTGCATTGACGTAAAATGACATGAAGATATATTCAATATAGTGATTGTTAGAAAATGGTATCAAGTGAATTTTCAACATTCCAACTGAGCTATTGTTCCTTTCGAGTTATTATACCTTCATTGAAGGTTGCCCAAAAGCGTCTGAATAACTAGAAGTCACCCCGAAGATTCATATCAAATTTGGTTATGATCCTATGACAGATGTGGCCTATAGGGTGTGCCGACGAATTTGAACATGCAAATATTGAAATCCATGATAGATTTGGCAGCCATGTTTTTCATTGAAAATTGTTCAAATTCAATTACTCCTATCTAGAGATGATCCTAAACATGCCAGTAAATTTTCAAAACAATTCTCTAATAAATGTGGGCGGCAGGGTGTGCTGATGGATTTAAATGTAAAATCCAAGATGACTGATGGTGACCATGTTTTTTAATGAGGGACGCCACCCGTAATAATAGCTCGAACTTGACATTGTCAAGTTGAGCTAATAATTCAGTATTTACTTAGAACTTACCTTCTTTGGACCACTTCCTGTCTGATTTTGGTGCAACATTAGCGAGAATACATAATCTGGTGGAATCAACGCCAAACTCCTCTAAAACTTCCTAAAATGAAAAGATTCATTTACTCCAACTTATGTTGTCAATATTTCCTCAATTAGACAATATTACGTGTTGAAATATAGTGCGCAACTAATAATCAGTAATCACTGGAAAGTCTATCTACATTATTGACACAACCATGTTCATTGGGCCACGAAAACTCAATTCCCATTTCTCTGGGCTGCACGCATGGTCCCGAAACCAGCGCATGCAACCTTTATATGCATGTATTATATGTCAGAAATAACATTGATCAATACGCTTTTATACAAAATTGCTGTGAACTGAGATCGACATATCTGTTTCCGGAATATAATTTCTTATTCATACACGACAGACAATTGCATCTGCAAACTGCAATTTGAGCTTGACCTGTATTTTCATGTCAATAATCCATATTCCAAATTTGAAAACAATCAGATAACTAAAACTAAAGTTATCACCCGGAAACCAAAATAATCGGCAAATTCTAAGTCGACAAGTTAAAACTAAAGCTATCATCTGGAAACAATTTGGGACGGACGGATACCAGTCATTTCTGTAATCCCCTGAAATGTTTTTGCAGTAACTCTCATTGGCAGAATCATTAGCATTTGTTTATCGGCAATAAGATCACTCATAATTAAGATTTAAATATTTACAATTATGTGTACTTCATACAGTGTGTTCTATGAAATGCTACAATCAGTGTGGTTGGAATTTTTGGTAATAATATAGCTGTATGCTACATTCTTTCAGTAGGCAAAAGTACTTAATCATGACACAGGCCCAAAACTCAAACAGCTCAATCGACAAAATTCAAGCTCTTTCCATCAATGTATCACATTATTATAATCAATATATTTGAAAAATGATCAAGGAAATATGGGTTGATACAAAAATCGGACTTGGCACTGAAAGGGTTAAATCAACAAACTAAACTCATCATACCTGAGGGTCAACACCATTGTGTTTTGATTTACTCATTTTCTCCCAATTCACTTCAACCGGCAATCCAGTGTTTATCTCGACAGGTTCATTACCTGTCAAAAGTAAAAAATGAAAATTTGAGAAAACCTAGCAACAACTTTAAGATAAGTGAGTGACAAACATGTCTTCGATTCTTCTACACATTACAACTCTATGGTAACACGACAAGCAATGTTAGCGGAGATGAAGTTATTGAGAGATTGGTAGTGAACCATTTCGATAAACTTATGCTCAATTGATGGTCATGTAAATGAAGTTCACATAGTAAGCAGCTAAAAATCTAAAATATTTTAAATTAAAACATATGTGATGCTGTGCAAATGTTTTCATGGAAATTGCTGCCAAAGATTACAAACTGGCATTTTGTATCACACTCTAGCTACTTCAACTAAAAATTAATTTGCATGGGTCCCCATATCATGCAACAACATTTCTTCAAAATAAATAAGCTTTAGTTATCATAATTCATTTATTGCAACAAAATAATGTTAACCACTGTCAACTATGGTATCAAATTTCCCAAAACATGTTATTTCTCAACATTTTATTCAACAAAATATGACCGTATTATCATTTGAGTATTCACAAAATTTAGCCGTATTACCACTTGATTTTAGTGTTTATCCATCTTCATCTGCAATTTTGTCCGAGACCATCCGTTTGACCATGTTTTCTGGGTCACAAATAATTGAACATCTTGAGAAATAACAAACTTCAAAAATCAATATCTGATGAATCTTGAGCTTTGATGGGTGGATTCCTCGACTCAAATAAAATATTTTTTACCCCCGAAGCCAAAGAAATAGTAATTTAGGATCATTAATTCGGATAATGCATCTTTAATCAACATGTTCATCTGTACTGCCACTAAAGAAACATTTCCTTTGATGCTGTTTATAAAATTTAACCCTTTCTTCAATAAATGGAATCTCCTATTCAGTTATAAAATTATACATTGGAATGGTCTATTCTTCATTCTTCTTCTTCACATTACAGCTCGCTGTCATTTACTGACAATTATGAGCCGGTCCAGGTGATACCACGGCCGAGTAACTTTATAAACCTGTGGTGACTCCAGTAGCGTTCTTTAACATGCACACACCGAGGCGTAATATCCGCACCTGATCAGACAGCGTACTGCACCACAACATCATACCTGGACAAATGTTGTAATGGGGAAAGTCGGCATTTTTGCATTCGGATCTTTATTCCGTGATCTCGAATGAGACTTTTCAGCCTTACAAACTTGGTATCTGAACGAGTTCTGATTTTTGTCAGAATACCCTGACCAGGTTGCGATCCCCGGTTCGCTAGAACGAGAGACCAGTACGCTACCTCTCGGCTACCGACTTCCCTTACCAGGAAATATATTAAGCAGATATTATAAGTGCAGAAGGATTCCCATTCATTGGTGAGAAATGATCTGATAATAAATTCAACAAACATTTGTTGAACTTATTATCCAACCAGTTCCTAAGGGAACTACTCATCAATAAGTATTTAGTAAAGAAAGGATTAAATAAGCATATAATGTTCAACCCTTTCTGTACTAAATTCTCATTGACAAGTAATTCCCTTAGGAAATGCTCATATAATAACAAAACACATCCGCCAGATTATTCCAATGTATGTTTTCATAACTGAATGGGAGAATCTTAGAAAAATCTTAAAGAAAGAGATAACACAATTCAATGCATACATGTACAGTAATGCGGTAAATAATCGACTCCTTAACCACAGAAGAATTATGGGTAATTTTTCCGGATTTATTCGGAAATATTGCTTGTTGCCATTCATCGGAAAGCTCTCACTTAGAGCTTTCTAATGAATGGCAACAAGCCATATTTCCGACTAAATCCTGAAAAATTACCCATAATTCTGCTGTTGTTAAGGAGTCAATTATTTACGGCATTACTGTAGATCACATACTTGGCCTGTGTAAGATTTACCTGTAAAATCCACCTCATTTCTATGTATATACTTGGACGATTTCTTGACCTTGTATGATCTGCTCATTACCAAGCCTTGAGTGAGCAGGTTTTTGAAGGGTTCTTTATGTTTGATGAATCCTTCATCATGGAGAAAGTAATTGAAGAACCGAGCAAAATACAGGTGCAAGACAGCTGGAATATAATTATATTAAAACTGAGTGAAAAAAATATTATAAGGTTTATCTTTATTCATTATTCTCAAGTTCTGATGGCAACCTAACTGATGGATATTCAATGTAAGAAAAACAATTTGAACATGTGCAACACCAAGTGTGGCATATGCCCCCTGATGCTTAATTTAGAGAGTGGTCAATAATAAATATTTGTATGGATGGAATATGTTGTTATTTTATAAATTCAAGAAGTGAGTATCTTTTCCCCCTAAACTTGGCAATAAAACACACCAAAGCACAACCAAATCCCACTGATTCATGCCCATGTTACAAGAAAATTTCATAGACAAAAATTATAAATTTCCAAGTCAAATAGGGCCTGTAACATTCTGAAGATGACCAAATGTTCGCAATTTAATTTAATGTATTCTGGATTTGAAAATGATCCTGGATCCATACCTGAATTACTTGCTCGATAATTCTTACCATGCTCTATTCCACCTATGTAGAGATCAACAGGCATGTATTTGTTAGCTAACTCCGACTTGAATGGGAGATCCTCATTTTGAGAATCCAGATACCGAAGAAAATACCAAGATGAGTCAACAAATGTATCCATTGTGTCAGTTTCCCTCACAGCTGGTGAACCGCATCTTAAAAAATAGAATTACCCATTCTTCAGGGAGGTACAGTAATGCTCTCAGTGAGAGCTTTCCGATGAATGGCAACAAGCCATATTTCCAACTAAATCCTGAAAAGTTACCCATAATTCTGCTGTGGTTAAGGAGTCGATTATTTAGAGCATTACTGTACTTGATGATATGCTTCTGACAAATTGCTCAATACCAATATCAAGATTTTATACCTATACACCAAGTTTCTTAAAGATCCGATATATGTCTACAATATCTTAGAATAATGAGATAGAACATATCATCTAATTTTCGGAAGGCTTTGGTGATCAGATATTAACCCTTTCATTGCAGGAGCTGAGCTGGTGCAGCATTAAAGATCCTTTTTTTTTTTTTTTTTTAGCAGAGTGGTTTGGGGGGCTAACCCCGGGATTGTCGAAAGGGTCGAGTGACCCTTTCCTTAACCCCTCATTTTTAGCTTTATTTATTCGAATCAAGGAAAAAAAAAACATTTTTTTGGTACTTCATCTTTTCTTATTCTTTTTTTTCTTTTGCCTCTTCGTCGGTGGTGGTGCTGACGAAGAGGCATCCGAGGGAGAGCTGTCGGTGATTTCAAATCCAACTGTTGCAGTGTCCAGGGCGTCAGCTTCTGTATAAATAATTCTGTGGAGAGCTAGCTGTTGTTCCGCTTTGTTGAACTTGTAGGTTCTGCCTTGGTTTGATTCCGCCAGGACCCTTTCTTTGAGCTCTGCAATCAGCTGATCGACATCTGGTGGTATTCTCTCACTTGGGGGTGAAACTCCGGGCCGTGGTACGTCGGTGTCTTCGGGACGGTGTGGGTGTCCCCCTCCATCTGTGGAGCTGGTGGTGTCTCCATCCGTACCGTGAAGTCAGCAGCAGGGGCGTCTGGGATGTCATCAGTGCCCCTGTCTCCTCTGTCCTCGGCGGCAGGGACCTCCGGGGTAGGTCCGGTGTCCCTGTTTCCGCTGGTGGTGGTGATCTCCGTGGCGACGACGGTGGGTGTCTGGTGTCGACCCGAGGCCAAGTGGGGGGAGCTGGGCGTCTCTCAGCTCCCTGTTTCCACCTGGCCTTCCTGTTGGCGTCCCTTTTCCTCCTCGATGGTGTCTTGGGTTTCTTCTTCTTTATCCTTGATGAAGTAGTCCTCCAGTTGGTCTGGTCAGCCCCAGTCCGGTGGAGTCCGGATGGTCCTTCCAGGCCACGGCCGGTAGAGGGTTCTACCGGAGTGACCTGGATGTCCAAAACAACTTCCAGTCGACCCCTGTTAGCATGGAGAGACCAGCTAACACAGCGAGTCGACTGGAAACAGCTCAGCGCGTGCATAAGCTCGGTGGGGATTAGAGTAGAATCCATTGTCCACCGAGCCTTCGACAGAAAAGTCACGGCAACTCACTGGCTTAGTGTGTCAAGCACTTTTGCGACCGTCCCAGCGAGCTGCCGGATCGAGAATGAATGAATGATTAAAGATCCTGTGCCAGTGCATTCTCTTTTATATGCGAGTCTCCTATGAGAGCCTCGCGTACATAAGAGAATGGACTGGCTTACACAGGCAAGGTAATATTATTATCCCATATAGGAAGCTCGCATATATAAGGGAATGCATTGGCACAGGGTTTTCGCAAAATTTCAGGAAGCTCCAGTCATGGAAGGTTTAAGTATAAAAATAGTCATATCACTAAAACTACTTGATAATATTATGATAGTACAATATACGTGAAAGATAAAATATAGCATTGGATATAACGCGGGACAAATTTCGTACTATTGTATACATATAGTATACATATATATGTGAAATCTATGTTCTGTTTTGGTCTAGGATTGATTGTGACTGCAATAATGTTGATGTTCTGAACTTTAATTTGGACCATCTACATTTTATCAGAGGAAAATTACTCAATAGTTGTATTGGTCTTGGCTCCCTACAAATAATAGACTGAGCTTACACATAATATTGCAATAGCGAGTAAATTGATCATTTAAATAACAAAACCTTACTTGGGACATGTGGTGTTGATCCATTCTTCACATTGTAGCAATGGAGAACCTCCCTTTCCAGTGAGGTCATTCAATTTAGGCAGAATAGCAGGTAAATCCTCTTTTGGAACTGGGACAACCTGAAAGATGAACGATTATCAGAAAAATTAGTTTCAGTTTTGAAAAAAATAAAGGAGTCATTGAAGACAACATGAAGGGTTATGTATAAAAATACATGTAATTCAAGATAAAGGTAAATTAACTTCATTGAGGGTTGAGAAATCTCAAATTTCCAATTTTACCCACCCCACTGGACAAGACAAAATACCAATGCTGAAATATCCCATTTGTCAGCCCCCATTTTACTGTTAAATCCAGTTTTCTCACTGTATTAGTTAGAATTTCACAGGTTTGGCAAACGCGGAAAATTCATCATTAACAGATTAAATGTCTGTAGTCTTAAATAGGACATGTTTCAATTTCATAGGTAGAGAGTACAATCGGAAGTTCTGTAATATAACACAGTTCACATATGGCAGCCATCACAATGAAGCTGATGGACACAACGGATGTAACACGTTAATCTGAGCACTGCTTCATAGATCAGCTTTGTGAAGGGTGACTGATAACACAGACCTTTGTAGAGATAGAGGACTTTACTTACCTTACAATTTGGACAGTGTATTATGGGAATGGGAGTTCCCCAGTATCGTTGCCGTGAAATCAACCAGTCATTCAACTTCGGGCTAACTAGATGGCCACCAATCTTTTTTGACTGAAATATTTAGGAAATCAGTGAGTAAATGTGAGTTTGTAATTCACCTCTAAATATGAAGCACTAGCAGGTTGACCCGACATTCCCGAGGTTAACGTGATGTGGAACCCTCCACCATGAACATTTGGTGTGAATAGAGAAAACTCTTACTCAAAGGGGCTACTTTTGGCATATTTAATCAATACCATTAGACTCCTCAAATCATGGGGATAATTATGTATAATTCTGGTGGATATTGGCGACAAAAAAAATTTCATTGATTTTGTTGCCCCTCCCCCTTTTACTGTCACTGACACCAACAGCGTCACTTTAGAAAATTTATCCTGCAGACCTGCACCATTATCTTCCTCGTAAAAATCTACCCCTGTTAGAACCCTTTAGAGCAATCTAGATGGTTCTCCGTTAATTTCTATAGAACACAGATGGACAGATGTAGATTCGCAAATATAGATATAGACAGATGGGGTAGATCATATTTTTTCTTTTGTCATCTGAATATGAATTCAGGGTTCCAGACTTATCTTCAGAATTAGCATTTCTCTAATCAAAATCGGTTGCAGCGTGTGCCAATGGATTCAAATGTGAAATCAAAAGAGGGCCGCTAGTGGCCATGTTATTTAATGAAATTTGGACAAATATGACCGCATCCATCTAGTGGTGACCCTGAAGATCCATATGAAGTGTTTGGTGACAACTGGAAGAGGGATGTGGTCTGTAAAGTTTGCCAAAGGAGTTATTAAGGCAAAGAGTAAATTCCAAGATGGATGTTGGCGAGCCATGTTTTTTATCAAAAATATTTCAAATTCGATAGTTCCCATGCCTGTAAATTTTCAAAACATTTCTCCAATAATTGTGGGCTTCAGGGTGTGAAGATGGATTCAAATGGGAAAACAAAGACGGCTATGGGTGGCCATGTTTTATTTTTAAATTCAGAAAAAAATGATAAGCTCCCATCTTGAGGTCACCCTAAGGTCTTGGTCAAGTTGAGCTAAATATAGTCATTCATTTCATGGCTAATATCAGAATTGAGTGTCCACCCATGATAGTTTTAAATTCCATTCACATAAGCTGTGGTGCAAAAGTACTTGACAAGGAAAGCACATAACTCAAATAGGGGCATAACAGTATCAATAGCGTAATTTCATTTTCAAGTGATCAATATTCTCCATCACCAGTGATATCTGATGAAGTCATAATATATATTCATTACAAATACAAGTACATGTACACCTGTGCTTTCTGAAATCTGTTGCTAAGAAAGAAAGAAATATACAAACCTGGAGTATTTGCAGAATTTTGCCGAATGCATCATCTTTGTTCAATCCTGAAAGCTAAGGGGACAAAACAATCATATCAGCTCTCTATACTTCTGTCAATTAAAAAATAAATTAAAAAAAGTTGTTTGGTCCATGTATATAAAATTCAACAGATACATGCTAACAACAGTATTCTCAAATGCAGTTTGTACTTGCTCCACAAAAAAACTTAATATTATCTTCATTTAAGGTTGTGAATTCCTCTTCTCAGACAATAGTTCTAACAAAAATCTGCAATGTTTATAAAACTTGCTTTGATAACACAATTGTATAGAGAGATTGGGAATTTAGAAATGCACAAAGATCATTGACGGCAAGTGTAATTTACAAATATAGTAACATAGTAACTCTGCTTATGGGTGAATTATATATCTTATATCCCCACTTTTCAAAAATATTTGTTCCATGTATTTCTACCAGTAGATATGACTACATATTCTCCACCATCCTATATTTACTTCTGATGAATTGTTAATTAATCCACCATCATCAACGACATTAATCCATTTCAAGTCGAGATTTTCAGCAACTTCTCTGTCTTCTTCACTTGCGCATGGTACACCTGTGAATACAGTTTTGAGTAAAAATCCATAGTTCCTCGTAATCGTTAGGGTTAATTACAAACATTTGGCAAACAATATTGACAGGACGCACATTGTTTCTGACATTTTTGGATTCTCCAATCGGATGAGCTGTCTAAAACTGAACATTTTAGTGGTGCAGCTTGAACAAGGAAGGGGTTTTATATTTCGAGCTTAATTGTGCTGTAGTCAACCAAGACATATTATATGCCAAACTGTTAACCTAGCTGTGATGAATAAGGAATCTAAGTCAGCTAAAGTTAGTTAAAAACATAAATCTGTGGAGGTTCTGGGGGAGGAACTTTTTTATAAATTTTCATAAATAAAATAAGTGAAATCTGAAACCCTACTCCCTGAATAACACTTCCTGTTTATATGAAGTAAAGAGTTTAGTGGTGTACAGTTTCCTTATTCATCAGATCTAACCGAACATTTATTTCAATATGAACTATGCCTTTGTGGTCAGTGATATGACAGACCCAATATTTTTCAGGTCTGTACTGCTCCACTATATGGGACAATTTTGTACCATCAATGATTGCCAAGTAATCTTTTTGAAAAGATTGTGTCATTCTATCAACTTACCTATGTGAGATTCAGCAAACTCTTCAAACGTCGTAGTATTAGAAACAACTATTGGAATCTCATCTCCAGTTAATGGATGCACTGCTGAGATATTAAGAATTCTATCTGAAATTATGAAATATGAAAGTGATTGAGAAAAAAAACAAGATTGTTGAACAAGAACATTTGCCCTACGTATTTGCCCAATGTAGCTTTATGTAACATGACATACCTATGTAACATCATTCTACATTCTTCCCCCGACTATGCCAAGTCTTTCACACTGATTTCTCCAAACTTGAATGTGTAAGAACTTTATATATTAGTGGATAATCATATCTGTGATTGCATATAAAACAAGGAAGACTGAATGTGAGCACCATTTCATTCATGGCAAAAAGCAAATACTTATCGGCATTGGCATGAGGCATGAACACAATTGGTATCACTTACTTTCAAGCTGAATTATATCGTATATTTAGTGGCAGCTAGGAAAGTTTAGCATCAGTTATTATTTCTTACATCAGAATAGGGCGGAACATTCTGTTGCCAAAAGTTTTGTCAATCTGATATTCTAACTTAACCAACTGAAATCCTCTATAGAAAGATACCTTGAAGAAGACATACCTTCACTTTTCAAACATGGATCAGTATTCTGAAATGTTTGGAAAAGATATCAATCAGCCTCAGAGAAGTAGTGTGAAATACAAGATTATATTAAATTTATATTTATTACACTATCCTACCCTTATTCCATTCAATAAACCAATTCTATATACTGTGATATGAAACGTTTGTTGCATAACAGTAAATAGTGCCAGGTGACCTTTGACTTCCGGTTTGTCATCTGTTCAGTTATATTCCGTATGCTATGTCTCAAAATACTATGGCTTTCAATATTTTTACAACAAACTCTAATGAATGAAAAGCTTGAAAAGTTATTTCATTAAATTTATACCATTAAAGAAGTCAGAGTCTTTATTTATCTAGCACTATTTCTTTATGCGTACAAACAATGCATAGTTACATGAATGTCATCGCATGCCTTATAGAAGCCGATGTTAGCTTCACGTCCCATTTGTTGGTTTAAGTATGTTTTATCAAGGTTTTGGATCATGTAATAATTAGAATCTACAATTCGTCCCCAGTTTATAGCGGAATTTACAAAACTCGTTCAGTAAATTAGTTAATTTACTAATTTACTGGACTCCTTTTGTAAATTCCGCTATAAACTGGGGACTTGTTGTAGATCATCTATGTATGCAACATCTGTTGAATGCCCAAAACAACATGTCATACATGAAGATCCAACCATTATCTGTGCCATTATAGTCAGTTATAAACAAACAATTTACAAAGTGACGTAACTTGAGAGCTGAAAATGTGAGCTGCATCTGTTAATATGTCTAATCATTTAGACTCATGTGCAATTTCACAAAGATTCAATTAATTTTGGTAGATTTATATTCCAGAAAGAGAAAACCAGATTAACAGACTAATTACCAGATTGAGATAATCTAGTAGAGTCATAACCGTCCCGACTCCAATATTTGAGAGAACAATTGACATTTGTTTAATAAATTCTCATTGATGAGTAGCTATCTTAGGAAATATTCTCATAATAAATTCAACAAATGACCATTTGTTGAACTTATTATCTGAACATTTCCCTCCAATAAATAGGAATCCTTCGGCACTTTTATTATATCTGTAATCTGCTAATATTACCTAAAAATCCCTCCAGATGAATAATAGACCATTCCATTGTATACTTTTATAACTGAGTGGGAGAATCCATTTAGTATAGAAAGGGTTAAACTCACAACAAAATACAATGGTTGGTTGAGCTTGTGGTGAAGCGGTAGAGCAATATGTGAGGCCCCATAGATGAGTTCAGGCTCACACGTATATACTGGGAATGAATTCTCCGTCAGAAGGCCATCAATCTAAAATAACAAATTTAAAAGTCAATTGATCACTCAACATCACCAATTACAATTGGAATGTTTAGGTTGAAATTCTGTATTTTCTTGAATACTTGTATTAATAATAATGTATCTTTTCATGATTTGATCGGAATTTTCTCAACTGTTTGTTGATAAAATTACTGGCACTGTAACAGTAATGTTTAAATAACAAAGGTTTTAATAAGCGACATCTTGTCATTGGAGATTTATCAATAATAAAATAAGAATAGGCAAAATAAAAAGATATTTGACTCTCAGGCAATTTAAAAAAAAATCAAATCAGGATCGAGGGTTTTATTTTTATATTTTTCTGCCCACTGACTGGCGTAGTAAGCATGTGTTATTATACCTTCCCATGTTCAGAAAATGTAGGGAGAACTTTGTAATGGATTTTTTTTGGCCACATCTATCTATTTTATCATGTTCTTCTTAGTGATAATGGTTTTATAAACATAGTACATATATTATTTTTCAAATTTACACACTGTGACGGTCTTATGTTTCTTTAAAATTTAAACTGAGTACCAAGTATGGAAAAATAGAAAACAATTATTACTGAGCAACATCAATCTAACTGACCTTAAGTTTGAAATCAATCGTCGTTCCCTTACATTCTCCAAGCCAGTTGTCTTGAATCGCAGTAACTCCTCGCCAAAATTCTGGATTAACGTCTTTTAAACCATCCTTCAGAGCCTTCAAAATATATAAATTTATAGATACGGTTAGAATGCGATAGTTTTCCAGTTTATCATAATTTGTGTCATCTTAATGTTAATTAAAAAGTAGAAACTTACAAACAGTAAAGTTGTGATTCTTTACTTTTAAGTATCCAACCAATCACATATGTGACCCGCCATATCAAATCCAGTCGGAAGTCGGGATTTTTTTTACCCTGTGCCAATGCATTCTCTTATATATGCGAGTAGACCATAGGTCGCCTCGCATATATAAGAGAATGCATTGGCTTAACAAGATTTTATCATGTTTTTTAAATAAATGTTTCTTACAATTTTTAGGACATAAAATAAAAAAACATCCATTACCCTGCAGGGAGCCCCACACATATATAGAAGCACATAGAAGAGTGTCGTCTGCTCATGTTTGTCTGGGGCTCTGTATGGGTGAAATTATAAAATTGTTAAAGAATACAAGAACAAATAATTAAAATTGGAAAAAATTGTTAGGCCAAAGCATTCTCTTACGGTATATATGCGAGGCGACCTATGGTCGACTCGCATATATAAGAGAATGCATTGGCACAGGGTAAAAAAATCCCGACTTCCGACTGGATTTGATATGGCGGGTCACATATGATGATTGATGAGTGATTTATGACCTAGATGTAACTTAATGTTATTTAAGGAATGAATCTGACTGACTTGACACTCATTCAATTTCTCACATTGAAGTATCATTCTTATCTATGTACTTCTACATCAAAGTTCAACAAATTGTTTGTTTTCAATTTTCCATGTTTTTCCTGGGTTATTTCTTTGTTTTTGCTTTAACAATGCTCTAAGATTTAACAGTTTTTGCATTTCCATTCTTGCTAATTCTTTATTGGACTATATTTACCGATTGCTGGTAAGCTCATGGTGCTTTCTGTAACTTATTATTTGAAAAAATTGTTAGGCCAATGCATTCTCTTACGGTATATATGCGAGGCGACCTATGGTCGACTCGCATATATAAGAGAATGCATTGGCACAGGGTAAAAAAATCCCGACTTCCGACTGGATTTGATATGGCGGGTCACATATGATGATTGATGAGTGATTTATGACCTAGATGTAACTTAATGTTATTTAAGGAATGAATCTGACTGACTTGACACTCATTCAATTTCTCACATTGAAGTATCATTCTTATCTATGTACTTCTACATCAAAGTTCAACAAATTGTTTGTTTTCAATTTTCCATGTTTTTCCTGGGTTATTTCTTTGTTTTTGCTTTAACAATGCTCAAAGATTTAACAGTTTTTGCATTTCCATTCTTGCTAATTCTTTATTGGACTATATTTACCGATTGCTGGTAAGCTCATGGTGCTTTCTGTTGTCCTTGTCCCTTACACATTTCGACTTTTGTTTGTTCTTATCCATGACAAAATAGTTAGAATGACTACCGGTAATAATTTAACATCAAATCAATCTGAATCAAGGGATAGAAGACAGTTTTAAAGAAATAACAGTGTGAATACCTTAGAATATGCTGTTGTTTTAATATACCACTGTTTGAGATATTTCTTCTCGATCTTTGCTCCTGACCTCCAGGATCGACCGTCCTCATCTATTTGCTCATCAGCCAAAACGGTTTGATCAACAGGGTCCCAGTTGACCTCAGCCTATAAGAGGAGAAAAGAAAATCTGTCGACATCTTCATTACGCAAGTCAGTGGTGTTGCCTAAAATATCAAATATCCCAATTTGTTATTTCAAAAAGGACACAACTGATATATGTTTTTTAACAAAATATAAAATTTTGATGAATTAAATAACATTGGTGATAGACATACCCTGTTTCATTGGATATTCAGGTATTGAAGCAGTAAAACCATTTGGAAACTTTCAGCAAGCCTAAATGTTCATTTATCTCCTGAATTTTCGGAATACAAACCTCTCTCTGGTAAACAAGCCCAGCATCAAACATTCTGAGAAATATGTACTGTGTCCATCGGTAGTAGTCAGGGTTACATGTTGTCAACTCCTGCAATCAAAGTACAAGGGATAAACTGTCAAATATTCAAGGAGCAATTTTACAATAACAACAAGGGTCGAGTTCCGGTAGGTATACCAAATTTTGGATTGAAAATACATTAATTGTAACTGGCCACTGTGTAGGAACTGTTACATCGGAAATCGTTCTATCGCCGGTTTGTGATGGTTCTTGCCTGATTTGTGACGGTTCTTGCTGATCGAAATTATACATTTTCACGACTTTTTGACAGTTAAAACGCAATTTTGAGGCATCTAGGTGATAATTCGATTAGTTATTTTTGATCCCATAACAATCTGTGGCACCAATGAGCGTGTTAATAACGAAAAATTCATTGTGCGAGTCATAACAACGACAAGAACCGCGAATTTTGATTATTGTTTGGGTTCTCTCCTGATCGAGTCGGTTCTATCCCCATTAATCGTTCTATACGGGTAAAACTATTGCTAATATTTGCCATGGTACATGGTTCAAACTGCCAATTTTGTGAAAGTATACAAAGATAAACACAACAAACTATGCATTAAGTTGAAATTTGCACCACTTGTCATTAATTCGACGAATTACACTGCCTTTCTATGCTTATCCAATAAGCTGTGTTATGCCTATCAAAATTCACAAAGTCGCCAGCCGGTTAACAATAGTGAAATTTCATTGCGCTGGACTTCGTAAAGCGTGAGCGTAGACGGGATATATAGAGTTATCTGTCTTGTATTTTATCTATTATATATTTTGGAACTTCTGTCTGTATGTATGTATTTGTGTTATAGACTCGAAAAACTGCTTGACCGATCCGACTCAAATTTGGTGTGTCGGCCTATTTTGATCCGGGGAACAATATGGGCGGGTCCAATTTCACGTGCGTCCGTGTCCTTGACCTCGCTCAAATACGCTCATATAGGCATGTTTCTGGACCTCGACCGATCCCACTCAAATTTGGTAGCTGGTTCTACTTTGATCACGGGAACAATATGGGCGGGTCCAATTTCAACCGTGTCCTTGACCTTGACCTCACTCATATACGCTCATATAGGCATCTTTCTGGACCTCGACCAATCCGACTCAAATTTGGTATAATGTGGGCCTACTTTGATCCCGGGAACAATATGGGTGGGTCCAATTTCACGTGCGACCATGTCCTTGACCTTGACCAAATTCGCTCATATAGGCATGTTTCCGGGCCGATCGAACAATAGTTTGCCCATGCGGAGACGATCACCTAAAAAAAACCTAAATAGCCCGGACGAAGAGGGCCGGGCACATCGGCTAGTGTTGTCTATTTTCGTAGACGTATTTTACTCAACAAAAAGCCAAAAATAAGACATTAAAAGTTCGTTGACACCCATACAATGCTCTGATTACACAGTTTATGAAGTTTATGTCGGGCATCCGCTTGCTGGATGCTGATTATCTAGGTTAAATTCTAGAATTCTAGAATATGCAGCTATTAAAGCATATACAAGCACGGTAATCTTCCATTCAATCATATTTTAGATTGACTAGGGATCTCTGATTTTTTAATAGAAGATATAAAAAAGCAAAGAATCCTACAGTTACAAATATTATTATATGGATGTTAAACCTTTGGTTACTAAATGCGCTGTAATGAGAATTGACTTGAATCCTATTGATTAATTTGTAGGAAAATTCTTCGCTATTAAGTTCAACAAGCAGTAACATATAAAAAAGAGAAAAGAATCATGCAGTTACAAATATTATTATATGGATGTTAATTCTTTGATGACTAAATGTGCTATAAAGAGCAGCTACTTGAATCCTATTGATTCATTTGTAGGAAATGCTCAGCTATTAAATTCAACATGCAGTAACAGATTGTTTGAATTATTAGCTAAACATTCATACAAATGAATCATTAAAAATTAGTGTTATGGGTGTCTGAACCTGGCTATTACAAGGCACATTATTATTCCGAGCTACTAACGTGTCAAGTGAGCAGGGACGTGGGCTGGAGGGTATCCAATGTTGGGGCGTCCACCTTGGAATTTCCAACCGCACCATCCCCTTGAAACAGACCAAACTCATGCACAAGGCCTGGGCTTTGGTTTTCCCCAACTGCATGACACATTATAGCTCTGAATTGATCAGTAGCATTTGATTGGCCACCATGCAAACCGGGGGAGAAACTCAGGATACATGGGCCCAGTGAGAAAATGTGGATATCTGAACCTGAAAATTGCAAAAAACATATAGACGGGCTTCAAGATTCCCAAGTGTTGGAAGTTTCCAACCTGGCGGCCCACCCCACAAGATTGAAAATGTTCCCAAAAGACGGAGAGAGAGAGAGATGATTTATTTTGCAAAAGAGCATACATTATTTAATACAAAGCATACTAATTAAATGGAATTAGATTATTTGTCCATTAAACCAGTTTCTTGCCAATTGGGGGGGGGGGGGGGGGGGGGGGTAAATGTGATATAGAAAACTAGATCACACCTGCTCCCTACTAGTACTTCATGTCCACCCATCATGAGTTTTGGATCAACTCTAAAGAAGAGGTGTCCATTTGTATATGTCAAATATGGTTGATTACATGTTTAAAGTGTAGGAAAGTATGCAAATGTTAGTCTAAAAACGACAAAATTCCCACTATTAAATTGTTGTCAAATCAAATTAAGAGAACAATTTCAACATATTGTTGGTGTTAAATTTCAAACCAATCTATTATAAGATAAGAAATTTGTAACTGTTGAACATTTTGACCAAAGTTGGGGATAGACACAAATTAAGCACCCCCTCCCCAAGCCCCCCCCCCCCCCCCCCCCCCCCACCACCCCAATCACGTCATAACCTATCAGTGATTCAGTTGAACGTGATTTCATAAGTTATATTCATGTCTGGGCGACAAACATGTGTAAATGTCCCCCAGGCGGACTTCAGAGGAGGAAATATGATGGCGCTGGCATTGAAATATTGTCACACCTGGATCTTTCAATAATGCCCAGATTAAGTAAATGAATATAACATATCATATTCTCCTGAGGGTAGATTTATATTACCATTGGTCATTTATAAAGGCGGGCATGATTGTGATACTATACTCATCGGGACTTTCAATATTTTATTTCTGCCTATTAATGTCACTTAATCTCCCGTATTAGGTATTTATTGTGTTATTTCTTAATATACCTGTTCTATTGTGCAAATTACATAAGCTACAGTCATTATCTGGTTTAAAATGTCAGATACACAAAACGATTTTAGGACCCAAGTGCAGAAATCGTTCGAATAAATCTCATGGACAGAACCGTCACAGCTATGATCGGTTTGAAATAGAACCGTAACACGCACCCGTGTTGATTACGAGGTCACAGCTCCCAATTATCAACCCCTATCGGGATACTTTCTCAGCTATTTTACAAAAGAATAACACAGGTACACTTTATAGTCAGTATTTGTCTTCAGAATGCGTTTCATATTTTATACGCCACGAAAAACAAAGAAATTGCGTCCACGTGGCTTGATTTTCAGTGGTAACATGTTGATATTTACGCGTTAACTCGCTAATACCGAGTTAATTGTGGTCTAGAGTTCAGGTTTCGATAACACGGCACTTCTGCAGCCTCTGTTCATTCAGGAAAGTTTAATATATTCAAGATATCTATAATTATGCGTGATTTTGTCACAAAAATGATTATTTTCAATCATCAGGAACCGTAACAAATCAGGCAAGAACCATCACACTACCGGCGATAGAACGATTTCCGATGTAACAGTTCCTACACAGTGTAACTGGCTATCAAATACAACACTGTTGACAAATTCTGACATACCAAATATTCCACCGCGAATGAACATTCACCAAAGTTATTGTGCTATCGTGATCAAACTTCACAAAAAGTAACTAATTAAGGGCTGTATCTCTGCCAAATATGGGGACTGGACCATTTTGAACTCGATCAAAACATTATTGAATATCAACAAAATCAGTTCATAATTGTTCAAGTTATCATGGTATCGCAGTCTATAGTAACCACCTGCAAACCGTCCTCGCCAAACTACGAAAATATTTGGTTCTCTGATAGCCTATTAACCCTTCCAGGACTGGAGCTTCCTGAAAATTTGCGAAAACCCTGTGCCATTGCATTTTCTTATATTTGCGACTCTCCCATAGGGAGCCTCACATATATAAAAGAACACATTGAAGCCATGAAAAGCCAGTGCAATTCTCTTAAATAAGCGAGGCTCCCTATGGGATATATAAGAGAGTGCAATGGCATATGATCTTTAATGTTGCACCAGCGCAGCTCCCATCATGAAAGGGTTAATATTTCTTGTCCAGAACGCTATACTCACCCTATTCCAATCAAACGAACAACACAAATCATCAAGCTGTTTCTTCATGCTAACTATATTTCTAGAAAAGAGAAGAGATTCCAATTAGGTAATCATGTCACTAAAACTTAACCCTTTCATGACGGGTGCTGCGCCAGTGCAGCATTAAATATTAAATTAAATTATTTGTTATCCAATAAACAATTAGTTAGTTAATTAAATTATTTGTTATCCAATAAACAATTAGTTAGTTAGTTATATCTTGCACCAGTGTATTATCCTATATTTGCAAGTCTTCCATAAGGAGCCTCACATATATAAGATAATGCACTGGCATACAATATCAAGGTAAATATTGTGAGGCCTGAGAGACTCGCATATATAAGGGAATGCATTGGCACAGGGTTTTCGCAAAATTTCAGGAAGCTCTAGTCATGGCAGGGTTGATGAGCTACCAAAGAATTATACCCTACCAATCTATGAATCCTGGTGCTCTCCATCACCTTGTCTGAAAATCTGAGGAAGGCTATTTATGGTTTTAAGCACTTCCACCAAACTGTTGTAATGATTGACACCCATTCAGTGTTCGCGCTGTCGGTAGCCAAATTAGCCAATGGCTAATCTTTTTCGAATTTGGCTAATAAAAATTTCATTTGGCTAAACTTTTGGCTAAACTTTTTTTGACCCCAAATGGAGACTGAAAGCATGAATTTTTGGCAAGTGAGTTTTCAATTATATGATGTGAACGATCTACATGTAGTCCGAAAACATCGTAAGTGGGAATAAATCGCCGACTGTACAAAGGGAAACCCGATCGCGGACAGTACACAGGGAAACCCGTCACTCTGCACGAAACAGCATTTTACATTTAATCCGCTAACCCCCCATTGTCTCACGGGGCTCCTGCACAATGCATGTTTATGATGACATTGTATTTATGACGGTCAAGGTTTATGAGCACCATATGTAAGACAATAGATTAATCAGCCAAATGTGAATCACGACAGATATTTTGTGGCTATTTGTCGTCAATGCCGATACATTCAAAATAATATGCATGCTTTCATGACAGACTGTAATTTGATAATGTCGTAACAATATTAAGTTATTAGTTTCCAGATGTCACTTAGATATTTTCGCAAGGATGATTAATATTTAATGATTTAAAAAAAAGATATTGATATAAAACAAAAAAATAATGACATTAAGAAGAACAATCCCGGGTTACCCCCCCCCCCCCCCCCCCCCCAAAATCACTCTTTCACATAAAGATTAATAAATTTTTAATAAATGATATATATAAAAATATTTCTAGTTCATCAAAATTAGTAAAATTATTGTGTATTTTACCTGTGTCTGTTAGTTTTGAAGTTTTAGTCATTAATTGTGAACCGATCAGAAAACGATGATTTAATTTGGCCATAGTTTTTATTAATTTGGCCAAAAAACATTTGGCTAAAGTTTTTTTCATTTGGCTAATAAAAGTTTCATTTGGCTAAACTTTTGGCTAAAGTTTTTTTCAGTCCAGCGCGAACACTGCACCCATTGGTTCTCACTATCTCTGAGGGGATAATTTGTACACAAGAATCAGATGCAAAATGCAGAAAAATGGTAAACAGTAAATTCAACCTGGAATCCTGAATATTTACTTGTATGAGATAATATAGATCGAGTTTCACAGAATATTCAAATCCGTGTTCTTGTAGGATTGCAAATGCTAGACCACCAAGACGTGATCTGCAAGTGATGATTTGAATATCAAGAATAGATAAAGAACAGACCAAGAACATGTTCACGGAATAGGATCCAAACTCATGACATTAGTGTTCCCCGATCTTCAAAAATGAATTTGGGTTTGGATTTGGATTCAAATTTACCCCACGTAGGTTGTCTCTTTCCACGAGGAGTATAGATGAAAGTGTCAATGACACTGTAGCTCAATTTGGAAAGGGAATAATTTAATGTGTTACTGTCGATGGAGTGATTAGGACTGTGGAAAGTTGAATGTCTAATACTAGTTTATCAACATGAAGAGATATATATATACATGTATATAAAAGTAAAATCTAAGATGGTTGCTGGCGGCTATGTTTTCCAACAATTCAAAAACATTTCATAGCTTTAGTCATGCAAAAAGTAGAATCCAAGATGGCCACTGGCAGCCATGTTTTAATGCCGAATGACCCCAAAATGACTCGTTCCCATCTATATTCCAATTTCAACAGCCATGACAAATTTTATGATGATCAGACTAAAGGTACGACCTGTAGCCCGTGCTAAAGGATTTAGTCATACAAAGAGTAAAATCTAAGATGGCTGCCGGCGGCCATGTTTTTTGGCCGAATGACCCCAAAATTACTCGTTCCCATCTACAAGTCAATATTAACACCCACGACAAATGTCATGATGATCAGATGAACAGTACGACCTGTAGACCGTGCTAATGGATTGAATTTTGAAATCCAAGATGGCCGCTGGCGGCCATGTTTTTTTTACGAATGACCCCAAAATGACTCGTTCCCATCTACATTCCAATTTCAACAGCCATGACAAATTTTATGATGATCAGACTAAAGGTACGACCTGTAGCCCGTGCTAAAGGATTTAGTCATACAAAGAGTAAAATCCAAGATGGCTGCTGGCGGCCATGTTTTTTGGCCGAATGGCCCCAAAATGACTCGTTCCCATTTAGATGTCATTGTTAACATCCATGACAAATTTCATGATGATCTGACCAAATGTACGACCTGTAGCCCGTGCTAAAGGATTTAGTCATGCAAAGAGTAAAATCTAAGATGGCTGCCAGTGGCCATGTTTTTTGGCCGAATGACCCCAAAATGAATCGTTCCCATCTACATGTCAATATTAACATCCATGACAAATTTCATGACGAACAGTACGACCTGTAGCCCGTGCTAATGAATTGAATTTTGAAATCAAAGATGACCGCTGGCGGCCATGTTTTTCGGCCGAATGACCCCAAAATGACTCGTTCCCATCTACATGTCATTGTTAACATCCATGACAAATTTTATGATGATCAGACTAAAGGTACGACCTGTAGCCCGTGCTAAAGGATTTAGTCATACAAAGAGTAAAATCCAAGATGGCTGCTGCGGCCATGTTTTTTGGCTGAATGACCCCAAAATTAATCGTTCCCATCTACATGTCAATATTAACATCCATGACAAATTTCATGTTGATCAGACGAACAGTACGACCTGTAGCCCGTGCTAATGGATTGAATTTTGAAATCAAAGATGGCTGCTGGTGGCCATGTTTTTCATCCGAATGACCCCAAAATGCCTCGTTCCCATCTACATTCCAATTTCAACAGCCATGAAAAATTTCATGATGATCAGACTCAAGGTACGACATGTAGTCCGTGCTAAAGGATTTAGTCATACAAAGAGTAAAATCCAAGATGGCTGCTGGTGGCCATGTTTTTTGGCCGAATGACCCCAAAATGACTCGTTCCCATCTACATGTCATTAATAACATTCAAGACATATTTTATGATGATCAGACTAAAGGTACGACCTGTAGCCCGTGCTAAAGGATTTAGTCATACAAAGAGTAAAATCCAAGATGGCTGCTTGAGGCCATGTTTTTTGGCCGAATAACTGCAAAATTACTCGTTCCCATCTACATGTCAATATTAACATCCATAACAAATTTCATGATGATCAGACTAAAGGTACGACCTGTAGCCCGTGCTAAAGAATTTAGTCATACAAAGAGTAAAATCCAAGATGGCTGCTGGCGGTCATGTTTTTTGGCCGAATGACCCAAAAACAATATTTTCCAAAAAAAGTTAAATATATATCTCCTAGAAGTATCTTGCCCACTGAACTATATGGTATATTCCCAAAACATTAAAATCCTTAAGCACGGGCTACAGGTCGTACCTTTAGTCTGATCATCATGAAATTTGTCAGGGCTGTTGAAATTGGAATGTAGATGGGAACGAGTCATTTTGGGGTTATTAGGACAAAAAACATGGCCGCCAGCGGCCATCTTTGATTTCAAAATTTAATCCATTAGCACGGGCTACAGGTCGTACTCTTCGCCTGATCATCATGAAGTTTTCCTCGTGGCCTCCTCCTGCCAGAAAATTCTATATTATACCATATAGTTCAGTGGGCAAGATGACTTTGACGGAGATACAATATTTTCCAAAAAAAGTAAAATATATATCTCCTAGAAGTATCTTGCCCACTGAACTCTGAGCTCCCTCCCAGGGCTTCGCACCCACCCCGCTCACGAGGAATGTCCTAATGTGGGAAAAAGTGAATAGCGATCTGGCGAAAGAGCTTATATGGACATTTGGAGATGACGTCATCAGAGGTTACAGGTCAGGAAACAGGATAAAATGTACCATAGAATTTTCGTACCGGGTTTGTTAACCCTTCCTTGTTAATGTTTTGGGAATATACCATATAGTTCAGTGGGCAAGATGACTTTGACGGAGATATGACTCGTTCCCATCTACATGTCATTGTTAACATACATGACAAATTTTATGATGATCCGACCAAAGGTACGACCTGTAGCCCGTGTCAAAGGATTTAGTCATGCAAAGAGTAAAATCTAAGATGGCTGCCGGCAGGGACCAGCCGAGAGGGCGACGTGGGCGACTTCTTCGCCCTAGCGCTGTCCGCTTCGCCTTATTTTTGCCGTCGGGCGAAGTTCAAGTCGCCCTGAAAATTCCAAAGTTGACTGACGAAAATCGGCAAAATTCCCCAAATAATTTATGATAATTTACAACTGTCAACAGTGGTTGCACACAATACTCCACTATCAGGGTGTTGTAAAACAATTAACACCTGTATTGCTCCAATCTGGAAGCATGTTGACAACGGAGTCTGATTACTGGCAGCTGTGAAAACATCGTCGGGCCTCAAGTGTTAATCTGGTTGTTGTGATTTTTAGATTACCGTGATTACCACACCTTACAATGAAGATTACAACTCACAGCTCTCACAATGTGTCAGTTCATCACTCCCTCTATGGAGTTTGGTTAAAGAAATTTTAAAACAAATTCATTTGTGAAGCATATTAAATTTTCAAACGGGATTACTAATAGAGCGCAGTGAAAGTGTTCATGATTTCGTTTCGTTTCGGTTTGATAAATATTGTTGGCATTTTTAAAAACCCGAAAAATATGAAATAAAATCTTGTCATTCTCCCACAATTACGATATAAAATGCTGCTATCCTCTCACAATTATGTTTGGGTATTATTAATAGTTATTAGGGTCATGAAGTGAACATAAAGACTCCATATTTCAACCATTATTTCATAAGTTTAATTGACATATTACATCTCTCCTATTTTCGTTCTATAGCGACTCCTGTCGTAGTACTGTTCAATTTAAGTTTTGTAGACTCACTTCGCCCTATAGAACGGCCACTTCGCCTTATTTTGATAGTAGGGCGAAGTCATTTCGCCCTGAAAATATGGTCTAGGCTGGTCCCTGGCTGGAACAGTACGGCCTGTAGCCGGTGCTAATGGATTGAATTTTGAAATCCAAGATGGCCACTGGCGGCCATGTTTTTTTTTTGAATGACCCCAAAATGACTCGTTCCCATCTACATGTCAATGTCAACATCCATGACAAATTTCATAATAATTGGACCAAAGGTACGAACTGTAGCCCGTGCTAAAGGAAATTGTTGACGAATCACGCACACACACACGCACAACGGATACCAAGCCATGGCAATAGCTCAAACTTTACAAAGTAAAGTTGAGTTAAAAATATCAGGTGTCCATTAAAGCTAACCTTTGAGTCCATGATTCAGTATTCTCTCCTTTCTCTATGGCTGCATTTTCTGCAGGCAGTCCAAATGCATCCCATCCCATAGGATGGATAACCTGATTACAAAGCAATACACACAACATTAATAGTATTAATAGTATTTTTAATTTACATTTGAGTTATGATCTCTGCTTCTATACGACATACTGACATTGAGATACTAAGATCCATGTCATAGCGAGAAGAAAAAAATCATACACAATAACATTTTACTTGGGCCGAAATTTTAATCTTCAATGTGACTGAAAACACAACAAGTGTACATCAGTAGCTGCGATTTACTTCCTGACAGCTGCCACCAATTGAATCCATGAGTGTCCTCGGACAGTCTCACACCCCTGAATGGCCAGTGATCAAAAGTGTGACATTGGTTGACTATTGGATGACTATCTGTTGTCAGTCCTAGCCATTTTGTGACCATAATCACAATGTCATTGCGAGTCCATAACAGTGAAGGACAGCCAAAAAAAAGTTGCTTTGTTGATCTGTGTCATACTATCTATTTTTTTCAACCCAAATTTGATTCACATAGTTCAAAATCAAATACATGATATTTAACAACGCTTCGGATAAGTGCTCATTCTCTAACGATTGAGAAGGATAGACAAAAACTACCCAAACCAGATATTAAAGATCGCATTTGTAAAGAATGTAAGACAGTAGAAAACGAAGATCATTTCTTTTTATTTTGTAAGAAAATACTAAACGCAGAACAAATCTGATAGATAAAATGGGTATAGAATTTGATTTTCAGGGCTAAGTCCCAAATACAGATACATCATTGCAACTTTTGCAAAGTATTCTTTGTCCAGAATCACCTAGTGGTACAAGACATACATGTAGTTTTATCGAACAATCATTGAATATCAGGTCATCTAATAATTCCTAAATTCAAATAATAATATTAGGTATTTAAACATGCATATTATTTGTCAGTATTTATACCTGTTTTTTTATTGACAGTAGTTTGTTACGTGTCATGACTAACATCACTGGATAGTGGTCAGTCAATAAAGTATATCTATTCTATTCTGTTCTATTCTATAGTTGCAGTGAAATATGGTGAATCATCCCTTTTGGAAATTAAATTTCACCATATGCTGTAATTGGGGCATGTCAACTGGCTGGTCACAATATTTTACCCAATGCTGAAATGTCCAGGACAACATCATATTCAGCCGATCATGTTGAGTCAACACTGTGTTTTGATATATGCGTATGCATGATCATCTGAACTTAATAGGGCATAGTACTGTATAAAGTATTCCCCACGTCGTGTCAGTATACACTCTATAATAAGGATACTTGAATAAATAAGCAGACAAGTGAACTTGCCCATTGAGAGACATATGGAATCAAGATTTACCGTACATGTATGGAGTTTTACATGCCCTGCAGCCAATATGTTAGCAAGGATGATGTGACATGAAACCACACTAAAGCCAACATATTAGTGGATGTTACAAACATAGTTTTTTTTATTCATAGCTGAATACAGTGAAACAAGTTTTTTAAGCTTTCTGCTGATTGAGGGGAAGCAATGGTGCATATCTAATTTTAATTTTAATTAACTACTGGATTTTCTAGAATTAATTTTTTATAATGAACCAAAGTCAGACGCTTTGGGACATATATAGACTATATCTGATTTTGTGACGTCACCAATTATTATTATCTGTTTTGAATTTCGCGACCACTTATGTCGCACAGTAGATCGGTGGACTTAAAGCATTAATGTTGTAATCGGAAATCTTGCTACTGTGTCTTTCGATTACTGGTATTGCAAATGAGAATTATGAACATTGAATTACAATGTAAGTTCATTCGTAGCGTTAGTTTACCGTTTATTGAGAAAATAAGATGTATTAAATAACGACACTGTAGTTACTACAGTCTACACACATCAGGGCGAGTGAAAAGTGATCGAAATTCCTGATGTGAAATATAATAAGAATGTCATCACGAATTTACCGTTCTACTGTGCGAAGGTGGGCATGTAATGTACAACACTTGGTACGGTGCGGTACTGTGCGAAATGAAATGACATATATTTAATAAAGAATTAATTGTTATCATAAGATTATATAGTACATACATGCATGTGATAATCCATAAATATACTATTTTCTGGATTCGAAAGGAAACACATAATTATGAACACAGCAGAAGATACATTCAGGAGAACTCAGTCAATGGGGAAAGTTACACGATGACGTTGTTCGTTGATTTTCGTTGAAATCGACACGGTGACACCTTTGAATGAAATGAACAGCTATGAAATGGACACCTATCTCAGTATAGTATCTCTGCCGTAGTGCTCACCCAGCGTCAAGAAAAGTAATAAATTGGTTAAATTCATTAAAGATGTTTAAATTCCACTCTCGACAAGGTATAATTATGTTCACTTTGATGTTGGTACTAGTAGTTTATAACCATGAATAGTCTAGCTGTCGATCAAGACTACCCGGAAGTACAATTTGCCTAATTTATACTCGAAATTACGATTGGGGTCCAATCATTCGACGAACCCAGGAAATATAGCCTTATGTGAATCTTATTTTGAGGGAATACCAGAGAATCTATAAATTGATTTTGATAAAAAAGAAAAAGAACAAAAAGCTACAACTACCCTCATATGAGTGGTTTTGCTTTGGTTTGTTAATTACGCTAGCGTATGATCATATTATATTAATGTATATTCAACATATACATACCTCATATCCTTTTAGCCTGCTGTATCGCGCCATGGAATCACTGATAGTGTAGACACGGACATGACCCATATGAAGATGTCCACTGGGGTATGGAAACATCGAAAGAACATAATATTTCTTAGCATCGTCTAACTGAAACAAATGAACATACATATTTCTATATAGTCTGAGACAAGAAAGTGCTAAAGATGGAAATTTTTTTATTGAGTTACACAAAACAATTAAAGAAGGTCTATCTCTTCTGGGTGACAATTACCACAACAATTTTGTTTCTTGGTATGCTTCGAACGTTTTTGTGAGGATTTATGTTCAAATATAGCCCCTAAAGGTATCCCGCGGATGTGAAAAGAAATTCTCAATAAAATTTACATTAATTTATAGAAACTATTCCAGACAAGTGTCCTTGATTCATATTTATCACTTTATACCCTGAAAATGATACGAAACTTTCTGGGAGGAGATAGACCATCTTTAAAGTGGCGTGGAACGCTCTGCTGAAGTGATTAAATGGGAGTGGAGAATAAACTTTTTAACAGTACATGTAGTTATTTTCATATATTTATATCCAAGTTGGCAGATTGGTTTTGTTTATTAGAGTTTATCATCGTTTCAGCCATTTTCGGTTTCACATGAGAAAAGACAGCGCAGAGGGTTAATTTCACCACACAATATGTCTTCATACTGACTTCAATTGTTGCTATGCAGTTTATGTGGACAAAGACAATATTCACACTTATTTCTTGCAATTAATCATATTTTATGCAGCTAATATAATGAAAGTGTCAATGACATTGAAGCTCAACTTGGGTAGGGGCTATTGCCCCTATGTTACAGTTAATGGAGTGATAGGGAATGCAGAAAGTTGGTATATCTATGTAATACTAAATACTCAACAGATTTTGTGATACAAAAAGTTAAATCTGAGATGGCCAATGGCAGCCATGTTTTTTAACAGAATTCGAAAAAAAATTTAAGCTCCCATTTAGAGGTCACCCTGAGGAACCATATGAAGTTTTGTGATGATCGGATGAGGGATGTGGCATGTGTGGGTGTGTCAAATAATTTAGTGATGCAAAGAGTAAAATCTAAGATGGCTGTCAGTGGCCATGTTTTTCATTGAAAATCATAAAAATTGGCGCCGGTAAGCTCCCATCTAAAGGTCAGGGGACACCCCGATGATCCATATGAAGTTTGGTGACAATCAGATGAAGGTCGTGACCAGTAGGCAGTGCTAATGTGCTAATGGTTTCAGAACTGAAATCCAATTTCAATCGAATTAAAACAAAAATGGTAAGCTGTCATCTAAAGGTCAACCCGAAGAACCATATGACATTTGGTGACAATCGGATGAGAGATGTGACCTGTAGGGTGTGCAAAAGGATTTAGTCATAAAAAGAGTAAAATCCAAGATGGCTGCTGGTGGCCATGTTTTTTAACAGAATTATCCGTCTGAAGTTTGGTGATGATCAGATGAGGGATGTGGCCTGTAGGAACTTGTTGACAGACACAAGCATGCACACACGGATGACCAACCCATGGCAGTAGCTCAAACTTGACTTCATGAAGTTGAGCTAATAAAATGAGTATGAAATTTGTGAAAATGGCAATATCATTGAATATATCGGGGTTTCGCCATTAGCACAGAGATCACACTCAAATTAGCAGCATACAATGTGATTATTGAGAAGATATGCAATGCCAGAAATTATTTTCATCAGCAATAATTCAGACATATTGAGATGGTAAATATATACATATATTTAAATGGTTTTCTGAAATTGTACAATGATAAAATCGGTACTTTTTGAGCTTGTCTCTCTGAATCAATTTCTCTCAGTAAAGGCTTCCAGTGGTCTTCCAACTCCTGGATCTTATCCTGGTTAAAATTCTTGTCCTGCAATACAAAAAATTCATTTCAAAGATTGTGATAACCTGCAGAAGAATAAAACCAAGTGTTTTTATCAGAGCTATTTTGTTTTCACATTTTTAATAACAATATTCCCTTTTTATTTAGAAAACTTGACACAAAGTATTTCTTTATTTTTTTTATTATAAAAGTTGACACGAAGTATTTCTCAAATTGTTATGGAACCATTTTATAAATAATGGCCCCCATATTGAGGTAATAGTGACTATGGTGCACTTTCATTTGTGAATATATGACAATGTTCAAGATGACAGGAATTGACATGTTAACTCTTGATACTTTCTTATCCAGTCTAATTATAACTAGACCAGGGTTTCCTTACAGTCAACTCTCAATTCGTAAGTTGACAGTAATGGAAATTAGGTCTAGATTTAAAAAGACTGTTTCTTAATGTCCAATCCAATATCAGATTCTGAGATAAGGTACTCGATGGTGAGCATTGCATAATAAAGTACCAAGAGTTTTAACATGTCCACTCCTGTCATCTTTACAATTATTTAATACATTTGGGTGGAAGATGGCACTCTGAATGGGTTCTAAACCTGTTATTATATTATCCTGGTGTGAGGTTTCACTAAGAATTAACTCGCCATCAGTTTCTATTCACGAAGCTCATCATGTCACCCAGAACAGCTCTAAAATTTTCAAAGTTTTATTACTTGAGAGTTATTAACTTAAAACTTAGGCCTAAAAAAAGACCTTCAATCGGACCGACCCTATTTTGAACCACTGAGTCTACACATTTTATTGTAATTTCAGAACGTAAAAAAACAAATGTGGGCTTATTTCAATAGATAAGACCAATCAGTTAGTATCCAAACATTATCTCCACTGAAAAATGTAGCAATGAGCTAAGATTGTAGAAAATTCCAACACATCCACTGTACCATTTCAGAGAACACAACGGTTGAACTATGCACATATGTAAATTATGAGTGTTCTGAAAGACTTAGGTGCTGACATCAATGCCTTGATTGTACATGTACCACAATTTTTTTTGGTAAAATAGTGAATTAATGTTATAGTTTGCACGAGAATATTAGCAAGTGCACCCCCCTCCAAGGTGTCTTTCCGCTGAGGTATATTAATTTTATGATCTGGCTTAATTCAAAAGATGTGATAACTAAATAAAACATGCATGAATACCAAAGAGTTTTGAAACTGGTTCATATTTGTTTGAGTTATCAAGCCGGAAAAAACAAAATTGCGGGGGATAATAAATAATAAAAAATTTCAGTAAAATCAATTGACTTGGAAACTTACCCAAATCCCAGTTTTACTAAAAAGACTTCGTCGCTGACAAAGTAGGCCATGATTCCACAAGATTCGTCTAATGCACCAGGTCACCATCATCAGTCTTCAAAGTTCTACCTCAGAATCAAATATCCTTGTTGAAACAAATATCTGTAGTCTGAAATATAACACATATTCTTAAGTCTTCACTGGCAGAATAAATTCAGTTCAGGCAGTGAGCAATGCTACTTCGATATAAACTGAATACCCACTGATCAGTAGTTACTTGAATAGTATTGGTCCCTGGAATGAATTCTTATCGATCCATAGAATATATTAAACTTATTAAAGTGCTTAACATAATTATGTTCCCTTGCTGTGAGTCCCCAAATAAACCAAATATGGTACTAGTAGTAGTGTATTATAAACCTTACCTGACCTGATCTATTCCGGCATCGGGGCCGAATAAACTCATGAACGCATTCACACTGCGGAATAGGATGCATGCATGTGCTTCAAATTTGCAATGATCATATAATAAAGTTGCTCGACACCTTTAACATTTGATGTTGAGTCCTAAATTTCTGAAGATTGTCATCACACTGTGGATGAAGTGATAAGTGATACTGCAGGCTGTACGTGGACTCACGGCGTACATACATCAGGTCAGGCACAGGTACCAAATGAGCTAAATAGCTCATTTGAGCTCACGTAGCTAAATTGAGCTAAATTTTTAATGTGATTTCAGTCTGTTCCTTCAGTTCAACACCTAATGCAAAATATCGTGCTGCGAATTTAATTTTACTCGATCAACATAACATTGATCTTCACAAAAATAACTTACGCCCATCTACTGACAACAGTCTTGATATATTTTAAGTGACATATTTACTTAAGGATTTACCCATATGTTTTCATTAAAATTCATAAGAGAAAATAGTTTTTAGTTGACTTTTCATTCGGTATCTTGCCTTGTCAGCTTCGCCACGCCATCTTTGATCTTATCCCAAGATTAAATGAAACAAACATTTTGATTGGCACCTCAAAACGGTCTCTCGCTATGTGTTTATTAGTAGTATTTCAATTGAATTTCACTGGTTAGAATGTATGGAAAGCCACGTGCTTAACCATATCGACAAAATAGAAAACACAGTATGCGATACGTAAAATTATACAGCTAGCTAGTAGAATACGAATGTATTGACCACTCGTGCTTCCGTATTTCTTCCTCTCCTAATGGGATCAGTCCAGTCGCTTTGGGAAAAATATTTCTAGTAAATGGATTCCAGCGGACCTCCTATTTACCGAGAACAACCGAGAACAACCGAGAACAAGTCTAAAATTAATAATTAAGTCTTAATAATGTTCAATTATAGTGTACATATCAAGTTAATATTATACCATAGTTGACATTTTAAATGACATATATGTAGTTATTATTGGTATATACCGAGAAGTTGAAACATCGCGCAGCCGCTGTTCTTGTTCTCGGTTGGCGGTAACACAAAGACATAAGCCGTGCCTAGGTGTTAATTAACTAAGAACTAGCTGCGTGATAGGTCTGATTGGTGATCAACATGCATTGAGTTGTGTTTCTTCTTAAATTAGCAAGTGAAAGTGGATCGAACATTTGATGAGACAGTGCATATATATTTGACGCTCGAAAGCAAATAAAAACATACCAAAATGTTGGACAAAAACAGCATTTGCGAGTCCATGCATTAACAACATTAAATTATCGACGAACCAGAACATTTTAAAACTGCCAGATTAAACTGATAGACTTTAAATAACGTGTTATACTTAAAATATCAGTAGACATCGATATTTTCATTAAAATGTTTACTTGTATGCATTATAACTGAGATATTCTTAACCAATTGTAATGGTTAATATATCTAGCGGAAATCTTGTTTAAAGTTTTGCTTCTTAACTTCAATGGAAGTTTTGGTTCTTAACTTCTTATGGGACATGTTCTTCATATAATAAGCTACCACCATCAGTATGGTATTGGTTCCGAAAATAATAATAATGGTAAGCAATGTCATATATCTTCTGATTCAATTCTGTATATTGCTTGCGTGATTAACAATTATCTGCACCAAATATAATTCAACTCAATGAAATTTGATCACCAATCAGACCTGATGCAGCTAGTACTTAGTTAATTAACACCTCTAGAGGCACGGCTTATGCCTTTGTGTTACCGCCAACCGAGAACAAGCATGTTTCATCTTCTGGGTATATACCCATAATAACTACATATATGTCATTTAAAATGTCAAATATGGTATAATATTCACTTAAGATTGATATGTACACTATAATTGAACATTATTAAGACTGAGTTATTAATTTTAGACTTGTTCTCGGTTGTTCTCGGTTGTTCTCGGTAAATAGGAGGTCCCGATTCCAGTGGTCTATCCAATCGGACAAGACGTTGTAACCTTGTGTCCTTAACCTTCAGAAATACATTCCAGGTAAATACATATGCAGAAGCGGCAGTTTTATGTACACAATTCGTAAGTTTGATAAAAAGTTTAATCTATCTCATAAAAGTGTTATTCAAATCGTCTTTGATCGCACGCGCTGCTGTTTTAATTAGTTGTACCAAAGGTGTTCTTTGAAGCTTCACATGCAGTCTAACTAATGAAATTAAAATCTGAAGGAACAGACTGAAATCACATTAAGTTTTAGTTTGATTTAGCTATAGTAATGCTCTAATTAATCGACCCCTTAACCACAGCAGAATTATGGGTAACTTTTCAGGATTTAGTCGGAAATATGGCTTGTCACCATTCATCGGAAAGCTCTCGGGGAGAGCTTTCCGATGAATGGCAACAAGCCATATTTCCGACTAAATCCTGAAAAGTTACCCATAATTCTGCTGTGGTTAGGGAGTCGATTAATTAGGGCATTACTGTATGTGAGCTCAAATGAGCTATTTAGCTCATTTGGCACCTGTGCCCGACTAGTGTACATTGGAGTACCTATGGCCAACATCGGCGTATAGTTACACCAATCAATGCAATTGCCAACCATCAGCGTAGTTACATCGATCATCGGCATACTTATAATTACCCTACCAGCGTAACTGCACATATCATGCACATGTATATATTACACCCGCAATCGCGTGGAGGCCATGAGCATTATGAGATCTGTATCTGTCGTTGTTACGTCCTAGTAATTATATACCTATGCTGGCTTTTTATTCATCAGCTGAGATGAGATCAGCAGGACTTATACGTACGCTACATAACAACGTCCGATGGTCATCATAAGTATGCCAATGATCGACATAGTTACACCAATTTAGGTATGGAATTGTTTTTGTAGGTCGCAGCTCCATGCGTCTGTAGAAAGATAATTATAGACACTACCCTTACTAGGCCTTACCCCAGGGCCCAGACCCTTGCAGTCGATCTCATTCTCAGATGAATTATGGCTGTGAAAGACCGATCGGTCTATTCTAGCTCGATCGGGTTATTATGAGCAGGTTATTATGGATTGATCGGTGGTATAGAAAAATCGGTGCTATAGAAAAAAACTCTAATTCTAAACTTTCATTCAACTTCAACACTCAACTAGTCAACAGTTCAAGTTATACACTGAGTTTCATAACTTTCAATCAAAGTCAAACTTATAAAAATTAAAATACAATGCAAACAAAAACAAATTAAATCATTGTTCTCTAATATAATATATCTTACTCATATTAACGCACCTAATCATCTTGACTATAAAATTCTCCTCAAATTTGGAGAAAGTCGAGCTGTCCAAAAATTCGCGCATTGGCCATGGGCGCAGACATCTTGGATGTCGACTGGTAAAAATCGCTAACGTTAATAGTAGTATAAAAACGGAACCATTCGTTGAATGTGTTGAAAATCAACAGTATATCTCCTTTTGTAAAATTAAATATACCCTTATAATATAGATTAAATATTAGAACAACAAATATTTTAGTAATTAGTTAAGAATAATACTATAATTAGTTTGGTGCATAAAGTTTTATTATTCGTTTCGTTTTCGTAAATCCGTCTTTTTTTTGTTTTTGTTTTTGTCTGTTTTGCCGCCGAATGAACTTTCCAAAGTTCGTGTCTTCTAACATCCAGCTAGAGTTTTGCTCACGCGGGACTAAATAATGTGGTATTTAGTCTCTTTTGAGAATCCTGGTTAGTTCATAATATGTCGCCAGTGTTGCTACTGTTGGCTATTGTAAATACAGCTAGTAGTAGTAGCTACAATACTATCAATAGTCAATAGCTATACTAGTAGTAGTACAGACTACAGTTTTCAGCTAACAAGTAACATAGTATTACTATTATTAGGCCGTGGCTAAAGAACGGTATACCGCTCTTTAGTACCAAACGCTAAAGAGCGGTATACCACGCTTTAGCTATATGGGCCTGATACGCTAATTAACGGTATACCGCTCTTTAGCGTTTGGTGCTAAAGAACGGTATACTGCTCTTTAGTGACAAACGCTAAAGAGCGGTATACCACGCTTTAGCTATATGGGCCTGATACGCTAATGAACGGTATACCACTCTTTACGACTTTAGCATTTGGTGCTAAAGAGCGGTATAGGCCTACTGCTCTTTAGCCCTCGGTGCTAAAGAGCGGTCCAGGTTGGATGAGCGGCACGTGCGTTGCCAAGATATTTTGCGCATTGCGCCAACACATAACGTTATAATCCGTATCGCTCTTTAGCTCTCATCGCTAAATAGTCGTGTGCCGTTCTTTAGCCCTCAGTGCTAAAGAGCTGTCCATGTTGGATGAGCGGCACGTGCGTTGCCAAGATATTTTGCGCATTGCGTGTAACGTTATAATCCGTACCGCTCTTTAGCCCTCATCACTAAAGAGCGGTATACCGTTCTTTAGCCCTCAGTACTAAAGAGCGGTATACCGTTCTTTAGCCACTTCGTTACTATTAGTATTAGTAACATACTACTAGTACTAACAAGTAACATATGATTATGATAGATGAATTCCGCAGCAATTTCCGCTATAGTATATAATCTACTCTCAAACTTTGAGTCAAACCGGCAGTTTTTCGATAATTAACTAGAAACGCTAATTTGCACATCTAAACTAGGTTACGTCATTCTTCATTAGACTCCAATATCGGTAAGTCGGTAACATACTGTATTACTGGTCTCTCGTGCTAGCGGACCGGGTGATCGTGCTAGCGGACCGGGTGATCGCACCCTGGTCCGGGTATTCTTACAAAAATCAGAACTCGGTCAGATACCATGTTTGTCAGACTGTAAAGTCTCATTCGAGATCACTGAATAGAGATCCGAATGCAAAATGCCGACTCCCCCCCCCCCCATTACAACACTTGTCCAGGTATGTTGTTGTGGGTGCAGTACGCTGTCTTATCGGGCGCGGACGTTAATGGCTGACCTGTGTGCACACCTTGGTGTGTGCATGTTAAAGAACGCTACTGGAGTCACCACAGGGTAACAGGGTTATAAAGTTATTCGGCCATGGTAGCACCTGGACCAGTGCGTCTACAACCACAATTGGTTCCTGCACTGTAATATCTACAGATACAGATTTTAAGCAAATCAAAACTGTCACTTGTTTCTGACAAAGTGTTGTGTTTTGTCGACACGTCTATGCATGTCGATTATGTGTGAAAACTCACTACAGTCTACAGCGATCATTGTCGCTCATACCAGTCTAATATTGGGAGCTCATAAAAGCCGAACACAACCGAACATAACCAAACACAAGTCCAAATAATGGGAAATTTAACGAATAAAGTTCATAGCTATATGTATTCATGTTCACACTATTACTATACGAACTTTGGTGGAGTTCGGGCCAATAATAAGTGTTTTATTCGATATTTTGTAAAACGCGTTTAGTGTTCGGCATAGAAAAGCCGAACACAAGTTTATGTTCGACACTCAGTCACCGGTAATTAATTAACACATAGATATGCATAGATGTGGCGTTAGCTGGCGTTTGAGATATATAACTCTATATACAGTCTACTAAATATAAGACCACCTTGTAAAGTTCATAGGCATATGTATTCACGTTCATACTATTACTATACGAAGATTGGTTCAATAACGAGTGTTTTGTTGGGTGTTTTGTATAACGCGTTTGTGTTCGGCATAGTAAAGCCGAACACAAACTTCTGTCTCATGGATTAGATTATCCGTTGATAGGTGATAATTAATATCTGCCAGAAGGGATTTGGCAGGCTTTATTCGCGAGAAAAAACGTGTTTTGCTGTCCATTTTCGTCTGCATTCTCACTAAAATGTTACCCCCCCCCCCCCCCCCCGTTATTATTACAAGTCATTTCGTACAATGTGGTATTTTAGATGCCTAACTTTTGTGTATATATCATGCTGTATGGTGGAAGCCGATATAAAGCCAGTGTTCAACTTATCGTAGAAACACATGCATCGAATACCGATTGAATTGAAATGAATTGTCTGAATACGAATAAAGAGCGTTTCGTATTGTATCTTTTTAAAAGTCTGATATGTAGGAATTTAAGATCGATTTCAAAAATGTGCCTGATATGACAGGAATGTGATATGAAAGGAATAATTATTTTGCGCCAAGATACCTTTTGACGCTTGTAGTTTTGCATGCCTTTACTCTTTTAGTCTGACATGGCTTCTTGGCAATAGCTGCGGTTTTCGGTATCGTCAGTCGAAATTTGCCGAAGATTCTGGCAGAAATTAAATTGGTCACTAAGCGATGACTTAGTAAAAACTTTAAAAGTCACTGATTTTCAATTGCTGGCACTCTACATGATACCATCGGTCACACATATCGCAGCCGATGCTGCGTATCTCGTGACATTCCTGGGAACAAACACCACATGGGTAAATCAATTTGGAATTTATAGGCATTGTAGAATTTTCAGACCTGTGATCAGAATGCCAAATACTGCTGAGATTGTGATTTGCCAAATAATATCATCCCACATTCTTATATAGAACTTCTCGGATATTGCACCATGAACTCACTTTCTTGTCACTCAACTATTGTTTTTACAATCGTACGTTGTCTTTCATGGCGGGGTCATTTGGCCAAGAAACATGGCCGCTGGCAGCCATCTTGGATTTCAAGATTCAATCCATTGGCGCGGGCTACAGGTCGTACTGTTCGTCTGATCATCATGAAATTTGTCATGGATGTTAATAATGACATGTAGATGGGAACGAGTGATTTTGGGGTCGTTCGGCCAAAAAACATGGCCGCCAGCAGCTATCTTGGATTTTACTTTGCATGACTAAATCCTTTATTGCGGGCTACAGGTCGTAGCTTTGGTCAGATGGTCATGAAATTTGTCATGGATGTTGACATTGACATGTAGATGGGAACGAGTAATTTTGGGGTCATTCGGCAAAAAAACATGGCTGCCAGCGGCCATCTTGGATTTCAAAATTCAATCCATTGGCGCGGTTTACAGGTCGTACTGTTCGTCTGATAATCATGAAATTTGTAGGTCGTAGCTTTGGTCAGATCTTCATAAAATTTGTCATGGATGTTAACAATGACACGTAGATGGGAACGAGTCCTTTTGGGGTAAATTGGCCAAAAAACATGGCCGCCAGCAGCCATCTTGTATTTTACTCTTTGCATCACTAAATCCTTTGGCGCAGGTTAGACATTTCAATTAGCACCTTTCCTATTCCTCCATTTACTGTCAACCATTAAATTATTCCCCTACCTAAGTTGAGCTACAGTGTCATTGACACTTTCATTTTACTTAGAATCTTGTAATTTTCTGGTTTCCGGATGATAACTTCAGTTTGTGTGATCATATCTGAACCAAATTTTGTATGTGAGTATATCAGCCCTATGTACAGGTCAAGTTTGAATATGGGTTTGCTCCGCCCATTTTTGCGAGAGTTGTGGGCCTTATTCGACTTGTTTTACTTAGAAAATTTCTCACTTTTTCGGTTTCCGGATGATATCTCAAGTTTGGATCCATTGTAAATACTGTTTTTATGTGGATCAGTCATATCAAGATACAGGTTGAGTTCTAATTTGAGTTTGATCCGATGATTTTTCCTAAAGTTATGGACTTTTTTTTACTTAGAAAATTCAATTATTCTTCTGTTTCCGGATGATAACTCAAGTTTGGACTGTTCAATTGAAAATTCCATTTTTTGTGTGAGTCATTGATATCAAAATACAGGTCAAGTTCGAATTTGAGTTTGATCCGATGATTTTTCTCAGAGTTATGGGCTTTTCGACTTAGAAAATTCAATTTTTCTTGTAATTTTCTTAATTTTGTGCCAATTTGAGGTTATATTTGGACTTTAAGAGTTTTTTTAAGATTTGGTTATTTGTATGCATGTCATTAATGAGACAATGCACAAGTGTCTTATCCATATAGTATAGTGTTGAAACAATTAGTGGTTTTGAGGAATCGACTAGTCGCCAGAGGGAATCGACTACTAATCGACTAGTCGGACCCCTTCCGAAACTTACCGTTTTGTGCTCATATACGTATATAATTTGCCGTTTGTTTTGAGTACCAGTAACAAACTTTGCATTTTAGAATGCAAAGCAAGACGTGATTTAACACTATTTGCCCTGATTATTTGGCTTAATATCACTGAAGGTTAATAGGTTATTAATTTGTCCAAGGTATATGATGTTTTATGACAATCAAATTACCATCCAGTTGATGTATGTATCTAAACGGTGGTGACAAACACCTGATCGATCGCGGAAACGCTACGGATTACGGAGTGGAAGCGCATGCAACAATCAGAAACCGATGCATTATTCTATATGTTTTGTGTAAAAATGTTCCTTTAAAATTTATATGGTATGGTCTACCGGGCCGTACCGGTTCTTACATACAATCGAACATCGTTTTCGAACTTGCCCAGTGTGATTGTCACCGATTGACTTCACAAACGGGCGTACATGAAGAAATGCAAGATATTTTGAGAAACGAACTTTTTCTCCGACAGAGTCAAACAACAGTTACAAAATAAATGTTATAACAGCTGTAGTGCGTACAAGCCTTTTATGCTCGCAGATGTCATGTACATATATCGGACACGGAATGTGGTAAAGTTCCCTGTATATATAGAGTCCGCATATATTAAAAATGGGCCATGCATTGCGTACATAATGTTGTTCCTTGCATTCATTGCAAGGTCACGATATGACATAGCTTAATCACGGACAGTCATTTTCCCGCCAAAACGCACGTGTTTTCACTGTTTGATTTGATCGCGTACATAATTGTCTCTCGTGCATGGTACATTGTAAATATATATACAATATATACAATTTTACTCGCGAGTCCCCAAATACACAATCAATCGTGTCAGTTTCAAAAATAAAACTGCGCAGACCGGCGATGTTAATAGTACATTTCAATGCGATGTCATAAGTTCTGTATTTAGCCCGATTCCAGGAATTTGCGTCATCCAGATTACGTTTCTGGAAATTTTTCACAAACACAGCCCATAAACGACGTGGGATTTCCGAAGTGACTCGCCAGTTTAGTTCGAAATAAGCGACGCTATTCGATGCATAGCATGGCCACCGCGGGTTGGCTCTATATTTATATCTATAATACAATATATCTAGAACGTGCGATCGTATATGCTCACCCATGCGTCAGTTGATGCATGTGGTGGTTGTAAAAAATATCACACAATTTTACAAATAAACTTTAAAGGTATACTGACATAGTGCTTCAATAAACTATAATATATTGGACTTGTTATTAAACTTAAAACTTAATAATTTCACCTCGCAACTAACTTGATTGAAGTTGAGTCCTGCACACCTGCAAACACGTTGACCAGTTATCACTCAGATCAATTCCGTCACGCCGAAATAGACACGGTTGCGATAGGCGGTGATTCTTTGAAGTTGATTATCAAAACCGGCCGTCTCAACTTCAAAGAATAAGCCGCCGCGGCGCCAACAAATACATTGAGTCATTGGGTTTCGCGCTCGTGCATGACCACCAAGTACTGAAAGCAGTTATCGCATCAAAGGGACAACAAAGAAGGCTTTAACAAGCTAATTGTGATTGTGTATTTCGATAGCCTGATTGTTTAAATTGTCCAGTAATTCGGTAACGGCAGCAACGGCACTGCTTTCGCGATGGCATAATGGTGGTGGGTGTGTTCCGACTAGTCGACTGGCCGATTTCGGAATCGACTAATTTAATAATCGCGTTGATTTCGATTAGTCGATTAATCGTTTCAACACTAATATAGTATACTTCTACAAAGACTCCGCTCCAAATGAAGCCACCAGTTCTGGGGACACTGTGGCTGAGCGGCCTTTTATTTTAACAAGATGTGTATGTCATTATAACGATCCAGAAGGTTTCTCATTATAACAAGATAATATTTCTATGATATATCCTAAATCAGCCACCATACTATTGGGAGATCCTGTGTTGCTTTTTGCGTGTAACCATGTGACAAAATCTAATCAGCCTCACATAAATTTCCTCTCGCCTTCTCCCTTTCACTTCACCTTCCTCTTCCAAAGGCTAAATTTGACTTTATTTCTGTTTCTCTTGCAGATGTAAAATATGTATTACTTCATGGAAAAGACTATGTTGTTGGAAGAAAGGACTGTGATATAATTATTGCAAATGATCCGACTGTTAGCAGGAAACATGCTGTACTCAATGTCATCCATTCAGAGGCTAATGTTGTAAGTATTTGCATTACAAGGAGAATGCTCAATTTTGGTGGAAAATGATTTCTCTATCGGTCCTTCTAAACAAAGTACATAACGAACATAAGCGAACACAGGTCATTAAAGTGGAATATAAGGGTGGAATTGGGTGTGTGTGTGTGTAGAGGTCCATTTTATATGTATTTAATATTATTTCCACTTATGATTATTTAGTTTTTGAGTGTATAACAATATTATATGAATACTGGCCTAACAAACACAAACGAACATAAACGAACACTGGTTAAAAAAAAAGTGGAATATAAGGGTGCAATTGGATATATGTAGAGGTCCATTCTATATTTATTTAATATTGTTTCCACATTTGATTACTTATGCCCCCGACTCTCCCAAAGGAGGATTAGGGGGTATATAGTGGAGACCTCCATCCTTCCTTCCGTCCATAACAAATATTTCACAACACAGCTCAAGTATCGATAGTCCAATTTGGATGTCCTTTGGTATGCCCGTAGACAACCATTGTAGATAGGCATGGCATGGTGCAAATGATAGACCCAATATTTCAAGGTTTGTAAACATTTCCAGGGAACTACTCGTCAATGAGTATTTAGTGAATGAAAGGGTTATTGAGCTCATCTGATAGTCTACATTTACAAGTCCATCGTTATTATGCCTCCGAAGGAGGATTCTCGGGTATATAGTTGAGACCTTCGTCCATACTTCCTTCCATCTGTAAAAACATTTCACAACACAGCTGATGTATCTATCGTCAAATTTTATGTCCTTTGGTATGACGGTAGACCAGCATTGTGGAAAGGTCTCCACACAGTGCAGGTTTTGTCCGCACTTTTTTTCCAGAGTTATGGCCCTTTGCTGGACTTAATGTAAAACGCGTCAACGCATCCATAACAAACATTATGCTGTGGATGTCTTTTTATTGGATTTTGTTGTTCATTGACACTTTCATTTAGGGTGTGCCATGATCTATGGTACAGTGAGGTTTCTTTGTGTCTTTTACTCTTGTCAGTCTAATATCTCTTCCTTTCGTGTGTATTTCAGTCTAATCCAAGTAAGACTCCAATTATTAAGATCAAGGACGTTTCCAAATTTGGAACAACAGTGAACAAGTCTCGTCTCAATGGTGAAACAATGCTGAATGATGGGGATGAAATATTTTTTGGATCAACTAAGTCCACCTATTTGTGAGTATTTACTATTAGGGTTTATTAATTAAATTTGCTTGTAATATAGAGTAGTTAGAGTTAGTACAGCCCTGTTAGTTAGCATCAGCTATCGGCTGAGCTGAGAGAAAAATAAATTGTTTGGGCTATTTTTTAGCTGAGCCGAATTTCAGGACCTGCCAATGTTTTGAGCAAAATTGAACAAATTACTGCAGCCTGCAGACTTTGTCTTAGTGCCGCACTGTGGAAGTCTGCATACAGCAAAAATTCATAGTTGAATGCCAAAGACTACTAACATAACAAGGCCTATCTTGATAATCAGCAATTTTAAGACAGATCCAACCAAACTCTGTCGTAATAATTAACCAAGGCCCTAAATAATTTAGAGCATTACTGTATATGTGTATAGCATGCAACTATGATAAATAATCCTAGGCTTTTTGGCTGCGGGAAATATTTCTGGCCTGGGGGTTTGTTTTTTTTTAGCCTAGGCAAATTTCTGCTAATTAACAGGGCTGGTTAGTGTAATAAAGTTATGATTTGTAAAACTTGAATTAAAGATAATAATAGTGATGCTTCCAAATCAATACTAGTATACGTGTGCCCCTTCGATTATTTCCTTGCTGGAGTCCTTCCAACCAAGTTGTGAAGTAAATTTGGCATGTTTGATGTTTCACATGATATTAGGTGTGGCTTTATAAAGGATCATAATAACTGGACTCGGAATAGGGTGTAAAACAAGAGGGTAATATTTTTCTTATTGAGAAGACCGAGGACCCCTTTCCCAATTGACCTTTAGAAATCTTTGGCATTGCTGGGGACAGAAAATTTTTATTTCTCATTCTGGATTTAATTCACAGTATTTCACTTGTGCCAATTGCGCTATTTTTTGATTTCCAGACTAAAACATTGCAACTGTCAACTCTTGGTTTGCTTCTATTAAATTTCCCTACTTCTGCTTTCAGAGTTGTCTATGAGCATTTCATCATTACCACATCATGTCTTGATAATGCTAGCAAAAAGTTACTGAAATCCACTCTATGCAAGCTATGTGGGCATTCTGTCAGTGAATGGAGGAAAGACTGCTCTCTACTGGTCATGAATAACATCAGTGTTACGATCAAGGTGAGAAAATGGAGAGAAGTCAATATATCTTGGCACCTTATATCTTTGATTACTAATTGTATTCTTCCATTCCTTATGAAAGTATTCAATGGTATGGTCTTTTCTGAATGTGTAGGAATGTTCAGGGGTGATTCCATTCATTGTACTGGACTAAGATGGTGAACTGGAGGAACACACAGCGAGTGCATTTATTTGTTCCTGCAATTCCGAAGACATGTGCAATAATTATTGCACCCATAATATAATCGTAAGTTGGGGTTTTCTCAAACAAAATGTCATTGTGTGTGGGATAGAACTCTGTCCAGTGGCACTTTCATAGGCCCACAATTTAACTGAGATGGGAAAGGATCTAAATAAACCTTAAAATAGTTCAATATTGAATCAGCGATTAAGAGTCACCATAAGCATTTTGACAAGTGCGACAAGTTCGAATTTTAGCACATGTGAATTGAAAAATAATCTGGTTTAATGTGAATTGAAAAATAATCTGGTTTAATCGCTTGGTGTCAAGGTTGTTTTTGCTTCTTCGGTAAAAGACAAAATTCTGTTTAGTTTCATTGTGAATAACCAGATATTTTTACTAATTTATCTAAGCCTTCATCTGTTCGATACACCCATTGTGGATTTAGTCAAATTTCCTTAATAAAAAATAAATTCTGCAGTTAGTACTGGTTAGTATGTTATTTTTAGATTTTACGTCGGTCATGAAAGATCATTCCATTAATTTTTGCCCTGCCCTGCCCAGGGTATTTACCCATTTTACCCATGCCCAGACAAATGTAATCCATGCAGTAAAATGCCAAATCTTCCTAGTGGGAGTATGATTGAAATTATGTGCCAGACACCCAAGTGTAATGATGGAATCAGGCTTCAATCAGCCCCAGGAAGTATATGTACGGTATAAGCAAATATCAGACAGATAAACTCCTTTGGATTCTTTGTAGGGAAGTTCAGCTAAATATTCAACAAACAGCCTGGAGATGATACAAACCTCATTATGAAATGTGGACTAATTATAAAATGGTTTGTGTTTTGATTGCATTGTACTTATATTAGCCCTTTCTAGAGTAAATACTCATTGATGAGTAGTTCCCTTATTATTTTTTCAACAGTTTCCTTCAATAAATAGGACTCTTTCTGTACTTATCTTTCATCTGCTAATTTTTCCTGAAAACCCCTCCAGATGAATAATAGACCATTCCAATTTACACTTTTATAACTCGGTGGGAAAATCCATTCAGTATAGAAATGGTTAAGTCAATGAAGTGATTTATTGATTATGGTGTAACTTGATGGACATTTCGTGAACTGATGTACACATTTTACATGGGAATTGTATAGGCCTCAACGATACACCCACCTCACAATTCGATACATATCACAATTTTTTTGCAATGATACGATACATATCGCGATACATTCCAGACTGAAAATTGGACCAATTTACAACTTTTGCATTTTGTTTTGGTGTTGTCGATTTTCACACACCGTCTTTCTCAAAGGCATGAAAATCAAAGTGTTTCCATATAAGTGATTTAATTTCGACTGCGGAACGACAATTTTTTGAGTTACCTCACCTATGACCAGTTGAGAACTTGTAATTTTATCATGGTCTGATAGTTCCGACATGCTATTGATTTTAAATTTCAAAGGTCATCGACCATCGATATAATGGAAGAACAAGAATGTTGATTGGTTAACAGAACAGGAAACTACGGAATTATGTGGTTACAGCCAATGAAAAGAGTTCTCTCAGAGTGATTGTGCATGCGTTTAGACTACAAAAATACGGATCCAAAATGTACCGGAATAATAAGGAACGAACTGCATATCACCCCACCTGTAAACATCGCGATTCACCGAAACCATGGTAAATCGTTGCAGCCTTAGAAATTGTGACTATCATTGGACAGCTTAGTTGACATAATAGTTGTCATGAGTGAAGTTATTCATTTTTTTGGCTAACAGAATTATCACCAGCTACTCTGATCCTCATAGCTGAGATGGTTAGGTCGTGAATAACATCATCGCAGTTTGGGCCAAATGAGCAGGTCATTAGTTTGAACTCCTGACATGGGCGAAAATGATGACCAACTTTCAAGCTTGATCTGAGTTGAGCGACATCTCAATGTGTCATTGCAATTGTAACATGGCCATTTCAATACCAAATGATAATTTGTTCATGTATATACAGTAATGCCCTAATTAATCGACTCCTTAACCACAGCAGAATTATGGGTAACTTTTCAGGATTTAGTCGGAAATATGGCTTGTTGCCATTCATCGGAAAAATTTCACTGAGAGCTTTCCGACGAATGGCAACAAGCCATATTTCCGACTAAATCCTGAAAAGTTCCTCATAATTCTGCTGTGGTTAAGGAGTCGATTAATTAGGGCTTTACTGTATGAAGCAAAAAAACACATTATAGTATACTGAGCCAGTGCCTCCACCCATTGAATTATAAACTAACAGTACCAATCTGCTTGAAGCTAGACTGTCAAATGAACTGCATATTATATAGGCTGGAAGAAATAGCAGGTAACCTCATTACTTAAAATTTCCTAGAATATTATGGCATGCTATGTTGGCCAACCTCACTAGCACGATAATACTGGGATGCAGCCAATCAGATGATTGCCCCGTATCTGCTAAAAATTATGTCATAAATTTCTGTCCCACTGGTGAAGTCAAATTTCGTTTCTTTGACTTTTATTGGTATGGCGAAGGACGGTTGGCAGGTTGCAACAAACCTATATAACATAGCCGATTCTGACAATTTTTTTGTGTACCCATACCATAGTATGGTACACATAGTGTCGATGTCCGGATTACCACTTGTTGTTCATCCGTCTGTCCATCCATAGACACTTTACACATGGTGCGATAACTCAAAATATGTTTATCCGATCGGAACCAAATATTGTATATGTGTTTCTCAGCCCAAAATACAGATCGAGTTTGAATATGGGTTTGATCCAATTTTTGTTATGGAGTTTTGGTCCTTTTTCGACTTATGAATCTACATATGTTGCAAAAACTCAAAAACAGTTTATCTGATCAGAACCAAATTTGGTATGTGAATTTGAGCTGCTCATTGCCTGCCTGGTGTTTTTAGTTTGCTGTTTGTTTGTATATAGCTAATTTATAACCAAAAGCTGACACCCATGACATACTTGTACAGATCATTAATATTCATAGTTATCTCTTGTTGGTATCTTGCTCATAACGGGCTCAGTAGGAAATGATGATTTCAACAGTCATTTTGCTTTGACTTGACACTCACATTTATTAGGTGAAAGAAAAAATATTTGTTTTTTTCGAGTTTCCCTGCACCATTTTAAATCCCCTTTCAACTTCATGGTTCTCTTTCCTTAAATGCCTCATAAAAAATAGGTAGTTTTCAATGTCTCAGAAACGGTTATTACCTGGCAAAGCAATGTGTTTATTACAGTTCATACAAAGAAAATCTTAATTTATATTAGCTTTTTACAGACTATTTTGTGTTGATCAGTCCATTAGTTTGGGTAAGATTAACCCCTTAAGGCCCCCACACACTTGAGCAATTGATCTAAGCAATATTGCTCGCGAGCCGGATGGCTCAAGTCTGCAGGGTGATTTTGCTGAGCAATCAGTCGAACACATCAAACATGTTTAATATTTTGTCGTGTCGCGAGCCCAATTGCTCAGGTCTGCAGGGTACACGAACAATACTGCTAAGCAAAGAATGATGAAAACATGTGCTATTTTTATCATCTGCATGTTGGTCCAATTAGATTATGCCTCCATGTAATGTGTCGTGAACAAAATAGCAGACTCTACACCTGTAGAAGAATATAAGCACAAGGATTCAATTATTGAAATCTTGAGACATCCTTGCTATTCGATGTCAGGTCTGCCGAATTAAAAAATTGGGACATGAGGACCGCGGCTATCAGGGAAATAGCTGAGGCAGTGAGCATGACAGGTGCGTAAATTTACTTTATTCCAAATGAACAGTTAAGTTCTGAAACTTAATCTTGAAACAACAAGTGCCAGAATGGTGCTAGTCGCAAAAAAAAACTTGGCTTATATTATCACCAGTTTTCTTGGCCTGTACTCAGGGACGTGGTTATGTGGTCCACATTCAACTTGGGGGTATGCACCTTGAAATATCATGTATCACACAATGTAGTGCAGAATGCTGATATAGAGGATCTCTAATGAGTTCCAATTCTATTCAAAATTTATGAACCGAGTGCACTAAATTTGATTCCGTCCAAGCTTTAGCGAGGCTTGAATCGAATTTAGTGGACGAGGTTAATAAGCTTTTTATAGAAGTGTAACAAATTTGAGATCCATTTTGTCACATTTCATTTTGTCACGATCTCAAAATGTATTGGGTTTAAAAAACATTAATATTGATTTATCTATCACACCAAAGATGAAGTAAAGACACCTTCAAGAAAAAATATAGTTCTATTATAAATGTGTCTTTTCATGTTGACAAAATTCTTCAACCACCCTTATCACTCATTGTTTATCTCACAGTCAACACTAAATAACTCAACACAAATCAACTATCATAATTATATTCTGATTAACACAATAACAAAGTTCCGGCATTGACATCAACATCATTGTGCTAAGCTCTTACGTCACTGCATGTGCCGATAATACATGTGTGTCTTACTAAAAATATGAGGCCGGCTAATTATGTGATAAATATTCCGATATAATAATGAGATAAATTTGCAACCTGTTGATGTATACTGTTTTAGGAATGTAATGTTTACACAAAAACAAAATCATCTTGCCACGGGACTGCTCCATCTCCACCAAAATATTCTGTTCTCATTGACATTTTACTGACATAGGAGCTTTAGGGTAATGTCCCTGACTCTGTCTGGCTCCAAGTGTATAACTGTGAATAAAAATCTGAAGCTGTCGGCCAGGATACCAAAGGCATTTTCACTTGTCCTTCTTGCCCGAGACAGTCGGTAGTTGTGAATTCTCTTGGCTTTGTCAAGATTTCTGAGAGGGTACGGATTTGACATATAGGTCGAAAGAGGGAAAGCCTCATCTCCAACAAGGTGGTAATGTACCTTCTTTCTGTTCACATTTCTGGGGTCTGGAATATTCAGTTTATCATGAACAATTGCTTTTTTCAACTTGGTTTCTCTGTATAGACTCCCCCATACTCTCAGGTGCCAAATAAAAGTGCTGGCCAAATAAAAGTGCTGGGTGACATTTTTACCAAAAAAAGAATAATAGTGCTGGTGCACAATAAATGTTCTGGGTTACGGATTTTACTTTTCATGGTAGTATGCTTAAAACTCGAGCCATGAAGGCTTATGTGTACATTTATATAGTACAGGGAATCATACCTGTGCGGAGGAAGTGACATTTAGGTATTATGCATCATGTATCTTCACTATCTTGTTTACCCCATTCATACATTATGTATGACCATGCGTGCAATTACATATTACTCATCTATCTACTATATAATTTGAGACTTCCGTATATATATATGTGTGTGTGTATATATATATGTATGTGGGTACTTCATGGAATCCAAAACGCGTGTTCAGATTGAGCTCAAATTTCGTATGTAAGTGTAAAATCCCACCGACACGGCCGTGGTCGCGTTTTGGAGAAGCTCAGAGCACCGTTTCTCCAATCCCAAATCACCGCAATCGGCACTTGTTTTCTGCAGTGTCTATATAAAGAGCGTCGTTTTCGCTATCTACTTATCTGTATGACGGGAGTCTGTAGCCTGTCGCTCGAAAACTTCGGGGGTTAATAGCGTTGATATATAAAGAGCGTTCGTTTTCCGCAGTGTCTATATAAAGAGCGTCGTTTTCGCTATCTACTTATCTGTATGACGGGAGTCTGTAGCCTGTCGCTCGAAATATTATGCAGAGACATTTCACGACGGGAAGCGTTTGTTTTCAATTCAATGCAATGTTATCGCTCGAGCGTTGTCTGTCGTTCCTAGGAAGGGGGGATTTCTACGGGTAAATTTTTCAGCCAGAAACAAAAAATTTAATTAAAACAATTTAAAATTAAAAAAAATTTAAAATAAAAAATATATTAAATTTAAAAAACATTAAATTCATATTAAAAAATAAAAAACAAAAATAAATAAAAACAAAATAATTAAAAAAATGTCAAGTGTCTCGGAACCTGTTGCAATTGCTTTTTCGATCAAAGCCATGGGATGAATGCCGCCAGTGGCGGGCTAACCTGCTAGTCTATACTATATATTTTGAGACTTCATATATATATATGTGTGTACTTCATAGAATCCACAACGCGTGTAAAGATTGAGCTCAAACTTCCTATGTGAGTGTCAAATCCCACCGACACGACCGTGGTCGCGGTTTAGAGAAGCTCAGAGCACCCGTTCTCCAATCTCAAATCACCGCAAAGGCACGGCGTGGGTTAATCAAGTGATTATTTAATGAGCGTTTGTTTTTGACGCATCTCTATAAAGAGCGTCTGTTTCCCATTCAACGTTATTAGCATCTGCATAGTTATACGGAAACATTGAGTGCTTGCCTATGCGGGGAGATTTATTGGAGCTCTTACAACATCATTGTTATAGTATGTATGACACTTAGGTCAGGGCTTAGGGGGGGGTAGTTATAGGCATAATGCTTCTCAGAAATCCCGGTTACAATTTATTCCCTGGGAGCACGGATGGCGCGCTTTGTTTTTACAGTATATACCTTTGGTATATACCGAAATCATCCCAGATAATCACGAATATAGCATCAGATTTCTCCCCAGATATACCGTTATAAAGCTACTGGAATCTGCCAATCTACTATATAATTTGAGACTTCCGTATATATATATATAGATATATATATTTATATATATATATATATATGTATATATGTATGTGTGTATATATGTGGGTACTTCATAGAATCGAAAACGCGTGTAGGAACGGGCATCCCCACGGCAATGTCGGCTTATAAGACATCTTTACTACACATGACAGCCGATGGACAATTGGTCTCTATATATGTACCAAAATTACGCCGCGTTGGTGACTGGGAAATTCCAGGGAATGCCTATTGAGCTCAAACTTGCTACCTACGGGAAGTGTCATATATATGAGTGTGTCCTTTATAGACTCGAACCGATTGAGCTCAAACTTGCTAAATATTGACTGGGAAATTCCAGGGAATGCCGATTGAGCTCAAACTTGCTACCTACGGGAAGTGTCATATATATGTGTGTGTCATTTATAGACTCGAACCGATTGAGCTCAAACTTGCTAAATACGGGAAGTGTCATGGACGGGTTCATTGAAAAACAAAAAAAAATCGGGTAAAATTGAAAAACAAAATTAAAAAGGCACAATTAACTCCTTGAAAAACCAAAACAAATCGGGTAAAATTGAAAAACAAAAAATTCAATTAAAAAATTAAAAAGGCACAATTAACTCATTGAAAAACAAAATAATTAACTCATTGAAAAACAAAAAATTCAATTAAAATTGTCATGTTTCTGACTATTGCCGAAATTTCGGAACCTGTTGCAATTGCTTTTTCGAACAAAGCCATGGGACGAATGCCACCAGTGGCGGGCTAACCTGCTAGTCTATACTATATATTTTGAGACTTCGTATATGTGTGTGTGTGTGTGTACTTCATAGAATCCAAAACGCGTGTAAAGATTGAGCTCAAACTTCCTATGTAAGTGTCAAATCCCACCGACACGACCGTGGTCACGTTTTGAAGAAGCTCAGAGCACCCGTTCTCCAATCTCTGTCACAAAAAACGGCACTGCGGTGGTTAAGACATCAACGATCTTTATATTGACCTTATACGGAGGTTTTAACAATCAACGCTCTTTATTGCAATGGACGTGGCTAAACGACTGACCCCATGCGTCCGAAATACGGATGCGGACGAAATGCAATTATCTCGACTAAAAAGGCAGAATTGATCTAAGAATGTGTTATCTCGGAAACGGGTGGAGCTATCGTTTTGAAATTTCCTACGTGAATGTATCTTGCCCCGGATACAAATTTTATCGGGTCGCCGAGCCTGTGCGACGCCAGCTTCGCGCATGCGCAGACGAGATATAGGAAACGGGTGGAGCTATCGACTTGAAATTTGGTATGTGAATGTATCTTGCCCAGGGTACGAATTTTATCGGGTCACCGAGCCCGTGCGACGCCCGTGCAGCGCGTGCGCAGACGAGATCTCGGAAACGGGTGGAGTTATCGACTTGAAATTTGCTATGTGAATGTATCTTGCCCCAGATACGAATTTTATCGGGTCGCTGAGCCCGTGTGATGCAAGCTTCGCACATGCGCAGACCAGATCTCGGAAACGGGTGGAGCTATCGACTTGAAATTATGTTTCTGACCAACAAAATAATTTTTAAAATGTCATGTTTTGGACAAACGCCGCCGGTGGCGGGCTAACCTGCTAGTATGATATATAGTTGGCATAGATTGTGTTACATGTTGATTGTTGTATTCTACAGTACACACTGCACATGACTCTTTTTTCTCTTCTTGTAGGTTGGGGGGTCTTCGGGTATATATGGTTCATTATTCCGATGGTTAATTATTCTGAGGGTTCATTATTCCGCTTTTCCATGAGGGTTCATAATTCTGACTTTTTCAATATTCCGATACCTTCTATATGGCTTAGAATACTAGTAAATTCCCATGTGAGAGCAACTTGCAAAGTATTCATTGTGGGCTTACAATAATGACTAGGCCTAATCATTAACGATGTTCTCAAACTTTGTTAACTTACATTCATCAACTTACATTCATCGGGAGAGTGACAACTTACCTGTACTGAGAACGAGTTTTCGAAAAATGCAAGTAAAATACAACCCGGAAGTAAATGCAGACGAAAATGATTGACCAAGATTTCGCCGTATTTTCGTATCTATAAATACGTTGTCTATTTTCGTCTTAAAACACCGGATAAATAAATCATGAATCGAGAGTTAAATTTGTCTAAAAGTAATACAGGTAACAAGTTATAAATTATGTACCGTAGGCCTAATTGTAAAAGATATCCGCATAAAAACTGAATAGAACGCGGTTGAATATTGGGCCAGCATTTCTATCGTTTCGGGTCTCGTGAACTCGGCCCAGTTCACGTTTTGCGCTTTATCACAAACCGAAAGTAGACGAAGTCAAAGATTGGGCGAACCGTGACTCTCAAAATATGTTTTATATCGAAGCGATGTCGCATCTCAGCCAACCAAAAACAGTTTTATTTAGTGGTTTGTGACTTCTAGTATTGACATTAGCACACTTGTGATTCGTTCCATTGTTATATTCGTTTGTTTATCACCCAAAAAAAGAATAAATGTCACATTATGTGATGGATTTACCCCCAAAAAAATAATAAACGTGATGGGTCACAATAAGCGTGATAGTGTGTATTTTTGCTCCAAATTAATAAATGTGCCGGCACGTTTATTTGGCACCTGAGAGTAACCAGCTCTACCTGGTGCACCAAGATCAATATATATCAACCTGTAGTCACCATCCACAACAGCTAGCAATAAAATGCTGAAGTCATTTTTAGCTCAACTTACTTGTAAGTTTGAGCTATTGCCATGGTTTGGCGTCCGTCGTCCGTGTGTCCGTGTGTCCGTGTGTCCGTGTGTCCGTGTGTCCGTGTGTCCGTGTGTCCGTCAACAATTTCCTTTGGCGCGGGCTACAGGTTGTACCTTTGGTCTGATCTTCATGAAATTTGTCATGAATGTTGACATTGACATGTAGATGGGAACGAGTCATTTTGGGGTCATTCGGCCAAAAAACATGGCCGTTGGCAGCCATGTTGGATTTCAAGATTCAATCCATTGGCGCGGCCTACAGGTTGTACTGTTCATCTGATCATCATGAAATTTGTCATTGATGTTAATAATGACATGTAGATGGGAACGAGTGATTTTGGGGTGGTTCGGCCAAAAAACATGGCCGTCAGCAGCCATCTTGTATTTTACTCTTTGCATGACTAAATCCTTTGGCGCGGGCTACAGGTCGTTGTTTTGGTCGGAAGTTTATGAAATTTGTCATGGATGTTAACACTGTCATGTAGATGGGAACGAGTGATTTTGGAGTTGTTCGGCCAAAAAACATGGCCGCCAGCAGCCATCTTGGATTTTACTCTTTGCATGACTAAATCCTTTGGCGCGGGCTACAGGTCGTACCTTTGGTCTGATCTTTATGAAATTTGTCATGAATGTTGACATTGGCATGTAGATGGGAACGAGTCATTTTGGGGTCATTCGGCCAAAAAACATGGCCACTGGTGGCCATTTTGGATTTCAAAATTCAATCCATTGGCGCGGGCTACAGGTCGTACTGTTCGTCTGATCATTATGAAATTTGTCATGGATGTTAATATTAACATGTAGATGGGAACGAGTGATTTTGGGGTCGTTCGGCCAAAAAACATGGCCGCTGGCAGCCATCATGGATTTTACTCTTTGCATGACTAAATCCTTTGGCGCGGGCTACAGGTCGTACCTTTGGTCTGACCTTTATTAAATTTGTCATGAATATTGATATTGACATGTATATGGGAACGAGTCATTTTGGGGTCATACGGCCAAAAAACATGGCCGCTGGCAGCCATCTTGGATTTTACTCTTTGCATGACTAAATCCTTTGCCGCAGGCTACAGGTCGTAGTTTTGATCAGAACTTCATGAAATTTGTCATGGATGTTAACAATGACATGTCGATGGGAACGAGTGATTTTGGGGTTGTTCGGCCAAAAAACATGGCCGCCAGCAGCCATCATGGATTTTACTCTTTGCATGACTAAATCCTTTGGCGCGGGCTACAGGTCGTACCTATGGTCTGATCTTTATGAATTTTGTCATGAATGTTGACATTGACATGTAGATGGGAACGAGTGATTTTGGGGTCATTCGGCCAAAAAACATGGCCGCTTGTGGCCATTTTGGATTTCAAAATTCAATCCATTGGCGCGGGCTACAGGTCGTGCTGTTCGTCTGATCATCATGAAATTTGTCATGGATGTTAATATTGACATGTAGATGGGAACGAGTGATTTTGGGGTCGTTCGGCCAAAAAACATGGCCGCTGGCAGCCATCATGGATTTTACTCTTTGCATGACTAAATCCTTTGGCGCGGGCTACAGGTCGTACCTTTGGTCTGACCTTTATTAAATTTGTCATGAATATTGATATTGACATGTATATGGGAACGAGTCATTTTGGGGTCATACGGCCAAAAAACATGGCCGCTGGCAGCCATCTTGGATTTTACTCTTTGCATGACTAAATCCTTTGGCGCAGGCTACAGGTCGTAGTTTTGATCAGAACTTCATGAAATTTGTCATGGATGTTAACAATGACATGTAGATGGGAACGAGTGATTTTGGGGTTGTTCGGCCAAAAAACATGGCCGCCAGCAGCCATCATGGATTTTACTCTTTGCATGACTAAATCTTTTGGCGCGGGCTACAGGTCGTACCTATGGTCTGATCTTTATGAATTTTGTCATGAATGTTGACATTGACATGTAGATGGGAACGAGTGATTTTGGGGTCATTCGGCCAAAAAACATGGCCGCTGGTGGCCATTTTGGATTTCAAAATTCAATCCATTGGCGCGGGCTACAGGTCGTGCTGTTAATCTGATCATCATGAAATTTGTCATGGATGTTAATATTGACATGTAGATGGGAACGAGTGATTTTGGGGTCGTTCAGCCAAAAAACATGGCCACCAGCAGCCATCTTGGATTTTACTCTTTGCATGACTAAATTCTTTGGCGCGGGCTACAGGTTGTAGCTTTGGTCAGAACTTCATGAAATTTGTCATGGATGTTAACAATGACATGTAGATGGGAACGAGTGATTTTGGGGTTGTTCGGCCAAAAAACATGGCCGCCAGCAGCCATCATGGATTTTACTCTTTGCATGACTAAATCCTTTGGCGCGGGCTACAGGTCGTACCTATGGTCTGATCTTTATGAATTTTGTCATGAATGTTGACATTGACATGTAGATGGGAACGAGTCATTTTGGGGTCATTCGGCCAAAAAACATGGCCGCTGGTGGCCATTTTGGATTTCAAAATTCAATCCATTGGCGCGGGCTACAGGTCGTGCTGTTCGTCTGATCATCATGAAATTTGTCATGGATGTTAATATTGACATGTAGATGGGAAACGAGTGATTTTGGGGTCGTTCAGCCAAAAAACATGGCCGCCAGCAGCCATCTTGGATTTTACTCTTTGCATGACTAAATTCTTTGGCGCGGGCTACAGGTTGTAGCTTTGGTCAGAACTTCATGAAATTTGTCATGGATGTTAACAATGACATGTAGATGGGAACGAGTGATTTTGGGGTCGTTCGGCCAAAAAACATGGCCGCCAGCAGCCATCTTGGATTTTACTCTTTGCATGACTAAATCCTTTGGCGCAGGTTACAGGTCGTACCTTTGGTCTGACCTTTATGAAATTTGTCATGAATATTGATATTGACATGTATATGGGAACGAGTCATTTTGGGGTCATACGGCCAAAAAACATGGCCGCTGGCAGCCATCTTGGATTTCAAAATTCAATCCATTGGCACGGGCTACAGGTCGTACTGTTTGTCTGATCATGATATTTATCATGGATGTTAATATTAACATGTAGATGGGAACGAGTCATTTTGGGGTCGTTTGGCTAAAAAACATGTCCGCCAGCAGCCATATTGGATTTTACTCTTTGCATGAATAAATCCTTTGGTGCGGGCTACAGGTCGTAGCTTTGGTCGGAACTTCATGAAATTTGTCATGTATGTTAACAATGACATGTAGATGGGAAACGAGTCATTTTGGGGTCGTTCAGCCGAAAAACATGGCCGCCAGCAGCCATCTTGGATTTTACTCTTTGCATGACTAAATCCATTGGCACAGGCTACAGGTCATACCTTTGATCAGATCATTATGAGATTTGTAAAGGCTGTAGATGGGAACAAGTCATTTTGGGGTAATTCGGAAAAAAAACATGGCTGTCGGTGGCCATTTTAGAATTTACTCTTTGCATCAATAAATCCTTTGGCACACCATAATCACCACATCCCTGATCCGATCATTATGAAACCTGTTATGAATGTTGATATTGACATGTACATCTGGTCTTACTTAGACATTTCAATTAGCACTTTTCCTATTCCTCCATTTACTGTCGACCATTAAATTATTCCCCTACCTAAGTTGAGCTACAGTGTCATTGACACTTTCATTATAGTTAAAATATTCAGATCCTGAGTTTTTAGGCTTTTTAATTGCAATGTATTTCCCATCAATTGCTTTGGTGCAGCATGGGTAGTTCCATCGTGTTTCATATTTTTCCGTAATTTTAATCCACTCCTCTTCGGTGGAAGGGACCTGTGATGGTAAAAATTGAAACATGATCAGAAATTATTACAACTATAGTCGGTCTCAGAAACACGCTCCGTAGGGAAATGGTGTTCACTTTATATTGAGAATGGTTTCTAGGGTACTTTTCCATGAGGAATTTCATGGTGCCGGCTGATTTTTGAAAAAAGGTGCCCAAGTTATGGTTTTAGGGGCCTGAACCCCAATTTCGGGTTTCTGCCCTTTTTCCTCAGATTTCACACCAATAAATAATATTTATAGTTCAATTCACTTAAATGTAGTAAGCAGACATTAATGCTCATCATATTCCAGCGAATTTTTTTTTTTTTAAATCAAAAATTAGGGTTTTAGCAGTCTGAACCCCAATTTTGGGGTTTGGTCCTTTTTTCCTAGATTGTATGCCTAAAAATATGTTTTGTTCTCCCCAATAAGTTTAATTTACTATGCAATGATATTGATAGTCATTGTTCCATTTTTTTAAATAGTTTTAAGTTCTAAAATCAGGGTTTCAGGGGCCTGAACCCAAATTTTGTATTTCAAACTCTTTGGTCAAAATTTGACATCTTATATAAATAATATTTCTGTCTATTTCACTTCAATTTAGTAGTAGTTATCATATCTAGTGTTGGTGCTGATAGGATATTGGCCAAATTTTCACAAAATTGTGGATTGTGGGTCTGAACCCCCAATATTGAGGGTCTGAACCCCAATTTTGACATTCTGCCCTTAAAACCCTAAATTGTGGGCCAATTTCCCAAATTTGACTACTAAAATACATTTTGTCCATCAAATTCACTCTAATTTAGCAATAAAACATTATTTGTAGTCATTTGTATACCAAACTCAGATCTAGAGACTATCAGAAGGTCCTTAACTCTTTCGTTGCCGAGCTAATTTTACACCTAAATTGAGGAGAATTTATGAGAAAACTGATTTTATTGTGGAAAAGTATGATACAATAATAGTCTTCTTCTTATGAAATAATGTTTCAAATATCAAGGACATGTATGTAGGTGATTAGCCAAAGAATTGCAGGTGAATATTTTGCCGAAGAATATTCACGACAATTAAGGGGCATAACTCCTTGTCACCCAAGGGAAATAACTCCAAATAAGGATTTTTTTGCAATAATCCTATTGAAAAATGACCCAGAACCTGCTATATTCAATATTGGTTTTCTGAGACAGTATTCCAACGATGATGATCTGATAAATCTTTCTACTGTCTTTCTCATTTAAAAACTTGTAAGAATAAATTAGGGTCTAGTTCTGGTATAGCTGGACCATATGTGAGGAGCTACACAATGCAGGAGCCGATTTAGAATTTAGTTGCACAGTTTATTACGAAAATAGCTAGGTTTTTTAATTGAGGAAAATGGCAATTTTGACTGTCAAAAAACAAAACAAAAATTGTGATATATAATTAAATCTCTAACTACAAGCTTATCATCATTGTGCTATAAATAAAATAACAAAAATGACACATATGCATGTGGTCTAAACTGTCACTGAGGCACGCTGGGGCCTGTGGGAGTTTATAATCACGCCGTTTGTTAACTTTTGTTTTAGTGAATTGCGTTTTTACCTTGAAAAATAGGTGATTCATTCAGCAAAAACGGCAATTTTGACTATTAAAAATACTAATAAAACAATCTAAAGTACACATAATCTTTATTGTAATGTCAGGTTGTCATACTATCATGTTTAAATTAGTTAATGCATTGGTAAAATGCAGATCTTTCATATAAATAATTGTCTAAAAATATTTTTCTGAAATTGTCGGCCATTTTGGATTTCCGACTGCGGATCTTACATTTTTTTTACAACTTATTTCATTATTTTAATTTTCAAACGTCTTAAAAAGGATTAAAAATCAGATATATACTGCAGAATTTAATTAGAAACAATTAAAACAATAATTTTATGAAACTTTAAAAACTTTTTTATTATTGTCATACAGTTGTGATCAAAATAATTACGGTTACAATTTAATATGGCCGATAATATCGGCCCTGGCAATTTACCGACCGGATATTTGGGCCGATAATATCGGCCCCTGGCAATCAAAGAGTTAAACCTTAAAAAATTCACCTTTAATAATCAGAATCATCATCTGAGAAATCATCTCCAGAACTCTGTTCACTGTCATCACTATCATCGGCAACATCCCCATCAGAATCATCAGCAAATGAACACTCAATGTCATTAGTAGCCATCTCATCATAATTTTGCTCGACAGAATCGGTTGCATTATTAATCTTCACTGGTAATATACTTGGAAGAGCAGGTCCATCAAAACAGATTGGCTCTGTTAGGCGAACTTAGGCCATCAACCAGAGTCCATCCATGTTTCAGGGGGTTTAGGGAAACATAATTCCCATTAAGGCAGTTTATCATCATATGTGTGACATAATGTGTCATGTAAATTGCAAATTTCAGTGAGCTGATATCTGGAGGGAGCCTCTTAAGTGATGCATGCTTCTTTGAACTGCCTTTTTTGGAAATAATCATAGCATAACGAGAGTCCCCAGGAGTTGTCTCTGATGCGGGCCTGTTGTATATATTATGCAGAATAAAATCAACAACTTCATTCACATTTAGTGTGTTAGTACTCAGACTGGACAGCTTGTCCAACACACTTTGTTGTTTAACAACCTTTTTAAAGACTGTGGACTTGGATCTACCATAGAATGGCTGAGTATAATCACAACCAGTTAGTGCATGGAATGCAGGAAGATGGTCACATATATTGGGTCCTAATTCACTTGCCAATGTTTTTACATTGTGATACATGATTCCACATTTTGAAGAAATTGTTCCTTGCCGGAAATATAAAGAACATTTACATTTTTCTGAAACAAACAGAAGCAACACATAAACATCCTTATCATCGGCAACAACACAAACTCCAGAATGTTTACCTGATGCAAACACAGCATGCATTGCTAGCCTAGGATCAGCTTCTTTATGAGTAGATTTAAATTCAGGAATCAATGATGGTGGTTGTGATCTATTCATATCAACATAGTAGCAGGATTCTCCTTTACTTACATACATGGCTTTGTCGAGCTTACATTTGTCACTCATAAAGTAGTCAGCTAACAAATATGTAACCTGATGCTTGTTTCTTTGATTGGAAAGGAAATCGTTCCAGTCTAATAGCTTTCGGGAGTTTTTGACTTAAGTCTGATATCTGACGCACTCTTCCAGAATCACTTCTACATTTTGAAACATTAACAGTGCCATCTGAATAGTCGTCAAATACTAGATGGAGAGTTGTTCCAGGAAGATGTTTCAAATAGGATGCAACACGTTCTGCCCAACATATGAAGGTATCAGCTTGAAGTCCAACAATTGGAATAATTCTCACAACCCTCATGGCATCCACAATACAACATTCAATAACATCTGGTGGAATTTCTGCTGGTTTTTCAGAGCACATGTTCTGAAGGCTGTTTCTGAAAAGTGATTTAGAAAACTGTCGACTTTTTTCAATCTCACTGCAAATTGCCCATGGTTTTGTTGTAATGGGCCAGTCCATTATTGTACGCAGATCTAATTGTTTTCTGTCATGGTCAAGTAAGATTGATGTGAAGGGATTGTTTTCATCCTCAACAATCGAAAAGATTTCTTGGTATCTTTTTGGTCTTGGAATGAATAAACTGGTTGTTTCTTGATTGGATCTTTGTACTCAATTTCATTCTTGTCTTTCTGCTGTCGTTGGGATCCAAGTTCTACATATTTCTTAGCATCTGGTGAATATGACCTTTTTTGGTTGAGATGCTGCTTCAGAGCAGAGAGAAGATGGCTGATATGCATCCATCTCTCACTTGCTCCATAGTTTTCAGTTTTACCAGAAAGCCCTCCTGTCTGCTTGGAAAACCGGTTAACAGTGACTTCTATGAGTTGGTCCATTGGTATACTAGAATGCTTCAGTCCAGTTAATGAACCAGTGAATCCACCTTCAGCTAGATAGCTATATGCTTCATAATCTCTAACACGCAAGTCTCTCATGTCCAGGTAGTAATAACTTAGATTCCGTGCGTAATTGTGACGATTTAGAGCAAAACACCATGGTTGAAATTTGTGCACAGTTTCGAGGAATCCTTCCCAATTACCAGTTCGCTGGAAGTGAAGCATGTTAAGCAGTAGCCCCACCATGTCAAGAAATGAATCGATCCACTTACTCATCTCTCCGGGAAATGGAGGAAGAAGCACATGGCCAGGTTGCTGCAAAGCCTTGTATAGTCCCTCTGCAGAAAGATTTGTGCTCAGTTCATTAAGAATACAATCCAGTGTCATGCCTGATGTACATGTAGTACTTTCAGAAAGGCTTGGATCACTATCAGGACCACAGAATACAACATTTGATGTTTCACCAACACTAACATCCTCACAATACTGAAGTTTTGACTGCAGGAAGGCTTCGAACAATAGCTTATAGTATCGTAATCCTCATTTTATATCAGTACCCTTTATACCAGATATGATAGAACCCTCTGGGCCTACACCAGCTTCAGACAGAAGCTCGACAAATCCACACCCTCGGAAGAGAGAATAGATTGTTTTCATCAAACACATCACAATATGGAAACCTCCCATGCGAACTTATAATCACATTATCTTAAAGAAAATGAGCCTTCTATATCTTTATTATACATTTTTGGGTGTTAAATGGATATAATTTGTTCAAATAATTGGGACAGGATATACTAACTGTATTTGAAGCTGTAGCTTGGATTATAAGTTGGAACAAAGTGCCAATTCTGGAAAACTGGCCCACAATTTAGGGTTTTTGGGGCAGAACATCAAAATTGGGGTTCAGACCCTCAATATTGGGTCATAAACCCTAATTTTGTGACAATTTGGGTAATATCCTATCAGCACCAACACTAGAAATGATAATTACTACTAAATTGAAGTGAAAGAGACAGAAAAATTATTTATCTTGGATGTCAAATTTTTACCAAAAAGTTTGAAACTCAAAATTGGGTTCAGGCCCCTGAAACCCTGATTTTAGAACTTAAAACTATTTTTTAAAATGGTCCAAAGAATATCAATATTATTGCATAGTAAATTAAACTTATTGGGGAGAATCAAATATATTTTTAGGCATACAATCTGGGAAATAAGGGCTGAACCCCAAAATTGGGGTTCAGGCTGCTAAAACCCTAATTTTGGTTCATTTTACAAAACTTTTGCTGGAATATGATGAGCATTAATGTCTGCTTACTACATTTAAGTGAATTGAACTAACAAATATTATTTATTGGTGTGAAATCTGAGGAAAAAAGGCAGAAACCCGAAATTGGGGTTCAGGCCCCTAAAACCCTAACTTGGGCACCTTTTTTCAAAAATCAGCTGGCACCATGAAATTCCTCATGGAAAAGTACCCTAGAAACCATTCTCAATATAAAGTGAACACCATTTCCCTACGGAGCGTGTTTCTGAGACCGACTACTAGGTATAAATATGAAATGAATGGATAAATGAAAATACAGTTATTTACAAGAGATGTGGTAATGGGGGGAGGGGGGTAGTGGTAACAGGGGGGGGTGATATATACAGCCCCCCCCAACTTTCGACTAATATTTCAATAGTTGGAAATTTCATGTCTGACATGAGGTCGCATAACATTAGTTGGAAATATTACACCAATTCCAACCTGGGGGGGGGGGGGGGGTTAAGAGTTAAAAATTTCAAGTTCAAACCTCAAGAAGATGGGTGCATTCAGGGACACATGAGACATGGAGGGGGTTTCCGTTTGAAAACACTCGGTTAAAAGCCCGGTGTAAGTTGTAACAGGATATCTTCCCCTGGATATCTCCCCCACTCTGGATATCTCTCCCATGTATGACTAAAATAAATATTCACTCATTCATATTGTTTTACCCTGAAAAATGTGTTTTGAGATTAATATAAATTGGAGCCCGTGCAGAGAACACCTATGTCAACTATACCTGAGTCATGTCCAGATGCAGGAGGGTCCAGATATGTCCCAACATCCATATTATATGCCCAGAATCCAAAGGTATAGGCACATAATTGGAGCCTGTGCGGGGAAAACCGAAATCATGTCCGGATGCAGGAGGGTCCAGATATGCCCAGAATCTAAAGGTGTAGGCCCATACATATTTTCTATGATGGGACATTAAAATATTGAACCCCAAATTGGAGCCCAAGCAGGGAAAAACACCTCGCCCCACCCTCACATAGACATTATGCACCCTACCTGCTTTGCGTCATTGCAGTATACATGAGACACATGTATACTTCCATGATCTGTAGAGTAGGCAGGGACAGTCCATGAGGGCAGTGCCGGTTTGGAGGGGGAGTGGGCAGTGGAGCTCATTACAATCCCATGTGGAAGAAACAGTAATCCCGAAATAAAATGTTATCATTTCAAAGATGAATACTTATTATCGGTAGTTCCCAGTAATCCAAGGTCCCATCTACCCAATGATGAACATCATACAATAATACAGGTAATCTGTTTATCTTTCAATATCCATACCATTTAAAGCACCAAAATAATTAAGAAGGCACCCCATTCGTGAATTTTCAAATAATCTCAATTTCAAACTATCAATTTCAAGGAAAAAATCATTACCCCTTATAACCAATGTATGCTATAGTACTATAACAACAACTCTTTACCCTCACAATATGAGAGATATGTTTGAATTATGAAAACAAGTGGTTTGGCAAGAAATATTTTCAAAAACACACTGCATTATCTAGACTATGAACCCAACTAGGGTATGCCCTCAGTCTACCATCTGAAATCATGACTGCGAGAAAATTAAATAAAATATTTTTCATTTCATATTTTAGTTTTTTAGCAGCAGCCATTGTTGTTGTTTTATGTTGTTTTTGGTCCTTTCTCTGAAAAAATAGTCCTGCAAATGGCCGCCGAAAAACTAAAATGTACAATAAAAAATGTTTAATTTATTTTCTCGCAGACAGTCATGATTTCAGGCGGTAGACTGGGCACATACCCTAGCTAGTTGGGTTCATAGTTTAGATAATGCTGTGTGTGTTTGTTTTTTTATATTTTCTGTCAAACTCTTATCGACCTACATGAAAAAATGGTTGTTTTTATTTTTTTAAACCACTTTTTTTTCATAATTTGATCATATCTCTCATATTATGAGGGTAAACACGTGTTGTTATAATACATTGGTTATAAAGTATGATGATTTTTACCTTCAAATTGATCTTCTCTTGCTCAGTGCGCTATATTTGTCAATTTTATAAGCCTGTACATGTAAAATTATTTTAGTGGTCATACAGTAATGCCCTAAATAATCGACTCCTTAACCACAGCAGAATTATGGGTAATTTTTCATGATTTAGTCGGAAATATGGCTTGTTGCCATTCATAGGAAAGCTTTCAGTGGCAAGAAGCCATATTTCCGATTAAATCCTGAAAAATTACCAATTATTCTGCTGTGTTTAAGGAATCGATTATTTAGGGCATTACTGTAACTTATCTTTGTACATGGATTTAGAAAACAATCTGTTATCAGTGCTCAGACCCACCCACATGGACCTGGAGTGTTTACCTGCCCCACCCCCCCCCCCCCCCCCAGTCAGTTTGGAAATTTCCAGCAGTTGGAAAGCTTGAGGTACCAGTTGGAAAGTTCCAACCCAAGGATCAGGGGTGCGAACCTGTGAGTTTGGTCTGTTCAGGGGTGGGGGGGGGGGGGTTGAAGTTGGAAATTCCAAGGTGAAACCCCACAGGGATCCTCTAGCCATCTCCCTGTGTGCCTTTGAAAATTTCAAGATGGATCTCCCCGCAACACAGACCTTCTGGTCATGGTTATTACATCTCTATCACTGAATTCTGAATAAAACTGGTGAATCTCTTCTGGGAAAAAAGTCATCTTTTGTATGACGAAGCAACCTACATATCACAAAGGGACATTTTTTGTATGAATTCAGGTCTTTTCTCTAATCTCTATTATGCTTTTTTCGTATTTAGCGGGACAGTAATGATGGGGATGGAGAAGCTGATAGCCCTATCGATAATGCCAATGAAAACTCTTCTTTAAACGACACTGCTGATTCGGATACGGACAATGACATGGATGCCAGTGGTAGAGAATCACCATTGCTGGTTTCACCATCCAGCGGCAAAAATAGGATCACCAACAAGAGGAAACAAAGGGATGCCGAAGAATTAAACCTCTTACAATCACTATCCAAATCGATAGCTTCCTCATCCACTGACAAGAAATTATGTACTGCTACTGATTCAGCTAATAATCATTACGCATCGTATATAGCGGGCGCCCTGGACAAACTTGATTCTGAAACCAAAATTATTGCGCAACATCGAATTAATGAAATTCTGTTCCAGGCACAGACGGGACAGCTAACACAACCTCAGCCTCAACCTCAGCATCAGCCTCAGATTCAGCCTCAAATTCAGCCACATAATTATCTACCTGTTCCAACTCCACAGTACATGCCACAGCCATACCCAGAGCAAAACACACCACTCCCAATGTGTAATGACGTTTCAAGTTGAAGTCAAACCTATCACAACTCTTATCATATTTCATATATGTCTCTGTGAATGTCTCTGTGAATGTATGATTGCATGTTCTTGTCATTCATTAAAATTGCATTCCTTCAAATAATTATCTTTCATTGAAGCATACCATGTTTAAAATTTCCCCCATTCTGTATGAAAAGGACAGGCTGGCAAATGATTCACCATTAATTGAACTTAGAGAATGAATATCATACTTAGGCTTGAAAAGTATATGACATATTTGCATATTCGCTGCAACCACTTCAATTAACAAATGCACATATACATGCCCCCCCATAGCTACAACCCTTTGACATATGTTTCTTTTTTGTTACTTTAATTTTGATCAATGTCTGTTTAAGTGATCTGAAACAATTTCATTGTGACTTGCAGTGAAAGAACTTGCTCAATGTAGGTATTTTGTATCGAAATTGCCAGAACACAAATCCATGCTTTCATATAAATGGCAGTAGTTGCCAAGTCAATATACAATATACTAGTGTTGTTGTTTCCTAAGAATGTAGATTAAGAAAAATTAGAAAATTAGACCCACTTTCTGGAATGCCCACACTTTTACATATGTTTGCTGCATTAGACGATACCTCGACAACAGGCAGAATTACCCATAGAGAAGCTGGCAATATTATTTACCCCACCCTCAATCCAAGTCAAAATGAAAATTTAGATACAACTTCACCTTGAGACCAGGTTATTCAACCCAACTGCAATACAATGAAATTGAAAATTAGGTCACATAATTCGTCCCCACCGTAATCCCAGTGAAATTATTAATTTGGGAAAAACTTCCACTAGAAGGACCTAAATTCTAAATTAGACCTCGGCAATTTTTAATTTTAATTTTATGTTATGTTCCATCAACATGGCTATAACAATATTAGGGTCGGCAGATATTTTTAATTGTCGGACAGACATTGGCAACAAATTATGTTTGTTGTTCGGCCTTAGTTTAGTGTCCCATGATATCCCAATTCCCATTAGCCTACACCCCAACCCCTTGGGAAAGAAAACTATGTTACCCCATCCCCCCCTCCACTGTGACTTGTCTGAGCTTCCACTGCCCTGTTGACCACTTGGTCTATAACCACAGCGCATGAAAACAAAACTATAACTTTTTCACCTGATATGTGCATGGAAATTGTTTAACATGCTTAAACATATATCCGTGGGGATCATATTCCACCAACTGGTACAAAAACTGTGAACTTTTTAATGTTCTGACCCATTCTGACAGGGAACTTTATAACTTGCAATAGGGAATATATTTCTTTGTTAATACTTGTTCCTCAATAATCCCCTTCACAGTAGGGGGTTGTCCCACCTCGATATTGCATACTTGTTTGTGACTTTTGTGAGCCGATAACGCAATAAACATTGAATTAATTACCCAGAAAATTCCATTTTTGTTAGCGACACAAAGCAAAATCGCATACAACGTCACTTAAATCATGCAATTTGGATTTTGGACCTTCACCTATGGTGAAGAATGAAGTACATTAACAGGTAACAGTAATAACTAAGAAATATATTACCTGCACTGATTTTCTAATGTTGTACACTTCCCTGTCAGAACATCAAAAAGTAACCAGGTTTTGTACTGGTAGAAGGCGTGAGTTTAGTGTGCCTGTCATTTGCAGAATGAGGTCCCCAGAGGATGAATTTAGTGATGTTATCATGCATAGCGGTCTAGCATCACTAAATTCACCCTCTGGGGACCTCATTCTGCTTGGCCTTATCTTCTCTGGAAAGTTTCTTTATTATAAAATTTCTACTGAAACTTCTTCACATAGATCAAATGAGGCCATGCAGAATGAGGTCCCCAGATGGTGAATTTGGTGATACTAGCCCGCTATGTGGGATAGCGTCACTATATTCACCCCCTAGGGACCTCAATCTGCAAATGACAGGCACACTAATCTCAGGCTTGACTGATAGAATATGATCTCTATGAGCACAGGCACCTGAGGAAAAAATAGCAGCGAAACCAATATATACTATACCAGTGACAAGGTTCACAAGTCTGATTTTGGGGAAAAAACACACCATCTTTTATATTTCTCATAGATTCTCAAAATCGTTGAACACAATATATTTCAGTGTGTCTTATTGGCCGTGAAATTTCATTTCTTTGGTGTATTATTCCATAGAATCAAACTCGAGACATGGTACCGAAAACTTGCAATATCTACTGGAAATTTGGGAATAAAACGGGTCATCAGTCTCCCTGTCCGCCTAATATCCTCAATAATTCTAAAACATGGTCAACTCAGCCAAAATATGCCCCAGTGTTTGTTATAGGTCATAAATTTTTCTTTCGTTTTATATATAACTTGACGAAGTCAATTTAAGCGACATCGACATATCATACGGGAAATTTGCAAGTTCGGCAATTGCGATCGTAATAATTGAAATGGTATCCGTGTATAATCACTACTTAACGGACAGGGAAACTGACGACCGCTTTTTGCCAGTAGGTTTTGCTAGTTTTCAATACGATATCTCGACTTCCCTTTGTTTGATACTATCTAATTATATATCATGGCCAATAAGACACAATGAAATATATTGTGACTGAGAAGAAAGATTTTGAGAATCTATGAGGAATATGATACAGTAATGCCCTAAATAATCAACTCCTTAACCACAGCAGAATTATGGGTACCCATAATTCTGATGTGGTTACGGAGTCAATTATTTAGGGCATTACTGTAGATGGTGTGTTTTTCCAAAAATCAGACTTGTGAACCTTGTCACTGTTATAGTATATATTAGTATATATATCTGGTAGTTTTCCCCCCAGGGGCCTGTGCATGATATAGCTTTAAAAATAACACAATGGAAAATTTAAAGTACGGTACCTGAACATTTCTGGATCTTCTGCGTTCAAAAATCTTTTATTAAATTTGCATACACGCCTTGGCTCTCGTGGCAACCTATCCAGGGTCGAGTCCATGTCTCCCTAACCCTTGTGGCACGGTCAGTGATGTCGGCACAGAAAATCAACAAACAAGGCAATCTGCTCAAATTTCGACAGCGGCGTCATTTTGTACAACATTAATAAAACAGCAGTGTCACATGAGTGATCAGCTGGTGATAGTAATTTACAAGATAGCGCAGATAGTTCAGCAAGATTGCTCGACTCTGTGGGGGACACGACTCGGAAGCAGTGAGGTCTCATGGGCAATATTACTTAGTTCAATTGTTCAAGTGTGTTGGGGGGCCTTTACTATCTGATTTGATAACTCAAATATTTGTCATCATTCGGTTATCTGCTTATAAATATTAACATCCTCCACCAATCCTGTTGACACAATGTGTTAACTAAATATTTTTCACCCAATCACTCTTATAATCACATCCAGGTTAATCATGACACATTCTTCACCTGTATAGATTTTTGTATCAATTGGATGGTTTTGAAATATTAACCCTACTGTTAATTGTACTTCCGCTGTTTACAGACATTGTATCTTTCCAATGATCAGCTTAGAAGAAAATTAACTCACCCATTCCATAGACATACTGTATGCTACCCAATGTATTGACCAATATTTTCAATCTGACCATTCTCATATCTAATTATCTGATAATTCTGCATTAAAATATTTTATATCCAATCATTATCAATCATATTTTATATCCAGGTCTATACACCCCTACTTGTATAGTTGTTCAGGTATTGATTGTTTTTTTAGTGGGAAAAATTGACCCTTTTCTCCCTTCTCAATGATCATATGACTATTAAATATGCAGCTAACACAACAAAATATGTTATGTCACGCAGTCCAATGTAATCAGCAGATAAATGGAGTTGCTGTGATGTTTATCTGCTTAATTTTGTAACTATTTTATCTTTAACAGCTATGTTGCTTCTGTCTGACTATGGTTTGAGCTTAATTAGCTTTATCACTCTATAAGACATATTTTTTTGGAGTAACCTTGAAATTGAATGCCACACCCATGTTCCTATTGCGTTTATGTGAGCAAGGTGCCCAATACGTCTGATTCCACCTGTGAACTTATTGGTAAGGTGTGAATTGTTGAAAGTCATGGTCACTGTCATGCACTCATGAAAAGGTTGGTGTAAGGATTTATGGAAATAGCTAATTGCTATTTCCGAGGTATGGGTTAAACATCTGCAGATCTTTATCGGCCTCTCATTGTTATTTGAGCTAATATTCATGTGCGACAGCTGCACACAGAAAATCTGGTCCACCCCGACTTTCTAACCAGAGTTATGCCCTAAGTTTGTCTTTTTTAAGCAATTGTATGACGGTTCGTATCATGCTAACTTGATCAAACTTCAAACAATTACATTCGTATTCAAAAACTTGACCAGACCCATCTTTGAATGAAGCATTTTGGATTAAATATGACTGAAATGTGAGAAATGCAGTTTGATAGTTTGCCTTCAGTCAGACTAACAATATATGTCATATTCACGATAATATTTGGCAAATAAATTGGGTCATCGATGGAAGGCCTTTCTACCTGGAGGAAAATTTACTCGGTAGTGTGTCACAAATCATACTAATAGTATTTAATCCTTTCCTTACTAAAATACTCTTTGATGAGTAGGTCCCTTATGAAATGTTCAGATAATAAATTCAACGTTTGTTGAATTTATTATCTGAACATTTCCCACTAATGAATTTGAATCACTCTGCTCTTGTATTATCTATTTTTCTGTCTGTCATTTGCTTCTATTACCTGAACACCCCCCCCCCCCCCCCCACATGAATAATTGACTATTCCAATGTTTAATTTTATAACTGAATGGGAGAATCCATTCAGTACAGAAAGGGTTAAATCAATATAATGTATTCCAGGAACAGAGAGGTGTATGAGTTGGCATCTTTATGAGTTCTCATGTTATTTTTCAATCCGCTTTAGGTTATATGTGCAATGGTGTCTCTGAAGCCAATTGTTACACCACAGTACATTGAAGACTACTTGAAATCATGTCAGACCCAATCACCCAAGCCAGGAACAGACATGTGAGTTATCTTATAGTGCTTGTTTTGTCATGTTTTTAGGGGCCAGTGTGGTTTGATAAATACACAAAATAGTTAGGAGATAAAGGTACTTTGTTGAGTTGGATATTCAGGAAATTTAGCATGAAAACAATTTGCAGCAAGTTCACAAACTGTCTACATAATCCACGAATATCCTCAAATATTTTCTAAGAAACTGAATGAAAAGGATTATTTATCAGTACATGTATTACATGCTGTGGATTGGGATACCCTTTCGCGGTGATCAAATCTCTGGATACGCTCCATCAGTCACTCGGAACAGCACCAAACAACTTCCTGTTAATCGTATCTATAGCAAATAAATTTCCAGTTGAACTCAACTGTGCGACTCCTGACTGAGTGAGTATTTTCAATCGCAACATGCTGTGAATCCAATCAGAATGTGAATTTTATTTACAGATATTCAACCTGATTTATAATTGTACATGGACATTCTCTGTTATTATTATTGAAGTGATTGAACTTTTGACTTTCCACACACCAGTTACACATGTAAATTATTTATTTTTACTATTTTATGTCGCTTTAAGGTATTATATGTGTCACGCAAACAGTTAGTAACTGTAATATGTCTCGCTTCATTACCATTTAAATCTTAATTGATTTATCTGGATTTTTTTATATTTTAAATAAATTAGGAGTTGGTTTGTAACTTATCAGTCATTTATTACATTTGGTAAGGTCCAGACCTAATTTACTGGACGAGTTTTGTAAATTCCGCTATAAACTAGGGACGAGTTGTAGATTCTATTTCTTACATGATCCAAAACATACATAAATCAACAAATTTTACGCTAAACCAACATCGTCTTCTATAAGGCATGCAATGACGTTTCACATAAATATGCATTGTTTAATTTGTTTTGATTACGTAAATAAATAGTCCCACATAAATGAAGACTCTTTGGCATATTTAATGACCTATATTTAATGACATAACTTTTCAAACTCTTCATTCATTATAGTTTGTTTGAAAAATATTGGAAGCCATAGTATTTTGAGACGTAGCATATGGAATGTGAACAGACAACAAACCGGAAGTCAAGGTCGCCTGGCACTATTTCCTGTTATTAAACAAATCTTTTAATATCACAATTTATAGAACGGGTTTATTGAATGGAATAAGGGTAGGATCATGTTATAAATTTATTCATTAAATGGACATGGTTCGTTCGAACCCAAACATTGTCGGTTGTATTTTTTATGACTACAATAGATTTTCCTGTGACATCTATTACACATAGGAAGGTAGTTTATGTATTTATTGGCCTATTTTGATACCGGGAAAAATTGAAAAGTGAATATTATTAGGTGTTTCCTGGATCGCAAACTGCCATGCAGCTTTAATATTTTAGGCTTTTGTTTTAGGTACCTGCCAGACATAGCTGAGACCCAGGTTAATCCTGACGAGGTCTCCTTTCTATGTAACCCAGAGAGAACAAAGGTGTTCAGCGGGATGAAGTTTATATTTCTCAACCCAAAACAGGTAATTTTGCTATTTAGTACACTATTTGGTTTATTAGTTAAAATATATCCTTACTAATGGGTATATTTTTGTCTTAAAACTATGAAATGTCGTTTGGAAAGTCACACAAATAGTATCTCTTTCCAGAAATAAACAAATGCCTGTAATGGATCTTTTCCCAGCTGTCAATCAAATAATTATCAGCAGATGTATTCTACCAATCAGCGACGGTTGTTTGCTGCATTGAAAATTCCGACATGATCTTTGTTCAGTCTAATTTAGATATCCGTGCATACTTTCAGTGTTAAATTGGCTGTTTTCATACAATGCATTTGTTGTCCAATCATAAAGTACTGAACTTTCGACTTGAGCACTTATGTTGGAAATATATCCATGACAAGTGTCTTTAATTTTGCATGACACTCATTATATTTTTCACATTTAAAGGCAAGAACAAGGTATGTTCCTGTGTGTACCAGCCTAAGTACCGATTGCAACAACAAAAAAATGCACATTGAAGCAACCGCTATGAGCCACCTATAATAACTGACTGGAATCATCCATAGTCATGTGTTCTTGCATTCTAATGAATTTAAAAATTTGAAGTCATTGAAGATGTAACTTTATTCTCGATATAGTTTCTGAAATTTTTTCTTGATAGTCAATTCTGTAATTAGCTAACACTTTGCTACCTTAATTTATTGATAGTTTAAAAAGATGAATCTGGCTGTCGAGTTAGGTGGAGGGATGCCAATGCTAATGGAAGAAGGTTGTGACATGGATAAGAAAATCCTCATTGAGAAAGGTTCTGTTGTCATGAATTGTGCACCAGATGACACAACACTCTCACAGATTGGTCAGGAGTGGGTGGAGCATGTTAGCAAGTACCTTAAAAGGTGAAGTCTTTCATCACGGTCAACTGGTGACCCATAATTATCATTTCTCATCACATTTGAAATATATGGACCAGTCTGGAGGGGGTGGATATAAGAAGCTATCATCTCTCTCAAAATGTGTCACTTCTCGGAGAAGTTACTTCTCTCTGCTTGCCATATTGCAGATCTTCAGACAGAAATGGAACAATGCTTATACATATTTTATACATGTGTACATTCACAAAAGGGATAAAACACCATAGCACCATTGCAATAGAAAATATTCACATTATTCACTTTATATGATCAAAAATGTGATTTTATGATAGGCGATTTAAGTCAGACTGAATACTGAGAACAGCCAGGTTGTCTAACCACAAACAGCTGGCACGAAGATCTGCATAATCCTCTATAGTATGCGGGAGTTCATTGGCTACTTGCTATAAGTGCAGATCTGTCAATTATATAAAATATTTTGTTTACAGCGATGAGATTAACTTAATTCTCTGGTGTGGTTATAATGGCGACTTTATATAAACATCACATGAAGAATATGGTCTAATTGTGAATGTGAGGTGGGTCGATTAATTAATTAACTTAATTCTCTGGTGTGGTTATAATGCTGACTTTAACCCCAAAAAAATCATATAAACATCACATGAAGAATATGGTCTAACCGTGAATGTGAGGTGGGTCAATTAATTAGAGCATATCTCTATGTTATATTTGAGAATCGATTAACTACTTTATTTGTTTTCTAATGATGACAGTGGAATATCGTTATCGTCTAATTTTTTTCAGACACAAGAAGAACATGATAATGGAAGCAGAACTGGGTTTCGCTGTGTTGTACTGTTCCACAGATAAACATTGCAATCCAGATCTAGATACATGTTTGTATTTTAGTTTGAACATACTAACTTAAGCTCAAGCCCAATTGGATCTGCAGGCTGGTCATGAAGGTTATAATTGCCTCTCTCCCAACTAAATAGTGATATAGAAAACAACATACGATGATGGTGATCATAATAGATATGCACAAGCCAGAAAATTGAAATGCTTGTATTCCAATATTCCCGGCGATGAAAGCACGCACTACCAATGACTAGCTCTAGGTGTAATTGAAAAAAATAAGCGGTCACTGTTCAAAAGACATCTGGGTTTATATATAATCCATGTAAATTATACCGGGCATTGCTCAATGTGTTGCTATCTATGGTTTTCGATTGGATAGACATCACCGAGGTATAGGATTATCCAATCAAGGGGATTTGGCGACCACTATTGTTGATCGCTGGTTCCATAAAAAACATGAGCACAGCTGGTTCAATTAAATTTTGACCAATCGTGGGAAAGGTCGCAGAGCAAAATACCCCATGGATCAAAAGTATCCATTTTTGGGTATATTACACAAAAATGTCCACATCAGGGGGCCAGCTGTATCCACCAGCACCAGATTGTATCCGGTGAATGTTCGCGATTTACTCATGAGACATGTCTATTGACAAAGAGCAAATCTGATAGATTTGGTCAATCATATCAACGACAGTGTGTAAATTTTAATTCATGTGTGGTAAAGAAAAACAATGTGCGTTCAGCCATATTTCACAAATACGTAAAAGAAACATAAATCTTTTATTCCCCACCAGTCTGCAAAAAAAACCCACAATTTGTGGTGTTGACTTATTTGCATATATTTTATATAACACTAATTTTTTTACTTTTAACTTGATACTTTTATCGGAAAGTTGTTATTCAGTACTTTTTACATCAAAATATTTCGATATCATAATGTCAAAGTTATGGTGCAAGATTGAAGAAGTCGATGGCTTGAGTTAGTTGGTTATGAATTTGTGATGGTATACAATGTATCACATCTCTTATCGTGCATTCACATGCTTATCTCAAGTAGCAGGCGTATCTGCATTGCTATTTTGCAACAAAGATGTATTTGTATGCTGACATGCTTGGGAGTATTGACACACATCAATGCTCATTTATATAATTAACAATTTATCACTGGCTTTTGAGGAAGATTATACTGAAATTAACACCGCACTAATGTTGCACTATTAAAAGACAATACGCTGTCCATTAATATGTCAAACTGCAGAAGAGGATAACATACTTCTAGATGCTTAGTGCTGTCAATTGCATTTCCATGTCTTAATCAGGCCTCAGCTCACAAGGCGACTCGGGCGAGATTGTCGCCTTACTGTCGCTGACTTCGCCCTATCGTCGCTCTAAGGCGAAATCGAAGTCGCCTTCAATTTTAGGGGGAATTTTTTTTTTTTTTTTTTTTTTCTTAATTATTTTTCTAGTTTTTTTTCCGGACATGTCTGGACATGTCCGTATATAGATGAATTGTGGCAGCCATCCCAAAAAGAAACAGACGATGCAGAGCCAAAGACCCAAGTGTTTAAAATAAAAAAATAAAATATGACCTATTGTTTTGTGTTGTTATTCGCCTTTGTTCCCTTTGCGGTAATGAATGTTAATCATGAATGTTTTGACACGCTGAAAACACGATGAGATGTTCGCATCTGTGTTGTTACTGACCATCGTGAGTGTCACAAATAAATGTTTTAATTAACTTAAAAGACTGCCGTCCCGCTTTTCAGATATAAAACAATTACGATATTATCAGAGTATGTACCAGGCGCTTCGGAAGTTCGTTTCGGTAACGCGTCGGACTTTTTGAAGAGACCGCGTCGGACTTTTTGAAGAGACCGACTTCCGTAAATAAAATAATGTCAAGTTTATTGCTTTAATCGGATTATACCAGTGATGTTGGCATTAATTAAGGGAGGCCATTAATGAATAAAAGCTTTTGCAACTCCTTTGTTAGTTAGTCCTTATTGTTTATTTTAGAGGACACCCACATTACAGCCGTGACCAAATTAAACTTAAAAAGTTACATGCATCATGACATGATTCAGACTGTACAAACGTATCTTCCAAGCTGCAGTCTAGGAAATAATACTACTTTCATTTAGTTAAAAAAGTAACTATTACTGTAACTTGATAATTGTCTTGCTTAAATGATAGCTACACAAAACATTTCCAAAAAATTTAAATGTATAATAACAATTAATAAAGTCAATTTTTTTTAGTTTTATTTGTTATATTATCTTTTTAAATTTTTTATTGTCAGATGTTATAAAATAAAGCGATATTTGAAAATTGTCAATTTTTGGTAGTCTCCCCACCCTGAAGTCTCCCTAAATTTCCTGAAGTCTCCCTAAATTTCCTGGAGGGAGACTTCAAGTCTCCCTGTTCTGGACCCCTAGGCTGAGGCCTGGTCTTAATCACCAAAATGATTGTAGATAAGCACTGATTAGCAAAATCCTAAGATTTCTTGACTAACTTATGCCTCAGAAATCTTAGGACGATACGAGAAAGCGCTCATGTGGTGTTTCGATGACTCAGTGCATCACAGAAGTGTGTGTACATGTAAAAAATGTAAATAATAAAACAGTTGTCAACCTTACTTTCGAAAATGAGACATGTGAGACAAATCTACATTTCTCACTCAAGCGCGGGCGACATCTATATAATGTTGATTGTTGTGTTTCAGCCAAGCAGTCTTTACTGCCTGTTCCCTCCCAGACATTCAGTGAGCAGGTGGCATTTACAGAGTCCGAGATCCTTGCAACAGATACAGAGGAATCTCAAATGAATAGGTATAGTGTGTTATTTAGGGTTTCTGCTAGGGTTATTTAACCACTGGGGGAATTCTCAGTCCTGTCCATCATCAAACTGCGTATATCTACCCCTCAATAATCTGATCATCTATTGGCTGTCGTCATTGTTGAGTGGTGGAAAAACACTCTATATTTTTTAGTGATAACATAAACAAAACATGCATGATTTCTATACTAAATACTCATAGACGACTAGTTCCCTTAGAAAATGTTCAGATAATAATTTCAACAAACGACTTATCCTTAGAACATTTCGCACCAATGAATATGAATTCTTCAGGACTTGTATTATATTTTCATCTGACTGTCGTCTGCTAATTTATCCTGATCACCCATCCAAATGAATAATAGACCATTCCAATGTATATCTTTATAACTGAATGGGAGAAACCATTTAGTATAGAAAGGGTTAACAAAGATATTTCCTAAAAATTTGAGATGTTAATTGTATAAGTTCCATCTAACCACATTCCCTGTAATAATTGGAGAACAATAATTAGTGACAGAACCTCCTGTGTACTAGTCTCTCTGGCTCAAAATTGTTACCTTATACCCCTGAACATATTCAGAATGTTCAGGAAAAATACACGCCATCTTTAAGCAGGAACAGGATTTGCGTGCCCGCCCGAAGGGCGGCACGAGGACGGTGTGAGCTCACCCGGAGGTCGCCCTTACGCCCTGTCTTGAATCTTCTTGGTCTTTCTCTTAACAGTCAGGTCGCGGATCGGGTGGAGAAGTCTTGAGATCGGGATCGGTCAGCGTCGCAGGTGTCTTGAATCTTGTCTTGTCTTGAATCTTCCATCTTTGCTTGGGCTTTGCCTTGTACTTTTGCCTTGATCTTTTTCTTTTTCTTTGCCTTGTCTCGGCATCTTGCAAAATGCGGGACGATCCAGCGATGATGCTGGATTGCGCATTTTCAGTTGGTTGTCCATGCCCGGGACCTTCCAATGGAGGCATTGGATTGCGGGCTGCTAAGAGAGTACGGGACGGTCCAGTGATTCCACTGGACTGCGTGCTCTCTTCTGTTACCGCCCGGGACGGTCCAATACACCTTATTGGACTGCGGGTCTTTTCTGGAGTGGGATACGGGACGGTCTAGCATGGCCTGCTTGACTGCGTATCCTAAAACCCGGGACGGTCCAATAAGCCTATTGAACTGCGGGTCTTTTCAGCCACAGAGAAGTTGTTTGCGTTGTAAACATTCCCTCATGATGTCACTGCCGCCAGTGTACTTTCCGCCAGATCGCGCAGGCGCTCTCTGATGGGTTCCACGTCAGCGATGGTATGCAGATCTACAATACGGGTGTGATACGGTGCTTGCAGTGCCATTCTCAGGGCTTTGTTTTGGACCACCTGGAGCATTTGGATCGCTCGATATGATGCCAGGTTGGTGACCACCGATGCGTATTCCATGATAGGTCTTACAAACGTTTTGAAGACTCTAAGCAGAGTGGCCATGCTAGCTCCCCAGGAAGTTCCCCTCAGCCGTCTGAGAAGATTAACTCGTTGCATGGTCCTCGTGGCTGTCTGCTTAACATGGGTTAGCATGGTGAGTCTGGAGTCCAAGGTGACGCCTAGGAAGGTCACCTCTTTTGCGGCAACTAAGTCAATGCCACTGACATTCAGTTTGACCACCGAATTGCGTTTTCGTTTCGTGAATATGGCGAATTGTGTTTTGTTTGCATTGATCTTTAAAAGGAAAAATAATGATTTTATTTAACCCTTCCATAACTGGAAATTACTGAAATTTTATGAAAACCTGTGCCAATGCATTCTGTTATATAATATGTGAATCTCCCACTGGGTGCCTGGTTTTGCGAGTCACATATATAAGAGAATACATTGGCATAACAATATTTACCTTGACCTTGTAAGCCAGTGAATTCTCTTATATATGCGAGGCTGCCTATGGAGACTCGCATATATAACAGAACGCACTGGCACATGGTCTTTAATTCTGCACCAGCACAGCTCCCGAAACATCAAAGGGTTAATAGTTGCATTTTTCATACATGTTAGAGCACATCTGAACCCAATATTTACTCTGATTCTCTTCAGGAAGAAGTCACTGGTGCCCAAGGGTGATGTTTCTATGATAAACCAAACCACACTGGAGGGCGACGGAGATAAGACGCGGAAATCTGAGGTAATTTACCATTCCATAACTGGAGCATCCTGAAATTTTGCGAAAACCCTGTGCCAATGCATTCTCTTATATATGCGAGTCTCCCATAGGGAGCCTCGCATATATAAGAGAATGCATTGGCATAACAGTATTTGCCTTGACCTTGTAAGCCAGTGCATATGGGAGACTCGCATATATAAGAGAATACACTGGCACATGATATTTAATGCTGCACCAGCGCAGCTCCCATCATGAAAGTGTTCACTCCATTCTCCAGACTAAATCCCCCCTCCCACACAAAAATTCTTTTTCCCAACCTGTATGCATCAGAGAAAATGGGATATTTTTATGTCATAGTTATGTCATGAAAAGAAATTGATGTATTCAGTGTTCACGCTGGCGGTAGCCATTTTAGCCATTGGCGAAAATAAGTTGTAAATGGCGAAAAAAAATGACCATATGGGGAAAAAAATGGCTAAAATAATTTCCTCCCAATTGTGTCCAGTCATGGAGGCGATTATAAACACGCCAACTTAGTACTCGGTCTAATTACATCATGCGCAGCTAACATCCGCACAACAAAAGCATCGGCACCTCGTGTATGTTATACGACCCAATGTGCTTGGATCAATTTGTAATAGGTGTGCATTGCCATGGTGTTGATTTCATATTGTGTCAATGGCAAACGCTTTGTGTTGTAATAAAAACAACTTGTGAGTGGGGATCAGTGAATGATGCTTTAAGTACCCGGGGTTTTCATTGCAAGTCACATTTCCTAAATGAATTGTAAGAGAAAGCTAGATTTCAGTGACCATGTTACATTGGTATTGTTTTATTTTGAAAATAAAATGTAATAAACATTCAATTTATCTCAAAATATGTTCCAAAATAAGTTGCTAAAGCAAATGCAAAGTGGCTAAAAAAAATGGCATTTGGCTAAAAGAATGGCTAAAGGAATTTCTGGGCCAGCGTGAACACTGGATGAAAAATCCACGTTATACATCAATATATAAATTGTTTTCCCACTCCCAGAAACTTTGAACATGTTACTCTACTGTAAAGATGTTATTCCACTCTCGGAACTGCATCATGACATCATTTGTTCACATTGTTTTTATCCTTGCATATTTTGTTAACAGAAAAGGTTGGTCAAGTTGTAGCTTCAGGAAAGTGGTAGGCCTAACAATGTGCTTGATTATGCTTTGGTCATAACAAACTGGTGTAGAAAATATAATAAACACAACATTTAATTGTTCTCAGTAACGTGCGATGTTTCTTCTCTCGTGAGGGGCTAGGATTATTTTCACTCGGCTAGCACCTCATGAAAATAACCCGCAGCATCTCAAAATCATGCGCTACTCTTGGCCCAAGATGCAGGATTAGTCTCTCTTCTTAGTCTATTTCTGAGATAGGAAATCTATTATTGCATGTTTTATTAATGAAGCACAACACATTTTAATATTTTGAGATTGGATTTTGATTCGATCTTGTTATATATTATATTCTTTATATGGCTACCATTATTACTTACCATTTTTCTGTCAGCTTGATTAATTTTGCTGCATAAATTCATACTTTTAAGGTGCAAAATTTGATTAGATCAAAGTTAGTCATGCAGTTGGATTTGTTATGAATTTCAGTCCATCAATGGGCTCACTACAGGACTGTGCTGTCAGTTGATTTGCTGTTAAAACTGAATGAAAAACCTCTGACAATATGCAACAGAAATATTAACTTAATTTACGGTAATGCTTCTAAAAATCGTGATCTATGGCTTTGTGACTAAATTATTTGGGGTCGACTGATCAACCCTGACATAAAAATAGCCAATCTGATCTGTTGCCGAAATTACAGTTTACATAAGGAAACAATATGCACTTTAATACTTGTTTATTCCAAGATAGGAAAACTAGTGTATATAGTGTAAATAGTGTATATTTGTTTCGTTAACTTTTATTTCATGTTAATCTGCGATTGGATTATTAACCCATTCTATTCTGAATTGATTCTCCTATAAAAGGATACACTGGAACAGTTGATTATTCATTTGGAGGCATGTTCAGGTAATAAAAGCAGATGACAGACAGAAAAAAAACAGATAATCCAGGAGCAGAATGATTCATATTCATTGGTAAGAAATGTTCAGATAATAAGTTGCCTATGGTCATTTGTTGAACTTATTATATGAACATTTCCTAAATGAACTACTCATTAATGAGTATTTAGTATAGTACGGTTTAAAGCAGTTCCAAAATAATTGTTCCATACAGTAACAGCATTCAAGTTAGCTGGTCACCATTAGTTGACCGTACATGGTGTCTGCAAGAGGTGAGTGCCTTTTAGGGTTATTCTTAGCTTAAACTTCCCCTCCGACACATACTATACCCATGCTTGATGTCCCGATTTCCAGATTAACCCTTTCTATACTAAATGGATTCTCCCACCCAGTTATTAAAGTATACATTGGATTTGTCTTATTCATCTGGAGGAGTGTTCAGGAAAAATAAGAAAGATGACTGATAATAAAAGTGCAGAAGGAGTCCTATTTATTGGAGGGAAATGTTGAGATAATAATTTCAACAAATGGCCTATGGTCGTTTGTTGAACTTGTTATCTGAACATTTCCTTAGGGATAACTACTCGTCAAAGAGTATTTAGTATAGAAAGGTTAATCGTATGCGTACCACAGTATCTCCCACAAAATAAAACCAAGGTAATTTTTTTCCCAGTTAACGCTGAGCACCGGAGAGAACCATTTTATGGTAAAACTAAATTCTCTTCAAGGTAACACACATCGACAGTTATTGAAAGATATTTAGGTGAACATTGCTAAAAGCCACGTATTTTATTTCTACATCATTATTTATACCTTGTCAAATAACACATGATCCTAACTTCCTGTTACAATTTTTCTGGTTTTGTAGAACTTGTGAAGGTTTATTTGGAATATCTCATTGTATAATGTTTTCATTAAATTTGTAAAGTTGGACATTGACTGTTTGTTCTGTTCCAATTTTTCTGGTTATGTAGAACTGGTGTTAGCTTGTGAAGGTTTATTTGGAATATCTCATTGTATAATTACTCTAGTAGCTGAGGGCGTTTTGTATGCACTTTTATGTCCAGAGCAAAACTCTTCACGAATCCACTAATTGAAGGTACACGAACAATATTTGGTTGGTGACACATTTCCCATTGAGGGCGAAATGGGTCAAATTGCCACGCCCCTTTTTGCGCGAAGTACTACCACCCGCCGTGACTATATCTCCAGAACCGTTGGACATAGGGGGTCGTGTGACCACTCAAAATGTGCAGAATGGCCACATTATGGGGGGTCAGTAATACATTTTCATATCCAAAAGTCAATGGTTTTTAAGATAATTGCCAAAAACCAAAAACAATCCATTTTTAAGGGCCCAATTTTGGGGTTCAGCACTTTTATCTCAAAGCTGAGCCCCCAATTCAAATTTTATTGATCTATATCCATCGGTGCCACATATAGTTATAATTTCTGTACCATTATTGGATGAGATTGACCTCCAAGGAGCTCTTGACCCTGAAAATAAGGTTTTTGGATGGAATATATTGGTCGTAGAAAGAAAAACAGACATTTTCCCAATAACAAAGATGTTGAGGAAATCATCAATTATACGGTATTTGATCAGTAACCTAAAACTCCTACAAAAAGGTTACCTGGTGAAATAATTTGAATGTAGTTCATCTTTTGTTATCTAGATTCCATGGCCTTTGATGTGAGATGGCTGCCAAAATGGTTATAAATGGAATGACATATATCACATTAGCAATATACTTGTAAATGAGTTCAATGTGTTATTTTCTTTAAACTTATGGGAGAACAGGGTGTTTTTATGGTATTCTAATGTTGAATTGAATTATACTCAGCCCACAAGTAGGTTTAGTAAATGTTGAGTTACTACAATTTGATCAATCAGTATGATTCAGTAGTCGAGCAGGTTGTGTCTTTATCAGTCCCACATCAATTTTGATTGGCTGCATCACCATTTTGTATAAAGGTTCTACAATTTCCCTAACATGTACATTATTCTAGAACAAATAATGGCTAGCCTGGAGTGAGTTAGAAGAAAAATACAAGCATCAGTTGATATGCAGATATAAATACATACAAATCTACATTCTGCATGTAGCCATGCTATGCAATCCTCCCTCATGTTTCAACTTATCAAGGAAAAATGATCACATTACCAATGTCTATGATAGTCAGATGTTTTTGTAGATTTTGTAGATTTGTGGATGTTGTAGATTTTGTAGATTTGTGGATGTTGTAATGCAATATATATCTCCATTATAGTTGCACAAATTTATTTTTCATTTCGTACCTTTAAATTTACTTTTATTTTTTATGTATGTATATGTGCCACTCCAAAAATGTCAGTAAAAGTACTGTAAACCGTTTGGTTTGATGTTATAGGCACATGAGATATATATATACTTTACATGTCAAATATTGTGAACCCTGCAGGTACGTTTATGTGTGTCAGTCGCCTTATGTGTGTGATGTACATGCAGTAACTACATGTATATTGTAGTGAAATTTATGGTCTGCACTCTGCAGTATTTCAAAAACATGCTATGGCCATGCCTACATATACATATGTACACTGATTCAAACACAATGATTGTCAGGTTATAATCTATGTTTGAGGAAAGTTACTATGTATTTTTCATTTGTGTTGCATTTGTCAATATTAATGGGTCCCAGGAGTCCAGATGTTACTAGTGCAGAGCCCATTTAATTTTCATGAAACTGGTGGACTTCATGTCTATACTCCTAAATAAACATGACTCTGAGTCTTATCAGACCAAGACGGTATTGTGTAGGTTTTACTAGAATTATATTTAGAAAAGACTCAACCATTATTTTTCCACTGCCCTTATCACAATATATTCATTTGGCAGTATTCATCCCAAGTTTAGTGGTGATGCTAATACATTTGGTATGATATTCAGGTAGAGCAAAGCGATCTGAACGAATCGAGGATAAGCCACAATGTGTAGAAAACATTAAAAAACATGTATATTGTGAAATATTTTAATAATGGGTGCTGGTTTTTACAAACTGGCCATAATTGAGATGACTATTCCTGTTGTTTACCAAACATCAGCGTACACAATACAATTTTGAAGTATATATGTTCTTGAATGTTGCATACAGGCACTGACTTTTGCACAAATTGCTCGGGTTAGCCAAACAATGCAAAAATAACCAACTTTAGGTAAAATGATGGTACTTGACAGAATTGCTTTGACCTACAAACATATCAATCCAGCAGTACCCATCAGCATAATATAAAATTATCAGGACCACTTAACCTGAGGTGGTATTGAAAATGAAAATATCTTTAAAATGGTAAGTTATGAGGGCTATTAGCTATTATGAAGAATTATGTTAGTGAAATTATAGACCCTCATCTTCTCCAACCTGCAAGTGATGCAACTATCATGGCCAATCAAAACTAATGTGGGACTGACAAAGGCTCATTCTACTATTGATTGAATAGTGATCATTCCATCATTTCCTAAAACTTTTTGTGAGATGAGTTGTCCTTTTGTAAGAATTGATTACTTCTGAAATATATACTGGTATATATGGTCATCTCCCATCTGATTACAACATGTTTTTACTATGCCCAGGTGCAATACCCATTTTAGGATCGCAACATGTGGCTGCTGCATGAAGCAAACAGCTGGTCATTCCATTTAGTAAAAGTGTTTAGCATGTTTCATATCTTGGTCACTTAAATCAGATCAGCTGTTAAATGTTGATAACAAATTTTGAAAACCTGTTTTGTTCAATCTGTACATTTCTGTTGATTAGAGCACAATTGTTACCTGATTTTTGGTAAAGCACACCAGTTTCCAAGGCATGTTCAGTCATGAAGAGCTCACGTTGTGTGTCGGGATCAACACATCCTCAGCAGCAATTTCCAGCTAATCCCATTGTGTGTGGTCAATTGTGCTCTTAAGTCGATCAGAGAATTCGGATAGTTCTTTAAAAAGTGTCATACATATGCTGTGGCATTGGTGGTATTGTATACTTGTGGTGCGTAACATGCTGAAATCGTTTTTTGGCAATTATCTTAGAAACCATTGACTTTTGGATATGAAAATGTATTACTGACCCCCCATAATGTGGATTTTCAGGGTCAAGAGCTCATTGGAGGTCAATCCCATCCGATAATGGTACAGAAATTATACCTATATGTGGCACCGATGGATATAGATCAATAAAATTCGAATTGGGGGCTCAGCTTTGAGATAAAAGTGCTGAACCCCAAAATTGGGCCCTTAAAATGGATTTTGTTTTTGTTTTTGGCAATTATCTTAAAAACCATTGACTTTTGGATATGAAAATGTATTACTGACCCCCCATAATGTTGCCATTCCGCACATTTTGAGTGGCCACACGACCCCCTTTGGCCAACGGTTCTGGAGATATAGTCACGGCGGGTGGTAGTACTTCGCTCAAAAAGGGGCGTGGCCATTTGACCCATTTCGCCCTCAATGGGAAATGTGTCACCAACCAAATATTGTTCGTGTACCTTCAATTAGTGGATTCGTGAAGAGTTTTGCTCTGGACATAAAAGTGCATACAAAACGCCCTCAGCTACTAGAGTAAATGTTTTCATTAAATTTATAAAGTTGGACATTGAAATAAGTGCACATTTAACAATTGCCTCTGCCGTTTGTGGCGGTAGTTAAAAAAATTCTCAAGACAATTATTTTATCTGTAGGTTAAATTGACATTTTTGTCACAAACTTTTACATATGATATCAATATTTTGCAGTGACAATGAAAACACCCTAAATATATATCTATAGATTTAATATTAACTTTTCAGTTTTGTTAAAAATAAAAACACAATTGAGATTCCTTGACTTTATCTACTGGTATTGCTATAGACGTTCACTATTTGGACTTCACTAAAACCAGATACAGTAATGCCCTAATAAATCGACTTCGTAACCACAGCACAATTATGGGTAACTTTTCAGGATTTAGTCGGAAATATGGCTTGTTGCCATTCATCGGAAAGCTCTCGCCGAGAGCTTTCCGATGAATGGCAACAAGCCATATTTCCGACTAAAACATGAAAAGTTACCCATAATTATGCTGTGGTTAAGAAGTCGATTAATTAGGGCATTACTGTATTTGCAGTTGGCTGCATGGACTGACATTTCCCCCACCCAGTGTTTATATGTGTCTCATTCCCCCAACCCCTAGCAAACACTGCGAATAGATTTGTTAGTATACTATAATCTTCCCTTGTGTTTATGTAATCTCCCATATTACAGGAGCTGCCTTCACCTGTTATTCCCATCCAAGATATGAGAGCACTGGAGAAGGAGACAGAATCTCCCTCAGTACAGTTCACGCCGGGACGACAAAGCAAGAGGTTATAAGCTTTATTAAAATTTTTCCAAACTGAGTATACTATGGGTGTGGTGACTTAATTTTGTAACAGCTTAAACTGTATATCGTCGGTGAGCTTCCAAAACCTCATATCGGCAATTTTGTAAAACTTCATAAAGTTGAAATAGTCACCTCACCATTGGTTGTTTTACATCCAACTTATGGATAACTTCTCTGCCGATGTATTGAACGTTTCTTTGATTATAATTGAAAAGGCATTTAAGCAAAATCTATATCTTTTAATTCCGGTTCGACATTTTCTAATTAGTACATGCAGAATTATTAATACCTTGTACCTGTTCTTTGTCTCTATGGCTTAAATTCTATATATAGATTCAAAACCTCATACATGTATAAGAAAAAAATACATGTATAAGAAAAAAACATGAGAGCGGGAAAGAATTCTAAGTGAACAATACCTTGTATCAAAGGGGCCACGGGGCAAACAAAAAAAACAGATTTCTTATTGGCTAAGCGGCACCAGGATAATTACCCAGCTGTACTTAGACCCATAGATTCCGAATCTGTAAAACAAAAATTCCCACCAAAACTGCTGATACAACATCTTGGAAGCTCACCGACGATATGCCACAGTTTATTTTTAGCAGAGCTATAGCCATCACTCCTTGTCCATCATCCGTCATCAATTCTTTGAACATCATCTTCTCCAGATCCATAGGACTGAATGCGTTCATATTTGGTGTGGATGCTCCCTCGGTGACTCACATTCAGATTTGTGAAAATGAGGTCAGCAGGTTAAATAGATACGAAGCCAGGGCCATAACCCTTTCCCTCCATAGTAATTCTTAAATGACTTCTTCTCAAGAAACATCAGGCCTATTCAGCTTATAATTGGGTATATTGACTGGGATTTACATTTGTTCAAATGGTGTCACCAGGTAAAATAACATAACTTTTTCTCTCCATAGTAATTCTTTAAGTGTTTTCAGACCATATTTGTTGTGAAGGCCACTGGGATAAATGGGATTTAGATTTGTTCAAATCGAACTGTCTGTACAAAAAGGGGCCAGCTATATATTTTCATGTTGGACTAACAATTCCCTTCCAAATATTCTGTTAAAACTTCTTTCACAAAACTATTCCATTCGTTGATTGAACATTGTTTATTTAGATTGCTATAGCAAGATATGTTTCCCATGTTGCGAGATAAAACTTGCACCACATTTATAGGGACTGTCAACCCTTCTAGTCAACAATAATTACCATAATAATTTATTCCAGTTTCTTTCATGAAGCACCCCTGTATCAGCTGCCTGTATTAATTTGTGTAAGTTTTGGTTGGGAGATCTTAACCCAATTCCAGGGACATACCTAGGCGGTCTCTGTTGGGGAGGGGGGCTGTACACCTTGAATGTTCCAACTACACCCTCTCCCACTCTTGATCCAGCCCAATCCATTTGCAACCCTTTGCTGGAAATTTCCAACCTGACACCCCACTAAGGTAGAAAATTTCTAATTAATAGCCATATCACTCCAAAGTTTTGAGCAAAAGTAGAAAAATATGCTACTGTTGGTCTGAAAACATCAAATTCTTCACTATGTACTGGTTGTAATATCAAGAAATAAGAACAGTTTCAACCGATATGTGGTGTAAAATTCCACTCACCATGTTCCTGCCCAATTCAACCAGTTCATGCCTTTTGACTACAGCTGATATGGCTATATGTACTTTTACATGTGATCTGTGTACCTTTAAATATATTTCACAACATACTTGTATATTACCAATTCATATTTTCACTCCCAGATGGCTATCCAATTTGTTGCTCTCGTAGTGGCATGGCTTGGAGTTGCGGCCATTTTGATAGCCATTTCATGGCTCTGATTTTATTATTTTCTGTCCGTGTCACTCTATTTCGCTCCAGTATTCAAATTATGCACAAACTGTTATAACTGTGTAATCCTTTTGCCACAATGTATCTTATAATGACTTATTTTGAGAAATTATGTAATATAAACAACCATGTTGGCCGCCATCTTGGATAACAAAGTAACAAAGTTTCCCCAAAGAGGATTTTAGCAGATTTTGGATATGTTTTACATTGGACTTTCCTGCATAGAATGAACAAAAAATGCTTCTCTACCATTTTTTTGCTGGTGGACGCCCATATTGGAATACCACAACCACATATTATCTCTTTCATTTGAGCTTGAAATGCTGTGATCTGAGTCAGGGTTGGTTTTAATGTTATCTTTTATGTGATATTTTAGCATCTTTATGCCAAGGGTTCTCTTTTCCTTCAAATCATTTTACTTTTTAGGCTGAGAGATAAAGAAGATGAAAATGAATTCCTCCCTGTCAAAAAGATAAAACAGGAAGTTATTACACCTGATACTCTGAAGGAGAAGACAAAAGCTCAATGTTCACCACATAGGAATGTTAATATCAAAACCGAGAAACAAATGCCAGTAACTCCTGGGCCATCATATGTTGTGGAAAGTGAATCAACTTCACATAAATCTAGGACAAGGAGTTCCCATTCTGTTTCTCCTGTTAGAGATGTGTCACCTGACCAACTTTTCGGGAGTTCGCCATCACCTAAGAGGAAACCAAAACCGCAGGCGACAGTCAGGAAGGAGAAGAAAATAATAGAAGATGATGACGACGATTTAGATGATTTTGTATCCAGCAATAATAAGACTCATGCTTCTGAAGTGAGTTCTGACACGTGTGTGACCTCAAGATCAACTAGGAAAAGTTCTAGGAACAATACCAGTGGTGATGATGATTCAAGTTCAAATGAATTTGATATGACATCACCAAAACGTCTTCCAAGAAAAGCAGAATCACCATCATCGAGGAGAATAAAGAATTCACCATCACTTAAACCCAGAGAAATAATTGAGTCACCATCACCAAAATCAAGAAGAATAGAGAAATCACCATCACCTAAACCCAGAGACATTGTTGAATCACCATCACCAAAATCAAGAAGAATAGCGAAATCACCATGTCCTAAACCCAGAGAAATTGTTGAATCTCCATCACCAAAATCAAGGAAAATAAAGAAATCACCATCACCTAAACGCAGACCAATAATTGAAGATAGTGATGATGAGCTGTTTAGTGATGTGGTAGTGAGAGAAAGTGTTGATGTTGACAGTTCGACGAAGTCTGGCCACAGTAAAAAAGATGTTTCTCCAGCCGGAGCAGTGAAACAAGAAGTAATTGAGGAGGTTGGTATTTGATAGAAATGAAGTGCATAAAATTCCAGGCGAACAATTGGTTTGTTCACTTACGGGTTACTCAAAAACAAAAGTCACATGAACGATGCATTAACATGACAAAGCTGGCCTAACATTCCCACCTGCACTATTCGTGATACACGGACATCATAATCAATTATTGGATTCACTTAGACATTGAATGTAAATCTGGACAGTGCTAAGGCCTAAAAAAAAACATGTTTGTTTCCGCTAACGAGCTGGGGAAAAATAGGGACGGTAGGCAGGCAAAACTTTTTTTTTTATTAAATATTTTTATTTTTCTATATTTTTAACAATATGTGTATAATACTTTATATGAGCCCACATTATGGACTTCTTATAGTCTCAAGGTGGTCAACCCATGGAATATAGAAACAAGAAACTCAGATTCAAAGTTACAGATGATATATATTTCTTTCTTCATAAGAATATCAAATGCATTCCGCTGTGTGGTGATTTCCAAACTTGATATGGTTTATGTTGAATGCTGACAACTCCTTAACTTTCATTTCAACATTTATGTCGAATGGCGCTGACTCAGCCGATGTATGGCACCTCACTTTAACCTTACTGAAGTCAGTCTTATCCGGGTTTCAATTTTGGCTTCGTTGTCTATCGATCTTATCTCTTTTTTGCTTCCGCAGTGGACACATTAGTCCAGTTAGATAGCCACAACAACGTGCTGGCCTACGGAGGTAGCCATTGTTGCTGTTGTTGTGGTGTGAATTATGTTTACTTTCCAAATCACCGGCTGTTTTCAATGGGAGATACGTATCTATTTATAGTATGTGGGTATTTCCACCGGAAGCGACCGCCGTGCTTTTATCTCTGTTAAATACGTGAAACATTCACAGATACCATTATTTTTTTTAAGTCAGTTTTTCGATCGCAATAAAAAGTTTAGACTCGCCGCTTTTAAATAGGGTCGGTCAGGTTAGCAGAAACAAACGTCTTGTTTTTTTAGGCCTAATTATTGGTAGTATTGTGGAATACACTTTAGTTGGTTTGCTAGGAGAAATTGCTGACCATAAAAATTTGCCCTTGAACAATTTTATTTGATACTTATTCAAAGTGTTACTCAAGTTCTCTGGGGGACTTGGGCCAGCCAAAAAATATATGTAGGTTTATCCATTTTTCCTGGATGCCCGAACAATGGATTAAAAACCAAAAGGAGACCATGTAACCTGCTTGTAGATTAAGGTGAATCTAAAAATGTTATGAAAAAGTATAAAGGCTTGTGTAGTTGACCTGTATGATGAAAAGGCATGGTAGTATTAGTTACCCTGTGTCTGTTCACATAGTACAGGTTTTAATCTACCTGAAGCCAGCTGTATCCCATTAGGCCAAATGTGATATGACTGACTTCGAGTAGGTAAATGCCATACTATGTGAATAGACATGGGGTAATGAATTTATCTGTTGACTTTCAGTTCCCGATAGCTCTTAGAGCTCTTTCCATCAATGTATCACATTATTATTATCAATAAATTTGAAAAATGATCAAGGAAATATGGGTTGATACAAAAATCTGACATGGCACTGAAAGGGTTAATATAAGCAGTTATTTTTGCAGATATTTAAAAATTTATACATCTGATGACTCCCGCATTAAGAGCATGGCGTAACTACCATAGGGAAATTTATTTTCTGAAATGAGGCTCGTAATATGTGTGTATCAGTGTTGTGCTTTGCTAAACTTGGGTCTGGTTCTTTGACTTGGTCATTATTAGCATCTAACTGTGGCTGATTAGTCTACATTTGAGGATTTTTGTACAATCCTACTGTGATCCTATAAGGCAATTTTTGTTTTGTAAAACTGAAGCAGATGGATGAATACGGATAAACATGACATGATAGTACACAATACACAGCATGTCAATCCAAAAGAACATGCATGTTTTGCTTGGGTGTAGATCATGGATAACCATGTATGGAATACATTACATTTATACATCTTGCTGCAAAACAATTGCCTTCCATGATTAAATGTTAGAGTAATCTACCAAGTCCCCCATACATATTGTCGCTATAGTGAAGGCCCCCCCCCCCCCCCCCCCCATGGCTCGGTTGTTAATGTAATGAGTGCATTAGGCAGCCACAAGCTTGTGAGGCTGGTTCAAATTCTGATGAGCATTGATTTATGATCCACATAAAGTGAGCGTAACCAGGATCATGTTACTGTATCTGGGCAAGGTTTTCGGTTTAATAGAAGTCACACTTCTGGGAAATTATCAAGAAAATATGCTTATTTATTATGACTGAAATTCATTTGGGGAAATTCAATAAAACATCCTGCTAAATTTGGTACACCTACTTTGAAAGTTATTTGTTTTTCAGATTGAAGATACTGAAGAAAACACTAACGATGGATACCATGTGCCACCAGATGGCTTTTTAACAACAAGAAATGCACAACGAAAGGTGGGTCTTGATGGTTCGTTGATTGAGATTTGGCATTGCTGGTGAGACCAAAAGGCACTTAAGCAGGTCACCCAAATGAGCTAAATATCTCAATGTGATTAAATGTGATTCTATCATTTGAATAATCCTAGCTTGTTTAAACCTCCGAATATCAAAACATACCTGCATGGAATATTTTTGACTAGACAACTCATTCTATACTAAACACTCATTAATGAGAAATTATCCCTTTAGGAAATGTTCAGATATAAGTTCAACAAACGACCATAGGTCATTTGTTGAACTTATTATCTGAACTTTTCCCTCCAATAAATAGGACTCCTTCTGCACCTTTATTATCTGACATCTGCTTATTTTTCCTGAACATCCCTCCAGATGAATAATAGACCATTCCAATGTATTATTTTATAACTGAGTGGGAGAATTCATTTGGTATAGAAAGGGTTAATATAGCCCTGAGAAATGTGCTTTCTTTCTTATTATTTGCCATGCAAACTCTTGCAAATACTCCTGGAGGAAAAATAGGTCTATTTTTGTCTCCAAAATGGTAATTTTTGCACCATATAAAGTCCATACAAAAGAATGGAAATAGGCGGGAATGTGGCAAAAGCAATAATTACTAGATATAATGTGAAGCTCCAAACCGCCACAGGCCTGGATTGTTATTAATTTACTAATATAACATTTCCACCTTGCATGTTGAATATTTTGGTCTGCTTATTTATTTAATTTGTTCCTTTCTCTGGTAACATGTTCAAGTGTCCCTGAGCAGAAATTACCCCCACTGATAAAATTTCAAGTCACCAGTAGTCTGTTGTCATCGAGAACTTAACTAAGACATGGCACAGTAATGGGGTCTGAATGTTGCCTGTAATTCAAAATTTCACATGTTAACTTTGTCAAAATAAATAGTGATTTCTCATTGAAACCAGCTTTATTTAAATAAGGTCGAATCAACAGTCTCTTTATGGTCGACTTTACTTGCAACTAATTACACACTTAGCCACTGAGAGCTTTCCGATGAATGGCAACAAGCCATATATTTCCGCTAAAGGAAGCCGTTCACACTGAACTATATGGATAGATGTCCTGCGTTTGTAAAACCATAGTAGAAAAGGGGTTAACTTTTTGTGTGTGGTCGCCTACGGTACCTCGCGGTCTTGCTCGGATTAGTCACGCATGCGCAGTCCCAATATAACCGACTGAATCCGCCAGTTTATTTTCTGCTACCAAAGAGAGAAGTCTAAAGGGAGTATTGTTCCGAATTTGTCGTTTAACAACTAGACAACAAATTCAATTTATCGATACAATAATTACTGGTCGCCTACGCGTTAGTTTTTAGAATTATTGTTTCGAATTCACGGACCGTTTCGCTTCAAAACATACAATTGTTCCGTGTTTTCGAATAGGCGGCGGACTTAATATTTTTCGAATCTGAAAATCGACATTTCGCCATAATCAGCCGCCATTACAAGGCCTTACGAGGCGCATAGACTATTGTGAACAATTCATCTATGTAATTATTATAGAACCTATAAGGTATGATATAATTTGTCAGATATAAAAAATGCCACGTGTTTGTTACCGGAAGTCTCCTAATTTCGTGGGAATTTATTTACGCGTGGACATTTATTTAGCAATAATTACTGACGCTATTTATCATAATGTTATGAACTACATTCTTTCTCATAATACTTTGTTGTTTTATGGCTCAATACAACTGATCCAGATGTGTTGGTCACATTTGAACTTAAAAGTTGATTACAATTTACATCTGGGTTTATCAATTCAATGTAAAAACAGTAGTGTCATTATTACTTTAATAAATTGACAGAGATTGATATTGGACAAGTGTTATAATTATGTTCATGGTTTGATTCTCGTAACGGAGCATCACCTTCAATGTAACAATCTCAGCCATGTGCTAGCGGACCGGGGATTGCACCCTGGTCAGGGTATTCTGACAGAAATCAGAACTCGGTCCGATACCAAGTTTGTCAGGCTAACAAGTCCCATTTGAGATTACTGAATAAAATCCGAATGCAAATGCCGATTTTCCCCATTACAACACTTGTTCAGGTATGTTGTCGTGGGTGCACTACGCTGCACATGTACACACCTAGGTGTGTGCATGTTACAGCACACTACTGGAGTCGCTAGATCTCATCTAAACAACATGCTTTCACAAAATACTTTGTGTTTTCTGTTTTAACACTGTCACACATGTCTCCTATGATTTAGATGTGTTGGTCGACGCTTGAATTTATCAGACTACAGTTTATCAATATCAGAAAAATAATGACTGTTGTCGTACTAAGATTCGTTAGTGTCATTAATTTCAGACAGGGATTGACATCTGACAGGAGTCAGAATTCTGTTGAGTACATGATTCGATTCTCGTACAGTGCTTCAACTTCACTGTCAAAATTTATAACTGCTAGCATTTAATGATTGCAAGCATGACACTAAAATTAATCGTGATGACAGTTTCACTATTGTCTCAATTCCAGATTTTAGTTATTCTGAATTGTATCCAAAAATTAACCCATCCTTTCAAAATTGCTGGGTTGTATCTCGACAAAATGGTGTCTCCTTCCGGAATACAAACATAATTGCTTTCCTTCCTGTGTAGGTTTACCGAAAAGAAGCGGGGGGGGGGGGGGGGGGGGGGGGGGGGGGGGGGGGGGGGGGGGGGGGGGGGCTGGATTACTACGATTCTGGATATGGCTCTAATTGGGACACAAAATTACAAATCATGGGTGCTCCGGTTTGCATTCTCTAGAGTAAGGCAAGAGGCTTATCGTCACTCTGACGGTGTTTACTCATGGTTTCACTATCTAAAAATATATTTGAAGATACTTTGGTTTGAACAACCTTTCCCCTTCTTGATTCAATTATGTGAATGATTCCAGCCTGACAGGTATTTAGAGTCGTGGTGACTTGACCCCTCCAGGTAACTGGCCCACTGGCAATAACTGGCGACCGTGGCCTGGATGACGTTCCCCAATGAATAACGATATAATAGCAGTGGTATTCCAAGACGAGGAAGGTGGGGGGAGACATTATTTATGACAAGTAACCATATCAAATGTGAGCTTGGTACAAGAACAGGCTGTACATCCAATACAGCATGTTTTGTTCATAAAGGGCATGGTAGGTATTTTGAAGGTATTCATGGACTAGTTGGAGTCTCAATGAATTTTAAAATATATACGTGTCCCGACCTTTCATACCGTTGATATGGCGAATATACTTCACACACGAATGAAGCATATTTACATGGAAAGCATTTATATTGCCATGTGTCCCACGACCACTGCCAATAGCCTTTCCGACAAGAGGCCATCAGCATGGCTCTTCATACTTCTATTGCCCATATCAATTTGATTATCTGGCACATAGACAATAAAACAGGCGAAGACGTTTGCGCTGTCCAGCTAAGCTTTCGAGGAAGCTCATTGACCAGCATTACCGACCTTTCCTAAGACGCAGGCAGGGGACCACCCCGATCGAGTGGCATCCCATCCCCATGGCACAGATGCCCGATCATACGGGCCTGAAGCCATGCTGCCAACTGCGCATTTCGGTCTATGCTGTCCTCTCTTCCTTAAACATGCCATAAGCGGGACCACTTAGGTCGGGGGAGTTCCTCTCTATCTTGGCTCTTCAAATTAAAATAAAACAACATTATAAAGGGATGTGTATCCTTTACTAGGAGGATGATAATTTCATTCCTTTCCTTCCTAGGGGAGCCATTTTTAGAGCGGGTCTTCCCCTAGTTTGCTGCATGCTTCACACTAACCGACCTATCACACACCTAGGTCGTTCTGCTGCATGTTTGGGGGGGGCAGAGGCTCAGACCTGAATATTCCGTATGGTGACCGTGAAAATTTACCTGTGTTCATCATCTGACTACATTTTACATCATTTGAACTGATTTCGGTTGTAGAAGGCGCACCTTCATTTCTTAGAATCGGATCGCGGTGGGTATTCCGCTGAGAACGCGGACTGCTCTCAGGTGCCTAGTGGTCGTGATGGCCTAATAATAGTAATGTGTGTGGATTTAGGCTGAACATAATACTTGTGATTGCACATTTTGCTGTCTGTCTCCATTCCAAAGGATGGTGCTCGTTTCTCCGAAATTAATACTCGTACCGACACTATTGTTTTGGCACCTGAGAGTAGCGGTTTGCTTTCTCATCGGATGCTCTGGTCACCTGCGGTGTTCGGCCATGTTCTCTGAGGGGCTATATATATATCTTTAATGATACATTGGATTGTGCCAGGGATCTCTGCTCTGGCTCCGACCATTGGATTGTTGGGCGCAGTTTTAGTAGGGTCTTCTGACATGATCTCATGATGACTTATATATCACCATGATATATCTATTATATCATTTTATATATCTATATATGCGAAAGATTTGTGTCACCGGGTTTCCGCAATGATATCTTGTGAAACGGTGATACATAGGTACCTCAGAGACATGAGACATGTTCTCTGTGGGGTTGTATATCTATATTTAGTGATACGTTGGATCATGACAGGGAGCTGTGATCTGGCTCCGCCCATTAGATTGATGGGCGCAGCTTTGGAAGAGCCTTCTGACATGATCTCATGAGGAAAACTTAATATGTATATCCCCCGGATATATATATTATATCATTTTATATATATATATACGCAATGTGTATATTGTGATACATAGGTACCTCAGGGACATGTGAACGTGTGATAACTGTTCTAAGGGCAGGACCAGTTCACGCTCCTCCGGTGACGTATCAATTCGTTGGTTCAACCAATTCGTGGGGATACGTCTGGTGGAGCTGCAGGGGTACTTGGGACCTCCAGGCCATTTGGCCCCCACCAGACGCTAGCGGTTCTGGGCGCTAAAGCTGCCAAATAATCGAGTGCGTACGTATCGACACCGGCTGGATGGCCTTAGGCAGCTTAAGCGTAGGGCAGGGGCCGTACCCATGAGGTAAAGCGCCGAGTCCCCCTGGTCACGATCGAATTAACGACACGGCCTTGCCTGCCACTCCTCCGTGAAGGGATCGGAGAAAAATGACCTCTCCCCACCCTCCAGCTTGGCCAGGATATTAGCTTGGGCATGACCACCTGCAGCATGCGATGGTGGGGGCTCCCTCTGATCCGATGGCTTGACTCGCTTATAGTTGTATAACCCATTGGGGCTGGTGGGCTCTCCATTTGATACCTGTACCATAGATTGGGCATCAGGTTATCTGCCATTTGCATTGGTGAACAGCAGTTAGTTAAACTCTTAATGTTGGTTGTCTTGCCATCTTTGGAGTGGGCCTCCTCCAGTGCAGGTCGTTATGTCGCTAAGGCGGAGAGGGAGTTAGTCTCCTCGAATCTCAAAATCGGCTGGATTCTTAGAACTGACGGATGAAGAACAGAGAATTGCTCGGTTCGCTCGCAATTCTGAATTGAATGGCACCACCTGGGAGGTTGCTTCCAAAAACAAGGGGGGGAGGTACATGTTTGGGCAATATAGCACTCTAATTCTATGAGTTATTTCACGTACCTAATCATAACAGATTCATTAAAGAGTTCATATTTAGGTACAATCTGTTTTAGAAGAGTGCATTCCCTCCAAAATTTGGCTATTAACTTTATTGCTCGTGCCTCCTCCTGGGCTTGCATTCTAATCCATATAGTTCAGTGTGAACGGCTTCCTTTAGCGGAAATATGATATTTTTAAAAATATAATATATATTTCCTTAAAGAAAGCCTGAACACTGAACTATCATAGGGCCCTCCCATGGCGGTGCCATTCCCAACCCCGCAACTCGCCAATCTCCTGATTGAGTTGAAAATAAACTGGCGGATTCAGTCGGTTATATTGGGACTGCGCATGCGTGACTAATCCGAGCAAGACCGCGAGGTACCGTAGGCGACCACACACAAAAAGTTAACCCCTTTTCTACTATGGTTTTACAAACGCAGGACATCTATCCATATAGTTCAGTGTTCAGGCTTTCTTTAAGGAAATATATATTATATTTTTTTAAATATCATTTCTGACTAAATCCTGAAAAATTACCCATAATTCTGCTGTGGTTAAGGAGTCATTATTTAGGGCATTACTGTACATTCAGCCGTGCCATAGACTTCCTCTGGGATCTTACACTGTTTCTCCCTGCACGTTTATTTGGATCCCGTGTTCATTTGGTTGACAACTGTACCTACGCCTTCATTCTAATTAAATTAATTAAATTTCAGAAGACAGTGATAAAGTCTGAGAATGATGAAGAAAATCTACCCAGTAATCTTGTGATCACAGAATTTAAATCTCTGGTTACGAGGCAAACCAAAAAGAAGACAGCTGCTGCCACAGAAGACACTCCTGATGGTTATGTAAGATGGAAAGGACAAGTTGTGAAAAATTTCAAAAAATTTAGAAAGGTAAGACAATTGATTTATTTTACTCCACTTTTAAGGAGGAGATAATCAAGAAAAGTGAAAACATTATTTCAGTTATGATTATCACAAAGATTTTTGTAACCCTTTCATGACGGGAGCCGCGCTGGTGCATCATTAAATATCCTGTGCATATCTTTTATATGCGAGTCTTCCATAGGGAGCCTCGCATATATGAGACTGCACTTGCTTACAAGGTCAAGGTAAATATTGTTAGGCCAATGGATTATCTTATATATGTGAGGCTCCCTATGGGAGACTCGCGTATATAAGAGAATGCACTGGCACAGGATTTTTAACAAACTTTCAGGAAGCTTCAGTCACGTGTTAATTAATTTTGTGAAAAGTCAATCTATGAACCAAGATCATACCAGTTCTCTGAGAGCTATCTGTCGCTCACATAGAGCAGCATACATCTTCTTGCCGACACCGGTGGACTGTAATGTAGTTATCATTTGCATCTTGGTGTCATGATTTTCAACGACAATTGGAAGAGGATGTTTTTCAAGAAATATAAATATCGGTTCATTGTGAAAATTTGGGCCTGCATGGTGCCTGATATATGAGCACGACATATACTGAGTTAAATATTAATTGTAGTTTATTGTGATTTGCATTGCCCAATTCTTGAACATGTATGCATTTTAATTTAAGGGCCTGTATCATTCCATTGCGTCTTTTTGGGGAGATTGGGTTGATTCTAAACTATTTTTGTTTATTTTTATTGCAGACAATACATAAGGGAGCAGGTAGCCTGCCTAAGATTATAGGCGGAAGTGATCTACAAGAACATGCTAGTACACAGAGAAGAGATATAGATGATTTCTTTAAGGAGCAACTGCAGGTACTGTAACAGAATTGATATTTGAAATGTACTGATGTAAAAAAATTGTATCATTGATATTCCATATGCCATGCTTGTCACAGGATGTTAGAGTCATTTCAACCCAGTGATAAATCAATACTTGATTAGTTACATGATTACCTGTGATTCAATTGTATGAATGTTTAATCTTATGTTGTTTTTATTGAACTCTTACATGGCTAGACATTTATCAAGAGCATCCCTCTGCACGATATTTGCTTATTTTATCTTAATGTCCCAAACAAGAGCATTGCCAGGGCATGGAAAATACACCCTTTAGCCATTTTTAATTGTACTATCGCAAAATAAAATAATAATTTGAGCTTACAATTGAAGAATTTCAATGCCAAAATGCAGTCGAATTCTAAGTCGAAAAATGGCCATAACTCATGTGAAAATGATTAGACAGAACCTATATTTGAACTTGGCCTGTAGTTTTAGCTCATACCAGCTTTGGTTCAGATCAAATAATAAAAACTGGAGTTATCGGTCGGAAACCAAAATGTTATGAAATCGGTCAAATTCTAAGTCGAAAAAGGGTCATAACCCATATTTGAACTTGGCCTGTATCGTTAGCTGGGAAATATACATACCAACTTTGGTTCAGATCAAATAATCCAAACTGGAGTTATCGATTGGAAACCAAAAATATTTACCTTGGCCTTGTAAGCCAGTGCATTATCTTGTATATGAGATGCTCCCTATGGGAGACTTGCTTATATAAGAGAATGCACTGGCATAGGATCTTTAATGCTGCACCAGCGCAGCTCCCATCATAAAAGGGTTAATATTATACAAGTTAAAAGTTATGTTAAGATTATCATGTAATTAAACAGTAAGCAATTATTTCATGTGTTTTTTGGGAACAGTCAAAATTGTTGTCCCGAGGTATCAGGAATGACTATCGAACTGTTGTCCAAGGCCGAAGTCCGAGGGCAACAGTTCGATAGTCATTCCTGATACCGAGGGACAACAATTTTGCCTGTTCCCAAAAGACACATGAAATAATTGCTTTGTTACCCAATACATTTACTTGTATATAATCAGGTCATTGCTAATTAATCACACTCTTTAATAGTGTTATTTCGAATTATGAGAACTAACTGGAATATACCGCCATATATCTGAATGCAAAAAGCAACCGAAACGTCACGGAAATTGCAAACCATGTAACAGTTCGTTCGGGCCAGTCAACAGTTCGCTCGGAGCCAGTCAACAGTTCGCTCGGGTTGGGCAACAGTTCATTCGTGAGGTCATGAAAGCTGACCGTGATTGCAAACCGGGCAAAAGTTCATTCAAGGCGGGCAACAGTTCGTTGTGGCGTTACGAACGCGAATTTGGGGTTAACCAGTTAATTCTAAAACACAATGATTTATGAAGTAAAACTCTACTATTGGGTAACAATGTCGCTTGAGCAGGGATGCAGAGGGGCAACTGTTCCTCCTGTTCTGCTGTGTGGGGGGGGGGGCATATTTTTCATAAATTAGCTCCCATAGGGAGCTCACAAAAATAAGTGAATACATTGGTCTAACAATATTTACATTGTAAGCCAGTGCATTCTCTTATATATGTCAGGTTCCCTATGGGAGACTCACATGTATAAGAGAATGCACTGGCACAGGATCATAATGCTGAACCAGTGCAGCTCCCTTCATAAAAGGGTTAAGTTTCATTTACTCATTTGTAGTGGTGTTAAGCTAATACAGTTTATGAATGTTATTTTCCTCTCAGGATGGTATTATATAAGCAATATTATAATTCATTCCCTTATTTACAGGCTGAGAGTCAGGTGAATGAAGCAGACCGAGTCGCTCAAGAATTATTCAAGTAAGTTCGATCCCTGCATCGTTAACTGTAGAGTATCGGCACTATTCCTGAAATAGTTCCTATCTACAGAGTACAGATAATGTTGACCTATTATTGTTTTTATTTTGATCCGATAACTATACACAGGGTATCATTCAGCAGATTTTTGGAGTAACATCGCTCTGGCTTCTGTTCATCATCTGAGGATGGCAATGACCTGGTAAATTTTCCACCTTAGCCAAAATCTTAGTTTTCCTCACTGGAAATTATTCAGACTTTAAATCACTACTTTGTATTCATATTATACTAATTCTGTGCCATTTGAGACAAAAATCAGGCCTGACCCTTTTATTGATAAAGAAGATTTTAATTCTTTTTTTCCCCATTGGTCTTAAACATTTTTAAACATTATATTAATATGCATTGATTTTATTTGCAGTTGGGAATCAAATGCTGGAAAGGGCAAGAGAAAGAAATAAAAAATGTACAAAGTTAGGTATGTGTGATTATACAACTACACCGAGGCTCTGAGTAAAGCCTGCACCTAATCTATGCAATAAATCATCAGCCAATTCAAAGATCAAGACTTACTGATAATACAGTAAGCACCTGGAAAGGAGAGTTAGATCATTAAAATAAAATTTGTTATATACTTTTGGTTTGTTATCCTTTTTGATTTGTGTGGTGGACAAATTTTGTGAAGATATCCTATTGAATGTTTTTGCAGTGGGTCCATTTTCTCCCATAACCCAAATTTCCCCTCCGACACATACCATCAGTATACTATATCCGTTCCACAGATTAATGCATACATATCTTCCACTAACAGGTCTGGCACATCCTGAATTCCGCTATTATAGCTATATTTGACTATTATAGTGGAATATGACTATATCATATTCATGTTTTGTTTATTTGCGTTGGAAATATGAGACGGCACATGCCATTGCAGAGCCAGTTTTAAGTGTATGTGGTACTGAAGTGAACTAACGTACTGCCGATAAAATTGGTTGTGCAGAGCGTTGCGCTGAAGATATTTTAAGCTATCAAATTTTAAGTATACCTACTTAAATCCATAAAACATTCCTATTAAAGCAATTTCGAAAGAGAAGTTCTGTTTCACCGATATGTAGTCCCCCTGACGTAAGAAATCTCAATTGACCAATCAAAACGTTTAATTCAATAAAATTAACACATTTAGGAATACCTACCACGTTTGTTTAAAACAGTACGGAAAGCCGATTCGTTATGCGATATTATTTCTTCCACACCGCGGGAAATTCAAATAATTGACATGGATTTTGCATTTAAAGGTGATTTATCACGAAATCTATTTGAATTATCACATTAGTATTACTCATAGACGAACGTATGACGCTATATGCGTTATACATTAACTCTAATCGTTTTTTGTATTAAAAATTAGCTGTTCAACAGTGGGAATTAATTTGGTACCATAGAATGAGCAAATCTGGAACTCTATCATGTAACACATGACGAGAATATATTAACTGTACAACGTGTAAAAACTGGAATTTCTTATTTTACATAAGAAACATAAGCAATGACAATTGTGACACGGGACAGACACAAACATCCGATTGAACACTTGACATTTTATTCAATTCTATTCCTGACTTCCTCGACCCCGTCCTCTTTTAGCACATATGTTACCACCACGACCTTTAGGTCTACCACGACTACCCCTGCCTTTCGTGGGAGCCGCACATGTAGGAAGTGCCACCACAAGCACATTGCCATCAGACGTGCCTGGCTCATCCATAATATTATCGGCACCACGACCTCTACCACGACCACCTCTAGCTGCATCTCGCTGGAACCATGCACGTGGAAGGTGCCACCGCAAGAACATTGCCCCCAGGAGAGTCTGACTCGGCCATCGGAACTTCAGTTTCTGCTGAAAGAAAGTAATTTGTGAACAACAGATGATCAAATTAGTATTTCAATGCACTATTCATGAATACACTCGAAACAGATACCAGGGTCTCGCACAATACAGTAATCAAATCCCGGTCCCATCGCAGCGTCAGCTTGTCAAAGTCATAAACAAGTCGAACAACAACGACAAAGCACAATTGGGTGAAACATGGTTTGAGTGCAAGTATTGGATTTGCAATAACAGATTCACCATAGTTATACTATAATTAGCAATATTACTTTAGCAAATTAGATACATACCTCCTTTGCTTGGATCCTGGGGATCGTCCTATGGAATGGAAATTTGAAAGTAATGAATTCCTTTATTTTCTCCGCATCCCCTTCGATACCTGCGCAGTTTGCGTGGGCCCGGTTTGGACATTTCGGGACCATATCCGCCTCGCAACCGAGCCACAGATTAACCGCGTTATCCTCTGTGTATAGTTTGCAACAGAATTCCCACTGTTGAACAAGCTAATTTTTAATACAAAAAACGATTAGAGTTAATGTATAACGCATATAGTGTCATACGTTCGTCTATGAGTAATACTAATGTGATAATTCAAATAGATTTCGTGATAAATCACCTTTAAATGCTAAATCCATGTCAATTATTTGAATTCCCTGCGGTGTGGAAGAAATAATATCGCATCACGAATCGGCTTTCCGTACTTTTTTAAACAAACGTGGTATGTATTCCTAAATGTGTTAATTTTATTGAATTAAACGTTTTGATTGGTCAATTGAGATTTCTTACGTCGGGGGGACTACCTATCGGTGAAATCCGCAACAGAACTTCTCTTTCGAAATTGCTTTAATAGGAATGTTTTATGGATTTAAGTAGGTATACTTAAAATTTGATAGCTTAAAATATCTTCAGCGCAACGCTCTGCACAACCAATTTTATCAGGAGTACGCCAGTTCACCTCAGTACCACGTACACTTAAAACTGGCTCTGCAATGGCATGCGCCGTCTCATATTTCCAACGCAAATAAACAAAACATGAATATGATATAGTCATATTCCATTATAATAGTCAAATATAGCTATAATAGCGGAATTCAGGATGTGCCAGACCTGACTAAATAAAGTCAACAGAGAATGATGAACAAACATGCTGACTACTAGTGGACCATTGGGCAGAAAATAATTCTTTTCAAGAAAGCAATCATCAATATTGTTGCTTCATTCTGAAAGATATCGAAGTGGACATTTATTTGATTCTGGTTGGTTATGTCAGAATTACATTGTCAAAATAACATGTTTCTATTCTGTTTAGTACCAACTGATAATGTTAGCCATTAATGAAGGTTGACCATGAACATTTCGTTCATGATTTTAAAATATTTCCATCAATTTAGTAAAGATGAACATAGAAACAAAGTGCACATTTAACAGTTTACTCTGCAGTTGTTGGTGGTGGTACGAAAAATATCAAAACACTTCTTTTACCCTCACATTTAAATTTGCCATTTTTGTTTAAATTTCTACCTACAAATATCAATTTTATGCAGTACCAATGAAAACACCCTTACATTACATAACCATTCAGTTTGTTAAAAATATAGACAAAATTATGATTTCATTGATTTTATCTGCATAATATTGACGCTCATAATCTGGGCTTAAATTATGGGCTGATTTACAAAAACATTGTGTACTATAGATATCCACAATTGGTTGCATGGACTCATGTCACCCCCAGCGGCTATAAGGGCCCCCTCCCCTAACAGTGACCCTGGTTTTTGATCTGTCTCAGTCTTGTTGTCAAATGAAATTTACACAGACTCTGTAAACATACACTCTTGAGTTACATTGGCATACTTCTATCTTAACCATGGAACTTCCTGAAGTTTTGTGAAAACCCTGTGCCAATGCATTCTCTTATATATGCGAGTTTCCCATAGGGAGCCTCACATATATAAGAGAATACATTGGCCTAACAATATTTACCTTGTAAACCAGTGCATTCTCTAACTCTAATATATGCGAGGCTCTCTATGGAGACTCGTATATATAAGAGAATGCACTGGCACAGGATTTTTAAGGCTGCACCAGCCCAGCTCCCATCATGAAAGGGTTAATCTCATCAACTTGTCATTTCTAGTAGGGTGTAACTTTGCTGGCTGGTTTACCCCAAAAATATGTCGCACTCTGTTTTGTAAATTGTTTTGATTGGACACTTTCATCTTAGACTGAGTTCTGTTTGGTGCTAATGACTTGGAAATTTCACGTGCCGGTTTCCCCCCTCCCCCCCCAAATATGTACACAGTACACAATGTGTTATGTCAATTGTTGTGATAGATGCTTTCGTTATAGACCGAGTTCTGATTTGTGCTGATGATTCGTGGGGAAACTTCATTGCAGGCTTTGCCTCATAATACATCACACTGTGTTATGTAAATCGTTTCAATTAGACGCTTTTGTCTTAGGATGGGTTCTGATTGGAGCCACCGATTCTATTCAGATTTGTTGTTATATATGTGTGTTTGAAGTTTACTGTGTCTGGAATTTACCCATTGAGTAAAGTCACAACATTCTTGTTGGAAATTCTCAGCCACATGTCCTTCAGGCATAGTGAGTTATAAAGGTACACTCAATCCAATAAATAAAGATTACAGTTTCAATGAGTTACTTGGAATGCTACATCCTGATGCCAACATTGATGATTAGAAATTAACCCTTTCAAACGGTAATGCAAAAATAGTTGCGTAACGTAAAATGTCACGTAACCCGTAATGTAAAAATAGTTGTGTAAACCCACATCTGTTTTGTTTACATTATCGCTAAACATATATAGAGTACAAGTCCACCAACACTGGTGACATCCAATGGATGATTAGATTCCAGGTTGGTACCTGAATTGAACAAAAAGAATTGTCAGTGGAATTTTGGGATATTGACATTGGTTTATTGTCGTTGTACAATGAAGGTCACTAGGAGTGACTGATATCCAAGGGAGGTGACTAAAATACATGACAGTTTTAAAATGTTATTTAAAAACTATTTTGGCATGAATTATGTTGGAATACTACTATTCAATTACTTATATGGTCAATTTTTGTATGTTAATCGCCCATTTTGGCATTTATAATGACGATTTAGCTGGTCTATAGGGTGTGTTGTTACGAAATGTCACAATGTCACAAGCAATATTGTCGGTTCCTTTGAATATCAGATAGTTATATACTGCTAAGCTGTGATCGCTTGTTGATACTGACCTATCTTATAATGATCACAGTTCTACCAGGAACATCCTCGTGGAGTTTCATGTTGATAGTACATTTACAACATTACTAACATCAGGCATATAGGTGTCTATAAATTCAAGGGCCTTGTTCTGGGTACGTCTGGATGGTTTTGGCCATACCAATATTTTGTTGACAAAGGTGAATGATAAACTTCTAACATGGCCTGCATCAGGGCAAGTTCACAGCCCAATTCATTTCCGATAAGTTCAGCTCCAGTGTTAACAAACCTGGTATGCCCAATTAACTTATTAAGAGTATTGGAACTACAACTTGATCATAATATCTGAGCAATACACATAATTATGATGAGTTGTATCATATTTTGTTCATGCATGTTTTTGCATGGTATGTATATGCATGGTATAAATCAGGTGTCAGATACACACCGACCAATGCCCAATTTCATCCCTAACACATAAACTCCTTTGCTATATAGGGCTACAGTAATGCCCTAAATAATTGACTCCTTAACCAAAGCAGAATTATGGGTAACTTTTCAGGATTTAGTCGGAAATATGGTTTGTTGCCATTCATCGGAAAGCTCTCACTGAGAGCTTTCCGATGAATGGCAGCAAGCCATATTTCCAATTCTGCTTTGGTTAGGGAGTCGATTATTTAGGGCATTACTGTATAGGCATATTCCTAATTTATGCTCCAGGGCTAAGCTTTGCCTAGAAAGTGCATGGGCCAAATGTGTACGTGGTATTGATGCCTGGATTTTGGTAATTATCGTTGTTATCGATACATGTATCATAGGGATGCCTCTACCATGTGCCAGATTCAGTCATTCAGGTATAGGCTATAACATTTTTCAACCAGCTTGCATGTCGTGTCAGTGGCAATGAACATGAAATTTGGTGAGGGATTAAGGGATGAGTAAATTTCTCATCAATGTTGGTTAAGTGCTACCTGATATCCTTATTTCATGTTCTTCACCTTCCGAACTAAACCTCAGGTGCTGTCAGCTACCAATGGTAAGATGGTGGATGTACAGTAATGCCCTAATTAATCAACTGCTTAACCACAGCAGAATTATGGGTAACTTTTCAGGATTTAGTCGGAAATATGGCTTGTTGCCATTCATCGGAAAGCTCTCCCCGAGAGCTTTCCGATGAATGGCAACAAGCCATATTTCCGACTAAATCCTGAAAAAGTTAACCATAATTCTACTGTGGTTAAGAAGTCGATTACTTAGAGCATTACTGTACATGTACTGGCTAGACGTTCTCGCGTATTGATAAAGCCGGACCATATTTTTCTGAAAAAAGCCTGGTTATAAATGTAGTCAGTGATCATGACATTTGAACTTTCAAGTTAAATGTTCTGACATCTAAACCTGTCTATTGTCACAGTTTCGCTACCGATCTGAGAATACAGAGTTATTGTAAGATTGAACTGACACAATAAACCAAAAACGACAAGCTACTATGTCGACTGTTCATTTGCTAAGCATTTGCACATCCAGCCTGGCAGATGTTATAACAGTGTTAGTTTTTCATAATTTTGATTAAAAAAAATTTAATTAAATAATAAAAAGAAATTTAAATTCAGCAAGGAACTCAATCTAAAAATAACAAAACAAAATTATTTTAATTTTTTAATCCAAATATTAAAATGATCAAAATGTGCGCAAAGCAAAGCAGAGGGAGCCTGTTTCAGCGAGTAAATTATATTTTTTTGGAAAAATTGACAATTATATGCAGTGATATGTTTGATATCATAGCTTTTCTATTTACAATTGTAACACACACAATTTAGCATGAGTTTGGTATTATTCAGGAGGATCTGGTGGATAATTATAGTGATGGAGGGATCATGCACTTATTCCAGCATACATGTATATAGCCTTGACATTTAAAAAAACAAACTAGAAAATGAGGAGTTAATCTTCGTATTGGTAGTTGCTTCAGCAAGCTAGGGGGGCACTTATCCCTTTCTGTACTAAAATTTTACTAAAACCCTGTGCCAATGAATTCTCTTATATATACGAGTCTCCCACATGGAGCCTCACATATATAAGAGAATACATTGGCCTAACAATATTTACCTTGTAAGCCAGTGCATTCTCTTATATATCTTGACCTTGTAAGCCAGTGCATTTTCTTATATATGTGAGGCGCTCTATGGAAACTCGCACATATAAGAGAATGCACTGGCACATGATCTTTAATGCTGCACCAGCGCAACTCCCGTCATGAAGGAGTCAGTTAATTAGTGCAAGAATTGGTTTATTTTCCGGGGAAAAAATACTGTTGGAGCATATTTTTTTTATTCCACCGAAATTTACAGTAATAAATTTTGATAAAATGAACAAATATTCTTGTATGGATTCAATACAGTTCTCTTTAACACAGTAATAATTTTGATTCATGAAGTATCTCCCCTTGAATTGTAACAGTACTTATGTCCAGATTACCATAAATGAAAATCAGTACATCATATTTAATCATCAAAGCTATTGATTTTCCAGCTGCAAAAAGCCACCTTAATGGGCATTGAAAATAACCTTACCTTGGTCGGGTGGTCAGATGATTTAACAGTCTAGTAATCACATGATAATACTATAAACATAGTGTTAAATAACTCAAATTCACCTTATTGTTTTTGCTTTACTGCATTATAGATTGTATCACAAAATCTGTATCATTTGGGCATGCAAAATAAATATTTTGGCCGTAATGTTATACCTTGATCACTATTGTCACAAACAAAAGCTACTCCGTCAATGACCAGAAAGTCAAAGCCAGTGCACAGAATTTATACCAAAGGAATTCATTAAAAGGTTTTTTTCAGGTTATGAGGCTGAAAGTCATGCACTGTTTCTTTTAACTGGAGAATAAATCAGGTCATATCATGAATGATTTATTTGACACAAGCAGTAAACAAGGATGTCCATCATTTTATCCCCCCAGGGTCTCATTTATAATTTAAATTTACTCTGCACTGTAACTGATCATAGGCTGCTACATTAAATAGCACTATCTTATAGCTATAGTGGGAGAACCAGAGATTTCTTCTACTGACAAGTGGCATTTCTCCATAATTTTGGCCAGGAACTAGCAGACATGTTTACTACTGAACTGTCATTTTTGGGAGTTTTGATCTTCCAAATGTCCGGAGATCTGGCTCAAATTCTAGAGACTTTTTATCACTAAAATCTTAATACATGTAGTTGTACTCAGGTTATTACCAAATAACACCATGCGTGTTAGGTCCCTGCGAAGCCTCGAGACCCGATTCGATATGCAAATCGGGCCACCAATTCGATTCAATTCAATCATAGGATTTGAATATTTTCAAATCACACTCTTGTTATTCTTGTTGGTGCCAAAAAAACATGGGTTTGAAGATACCTTGTTCTAAATTTCAAATGTAGATATGTTCTCATTCACCGAAGCAAACGCATGTGAATTAATTAGCAATGAACGCTCATACTCAGGTCCATGCCTCCATAAATCTGATATAGAATAGCGCCTGGAATTTTAGCCTGCATGTTACTCACTGGTTTGTCATGTCGCATTTACTTTTACCATATACCTCCAAACTATATGTATAAACAGTGCAGTGCATGATGTCTCATCGATCACACAAATGTAGGGCGCCATTGGACATATTGAACACAATTTACTAATGAGAGCGATCTTGATTAGTCAGATATGTTCGTCCAGGCATTCTTGAAATGTACCTGCAAACTTACAATGTTCATGATTTTCGTAACACAACTGTACAAACCATTATTATTTGAAGACAAGAAGATTTAATTGAAACTTCCAACGGTTTGCCAGTTGGCCTTATACGTTATAACATGCAAAATCACCCATCCGACTTCATTGCAATTGCACCCCATTTTACCCCAGTACCAGGGACGTGGCAACAGGGGGCAGTATCTACCCCTCCAACATTTGGTAAAATTTTCAATAGTTGGAAATTTCATGCACGACACAACAAAATTTGGAAATTTTACACCACATATAGGTTAAAGATGTTCTCATTTTGGAACCAGTAATTAATGGGGAATTATTTTCTACTGTTGGTCAAAATTGTGGTCTGAAATGGCCATCAGTTGGCTCAGGGGGATGTCAGGTTGGAAATTTCTAACAGTTGGAAAGTTTGAGGTACCAGTTGGAAAGTTCTAACCCAATGGGGAGGGGTGTAAAATAGAATTCTGCAAACTTGGGAGGTTGGTCCGTTCAAGGGAAGTGGGTGCAGTTGGAAATGTCAAGGTTGATACCCCCAATGTGTACCCTCTAGACAATCCCTGCCCAGTACACTTAGTAATAGATACCCCCAATGTGTACCCTCTAGACAATCCCTGCCCAGTACACTTAGTAATTACCCCCAATGTTTACCCTCTAGACAATCCCTGCCCAGTACACTTAGTAATAGATACCCCCAATGTGTACCCTCTAGACAATCCCTGTCCAGTACACTTAGTAATAGATACCCCCAATGTTTACCCTCTAGACAATCCCTGCCCAGTACACTTAGTAATAGATACCCCCAATGTGTACCCTCTAGACAATCCCTGCCCAGTACACTTAGTAATAGATACCCCCAATGTTTACCCTCTAGACAATCCCTGCCCAGTACACTTAGTAATAGATACCCTCAATGTGTACCCTCTAGACAATCCCTGCCCATTACACTTAGTAATATAGTCCTGATTTGGTCTTTATCCCATGGATTTTGGGAACTAAATTTCTCAGGTTAAAAAAAACTGACAGGTTTGGCTCAAGTATATATTCGATTCGAGATTCGATTCGATTAGCAAATCTCACCCCTGATTCGATTCGAGATTCGATTTGACTGTAAACCCCTGATTTGCAGGGACCTAATGTGCATAACAGCATAACCCAACTTTAACATACCAGTTTAACTTGAACAATAAAATAACTGCTGTACATCAAAGATTTAATTACTTCTATTTCATATTAGATATATATATATATATTTCTATTTCCAGTGAAGACAAGATAAGATAACATAAGATAAGATAAATTTTATTTGAAGTCATAGGTAAAAACAATATAAATGACAAGCACTAAAAACAATACATATATAATTTAAATTCATAATCATGTTAAACCATGACTGGATCTTCCTGAAATTTTACGAAAACCCTGTGCCAATGCATTCTCTTATATATGCGAGTTTCCCATAGGAAGCCTCAAATATAGGAGAATAATTTGGCCTAACAATACTTACCTTGACCTTGTAAGCCAGTGCATTCTCCCTATGGGAGACTCGCATATATAAGAGAATGCACTGGCACAGGATCTGTAAAGCTGCACCAGCACAGCTCCCACCATGAAAGGGTTAATATTATACAAGTTAAAATTGCAGGGGTGCAGATGGGGCAACTATCCCTCCCTATGGGAGAGTCACATAAGATAATGCACTGGCACATGATCTTGAATGCTGCACCAGCGCAGCTCCCATCACGAAAGGGTTAAACCTTGATTATGAAATAATCAATTTTATTTTCAAAGCATCGAACTAAATTCAGAACGCTTGGGTGGTACCCCTTTAAGAACAGGATGTACGGACATGCGCAGTCTCTTTGTTCTCCATCCTCCATCAATCCGGAATAGAAAAATATAAATTTTGCGCAAACATAATTCCCATATTTCTTTGATTATCAGGATTCATTTTCCCACCCTCCCACCCCAATATTATGTTAGCAGCTTGAGATTTATGTTTCATCTCTCACTAATCCGTTTCTTGAAATTCCAATTTTTTTTATTATGGCTACATATATGTTACCACTATTACTAAGACAATAGCTAGATTATTGATGCTAGATATGTTTATGGAACATTGTTATATATCAGCAGGCGGGAGGGCGGTTATTGGCTTCCACCTTCTTGACAATATTTTTTGTTAAGTTATTATTGTTAAGTTGTTTATGTTTATAATAATAAACAGCCCAATTGAATCTGAACTACAGTGTTTGTTGTCAACGAACAAGCTCATCCTCTGAGTTCCCCTCTTGTCCCTATACATAGTCATTGAGATTCGGAAGAACATAAATATCATACAAGTTAAAATTGCAGGGGTGCAGAGGGGACAACTGTCCCTGAGTCTACTCCTGCTCTATGGTGGGGGGGGGGCACATTTTTCATAAATTAGCAAGAAATACCTCATATATCAGCTAAAATAGCATTGTTATATTGTCCTAGGAGAAAGAAAAAAAAATCCCATTGTATAGAGTAGCTTAGTGTAAGCTTGACCATGGAAAGTGCTCTAAAATGATGTATGATTACCAACATTTTGCCTCAGGCTTTTCAGAATTTATGTCAATACCTCTAACTGAAAAAGTGCCCGTTTTTAGAAGGTATGCCCCTCGCTCTTGGCTCCATCAATTAAATATGGTCAAATGTATAGATACATAGTATATAACAATGTAGTGGAACATAATATATAAGAAAATGTATACATTTGTGATTGTGTCACAATATGTCATATATAATATGGTAGCAATATAGAATTATTGGTCACTAGGTTGCCATATTCCCTTTTTTGCAAGAATTTGGTGCACAATATGGGAAAGTGCTGTTAGTACATTCGGTACCGAGCAATGTCATAACAGAGATACTGCTTATTATGTGGTAAATGAGGAACATCTTAATATGTGTCTAGATGTCTTCTAGAAATTGCGTTAATATGAAATCAGATATGCAAAATTTCCCATTATGTTTGCTTATTGCAGAGTGACATGCATACTTAACCCTCCCATGACTGGAGCTTACTGAAATTTTTGCGAAAACCCTGTGCCAATGCATTCTCTTATATATGCGAGTCACATATATAAGAGAATGCATTGGCCTAACAATATTTACATTGACCTTGTAAGCCAGTGTATTCTCTTATATCTCTAACATGACATGTGAATTGCCCTAAATAAATATAATAATCATGATCCATTTAAATATGACCCAGCTACATGTATCTCTTTCCAGAGAGTTTTATCTAGATTTCAGTGTTAACCCTTTCATGACAGGAGCTGTGCTGGTGCGGCATTAAAGACCATGTTCCAGTGCATTCTCTTATATATGCGAGGCGCCCGTATATAGATTCCATGGTATAAAATTGCTTCGAGGACACCTGTCCAGAATAGCTTCTATCAATTAATATAAATTTTATTTACAATTTCTTATGACATTAGTGGGACATTTGTAGTCTTGAAATCACAATTTATCAAAATTATTTTGTAATTGTGGCCTGGAAGAGATGGACCATCTTTAAATTAATAAATTAGGTTCCCATAGCCTCAATGTTTAGACTATATTCACACCATATGAAATCAGGTTCTTGGCTCCAAAGAGATAAACACCCATCACTGCTGGAGAATCTGTGTCAATAACATGCTTGCCTTCGATAACATCTATTGTCATGGAAACCATGTCGTTTGATCCAGATACAACATTGTAAGGAACACCTGTGATCGCACTACCGTCAATTCGAATGCCGTTCACCCATATCTGCTGAGTTACTATGACAACCGAATTCTGAAAACCATAGCCACTGGCCGTTGTGAATAGAAATCTGTTTGAAAAACATTTTGAGTCCAGTATCTTCTGCAGAAGTGGCGCTCCAAAGTTATCAACTGCCGGATTATAGCTACTTGCCAATATTATGCTGAGACGTTTTGTTGCAGTCACAGATATATGTTCGTCTGCCATCAATATGTATGTCATTGAATCGCCCTTGTTAATTATACTAGTTCCCTCACCAGGAATTGTGATTTCATTCGAATCTTCTCCGGACATCAGTATAAATGTATCATTTACATCAACATTTGGTGTGTGTATGAGAACAAAACTATTTCCCCACATTTCTACTGGTTCAGCTTGGATGACCATGTGATCGTTATTTGTTTCTATAAGGTCAACCATCATGCTTGTTTTCACATTTCCGCTGATCACATTTATATTCTTGTCTGCCACAACGTGAGTACCTGTTTAAAATCAAACAGAAACATGAGTCAATATGTCATAACTACATAATATTGGTTACCAATTTAGGCTAGTAGCAAATTAGGACTGAACGAAGATATACTAAAATTATTCCCAATTCTCTTTCAACATATATGTCGTGTATATATACCACTCAGATACCAAGGCGTAAAGGAAGTATTAGCATATTATTGTGTAATGGTTAAAGTCACCTGTTTTAGCACTTTGCTGATGGTCAACATATATCATCATTTGTCTAAGTATAAAGTCTACTGTGTAGACATATTAACTCAATACTCACGATTTCACACTACATCTCCCGCCCTTATGATTGTGGATGCAAATCTCACAATTTAAGCTTCCCCATATGGGAGGCTATTTGCACATTTATTCCTTATTTGTGCTTGAGCATAAATAGAATTGACCAATTAAATATTCCCATCACCACATGACTGAATGGTATCAATTATTTCCAAATGAAAATTACCATTTGAACTTATGGGCAATTAATTGTGCTAATTGCACTAAAGCACAAATAATTGTGCTTAATAAGCACAAATGCTCTTAATAACCACAAATGATTTGCGTTTAAGCGCAAATCAATATCAGTAGTTTCTGATGGGTTACTATTTATGCTAAAGCATGAAATATGCAATATATGAAGCAATTATCAGATAGTAATCTGTTTGTACATGTAAGTACAGTAATGCCCGAAGTATATGACCCTTTAACCACAGCAGAATTATGGGAAATTTTTCAGGATTTAGTTGGAAATATGGCTTGTTGCCATTCATTGCTGAGAGCTTTCCGATGAATGGCAACAAGCCATATTTCCGACTAAATCCTGAAAAATTTCCCATAATTTTGCTGTGGTTAAAGGGTCATATACTTCGGGCATTACTGTACTTCCGTTCATCTACAGTGAAGTCTGAAATTTCAAAAAAGGCCCTAATGACGTTCGCATTTTCGATGTTTGTCTGGATTTAATGTTTTTATTGTCCATCCACCTGAGTGTGGCTTATGATCTCATTATCCCCCGCCAAATTTAAAATTTGTGGCCGTCCATCCGTCCGTCCGTCTGTCCCGAATTTGTAAGAGTCATAACTTGAACAAATGTCAACGGATTTCAAAGATTTGTGGTATATGAGTTCACCTGACCATTACCTAGAATGAGTTCGCAAGCCAGGTCCGGCCGGATATTTTTACCGGAGTTATTGGACTTTGTTTATTATTTTGGTCAAATTGTTTATTATTTTGGTCAAATTTACCAAATAGCAAATAGACGACGTCACAGGGCTCATTTCCACAAATCTCAACGGATTTCAAAGATTTTTGGTATATGAGTTCACATGACCAGTATCTAGAACGAGTTCGCAAACCAGGTCTGGCCGGGTATTTTCAGCAGAGTTATTGGACTTTGTTTATTATTTTTGGTGCAAATGGACGACGTCACATGGCTCATTTCCACAAATGTCAACGGATTTCTAAGATTTTTGGTATATGAGTTCACATGACCAGTATCTGGAACGAGTTCGCAAACCAGGTCCAGCCAGATATTTTCAGCAGAGTTATTGGACTTGTACAAATGGACGACGTCACATGGCTAATTTCCACAAATTTCAGTCCTAAAATGAGTTCGCAAGCCAGGCTTTTTGACAAAATCCCACCTCTTGTTTAGCACATACTGTGAACGCAAACATTATTGAGAATGCACTTCACCCAACTGCACATTTCGGCGGGGGATACCGCCATCTGCGACTGCTTGTTGATAATTGGTATGGATGGCGTACGTGTTATGTTCTCATTTTCCCTTTTAAAGTTATTCCCCTCTGTTTGTTTTTAATTTGGATTTCTTCCGGCCCGTGTTTCAATTTGGCCCCATGGCTCAACCTCTTGTTAATTGTTATTCCCCAATATGAGAGTCAGAGGTTTAACTTGAAAAATATCTATACCTGTGAAATCCCCCTTTTTTGTGTATATCTGGAATGTCTCATATTCATCCAACATTACCAAAATAGTGTCACCTGCATTAAAGTCAGCTCCATTATATGACACGGCAGTTGTCAAAGTTGATGGCAAGGTTAACTGCAATGAAGTGGCATCCTCTGTTGATATTACTAGAATTTGTGCCTTTTCCAACCAAGTTGTTGCTAGGTATTCTGATCCGAGAGCAGACAGTGGTAGAGCAGTGTAAGCATCGGCAGAATTTGGAACAGCATTCACGCAATACACTGCAATCTCGTGTGTTGACTGGATGAAAATAGACTGGTTCCCCATTCCGGTTTCTTCGCCGATTCTCAATGAACTGTTTAACGTGAGTGAATTCGTTCCCCACGCTTCAATTGTGATTTCTCTTGAGAATTGATAATTCGACAGCGGGGTTGTGACTGTAACTGTTGCCATCTCTGAATTGTCATTTGTTATCAGTAATTCTGGGTCGTCTTCTTGTTCCTCATGCATCTGGTTCGCGAGAAATCCAACAATAAATTCCTTACCTCTTCTTTTTGTCACAGTTAGATCTGGAAGAGAAAAATAACTGTGAACCAACTGTGTCCAAGTCTGGATAAAGTGTCTGACATTTTGCAGAATGAGGTCCCCAGAAGGTAATTTAGTGACCCTGCACAGCTTCTGGGAAGTATCTATGGTCTCAAATTAACATTGTTTTAGTTACTTTTTCCCTTCTGTTCAGTTTCTATATCCCCTAATGTGCAGAAGATAAAATGCATATTCGAGGTGACTAATGGGTGAACATCACCAACTTCAACTGGGGAACTGATCGTAGGTCTCCCATAACATTTGAGGTCCCAAGAGGGTGAATTTAGTGATGTTAGCCTGCCATGAAGGATAGAATAATTAAATTCACCCTCTGGGGACCTCATTCAAACACACCATATCCAGACTTGACTGTGTCATCAATTATCACATTATCTAATTTTTGTACGGCCTTTTGAAAAAAAGGTTGTATTATGTAATCAGTATGTCCATCTGTTTGTCCATCCGTTAAAATTTTTGGTTTCCGATTATTTGATCTGAATTATTTGATCTGAATCAAAGTTGGTATGTGTATTTCCCAGCTAAAAATACAGGCCAAGTTCGAATATAGGTTCCCCACAATTTTTTTTACATGAGTTACGGCCTTTTTTTACTTAGAATTTGACTGTCTGTTAAAAATTTTGGATTCTGACCTATAACTCCAGTTTGGATTATTTGTTCTGAACCAAAGTTGGTATGTGTATTTCCCAGCTAAAAATACAGGCCCATTTCGAATATGGGTTTCCTCCAATTATTTTTACATGAGTTACGGCCCTTTTTCGACTTAGAATTTTATTTCGGTTTCCGACTGATAACTCCTGTTTGGATTATTTGATTTGAACCAAATCTGGTATTGTGTGTTTCCCAGCTAAAACTACAGGCCAGTTTGAATATGGGTTCTGTCCATTTATTTTCATATGAGTTACGGCCATTTTTTGACTTAGAAATGGATTTTCTCATTCATTTCTGAAAGATATTATGAAATGTTCTATACTATTAAGGCACTTCTGTCAGTAACTTGTTGAAACAAATTAAGTTAGTCAAGATAGCTAACTGGTTTAAACTGGAGTCCATCTTGGATCGATGGTGCCTTTTCAGCTGATTTGCGATGGTATCCTGGGTGCATTTACCATACCCCCCTCCCCTGTTTGACTGGAATCGTCAACTCTGCCTATAAATGGCATATTGAGGTTTAAACAAGTTAGCTAACTTGTTAAGCAAATGAACTAAGCAATTTGTTTAAGCCTTTCTTTACTATTAAAATACTCATTTACAAGTAGTTCCCTTAGGAACTGTTCCCTCTATATGAATAATAGGACATTCCAATGTATACTTTTATAAACAATGGTGAGAATCCAGTTAGTAAAGAAAGGGTTAAACATGTTAGCTAACTTCATTAACCCTTTACCCAACAGAACGGCCCTGTGCCAATGCATTCTCTTACATATGCGAGTCGACCATAGGTCACCTCACATATATAAGAGAATGCATTGGCTTAACACATATTAAAAATGATAAAATTGTCAAAGAATGTAGAACAAAATTATAAAATTGTTAAAGAATGTAAGAAAAAATGGTAAAAAGTTTTTTTTTAGGCCAATGCATTCTCTTATATATGCGAGGCGACCTATGGTCGACTCGCATATATAAGAGAATGCATTGGCACAGGGCATAACTATAACCATCACAATGTAGTCATTCTGCTTAGGCTTCAAATGTTATGGGAGACTTAGGATCAGATTGAAGTTCCCCAGTTGATCTATCTATCGCTGTACTGCCTCACACCCATTATTGAGCATTAAAAAGTAACTAAAAACAATGTTAATTTGAGACCATAGATACTTCCCAGAAGATGAGGCCTAAGCAGAATGAGGTCTCCCGAGGGTGAATTTGGTGATCCCAGTCCGCTGAGTGGGGTAGCATCACTAATTCACCCTCTGGGAACTTCGTTCTGCAAATGTCAGACACCATATTTCCAGGCTGGCTGAGTAGCCTATCTTTTCTATGATCCCCCGAGACAATGAATTGGGAAAACATTGACCACTTAAATGTACTCAATCTGATCAGACGCTCCTAAATTGCTATTTCTTTGGCTTTGGGGGTAAAAAATATTTGATTCTAGTCAAGGAACCCACCCATCAAAGCTCAGAGTGATCAGATATCGATTTTTGAAGTTTGTTATTTCTCGAGATGTGTAATAATATGTGGCCCAGAAACGCGTGGTAATACAGCCAAATTTCGTGATACTTAATTGATAATACGGCCATATTTTGTTGAACAAAATGTTGATAAATAACAAGTTTTGGGAAATTTGATACCATAGTTGACAGTGGGTAGCATTAATTTTGTTGCAATAAATTGATTCTGATAACAAAAGCGTATTTTGAAGAAATGTTGTTGTTTTTGTAACTTGATGATATGGGAACCCTCTGCTCGGATTGAGTACCTTAAGGACAGACACTCACCTAAACCTTGAAATAGTGTGTCTGACATTTGCAGAATGAGGTCCCCAGAGGATGAATTTAGTGATGCTAGCATACCAAATTCACACTCTGGGGACTTCATTCTGCTTAGGCCTCAACTGTTATGGGAGACCTAGGATCAGATTGAAGTTCCCCAGTTGATCTATCTATCTATCTATCTATCTCTGCACTGACTCACACCCATTACTAAGCATTATGGGCAGTTGAGGTTGGTGATGTTCACCCATTAGTCACCTTGATTATGCATTTTATCTTCTGCAGATTCGGGCACATTGAAACTGAACAGAAAGGAAAAAGTTACTTAAAACAATGTTAATTTGAGACCATAGATACTTCCCAGAAGATGAGGCCTAAGTAGAATCAGGTCTCCAGAGGGTGAATTTGGTGATGTTAGTCCGCTTAGCAGAGAAGCTTCACTAATTCACCCTCTGGGAACTTCATTCTGCAAATATCAGACACCATATTTCCTTTCTTTTCTATGATCCTTACTGACAATGAATTGGGGAAATATCGACCACTTAAATACAGTAATGCCCTAAATAATCGACCCCTTAACCACAGCAGAATTATGGGTAACTTTTCAGGATTTAGTCGGAAATATGGCTTGTTGCCATTCATTGGAAAGCTCTCGGGGAGAGCTTTCTGATGAATGGCAATAAGCCATATTTCCGACTAAATCCTGAAAAGTTACCCATAATTCTGCTGTGGTTAAGGAGTCGATTATTTAGGGCATTACTGTATAATTAGTCACTTTACCTTGTTTTGTGATAACCCACATCGGTTTTGCTGAAGCCTGGTTCACAATCCTGTAATATGTTGAATACAGCGAGCATTTCTGTGCGTCCTCATGGAATGTTACAGTTTGACATGGTTCTGTAGCTCCGATCATGGATTCACATATCCCAGCACAATTTATCATCGATACTCCTGTCTCAGCCCTGATGAAATCTCCTACTAAAACTGATCCAAAATATTTTTGAGTTGTATATGTTTCTTCAGAATAACACATGGAAATGAAGAAAAATGTATTGAAGAAAGTTTTCAAACAAAGTAGCCTTTTTCCAAACATTTTGCAGTCTTCCTGTGTACAGCTTACAGCTTTAAATGTTCCTGCTATCGTATATACCTCACCGATTGCTCACCTCGCTTCCCTGACCGTTAATATTAATAGCTGATTATTCCCACTATTCAAGTTTTCACTGAGGGGACAAAGTCCATCAGACCATGTGAATACCAATGCGCTTAATACTCATATCACAATTCTTTATGGAGATAAAACCATTAGTTCCTCTGTGAAAAACCTTTGTTGCTGTGAACTATTATAGATAATCATGCATGTTTTATAGTGAAAACCGTGTACAGTTAATGGGTTTGATTGTATGTAAATATTGAACCCATAGTTCGAATGCTACTGATTTCAAGAATACTTTATTATACCCATTTTTATATGCCCGTTTTGAAAAAAAATGGAACCTATATTATGTTATTGATTCGTCGGTCTGTCTGTTCATCTGTCCGTCCATTTGCTTTTTCCATTTCTGGATGATAACTTTAGTAAGTCTGAACTGATTACTAGTACAAAATACAGGTCAAGTTCAAAATTGGGTTCTGCCCTCAAATTTTCACCAGAGTTACCAGCCTGGAGTTACGGTCCTTTTTGTTGGAATTTGCACTCAATTTTCATTTTCCGGATGATAACTTCAGTAAGTCTGAACTGAATGGAATGAAATTTGGTATGTGAGTTTACTAGCCCAAAATATAGGTCAGGTTTGAAGTTGGGTTCGCCGGCCAATTTCTTCCAGAGTTTTGGTCCTTGTCGACTTAAAATTTGCCGATTATTTTGGTATTTTGATTATCTTTAGTTTTAGTTATAAGCTCGAATTTGGGTTCTGTTTGCCTATTTTAACCAGAGTTATGGTCCTTGTTGACTATAATTTGACAATTATTTTGGTTTCCAGGTGAAAGCTTTAGTTATAATTATCTGTTTGTTTCCAAATTTGGCATACGGATTACTCGTTTAAATTACCTTTGGCCCTTTGTTTAAATTACCACTGGCATATTTTTTCACTCCCTAGCAATGCTCTTGTTACAAAAAGGAGGATACTGTTTTGCATTTGTCCGATGAGTGTTCAATCGTTTTGTTTGTATTTTCTGTTCTAGAGTTATTCATCTTTTTTTATCTGGAAATGTGGGTCCGTCCATCCGATGACTGTTCAGGTCATAACTTGAACAAAAGTACTCGGATCTCAATGAAATTTAGTATTGATTTCACTGCAATGAGGACATTCAATGAATTGTTCAATCGTTTTGTTTGGGTTTTCCATTCCAGAGTTATTCATCTTTGTTTATCTGAAAATGCTGGTTTATGGATCCGTCTACCTGAGTATCTCAATCATAGGTTATATTTATGCCCACACTAGGTGGTAACCACATGGGGGTATGCACCGGATAACAGTCCATCTCTCGTATTGAAAGAGTTGTCAGAATATACATCTATACAAGACCGTGATAAAATTTAACCCCCTTCATCCAACGGAGTTTGAGGATGTATTCATGGTTCCAGACTAAAGTTACGAAACTTATTTTACTTTTCTTAAAATGACATGTTTTGAATGATATATGGTACACTAAAGACTCTAATTTGTTTGATATTGAATTGAATATTGAACTGGTACCTCAATTTTTCCAGCTGTTGATAATTTCCATCCTAACAGGCCTTTTATAATCTTACAATATCCAACTGATGGACATTTCAGTCAAACCAAAAGAGGGAAAATGTTTGACTTTTGGTTTAAAAATACAAAACCACATTAAACACGGTGATCAAATAGAAATTGAGAATAATCTTGCTCAAAGTAGTTATTTTTTTTTACGAATATTAATCCAAATTGACAACAACAGTGCATACACTGTCATTCTTGTAAATTAATACATTGACTCTGGATGGCGAAACCATAGTTGCGTCCCAGTTACTCGCCGATGGCCGGTGGTTTGCTACACATGGTCGACGAGTTTATCAGGCATTTAAATCACTGCTAGATTAGCCGTTAGTGTGCGGATTTCCTCCACCGCTAAAACTGGCAATGTCATGATATGGCCTTAGTTGCTGAAAGTGACATTAAACCCCAATCAATCAATCATAGATGCGTCCCGAATCGAGATGTAAATATTTACAATTGAGCGTAGTTCAGACAATGTTTTTTATGGAGTGGTATAGTCGATTTCTGTGACATATTCGGCGATGTTAGTAGAATGCTACATTCCCCGGGTGAACATAGTGCCTGAGTACTAACTTATCAATTTCACGAACCCTAACAAGTCCATAATATGTCTTTAAATACTGGTTGGAAAATCAAATTATCACAACAATTGTAACATATTTTGGTCTGAAATTTCTAACTAATGTTGTGTCAGACATGACTCACCTCCCTGCTCGTCAATTTACTCATGCTGAACAATTATGAGACAGAAATGTTTAATATTCTTTCTCAATCTCTCCTCTTGTTCTGAATTCTAGTTTATTACACGCTTGTTCCTAGAAGTACGGTGTTATTGCTGCTCCATATTTACAAATCCGTATGGAACGTACGTTGACATAAAATGACGTACATGACATTTGCCTCAACCATGAAACTGGAACTATTTAAATAAAAGAATCATCACACATGACAAACATGCCCTGTATGAGCCTAAATAAACCTTCTAATCCTGTAGTTTTAATGCATGGATTCTAGGACGCGAAGCGTGTAATAAACACAGAATGACACGATGTGTAAATTGGTTTGTCGATACGGCACTCGTGCTGTCGCGGAAGGATAGAACTCGAGGCGCAAGCGCCTCTCGTTCTATCTTTTCGCGACAGCACGAGTGCCGTATCGATCGACAAACCCATTTACACATTGTGTCGTTCTGACTGTATTTAGAGAACACAAATTCATACAATTTGCAAGAATACTTCAAACAAAGATGAGACAACATTAACCCTTTCAACTCGAGAGACCGGAATACCAGCCCAATCCTTATATTCCTATAACCTGGGAGACCAGAATACTGGTCCGGATATTTGACAGGGAAATACAGCACATATCAACTAGAATTGTGCTTCTACTTTGCACTTATTAGTCACATGTTCATTCCTTTAACATGTTCATGACTTTAACAGCCAAATTCAAATTGGTGACAGGGGGGGGGGGGGGCATCTGTTTCTTTGGGTATGCTCAGGCGGATTTTGAGAAAGAAACGCTTTTTTATTATCTGCAAAGGAGAAGAATTTTGTCATAAATAACGTGATCAAAGGGAGCCGCAATATAATGTGACATATCTCACCAAACACTAGTCCAGTTAACAAAGTGGATTGTCTTATAATTGTGTGTGCAAAAGTTTTCCAAAATCATTTGTTTTGGAAGAGTTACTATGCCAGCCTAGAAAGTGACTTGGGAGACATCATCTCCCTAAAATGTTCCACATCTCCCTATTTTTGTCCCCCAGGGGGACTATTAAAATAGCCGGTGTCCGTCCGTCCGTCCGTCCGTCTGGAAATGGTTTTCGGATAATAACTTTAGTTTCGGTTATTAGATCAAAAGCAAATTTCATAGGTGAGTTTATCAGACCAAAATACAGGTCAAGTTCGAATATGGGTTTGCTCCGCCCATTTTTGCGAGAGTTATGGCCCTTTTTTTACTTAGAATCTTGTAATTTTCTGGTTTCCAGATGATAACTTCAGTTTGTGTGATAATATCTGAACCAAATTTGGTATGTGAGTTTATCAACCCTATATACAGGTCAAGTTCTAATATGGGTTTGCTCCGCCCATTTTTGCGAGAGTTGTGGCCCTTTTTCGACTTGGAATCCTGTCAATTTCTGGTTTCCGGATGATAACTTCAGTTTGTGTGATCATATCTGAACCAAAGTTGGAATGTGCGTTTATCAGCTCGAAATACAGGTCAAGTTCAAATATGGGTACAATCCGCCCATTTTTGTGAGAGTTATGGCCCTTTTACGACTTAGAATCCTGTCAATTTCTGGTTTCCGGATGATAACTTTAGTTTGTGTGATCATATCTGAATCAAATTTGGTATATGAGTTTATCAGCTCGAAATACAGATCAAGTTCGAATATGGGTACAATCCACCCATTTTTGTCTGGTTGCTTCGGATTTAGGGTCCTTGTTATTTTTTTTCAGAAAAGCTGATACCCCCAATGAAGCCACATTTTCGGGGGACACTGTGGCCGGACGGCCTTTTATTGTAATACAGCATATTTAAAGATGCCTAATCTGATTAAACACCCCTAAATTACTATTTATTTGGCTTTGGGGGGGGGTAAAAATATTTGAATTGAGTCAATGAAGCCACCCATCAAAGCTCAGAGTTAATAGATTTTGATTTTTGAAATCTGTTATTTCTCACCATCGGGAATATTTGGTGGTCTGGCAAAAATCACTTAGAAATAGTAGACATGTGCGCATGCACCATTACGAGAGGTCTCACAAGGTCGCGGCTCCATGTGCAATCAGTGGTGACCAATTAATTTCGGAATAGAAGTTGATGAAAAGTATCGCCATCAACAAGAATATATGGGATGCCAAATTGACATTTAATAAATAATTGAGCTTAAGCGCAATAAGGAATCCCTTATTGCACTTAAGCGCAATAAGGGAAGATCTAATTGCGCTTAAGCGCAATAAGGAAATTCCTTATTGCGCTTAAAATCTCTTATTGTGCTTAAGCGTTATTCTTATTGCGCTTAAGCCACATTACATAAACTCCCTATAATTCAAATTGTGTAATCCATGGTACAATGGGTGGAGCAAATATAGGATAATTCTACTATTTGCAGAGGAGTGATCTCATGATGGAGATATTAATTGCGCTTAAGCGCAATAAGGATGTAATTGCGCTTAAGCGCAATAAGGAATGTCTTATTGCGCTTAAGCGCAATAAGGAATCCCTTATTGCGATTAAGCGCAATAAGGGAAGATCTAATTGCGCTTAAGCGCAATAAGAATATTCCTTATTGCGCTTAAGCGCAATAAGAGATTCCTTATTGTGCTTAAGCACAATAAGATATTCCTTATGGCGCTTATGTGCTTAAGTGCAATAAGGAATTTCCTTCAGCTTAAGCGCAATAAGGGATTACTTATTGCGCTTAAGCTCAATTATTTATTAAATGTCAATTTGGCATCCCATAAGAATATGGTATGTTGTGATAGTTGACGTGTGGATACATGCATTATAATTATATACGGATCGTTAAAAAAATTTTATCCATGCAAATAGACATGTTATATGGAACCATGCTGGTTACATGTGGAAATACTCTGTGTTTACATTTGTGACATCACTTGTTGGGGAATTAATTCCAATTTGAATTAGGAATCACCATATATTGAAGTTGTAAACAACACTCACTCACCTCCAAACTACCAAGAAAAAACTACGGCAAATATGATATCGTGATTCATATTGTTGTGAGTATTTATTGGTAATAAACTAATTTGGATAACTCAATCAGCTTTTGGTGAAATACCCTTGTTTTGCTGGATGATATGATATATCATGTACCTTTAAAGTATATTTACTGATCAAAATGTTGTTCTTACTCACTATAATGGTTTTATGGGCTCTTGTGTTGCATAATACTTATTAGATCACAGAAGGGTGTGTAAACTGAACTTCAGCCATTGTTACTTCTCCCTGATAACAGTCCACCTCTCCTTAATAACCAAACAGGGAGAGGTGTCTTCTCCCAATTTGAAACCTCTAGGCTGTTCCCTCTACTATATAACAATGAGTAACTGAAAAAATAAGCTTTTGATATTAATAACTCTGGAAATTGACAGGTTTAAATCGAGAACTTCAACACGCTGGTCATCCTATAATACCTGCTGCAGGCAAATATTGAGTAAATCCCCATTGCGGGCACGAACGAAGAGTGTGAGAATAAGCTTCCGTGTTTCAATTTTGTGTATATTCAGCTTCAAGATGGGTGCGTGGTGATACATTTGGACAACGTTGTCAACGTTCCATTGATATAGATAGTTTAGGAAACTAAATCTACAATCACAGTGGAATTTGCTGCATTTATATAAGAAATATTGACAATTGCATGTGAGACTCTGCGGTGTCTGAGTAAAACCCGAAGCGGGCAAGATTTGTGCCCATGTCGGAGTTTACTCCTGCCCAGCAGTACGTTTTACTTTAGCGATGTACGGTATGTTTGGAAAGATGTCTTTATTCGAGTTACTGGATTGGGATTTGGGGTTTTTATTATCAAAACACGCCAGGGGTAGAGTGTCCCAAATAGACTGATCCATTCTCGAGAAGTGTCTGCAGTGAATGTTTTGCTGAATGAAACTTAAATTTACCCCGAAATTCCGAATGTGCTCGACTGAAATTGTGTTTTTCTTAAGAATAATTATGTGAATTCCTCTAAACTCCTGCCACAGCATAATCAGGCATTGCCTATCATATATACGTCTTCCATTGGTTGGTATAACTTCTAAATTGACTACTTTTAACTAATGAGACTAGCCCTGGTGTGGAAAACTCTAACTGTAAAAGCCTGATGTGCAGTTTACTGACACCCGCAGCGGGGTTTACTGCCCGCAGCGGGGATTATAGGATGACCAGCGTGTTCAAACTGCCGGCGCTGTGAGGTACCAATGATCAAATGATGCATGCAATCACCCAATGTTCTTGCAAATCAAAAACAAATATTGATACATGAAAAAGCCTGGAAACGGAGTTAATTAGATGCCTGAAGGTGACCAACAGTGACTATAGCATTTGAGGTTGGAAGTTCTCTGTAAAGATGTCCAATAATTTGACATCTGCACTTTTACACACTATTATCTCTGACACACTTTTAGCTCTGACACACTTTTACCCCTTCGATATCTCCTCAAACCATTCATTATTTTTGCATCATATTTTTCATTTTTGTTCATAAGCTCAAAGTAAATCTGATCATTAAATAATTTATAAGATGTTCCCTCGTTTGACGGACGACTGTTGCTCAAGGGGAATAACTGTCTCATGTGTTTTTCACTATGGCTTGATTGTTTTCCCCGGGGAACAGGTATTGGGTGCAGAGCTTTTATAAGGAGTGGCCAGACCATGAGTGAAAATGCCCCACAGTATAACTACCATATAATGATGGCAGATCATTCAGCTGGAACTGCAGTAGCAAAATAACATTTTGTTATATGGTAACAAGGTATACTGCCAATATCGCACAGTTTGACTTTAGGCTTGCTACACAATTAACAGATTATGTTATCAAAAAACAATAACTACAACTATATGCCTGTTATTTCTGTTAAAAGCAACTTTTTCTGAAATAATGGGCATGTCTGAAGATTCATGTCACAAAGAGACAAATTTATGGAACAATATTCATCGAGAGCTTTCCGATGAATGGCAACAAGCCATATTTCCGACTAAATCCTGAAAAGTTACCCATAATTCTTCTGTGGTTAAGAAGTCGATTACTTAGAGCATTACTGTAAGTTCAACTGTGACCATTCGTTGAACACTGGAACTGTAGTAAACAGAAGTAAAATGGCCAAATTCCTGTCTTTCGCTGAAATTTTCCAATTCCCAAGTTTAAAGGTACTCGATCAGATGGTCCCCATATCAACAACAGAATTTCTTCAAAATTTCTTCAAAATACGCTTTAGTTATCAGAATTGATTAATTACAACAAAATAATGTTAACCACTGTCAACTATGGTATAAAATTTTCTCAAAATATGTTATTTATCAACATGTTGTTCAACGAAATATGGCCGTATTAGCACGAAATTTGTCTGTATTACCACTTCATTTTAGAGTTATCCATCTTCATGCACAATTTTGGCTGGGTGGGTTCCTCGACTCAAATAAAGAATTTTTTTACCCCCAAAGCAAAAGAAATAGTAATTTGGGAGCGCTAATTTGGATTATGCATCTTTAAAGATACATGGTCTTATTCCAAATATAATTCAGAATATCCAAACAAGTATTGATGATAAAAATCCTGATTATATCTTCATACAAGGTACAAAGCGTACTCCATTGTAAAATGTATATTCATTCTTTTCACAATGGATATTCCCAGCCATTATAAAAGTAATATTATAGTGGAATAGTCAGTTATTCATCTAGAGGGATGTTCAGGAAATATGAGCAGACCATAAATAAATGAACAAATAAAACAAGTGGTGAAGGATTGCTTGTCAATGATGGAATGTCCTGATAGGATGTTTAACAAATGACCTATTTATTATCCGAACAATTCCTAAGGAAACTACTCGTCAATGAGCATTTCGTAAAGAAAGGCTTAAACTGGACAATTAATCTGTTTTATTACATTTGGGTGCTGAATTATGTCGATAAGTACATGAAATACTTATATAATGACTCTATATATGCTACCCTTTATATATTTCACATAAAAGTATTGAAAGTGTGGTATCATAACACTTGACATGATTGATTATATTATATCATATGACTGTATATCCATAGAGAAAATAGAGAAAAATTTGATATGTAGGGAGATATAAGACAAACTCAAGAATATCCCAATTCCATTTTAATATGGAACGACAATTGCACAACAATGACAAAATATTCTGATGTGGAATGTGACATTGGGTGTAAAATAAACATAAAAAGTTGCTTTTTATAACAAGTGCAAATAAGGAATTAAATTAAAAATAATTAACACTTTTTAATATAACAAAAATCGGCTGTAATAAAGACAAAAATCCTACACCTTAAATCTAACATTCTGAATCAAAATCCTTCAAGGCACACAAGGCTTTCGTGGTGGCTATATTTGAAAAATGATATAAGTCTAAGCCATCATCACCAAGTGAAATGTTCATTATAAATAATTTGCGCATAATGAGATTTCACATGTTGAAGCAATTATCATGTACATATAACTATTGCAGCACAAGTCATTTTATCTACTAAACAGTTGATATAAGAGCATTGAAAAATGTACCACATAACAAATTTTCAAACAATAAATTTGAATTTCTATTGACATTGGCAATGTTTGTTGATAAAATGACTGGCACTGTGAGTCAGTAACAGTAATGTTTACATAATAATGGTCTCAACATGCAAAATATAAGAAAATTTGTTATGTCGTTCTTCATGTTCGTCTTGAAGGTGATGTTTCCACAGACTTTTATAATTTTTGCGTGTTCGTCCACTAAGAAGGCCCTGTGTCTCTTTAACTAGTACATGTAGTTACTTGACAAACAGTAGTCTCAATTTTCTGTTCAATTTAATATCTGTGTTTGATGATAATTTTGGTGACTGTAGCTCTACTCCACACCCTGATCTGTTTTTATTAGGGCAAGATTACAGTAATGTCCAAAGTAATCAATGCCCATATTTCCGACTAAATCCTGAAAAGTTACCCATAATTCTGCTGTGGTTAAGGAGTCGATTACTTAGGGCATTACTGTATTTTCTTAAATTTTACATCCAAATTGGTAGCATATTTCATTCTTATATACAAAAGAAAAGACAATTATATTTGCTTGTGGGCAGTCAATCTCAACATTTAACATGGCACATACGTAAAAAGATAAATCATGGTAAAGTCTTCAATATGGCAATGCTTGTAAGAACTACATACTTACCAGGCTGAATGTGCGAAAGTACATATTAAAATCCACAACCCAAGAGGTCACCCCAAGTATTTAAAATGAATGTGACTGAGTGGTGATTTTTTTTCTGAGAAGTCAGCAGACTACGTGGTTGCAATTATACTCCTATCAATTTAATATCCAGAACTATTTTACAAATACTGCACGAATTTAAAGAAGAGATAGGTAAGTACAAACTTAGCTACTTTTTGACGAGACAATTAACAGATTGTGAATACCTAATTTTTTATATCAAAATCATACCGAAAACAGATGCAGACTTTTAGATTAGTGTAATTTGGGCACATCAGTACAATCCATGGTTCAGCCTGATAGGAAAAAATGTTGAAAAAACACTTGATATCCTTGCTTTAGATTTCCGAGAATGATCAATCTCAGGATAATTTATTATTGATATCATCTTATATGCAATCATTTCAGACTAGTAAAATATTTCTAGTGCTACATGTCTCATGGTTATTTTGTACACAACATTTACCAACTTGAATTTGCGGCAATATAATGATGACCTGATCTGAAGCCCACTTCAAATGTTCTTTTTCACTCAACTTAATGCCCTATAATTATTTTTCTGAGACAATGTTTTGACACTAGGGTTCACTAATTGCCCTCAGATTTAGTATATTAATATCTGGAATCCAAAATGAAAATTCATCAGTATTGCTATACATAGCAACTACATGCATTATTGATAAGACGGTCACGCTAGCGCTATGATTGCACAAATATTCACAGGCATAAGCGGGGGGCTCTGTGGTTGTATGCTATCGCAATGAATAAAACCAGACATATTCATTGGGCTAGCATTGTGGCGGTAAACATCCACTTTGCCCGGATATATTACATATATTGATAGTTGAGCTACATATTTACTAGCATGTTGTATATATGTACATGTATTTGTGCAATCATGTTTATGCACCAGTTTATTGTTAAATCAGTCACTATGAAGTTATTTATGTTTGTTGGCAATAAATATGCCCAAAATTGAACCTGGTGTTGAGTGAGTTCTGTCCCCTTCTCCGGGAAACAACGTAAAGATCATTATATATTGAAATTTAAAGTAACACTGCATTGGTGATTATCCCATGGTATTGAGTTTTGAGACAAATTAACGACATTAATAGCATTTTTGTCTTCCCATGAGTAACAAAATACTAGGTTTGCGAACCTGGGAAACTTTAGGGTAACCCATAGGGAGCCTCGCATATACTGTGAATGGCTTTAAATTTGTTGGTATCAATTTTCGTGGTTCAATCATTAATGACTTTTTTGTGGGTTCATAAATTTATGTGTCAGTCGGTACTAAATTTCACATCCAAACCCCCAATAATAACAATCAAGTCCAACTCATAGAAGTGCAGACACCTAGGCAATCCTTCGGAAATTGCGCACCCGCACTGTAGGGATAATTAGCATGTTGTGTGTCCAAGCTTTAGTTGATGACTATTGAGAATGTGAACAATGGGATTGTATTACATAAACCTACATAACCTAGGTGAAAGTCACTCTCTTCTCATAACATAACTCCCTAGACTCTGAATGTACATCAGGTCAATAGAGTTACATGTACCTCCCGCATGACATTCTCAAAATGGCAACCGCGATAATTTTGAAGATAACATTTTCCGTGGTTATCAACAACCATGAAAACCACGAAAATTGGACCACACACGAATAAAAGTACTTTTACAGTAAAAGAGAATGCATTGGCTTACAAGGTCAAGGTAAATATTGTTAGGCCCATGTATTCTCTTATATATGCGAAACTGCATATATAAGAGAATGCATTGGCATAGGGTTTTCAGTCATGGAAGGGTTAATACCATAAATCATGGGATAACAACCAATTCAGCGAAAATAACATGGTGAAGTGTGAATAACGAACCCAAGCATAAAAAATATTCAAATATAAAGCAAACTTGTGAAGAATGTACAAAACAGTAATGTATATAAAAAAAAGGAATGGCACAGTGACTAGAAACATGTATTGTAAACATAAAATGAGATGCACAAAATTCATTGCAGGTCAAAATTGGCATTAGACATCACATCACAAGGATAATGTTCTCTGCTATATATAATGCTTTCTTTACTAAATGGATTCTCCCATTAGTTATAAACATATGGATTGGGAAAAATCTATTATTCATCAGACAGGATTGGGGGGGGGGAGGAATGCAAAAATATTCCGTACACAGGGGTAAAAAAAAAAATTCTGCCCAACCAGGGACCACCCCACCATTCGACCCCACCCCCAATGTGCAAAAAATAATATTTTTTCTTCCAACAAATTTGCCACCCTATTTTTATATAACAATGGCTGCATATTTAGAAAGAGTATTCTACCCTGTTCTATTCCACTATAGAAAACGTCTTGATTATACCTGGCTTTCGATCACTAATTGCCAAATATTTCTCCAGTTAATTATAAATTATTCCCTCAAAACTGATGTTATTGTCCATGTTATGGCAAATGGTATCACACATACTGGAATAGACTTAAGACCTTGGTTCAATCTAAAACGCCTCAGTATTGCAACATGCTTGTATGTATTCACCCTCCTACTAAAATGGTGTTATTTAGGCGGCTGAACAATAGAACAATCTCAGTGTTTGTAAATAATTAGGAAAAAATTTCAAGCTCCGGAAAAAATGAGTTTTTCTGGGCTCCGGAACACTCACCCGCCCTGGCCATTTGTACGGAATTTTTTGTCAGGTCCCCTGGATGTTCAGGAAATATAAGCTGATGTCATATAATAGAAATGCAGAATGATTTCTATTAATCAAGGGGGGATGTTCAGATAATAAGATCAACACAAAGCCTGTGAACATTTCCCAAGTGATTATTTAGTAAAGAAAGGGCAAACTCTCTTTACTAAATGTTCAACAGTGAGTAGTTCCGTTAAGAAATAAACAAATTGCCATTGTTGAACTTATTATCTGAACATTTCCCACCAATGAATGGGAATCCTTCTGTCACCTGCTAATATTTTCTGAACATCCCTCAAAATGAATAATAGACATTCCAATATATACTTTTACAACTGGGTTGGGAGAATCCATTCAGCATAGAAAGGGTTAAGGTTCCTACAGACAGAGTTGTGAGCAAATATCTGTGATTTCCGCTTCTAACACAGAAACCTACATCATTATTTGCTCAAAAATGATGACAAGATGTCTAACATTGAAGGGAGTATTCATCGTTCTCTTCACCTGTATAAATAACCAACCAAAAAGGATAGTGAATGAGCTATAAACTTTTGCTAGCTCACTATATATGAATCCCATCCCCATTATATCAATAAAGATTTATTTATTTATTAGAGACCTTTTGCAAAATCATGATTACGATAAGGACAATATCATGCCAGTTTTCCGGCCAAAAATTTGATCTTTATGCACAGGTGTTCTTATGTTAGACGAAATATACCGCACACAGTTTAATTATGTGCAGATGTGTCAAGGATGTGCAATCAGTCCTGCTTGGGGAAGCTAACATTATGCGTGTGGTGTATAATATACCGATAAGAAAATGGGATCTGAAGGAGACACACATTACTTTTTCCATCAAATTTATGTGTAACTGAATATAGTGGGGCATATGTCGTTTCACCAATTAACCATCTTATGCAAGTTGTGATGGTGTCGACCTTCAATACGAGGACAATATATCCTATCTGTAATCATAACAGTGATTTTGCAAAAGGTCTCTACTGTTGTTTGACAGGATTGACATTATGGTAGTATTAATATATAAGTTAAGATTGATTTGCAATATTGCATCTATATCAATATCGAACTTATCAGCTGCAATCAGAAGCTTCGCGTTATGAAGCAACGCACCCATGTCGATGCTTTAAGGCAGACATAGATCATTTTATTGCAAGAAACCAACAAAACTGACCATTGAAACAGACCAACCCAACAGACTAACGCAACACAGTTGTATGAATGCTACTTTAGGGTCTATTCCCAGCTGAGGATGCGAAATTGACACTAGATGTGGTGACTTTAGCTTACTGTGGAGCCATTTGTTGGCCATTGTGTTTGGCAATCAAACATCCTCATGATAGCCTCGGTGACTGATCGTTTATGTGCCATTCCAAACAACAGGAAATCAGTGTAATCCATGTTATTGCCGAAGACCGAACTAAATGGCACACCTGTATCTTTTAAGGTTGAATTTTGAGTCATATTGCTTATGGTAATTTAATCGATATTGAACCATACATTATTGTTGCCATTGGCTGTGCATTAGTAGATATATGACTAAAAAGATGGCTACCATCAGATGAGAGAGAAGCAATTGAACTGATGCATGGTTAAAAATGGTTCATTCAGTAGCCACATCCACAGGCCCCTGGGGAAAATTACTAAAATACCAATATAGACTATACCAGTATAAAGGTTCCAATGATCGATTTTGGTTAAAACCACACAAACTATCAAAACCCTAATAAACTCTAGAAATTGATAATTGCAACCAAAATATCCTCAGGAGTGTCTTATTGGCAATAAAATTCCCTTTCATTTGACATATAACTCGGCGAAATTGAATGAATCAAAGTCGAGATTTAATTTCGCCGAGTTACATGTCAATTGAAAGGGAATTTTATTACATGTATTGCCAATAGGACACACCTGAGGATATTTTGGCTGCAATTATCGATTTCTAGAATTTATTAGAGTTTTGATAGTTGGTGTGGTTTTAGTCAAAATTGATCATTGGAACCTTTACACTGGTATAGTCTATATTGGTATTTTAGTGATTTTCCCCCAGGGGCCTATGGCCACATCTTGACACTCGGGCATCTGTAGATGGGAATTGACCCTTAGGCGGACAATGTAGAAATGATGCGGCACATGGAACTCTCACAACACTGTCTGTCAGGACCAATAAATCTTTGGTAATCTGGTTATACAGTAATGCTCTAAATAATCGACTCCTTAACCACAGCAGAATTATGGGTAACTTTTCAGGATTTAGTCAGAAATATGGCTTGTTGCCATTCATCGGAAAGCTCTCATTGAGAGCTTTCGAATGAATGGCAACAAGCCATATTTCCGACTAAATCCTGAAAAGTTACCCATAATTCTGCTGTGGTTAAGGAGTCGGTTATTTAGAGCATTACTGTATGATAAACTGGAAGTTAAATATTCTAGAGAGAATATTAATACTGATGTAAATGTAGATTGTTAACAAGTTCAGAATGATATGAAATGAAAATATATATGAGATCAACATTTAAGAACAAATTCTATTTATAGTTTACACAAATTTTGATTACAAGTAGGGCTGTCATGGTTTATAATAACTCTAATGATTGATTCTGTAAATTATGACACAAAAGTATAAAGAAATGAATTATTCCAGTCAGCCAAAGTGGGAGGAGCATATAGCAGGTACTAGGAGACTGCTCAAATAAGTTAATCAAGTTTACAGCCTGGGGTCAAGCTGGTTTTCACATACAAGAACATACCTTGTTCTTGTCTTTAAATATGAAACATCAGAGCTAGTTCAGTATATGATTAGACAACAAATATCTTGTTTGTAAATAGCCATTTTAAAACTAAAAGTATGCACGGATATCCGAATTGGTGTGAACAAAGATGGCATCAGAATTATTAAATCTTTTCTATGCTAAATGGATTCTCCCACTCAGTTATTAAAGTATACACTGGAATGGTCTATTAGTCATCTGGAGGGGTTTTCGGGAAAAAATAAGCAGACGACAGATAATAAAGTACAGGAGTCCAATTCATTGGAGGGAAATGTTCAGATAATAAGTTCAACAAACGACCATATGGTCCCATAATGGTTGTTTGCTGAACTTATTATCTAATAATTTACTATTAAAGGGATAACTACTCGTCAGTGAGTATTTGGTACAGAAATGGTTAATTCAGTACCGGTAAATGACAGGCTCATTGACTGGTGGAATATATCTGGTAATCATTATTTGATTGATAGCTGCGGAAAGATTAATTTTAGTCATTTGTATTACGAGAAAATGATCAGGTAAGTAAACAGGTCTAACAGTGCAGTCATTTAAAAATAACTATTCCATTGAATGACTCAATACAGACTTGCATATGGAAGGCTTTTTCGCAGTTAAAATGTACATATTTGCACATATTTGCACATATTTGTACGTATTTATTTATTTGTGCTTCATCATAAAAAAAGTTACGCAAATATTTATTTAAATAAAAAGTAAATTTTCAAAACAATTCTCCAATAAATTCAGGCTGCAGGGTGTGCCAATGAATTGAAATTTGAAATCCAAGATGGCTGCTGGCGCCAATTTTTTTAATGAATTTCAAATCAACGGCTCCCATATTGATCTTACCCCAAATATTCATATAAAGTTTGGTGACAATCGGATGAAAGATGTGACCTGTGGGGTGTGCTAAAGGAAATTGTTGATAGATCACAGACAGACCAATGGCAATAGCTCAAACTTCAGTTCAATATTAATGTTCAGATAATAACGTTAAACAAATGAACATAACATTTCCCATTAATTATTAGGATTTCTTCTGCACTTGTATTATCTGTTGTCTGCTTACATTAGCTGAACATCCCTCCAAATTAATAATATACCATTCCAATGTAAACATTTTTAACTTGTTGGGAGAATCCATTTAGTATAGAAAGGGTATAAACTGTTTATGTCTACTTGGGAGGATTTGGGATCTACTGGACTCGGCACAGCTCAAATCCCCCTCACTGATATAAAGAGTTTAAGTGATAGCACTAGCTATATATCTCATATATATTTTGAAGACCTCTGTCTGTATGTTTGTTTGTCTGTCTGTCTGTCTGTCTGTCTGTCTGTCTGTCTGTCTGTCATTTATACAAATCTACGATTCTCGACCGATCGGGACGAAACTTGGTACGTGTGTGTAGTTTGACCAGGCGGTGAACGTTGTCGTATTGGCGAGCCCGTGCGGCGCCCGCTTCGCGCATGCGCAGACGAGATCTCGGAAACGGGTGGAGCTATCGACTTGAAATTTGCTATGTGAATGTATCTTGCCCCGGATACGAATTTTATCGGGTCGCCGAGCCCGTGCGACGCCAGCTTCGCGCATGCGCAGACGAGATATCAGAAACGGGTGGAGCTATCGACTTGAAATTTGGTATGTGAATGTATCTTGCCCCGGATACGAATTGTATCGGGTCGCCGAACCCGTGCGACGCCAGCTTCGCGCATGCGCAGACCAGATCTCGGAAACGGGTAGAGCTATCGACTTGAAATTTGGTTTTTGAATAGCCCGGACAACAAAATTTGGTTTTTGAATAGCCGGACAACGTCGGGCTCATCGGCTAGTTCTATATATAAGATTAATCATGACAGCCCATATAAAAGTACCGGTATATGTATTCAAAGATACATGTGTGACAAATCATGGCACAATAATACAAAACAAATATTTTTTCCAGTTACATAAGCATCTAATGGAACAGAGAGCCTCTACAGTTCAATACACGCACAGAATAGTAGCTAGTTCATAGAAGTGTTCACATACAGAACACTAACGGAAACTCAAGTAGAAGCGAAACAAAGTGATATGCCAGATCATATGGTGCTGGACATTTGCATAATGAAGTCCCCAGAAGAAGAATTTAGTGACCATAGTCAACAAATTACTTAGTGATGAATTGGGACCTTTCCAGTCACTGTGGGACTCATGTCCAAAAACTTCTTATCACACATGTTGTTATCCCAAAGAATGATACCCTTACAGGCATCAGAAATAAATTTTGATAGCATTCATTATGTTATGTGAACTATGTCAACCTGGTAAATTAAGCAATATTTACATAGTATGTGTGTGTTACACTAAATTTTGTTTGGTAATTAGTCAACTGTCAATTAGGTCATGGATTTTATCTCCCAATAAAACACACCATAACACAATCCGATGTCACATTTTGTTGATCTAGATGACTAAATAACTGACCGTGTTTATTAAGTGCATGGCAATAGACTAGTCACTGATAATTCACAGGTAGAATATTGGACTAACTTACAGTGCAAAGTAAAATATCCGAACTCCACACAGATTTTAGAAAAAAATATTCAGCTGAGTTTATAGAAATTAATGATGAAAAAGCTCTATAAATATAAGAAATGAATGTAGTTTGAGTGTGTTTTATTGAGGGGTATGTCACTGTGACTGTTGGAGTATATTTAATGTGAACAGTTTATTTTGCACAATGTGTCCGATGACCACACCCTATATCCTTCAATAAAACACTCAATCTACATTCATTTCTTAAATAACCAGTTGTTATACAGCATAATTTAACTCGTTTAGGACGGGAACCGGATATATCCGTTTCCTAAAACATTACCTACAGGATGGGAAACGGATATATCCGTTTCCTACTTCATGCACTTGTTATCAGCGAATGAATCTTTTATAATTAAATGTTTTGGGCAGAGTATCATGTATTCAATAAAAGCCGATCACTCAGTGAGGGGTCCAGGAAGATGTAACCTATTTTTGGCGTCACATGGGGGGGTCGCGTGCCATGATTCGTGACGTCATTGTTTCAAAATGGCGGTGCTCAGTAGCCTAAGCCGTAGACGCGTATACAAGTTTTCGGTTGGCAATCAACATGGCAGGTGAATCTTGACCCCTTCAGCGGAAGGAACAAGAAGCAAGAGCAATTTAAGTATATTCCTGGATCCTATCTTTTGGAAATTACTTACATTTGATACAAAATGTCACATGCAGACATCTCGTATAGCGAATTTGCAGCCCCAAATGCATAATTTTCCAAAAATCGGTTGCCATGTCAACCGGTCGCAATTTGGTGGTATCTACCCAATTTTTTTTGGAAGATTTATAGACCACGGATGATCACCCATATATTATGTGTTGTCACGTGGATAATTATGTCATAACAAATGGTCTGACCCAGCATTAAATTAGCGGATACATTGCTATAAAATGATATAAAAGTAAGCATTTTAACGTTAGAAAACGGGGGTTTGGCGGCCATTTTGAATGGCGCCCTCTGTCGGTGATGGGTGATTTTCGAGCAAGGCTAGTTCCAAATGTTGGCAAAATATTCCTGGATCATTTAACTTTGGAAATTATTTATATTTGATTCAAAATGTGGCAAACATATTGTCGTATAACGAAATTACAGCCCCCAAACGCATACATTTACGAAATAGGTTGCTATGGCAACCGGTCGCAATTGATGTTATCTGCCCAAAATTTCTAGAACATTTATAGACTACAGATGATCATCCATATAGTATGAGTTGTCACGCGGAGAATTCTGCCATGGCAAATGGCATAAATTTGCTATAAAATTATATAAAAGTAAGCATTTCTCAAACAATGTCGTCTGTGAATAATATTTTCTCAATAGAATCACGTCCCAAACGAGTTAAGGGATTATTATTAAATTATCTACCGAAAACAATAGTTAATATCTTGTACTGGTAAGATAGATCTAGCACCATTCACCCAATATTTTTTTTTTGAACTATAAACAATGAAATTTTTTTATATCTTGCTCAAACCTACAAATATATATTATGTGTAACAAAGTTTCTAATACAACAGGTTAATAAAATCATATACATATGTAGCTCCAGCATGAAATAATTGAAAACAATGAACAATTGAATCGGGAAATCCAAGTCTTCTCAATTGACGGTAATGTTTGAGATTATGTCTCTTGAAGGAAGACCCATGTGAATGTTATGTCTGTGTTGCTAACAATTGGTTGCGTTGCAATTCTGGTGCTTGATACGAAAAATAAAACAAGTATGTCACTTCCAAATGAGCATGTTGATTTTAAATAAAACACATTGTTCAGCTAGTCAGCTGCATCAAATATCACCATTGGTTGCTTCAGAATTCCATATGAATACATGCAATTTCATTTCAAACTTGATTTGAATTGTGGAGCGTCACAATGGGAAAACCCTCTTCCTTCTAGAAATTAATTTGTATTGGTGTTCTAGAGACATAATCTGAAAAATTATCACCAGTTTTCAAAGAGAATAGAGAACTCCCTGCCTAAACTACAAAATTGAGGAGATGGCTCCATATAAGCGCCTGGCGCTTTATGTCAAATCTTCTTCTCTCTCTCAGACTTACCATACTTAAGTATATATATATGAACATCATCTTGTAAATTGTTGTATAAATCTGGGATATAAAATAAATAATATTTACACCAAACTACAAAATCTGGCCAATTCCTTTTACAAATCAGCATTCCAAAATGTTTGCAGTCTAGAGTAAGTAATTTCACAAACATAGATCATAACAGTGCTTATGTTATGGCAAATACTTGTAGATTTAATCTGCACTAAAGGTCAGAGGGCATATGACATGTGTGAATTGTGTGGAAGTGACTCTGTCAACTAAAGCATTTCCAGAAAGTTGTGGTCTATAGTCTCGAGTTCTCACATGACTAGATTAAATACGAAGTTTATTTACTCATATGGCAACAATTATATTGGTCACTCCTGCATGTATTTTCTGTCATGACAATTTCCCAATCAGCCACATGTCAATGCGCTTAATTATGCACTAATTATGCGGTGATGTCACCAGCTAGATGACGACAAGTGATTCGTATCGCATGTGTTGCAGAAGGGCTATTACCATCACCAACTGTTAAATGGAATTTGTCACAACAAAGACATGCAATATTTTTTCAAAATGCATAAATCTTCCATAATAATTTCAAAATAATCTCTTGCAAACTTTATTTTATTTCACAACATAATATCGATAGATTAGCACCAGGAAGGTTCCATCTTTTTCTTCAGAATTCTGTGGAAGATGGATTTTCTGACTGTTGAAACCTTATTTCTCATCTGGGATTAAATACAAATTTGATGAACCAGCAGCATTATTAAATCAAATAAAATTTTGAAGTTTTGCAGACAACTGCTTTAACCCTTCTATGACTGGAGGTTCCTGAATTTTGCGAAAACCCTGTGCCAATGCATTCTCTTATATATGCGAGTCTCCCATATAAAAGAGAATACATTGGCCTAACAATATTTACCTTGTAAGCCTGTGCATTCTCTTATATATGCGAGACTCCATATGGGCGACTCGTATTTACACGTAAAAGACAATGCACTGGCACAGGATCTTTAATGCTGCATCAGTGCAGCTCCCATCACGAAAGGGTTAAGTATGAGGTCTCTCTTTCCTGAACTTTTTATTTGGTTTACGAACATCATGGGAGAAAACTCTATAAATGGAGGAGGGAAACACAAATTTAAGAAGCCCAGGCAGGTCTTGACATGCGATTGGCGAAAATTCCACCGATCCTGGTAAGTGCAAATCTCATATATTAGTTTGGAATACCACACTGTTTGGCAGTGATACATGAGATGTATTTTCAATGAAAATGTATGGGTTACATCATGTTTCTTTTTCTGGGATTGAAGCACAATGGCATCATCAAAACGAGTTATATAGTCAGAAGTGTTGTCAGGGAAGAGAGACCATATCTATAAAGTTTAAATTGCTGATCTGCATTACATGTCATGTCTGCTTGTCTATATATCTGTATCACTCTCCATCAATAGTCGTCTTTGGAAGAGTCGTGACTGGACCTGCCACAATCTGAATCCTATGACAGCTGAAGCCGAATACAGGAACATACAGATATATCCCAGGATCTGCATGGAAAGACAGAGGAGGAGTATTATTTGAAAAGTCTTCCAACTTGAAAAATTTAATTTATGGTCAAGGGACATTTATAATCATGTGTCTTTTGAGTCTAACATACATAACTTGGCTTGAAAATTACATATCGACGGTGAGATTCAAAGAGGTTTCAAAGTTGTTTTGGCAAAAAAAATTGTTTTGCAGATTTGGAAACAGCAGACTCGATTACATTGGATATATTAAACTGTGACCCCAATATCCAATCAGAAGTGTGTTTTTTTTGACATGTGACAAAAATTCATAAATCTGATTGGCTGCAAATCCAGATCGAAATGGACGTAAACATGTACATTATAAGACATTTTCAAATTACCATCTGAGTCCTGGAGTCATGGATATTGGATTTAAAAGACACATTCCCCTTATATCACACCCCAATGAGATTTGACAGTACATATACACGAATATATACATGCACATTCAAGCACAACCTCTGCAAAGTGTGATCAATTGTTTCTTATTTATACTAAAGAAAAATTGTAAAACATGGAAACAACGACAATCGCCGATTCAAAATTGTTGTAAATAAGTCGGAATCAGTTTTTTGTCTCTCTTGAACAATTGCTACATTGACTTTATGACCTCTCTGAATCTCTCCAACGATATTTAGTATTTTACACTATAAATTCATTGGAATCTTCAACCATCAGAAGAATCTCAACCTAATACTCACAAGCCTGCAAATAGTGTGTCTGTCATTTGCAGAATGAGGTCCCCAGAGGGTGAATTTAGTGATGTTATCCCACACAGTGGGCTAGCATCACCAAACTCACCCTCTGTGAACCTCATTGTGTTTAAGCCTTATCTTCTGGGAAATATCTATAGTCTCAAATTAACATTATTTTTAGTTACTTTTTCCCTTCTGGGAGGTTTCTATATCCCCTAATTTGCAGAAGATACAAAGCATAATCGAGGCGACTAATGGGTTGAACAACTTCAACTGGGAAAACTGGGGAGATGACGTGTTACACCGGTATACATAAAAAGTTTACTGGACAGCTGACAGCATTGATGAATTTAATATATTTGTCCTTAAAATGATGTACTCACCCAAAAATGTCCAGTGGGCGTGGTAAACTGGGATATTATTCCAAATGCACTCAGTTTTCTGGGTCAAATGCATTGTTATAGGTATCCCGGGTAGTCAGTAAGCCATACAGGTATGCCGGGGTATAAATGTACAATAATGCCCTAATTAATCGACTCCATAACCACAGCAGAATTATGGGTAACCTTTCAGGATTTAGTCGGAAATATGGCTTGTTGCCATTCATCGGACAGTTCTCGAGGAGAGCTTTCCAATGAATGGCAACAGGCCATATTTCCGACAAAATCCTGAAAAGTTACCCATAATTCTGCTGTGGTTATGGAGTTGATTAATTAGGGCATTACTGTATCTTATGTAGTGAGAAACTCAAACATAAAGAGTGTTTTATCTCTTTAACCTTGGCGAATAATACTGGTCCGGGAGCTGATAGGGTACCCCTGCATGCACACCCATGATTTAACTTCACCCCACTTATATTCTTCCTTATCATCTCCCTAAACTGTTAAGTAATGTTAACACCACAAAAAACGTGACCGTATAGACACAGACAAGATGACGTCCAACATGACTGCCATTTTTTTCAGAAAGGGCACTAAGTCAGTTTGATGCAAATTATAGTGAGAACATCTTGTCAAATGTATACAAATATATATATATATTTTTGTGAAGCTAAGATATAATGCCACATTTATAGGGTAAAATTGGAACTCCCAGTCCAAGATGGCTGCCAAAATGGCAACCGGAATTGGAACATTTGACGTTTGTTTCACTTATATCTTCTATATCAGTTTTCAACAAGAAATGAACAGAACTGAGCAATGTAAGTGAGGCATACAATTACCTAGGAATATTCCAACTCAATGGAACCAAAATTGTGACTTTGGCTCAAAATAGCTGGCAAAATGCTGGCCAAATTGTGGAAAATAGTACCCAATCATTCCTTGCAATTGCTTACAAAATGTGGTTGCTGAACAATATCGACTAATATGCCATCTACCCATTAAATACTAACATTGCTGATGCTTTATGATAAATTGTTATTACTGTAACCACTGACATTACCAGAAATATTGGATTTTTCTATCACAATCTTGACACTAAAATGTGCAAAAATTGACTTTTCAGATATATGGACAATTTTTTCAAGTAAAATATAACTATCTTTGGGATCAAAAGTGCTTATTATTTTAATCTGTCTTAAATAGTTTATACTGCTGTGTTGTTATAGAAAATTACTCAAGATGGCTTGCAAAATGCAAACACACCTGATAAAAAGTTAATTTGTCAATATATTCCGAACATTATTCTCTGAAAACAGCAAATTGTGACTCACTTGGTTATAAACATGTTACTTAATCAACTGACAACTAAATGTTATAATCCGGTTGTCCAAGTATGATATGAGGCAAGACAAGTTCAATTTAAGGGATGCAGTACGGAATTTTGCCGAAAACTTCTTTTGAGATTTTGGCCGTATTTTTGAACAGAAATGGGCAGAACGCTGAAAAACAGAGGGATCATATCATGTGGCTACTCTGGCCCATTAACATAAAAATTCTGGCCATTAGCATCAAAATTGATCAACTTATAAACTATTGTCAGGAAGACCTTTTCCTCCATTGTGCATATAAAACGCCATCAAGATGGAGAACACTCTGCCATTACCTCTCTATCGATTAACATACCATTGAAAACGATAGTCACCCAAATGTACACATGTAGAACCCACTCATGCCCATACACCAATGACAATACAGTCACAACAGCTATACATATACATCCCACACATGACCATAGAGCACTCCCTATATATCCACAAGTCCGCCAATGATCATCCAACTACACTCCAGGTATGCATATACAGTTCAACAACTATGACCATACTTTGTCGTGGGTTTGTAAATTCATGCATCTGCCGGTTCTAAATCTCATCTGCAAACCCCCCCCCCCCCAATAATAACACTAAAATCTAACTAATAGATGTGTAGACACTCAATGAGCCATCGGATATTGTGCATCTGCACTGCAAGCGTAATTAGCATGTCGCGTGTCCATGCTTTTGTTGCCGACTATCGAGAATGTTAACGACGGGATTGTATTACCGATAATTAAGCATACATAAGCTAGTACCATACTCACTTCTCAAAACAATCAATGCGAGAATGGGGATTATTCACCGAAGCCAACATCTATTAATCTGCACGATATAATATATAACCCTAAACAGTCAACTGCATAATGCAAATATGTCTCTTAAAAGCTGATTAAACTAGAGGTGTGACTGTCCCAATGGGACTACGGATACCCCCCTGTTTTTAAAATACTAAGTATTTGGTTAAAATAATAAAATAACAGTTCCCATTGCAGGTGTACAACCATAACTCTAATCTTAAACCTATTGACCAAAAAATGTAGGAATAAAAGCTTGGACAAAATTATGTATGTTGCGAAAAAAATTCTAAATCGGAAAAGGGGAATAACTCCACACAAAAAATGTCAGACAGACGTCATAATCGCAGGTGCACAGGTTCCCATGGTACTAAATATCAGTGGCAAGATTAAAAAACATTGACCAAAAAATCGCAGGTGCACAGGTTCCCATGGTGGTTGATGTCTGTGCCAAGTTTCATGGAAATTGATCAAAAACGACTGAGAAAAACTCCGGACAAATTTGTGTCCACGGACGGACGGACGAGCTGACTCCAGTATACCCCCCTAACTTCGTTGCGGGGGGTATAAAAATGGTCCAACAATATTGGGTATAATGACAGCTTTGAGAGTCATTGTTGAGAACTTGGGCCTCCAGGTAGTGTGTTAATAGCTACTGCTTTATTTCACGTGCTAGGGAGATAGTTATAGCATGGTTTTATGCAGCCTGCATGTGACGAAATTAATCAAGCCTTGTTTGCACAAACTGATATAGAACGGATCAGAGGTCATTGCATATAGAACATGAATGATAGTTTATTTTATAAAATATAATAAATTTCATCCTGCCTTAATAAAACCGAATTATGACATGACGAAAACAGACATAACATCCAATCTTTGTCCCTATCCCATATATTGGCATTACATCCGCCATTGTTGTGTCAAATATTGGTGCATCAGAACCATTGTACAATGTAGTTTTAAGCAGTGTATGATGTTCCAGGATTGTGAAAGAATATAAATAGCCTTTCAACAAAGTATGGTTTAGTGTTTTAATTATATCCCCCCCCCCCCCCCCCCCCCCCCCCCCGATACATTTTTCCACTGGAAAAAGGCTAAAATGTCAACGGCTTAGTACACAACGCCATTATGTCATTTAGCAGTGAAGAGGTTAACAGAAACATTTAGTAAATTTTCAGTACATTTTATAAAACTCTTTTATTAGAGTTTGGTCGTGACAAACTGTTGTGGAAAATATGATAAACACATGTTTCTCCTCGAGTGAATTGCAGAGGAATAATCCTCACATCTCACGTGATGAGAAACTTCATTCATCAATCAGGACAGTTAACTTTTGTCTATTTATTGTTTATTTCTAGTTCGGATGACCTGAAATCCCTATCCCATATATCGGTATTACATCCGCCATTGTTGTGTCAAATATTTCGTTGGCTATTGATTTTGTGATTTGGCCATACCACGAAATAAACAAATAATATATTCCCTCGATTGAAAATGATTCTACAGTATTTGGCAAGCCGTTATCTATGATCTCCATAGATAAATAATAATGAAAATTTAATGTAATTTTGATGGAATTTTCTAACTTACATCATCACTCTTACTGACAAAGGCAATATATAGTAATTCTGGTTTGTAAAAATATATAAACTTTGTTCTTATTTTTAATATTGATACCTCTCCAGTGATGAGATTTCACATGTTAAAACCACTGTTATGTAAATATTACGGTGCCATTCATTGTATCAACAGATATCACCCATTGAAATTGCAAATCAAATGTTTTAGATGAAAATATGTGTTTTCTGGAATATTTTTCATTGCTTTGACCTTTTGTATTATTAACATTCATGATTTTTTTTTAAAAAGAATTTGATCAACTGTTTGTTGATTAAATGGCTGGCACTGTAACAGTATTGTTTACATATCAAAGGTTTAACATGTGACATCTCGTCATTGAAGAGTTATATAATAAAAATAAGAATAATGTCTATATATACATGTATTCCCATGTTCTTGATGATGATGGTTTTTCAAACTTTTATGATTTCAAATATTTTCCCATTGCAAAGGGCATATGTCCAGTTAAAAAACATATTTTGTACCAATACAATGAATGAGTGTTAAATAAAACTAGTAATGAACAATGTTTACCACAGAGAGTATGAGCTGCTGAATTGTCTTGCGACTAATATCATCTCGCATTCTTTCATAAAAATCAAATGCACTCGCCACCAATGAAGATCCAACCAGGTAGAGGAAAGAAAATATCGCATACATCACCATATCCTGAAATTAATTGACCTGATGAAGACACACTGTAGTAGAAGATTACAATTTATTATACATGTACTTTCTTAACTTTTTCTGCCAAAATAAAAATTGTATCCCCACTTCTCGAAACCCCAAAATGTTATCCTGCTCCCAAGGGTTTATCCTACTCCCAGTGATGACGGACTGTTTATCCCAAGTTAGCATGTTCGAGTTACATTTGGCATGAAATCAATGAATGAAATTACATCATTTTCCATCTATGGAGGTAGTATACTTTCAGGCATTGTGGCAATAGTAAATGAAAGTGTCAATGTACACTGTATCTCAACTTGGGAAGGAGTTTATTTTTTGCTGAGCAATGAATAAAATGTTCAAGATTAAGGAAAGCCAAAAAGTTAAAGTAAAGGTCTTGCATTGTGAAGATGAAATTATTTTCATTGCAAACATTTCACTAACAAATGTGGGCTGCAGTGTGTGCAGATGGAATCAAGTTTGAAATCCAAGATGACTGGCAGCCATGTTTTATATCAAATTTCAGAATAATCGATGACTCAAATCTAGAGGTCACCCTGAAGATTCATTTAAAGTTTGATGATGATCGGATGAGGGATGTGGTCTGTAGAGTGTGCTTAAGGATTTAGTCATACAAAGAGTAAAATCCAAAATGTCTGCCGGCTCCAATGTTTTTCATAAAAAAAATTTCAATGCCTGTAAATTTTCAAAACAATTCTCCAATAAATGCGGGCTGCAGGCTGTGCCGATGGATTCAAATTTGAAATACAAGATGGCTGCTTTCGGCCATGTTTTTTAACAAATTTCGGAAATAATCGATGGCTCCCATCTGGAGGTCACCCCGTAGATTCATATGAAGTATGGTGCTGATTAGATGAGGGAAGTGGTCTGTAGCGTGTACCAAAGGATTTAGTCAGCCAAGTGTAAAATTCATGATGGCTATTGGCAGCCAATTTTTGTATCGAAAATCGTTCAAATTTGATTGCTCCCATTGCTTTACAAAGTAAAGTTGAGCTGAAAGATGACTGAATGAAGTGATCGATTGACTTATTTCGATTGCTTTGGTATACTTGCAAGTAATTTTAACCACTTGGCTGCTATATGTCAGTACTAAATATGGTTGTAAAATGTCATGCTGTGTGCTATACGTCCATACTGAGTAGAGACCAACTTCAGCACACTGGCATTTGGCCATTATTCATAACTGGAATTCAAGATATTGGTACATCGGAACCACTGTACAATGTAGTTTTAGGCAGTGTATGATGTTCCAGGATTGTGAAAGAATATAAATAGCCTTTCAACAAAGTATGGCTTAGTGTTTTAATTATATTCCCTGATACATTTTTCCACTGGAAAAAGGCCAAAATGTCAATGGCTTAGCACACAACGCCATTATGTCATTTAGCAGTGAAGAGGTTAACAGAAACATTTAGTAAATTTTCAGTACATTTTATAAAACTCTTTTATTAGAGTTTGGTCGTGACAAACTGTTGTGGAAAATATGATAAACACACGTTTCTCCTCGAGTGAATTGCAGAGGAATAATCCTCACATCTCACGTGATGAGAAACTTCATTCATCAATGAGGACAGTTAACATTTGTCTATTTATTGTTTATTTATAGTTCGGATGACCTGAAAGGCAGAAGTGTATTTCAGACCAATGCTTAGTCCATAGGTCCTTGATTTATTTTAGACAGAAATTGTGAGAGCAAAAAAGGGTTTGAATAGAGAGGACAATAATTAGCACAGGCTGGCATATTCGCCAGTAATCTAATCAATTTCCATACATCTAATTAAGTCACAAAGACACATAATTATAAAACAGGGATGGGTCTAGAAAGGTCTGAACTTATTCAAACTTTCTATAGCTGTATATACAGAGAGATCGATAAATGGTTACAATCAACTAAATAAGTTCCCATAGATGACAGTGGTGTTTAATACTCCACGTCAGTTATATTAAGTTGTCAAAAAAGAAATGGTGCCAAACCATACTTATTCCTGGAAATAAATTTGTATAACTACTCCATTTTTTGTACAAAAAATAGAAAATAGAAAAATAACACACAACCTTCCAAATGTGGCAACCAACATAGACACTTGGCAAACAATCTCACACAAATGTCCAAGGAATTAACATTATGAATTTAACACCATTCAGCTGCCACAATTTATTTTATGCTGACTCGAGATTCCCTACAGAGATGCCAAAGGGCATAATTTATAATGATTTAGTTGCTTGTAACCAAATGAACAATGCTTACCACAACGTCCCAATTAAAATTGAATATTCCATTAATTGTGGTGCAATAAAGAAGCCATACTAAGAAGGATGTCATCCCAGTTAGCACAGTTATAAATATCATCACTCGGAAATGCCAGCTCAGTGGAAGGGACATAATCCCACCATTCTTCTCCTCAGCACTCATCAGACAGATGAGAGCAGCAGCTGAAAAAATCTGAAACAAGACAAAAATGAAAGTGTTACTGATGGTGTAGCTCAACTTTGAGAGGGGTTAATGTCATACATTACAGTCTATGGAGTGATAAGGAATGCGGAAAGCTTAAATGTTTAAGTAATACATGAGGTCAAATCAAAGAGTTTCATTGAAGTTTGGGGATCAATTGGACGAAAAATGTTGGCTAAAAGATATGCCAAAGTATTTCATGATGCAAAGAGTAAACTCCAAGATGGCTGCCGAGAATTAGGCTGCATGGTGTGCCAAGGGATTCAAATCTAAGATAGCGGCTAGCGGTCATGGAAATATTTAATGGCTCCCATCTAATGATCACACCAAGGATCCATATGAAGTTTAGTGATGATCGGATGAGGGATGTGGCTTGTAAGGTGTGTTGAATGATTCAGTCATGCAAAGAATAAATCCAAGATGGCCACTGGCAGCCATGTTTTTCTATTTGATGGCTCCAATCTAGTGGGCACCAAGAAAATCTATATGAAGATGGGTGATGACTGGATGAGGGTCATGAGATGTGGTCTGTAGAGCGTGCCATAGATGGCTGCCAGTGGCCAAGTGTTTCCAGCTGCCATTTAAAGGTGATCTTAAACATGCCTATTAATTTTCAAAACAATCCTCCAATAAATAGGGGCTGCATGGTGTGAATTCAAATGAAGTCATGTGACTATCGGATGAGGAATGTGTCCTGTACGGTGTGGCTAAGGATTTAGTCATGCAAAAAGTTGCAGTTTGGCAATGATCGGAGGATGTGGCATGTAGGGTGTGCCAAATGATTCAGTCATGCAAAGAGAAAAATCCAAGATGCTCCTGGCAGCCATATTTTTCATCGAAAATCGTTCAAATTCGATAGCTCCCATCTGGAGGTGATCCTAAAACATGCCTGTAAATTGTCAAAACAATTCCCCAATAAATGTGGGCTGCAGACGTGTGAAATCTATTCAAACTTGAAATCCGAAATGGCTTCTCGTGGCCATGTTTTTTAATGAATTTCGGGAAAAAATTTATGGCTCCCATCTAGAGGTCACCACAAAGATCCATATGAAGTTTAGTGACAATAGTATGAGAGAGGTGACTTGTAGGGTGTGCTAAAGGAATTTGATCATGGACGCCTAGTCAGATGGATGACGGATGCCAACCATGGCAATAGCTCAGACTTCGTCAAGTTGATAATAAAAGAACAAATAAAATATCTTTTTGATTTGGATGATAAGTTCAAGTACCGGTAGTGAACATATTTTTTATGTTTTATGATAAAAATCCTAAATTACTCTACAATCCCGTAGGTGCTACTACATATATACATGTAGATAAATCTTGAGATCAGATGACAAATTAGAAAAATAACAGAAATTTTCAAAATAATGACTCCCGTTGTTGCAGTTAAATCGAGATATTTGGATATAACACACAACCCAAAGGCCGATGAGGTTCACTTTAATTATTTGGTTCATGAACACCTTTATCGACAATATAAAATATTTCCACCCGTTCTTTTGGCAATTTGGCTGAAGTGTAACTACATGTGCATCTTATTTATTGTCGGTATGTGATTTGCCTGTTGTACTAATTGTTTTTGTCAAATACTGAACACAGTTTTTGCAACATTATAATTAAACAACTCAAAATTGGGAAAACCCTGATTGCTTAAAATGGATCGTGACAGTAACACAGTATAAAATGCGGACTGAAACACGTGAAACAAACTTCTCAGTGAATGACTTTACCGCACAAGGATAACCTTTACCCAAGCTCTATTTAGCATAAATTTCTGACAGAAATCACGCCTTCAGATGCTCGTATTCTGGGTACAATTTCATAATGTGGGCACACTGTCACTGTTTACCTGCTTTAATTTGAAGGAATTTAAAGGCCTGGTAAATCGTATGTAGTAAATTGTGTGTGCATACTACGACCAAGCGTGGGAAAATATTCGCACTTGAACAGACATAAACCATGCCCATGCACAGATCTATTGTCATGATATCACTGCTGCAGTGCGCCTCTTTTTTTTGTAAATTTATATAGCATTGTGAGGTCTTTTGTTGTAGACATGGATCACACTATATATCACAAGTGCTTTGTGACCTATTGCTCTAGATATCTGATAACCCATACAGTTAAGTACAGAACAAATGATAACGATATTAATGAAAGTGTTAATGACACTGTAGCTCAACTTGGAAAGGAAATAATTGCATGTGTTACAGTCAATGGAGTGATTAGGATTGCAGAAAGTTGAAATGTCTAAGTAATACCAGATTATCAACATGAAGAGATATATATATAAAGTAAAATCCAAGAAGGTTGCTGGTGGCTATGTTTTCGAATGAAATTCAAAAACATTAGATAGCTTCCATCTTCTAAATCAATATCAAGATTAATATGAAGTTTGATGATGATCGGCGGACTGTAGGGTGTGCCAAAGGATTTAGTCATGCAAAGAGTAAAATCCAAGATGGCTGCCAGCAGACATGCTTTATGGCTGAATGACCCCAAAATGACTCGTTCCCATCTACATGTCAATATTAACATCCATACAAATTTCATGATGATCAGGCAAATAGTTATGCCTGTAGCCTGTGCTACTTGAATTTTGAAATCCAAGATGGCCACTAACGGCCATGTATTTTTGCCGAATGACCCCAAAATGACTTGTTTCCCATCTACATGTCAATGTCAACAGCCAAGACAAATTTCATAATGATCCAACCAAAGGTACAACCTGTAGCCCATGCCCAAGGATTTAGTCATGCAAAGAGTAAATCCAAGATGGCTGCTGGCGGCCATGTTTTATGACTGAATGACCCCAAAATTACACTTTCCTATCAACATGTCAATATTAACATCCATGAAAAAATTCATGACTATCAGACGAAAACTCCGGCCTGTAGCGTGTGCTAATGGATTGAATTTTGAAATCCAAGATGGCCACTGCCAGGCATGTATTTTTGCCGAATGACGCCAAAATAACTCGTTCTCATCTACATGTCATTGTTAACAGCCATGACAAATTTCATGATGATCCAACCAAAGATACAACCTGTAGCCCATGCCAAAGGATTTAGTCATGCAAAGAGAAAATCCAAGATGGCTGGCCGATTGACCCCAAAATGACTCGTTCCCATCTACATGTCAATATTAACATAATTTCATGATTATCAGACAAACAGTATGGCCTGTAGCCCGTGCTAATGGATTGAATTTCGAAATCCAAGATGGCCGCTGACAGCCACGTTTTTTTTGCCAAATCACCCCAAAATGGATATGACTCGTTCCCATCTACATGTAAATTTCAACGCCCATGACAAATTTGATAATGATCTGACCAAAGGTATGACCTGTATCCCGAGCCAAAGGATTTAGTCATGCAAAGAGTAAAATCCAAGATGGCTGCCGGTGGCCATGTTTTATGGCCGAATGACCCCAAAATGACTCGTTCCCATCTACATGTCAATATTAACTTCCATGAAAATTTCATGATGATCAGACGAACAAACCGGCCTGTAGCCCGTGCTGATGGATTGAACTTTGAAATCCAAGATGGCCACTGGTGGCCATGTTTTTTTGCCAAATGACCCCAAAATGACTTGTTTCCCATCTACATGTCAATGTCAATGCCCATGACAAATTTTATAATGATCTGACCAACGGTACGACCTGTAGCCCATGCCAAAAGATTTAGTCATGCAAAGAGTAAAATCCAAGATGGCTGCCGGCGGCCATTTTAAAATATGGCCGATCGACCCAAAAATTCCTCGTTCCCATCTACATGTCATTATTAACATCCATGCCAAATTTCATGATGATCATACGAACAGTAGGACCTGTAGCCCGTGCTAATGGATTGAATTTTGAAATCCAAGATGGACAGCTATGACAAATTTTAGAATGATCCGACCAAAGGTAAGACCTGTAGCCCGTGGTAAAGGAAATTGTTGACGAATCACACAATCACACACAGACAATGGATACCAAGCCATGGCAATAGCTCAAACTTTAAAAAGTAAAGTTGAGCTAAAAATACATACATATGAAAGAATTCATCACAATAACAGCATAATACGTTAGCCCGCATCGAACACTCCAGTGAACAAAAGACCCTGGTCCAAAATGTGCCATGAAACGTCTTAATTTCACTTTGCAAACTCCCGAGAGTATATTTCTACATATGGCTAATGACACGAAAGGTTTAACCAACAGGTTGAGCTACTGTAATGAGAGGTATGCATTGGAGATGCTGTGGACAAGATATGGCATCAGAAATAATGTGCTCGGACAGTACTGGTTTTCGAACAGTTATGTTTTACTTCCTGGGCAATATTTCAGAAATCTGTGAGGAATTTATTTTAAATTCATGATAGCAACCTCAGATCCAGATTGAGCACATAAATCTCGCCCCTTTAACAATATTTTTGGCACTTTTGGTACCAAAATACTTTGCCCCTAATGAACCAAATCTAATGTTTTGCTAGTAGACTGACAGTGGTTAACCCTTTGAACCCGAGAGACCGGAATACCGGTCCAATCCTTATATTCCCATATCCCGGGAGACCGGAATACCGGTCCGGAAATCAGACGATATTTGACACAAAATTACATCTCAATAAACGCACATATCAACTAGAGTTGTACTTCTACTTTGCACACACGTGTCACATGTTTACCCACGTGACTTTGATCGACATACTGACGACAGAGGGTTTGTTTTTTTGCGTATGCGCAGAGGCCTAATTCGAGAAAAAAAACCCCGCTTTTTATCGTCGGAAAAGGGGAAGTATTTCGTTAGAAATTTCACGATCAAAGCCCAAATTAACTAGAATAGTGCTTCTATACTTTGCGCGAATAAATGGGTTGGGGTCATTTAACGTTCAGGACGTCAGGGTTCAAAGGGTTAAATGTTTTCACCAGAGAGTTAGGCAATGGATGCCACTTAATATCTCATCAACAAGTATTTGACAAATAAGTCTCCTGTATAAGTGCAACAACACTAACTTTTATCTCAAATTCTTAGAATGCAATTGTTGTGATAGCAGGCAATTTTAGGCGCATTCAATCTTCGCACTCCAGGCATCAACTTCAATGGCATTATAAAATTCTATGTGTGGCATACACTTTTGAATATAAGATGGGGTGTAATGTTTCTCTGAATCTGAAGAAATCAGTGAAAACTATTGCAAGGATCTTTTTTAGAAAACATGCTCCAGCTCTCTCATGTGGTGATAGCTTTACACATACCCAATGGAAGTTATGGTCGGCGGTCACATCTTAACTTACCTATTATATAGGCAACAATACTGCAATGTGATGCTTTTTTAAACCTTACTTACCACCTGTAACAGTTTGAGTACTCCATTGAAGCTTCGTAGATACTTGGAATCAATCATACAAACAACATCCTCATTATTCGTGCCCTGTGCAATGTATACAGCTGTACTACATCTCAATGCAGACTGCTGTAAAAAATAAAGTTCTATCAATTCTGAGGAACTGTAATAATAATATTACATTAAATGAAACATATTAACCATTTCTGTAGTAAATACTCATTGATGACTAGTTCCCTTAGAAAATGTTCATATAATAATGATGTTTGTTGAACTTTAATTATTATCTGAACATTTCCCACAAATGAATATGAAACATTCTGCTTTTGTACTTTGCATTATCTGTTTTTTTCTGTCTATTATCTGCTATAATTATCTGAGAATCCCTCTAAATGAATATTAGACTGTTCTAATGTATAGTTTTATATATATCTTAATGGGAGAATCCATTCAATATAGAAAATATAAAAATTCATTTTCATTTGAGATGTAACAGAAATAAGCAGTTCAAAACTGAATATCCTATCGTACATGAGACCAAGAAATGGAATCAATATTTAATAGAGACGTCATATTAACATTATAGTTGGAAGAGATGAGCTTTTTGGTGAAAAATTATACCATGCAGATATCAAAACTGAACTACAGTAATGCCCTAAATAATCAACTCCTTAACCACAGCAGAATTATTTCCGACTAAATCCTGAAAAGTTACCCATAATTCTGCTGTAGTTAAGAGTCAATTATTTAGGGCATTACTGTATTATATAGTGTGTTTCTGAAACCAAATTCTGCACATTGGTCACTACAATTTTGATGAAATCATACAGCCAAATTAAAAAAGAAATGAAAGTGTCAATGACACTGTAGTTCAAATTGGAAATGGGATCATGCCATATATTACAGTCCACAGAGTGATAGGGAACTCAGACAGTTTATATGCTTAAGTAACCTGAAGATGCATAAACAGTTGGGGATTAATCGGATGAAAAGGTTTGGCTGTAGGGAGTGCCAAAGGATGGAGTAATACATGTACTAATAGAAATAGTAAAATCCGATATGGCTCCCATCTAGAGGTCACCCCGAGGATCCATATAAAGATTGATGATGATCAGATGAGGGAGTTGGCCTCTTGGGTGCGCCAAAGGATTTAGTCATACAAAGAGTAAAATCCAATATGGCTGCTGGCGGCCATGTTTTCATTGAACTGGAAGTGGTAGACCAGTGGTTAGAGTGTTGGACTTGCAATGGTGTTAATGCACCTGCGTGAGTTCGCGCCTGGCCGGTGGACTATCGTCTCCGCAACAGTGGCTTGGACGAATTAAGCGGTGTCTGTGCTATATATAGCCTCACACTGTTTCAAATCTCACGCCAGGTTGTGACCCTTGGGCAAGGTCACTTGTACTGTGCTCGCTTCGTCATACCTAGACGAGAAATAGGGACCTGGTTGTTGGGTAAGTGTAAGCCAAGAGCAATCTTGTGAAGTGCCACTATGGCAGCATGCAGAAGACCTGGCATTACTCAACAGCTGGGGTAATAATGTGAAGCGCTTAGGGCCCACGCGGGGATAGGCGCTATATAAGTTCCATCATTATTAGAACTAAAACATGCCTGTAAATTTTCGAAACAATTCTCCGATAAATGTGGGCTGCAAGGTGTATGCTACCTGTCTCTCAGTGTTTAAAACATACTAGCTGGTCCTATAAGCTTGAGATAAGATGGCATCCAAGCTGGACTCAGATTTTGTTGCTAATATGCACTGAGTTGTTTTATCTGTCGCTGAGAAATGATGTAATCAAAGGAAATGTACCTTTCTTATAATAACTTACAATTGTGCCATACCCAGACCAAATATTGAGAACTACAGTACCACTGCAAATAGGTAGCTACATGTAATTGGCACTCAGACGTGAGATAGATGACAAATATTCAGTTAATTCAGCTCATATTTTGAGTTGGCGACTAGTTACATGTACTTTCCATTTTACCACAGATATGATTTAGAGAACAGTGGTGTATTGGGTCAATTATTGGAGAATAAAAATAAAAACTGCTGTCAGAATACACAAATCAGCCAGTTATTTCATATCCCGACTGGTGCCTAGAGTTGCTGGTAAATTTTGTTGACCATCAGCCCGCTGAAACATGCTACACACTGAATGTTCCTTAGATTTGATATTTAAACATATTCCAAACTGTTCTAAATTCATTTCATTGTACCATTATCCAAATTTGTTGCATCTCCAAATCAGCTTAATGTACACTTACGATAACGGCTGTCAACATTGACTCTTGTTGTTGTATAATAATGTGGTCCATTATGTTCACTGACTGGGATTAGCAGACCAGTAAAATAATGTCAACAACTAATATAATCTAAATCAACAAAGAAAAGAAAATAGGTATTATAATTCATCAGTGAACAACCATGGATGCATTTATTGGCAGTGGTATGGCAGCGCTATTTATCCCTGTGCTATTTATCCCTGTTTGCCAGGTATTAACTGAGATGGCTAATAAGATGATGGATTGATGATACATTCTTGTACATACAATAATGCCCCGAGAGCTTTCCGATGAATGGCAACAAGCCATATTTCCGACCAAATCCTGAAAAATTACCCATAATTCTGCTGTGGTTAAGGAGTCGATTATTTAGGGCATTACTGTATGTGTAGTCATACCTCTCGGGAACTTGGAAGCACTATGCATCTATGGACATATTATGGGGAGTGCATAATATATCAAATGGAGGAAGTGTTGCCAGGTGATAGTGCAGGCTGTTCCTCAGTGGAAATGCCGACAAATATTTATGACTATTGTCGTGATTTGACTTTCACCTCAAGAGAAATAACCAACTCCAAAGACCAGAATACGGCCATCGCAAAATAACTGTCCGTTGAGAGAAAAATCGTAATAAGTTTGAACAGCTCTCAAATTTTTTTCCCCAAGCAAATTTTGCATATGTTGTTTTTGAAACATTTCCACATCAAATCGACTAGAATGACATAAAAATTAGCTTGGTACCAATTTGTTCTAGGTCCAATGTTCCATCAACCAGATGATAATGATAACAATATAGAAATATGGTACAAACCTCTGTATCGATCATCTGGTTTGTGCTATGGTCATATTGACCTGATTGTGGCGCCTTTGATTCCTGGTCTACATATTTGTTTTCGTCATCATTTTTATCATGATCTGTGTTACGTTCTATGTCATTTTCATGAGTTTGCAGTGTGTCCTCCATGTGTCCTCATATAATCTTTACTGTAAGTTTATGCCTCATGTTGAAAATGATGTACTATTAATATTACTTTAATCGTCATTTCTGAAAAATATATGAAAGATAAAGTTTTTATCCAGTTCTATTCAGAAATATGTTCAGTATTTTGTGATTGAATGATATATGCAATATATGGTGTAAGCAAGAACATTGAAGTATATTAACCTTTTCACTGCTGAATGACGTCATGCTGGGCCATTGGAGTTATTGCCATTTTCCAGTGGAAAAATATAACGGGAATATCACAAAAACACTGAACAAACTCCATTGAAAGGCCATTGTCATTCACAACTCTGGAACATCATGACTAATAAATGCCAACTTACATGTATACCCGCTATGGTATCATAATTTCAAAAACATGTCATAACAGTATATTAAATCAATTTAAATGGTAAGTGAGTGTCGTTAAATTACAAAAGAATCAAAGTCCTTATAAAAAAAAATACAAGTATATTAAACTAGAAATTTTAAACTTCCAACTGTGGGAAGTTTGATACTTCCATGAATATTCCTTAACACCAAACCAAACCTCCTCCTCAATCTTAACCATCTCCACAACACAAAACCTAGTCATAACCCAAACATAGCCAAAACCCTAACCATATCCTTCACCCATACACTTTCCATAAACCTCACCATAATCATTACTCTAGTCGTAAACATAACCCTAACAACATCCATTATTAATTTATTATATTTACATACTAAGTGTGATCATCACTAAATCCAGCATTCCGATTGGTCGGCGCCCACGTGGCTAGTTGCAATTATTTCTCGGTGAATGCGCAACAGCTAATAACTGCAGCCTCATAACAACATCGACACGTCATTGGGTTTGGAAAGACGAACGCATAATGTTTTGGGCACATTTGGACTCGCGCAGGATTGACTTAATAAATCATCGGGTTTCAATATAAAGAGAAATTGTTCCTGTTAACTTTTGCCAAGGGTGCTATGGGATATTTTGGGCTGGTTTTGTCACGATACACTTTTCGATTTAAATAAATTTACAAAAGTGGCTTTTTCGCTAAATGTATATAAATATAAGGATTAACTGTCATGTGGACTGTTTTTATGGAGATGTAACCGTGAGGTAAGTGGTCATAACTGGTATGTAAAACTTTACACAAGTTATGACCACTTACCTCACGGTTACATCTCCATAAAAACAGTCCACATGACAGTTAATCCTTATATTAACCAAACACTAGCCATGTCCATAGCCCTAACACAACTTTAAAACGATATCCATCACTCTAAGCATATTTACAATCCTGACACAATCCACAACCCTAAACATAAAAGTAACCCTATCCCTAAACAAAACCCTAACCATAATATTACTCTAACACTAACCACAACTCTAACCCTAAACCATAACCGTACCTAACCTTAAACCCTAACCATAACCCTAACCCTGAAACTGGACCATAACCCTAACCTAACCATAACAGGTAGCATTTATAGTAGAGCAGTCAAACTTTGAGGGCATACCTACCGTATACCAATGTACCTGCTCCTGTATTAACCTTGCCCCTTCATTAGCCCATTTGGATTTGGCGCTAAAATAGGTTAGTGATCCACTACTAACCTGTACATATTTACGTTATATACCGGTACATGTAGCATTGCCACAAGTAAACCTTTCGCTCTAAAAATTAGAAAATCACACTAAAGTTGGGCATGGATGCACTCGTCAATTTTATCTTGATTTTTTATTTTTGCCGAATTTTTCCCATTCCAATTTTCGGCAGAATTTTCCAATCTGCTCCTTCATTAGCCCGTTTGGATTTGGCAGAAAAAATAAGCGAGTTTTTTCGTTCGCAGTATAATGGAAATGCCTGGGAAAAAAAACTTTTAAATGGTACATTTGGGTCCGAATCACTCTTCCCATGCGAAGCATGCAATAAAAATATTATAGCTCTGGACTGTCATCTTCGTCAAAATTCCTCGATTCATCTTCTGTCTATGTTCAAGATGCTCACATAAATCAAATCTAGCTGTTGTGCTTCGTCTGGGAGATGATCTGACCACAAGCACTTTCTAGACAAGACATTTATTAACATATCTTTTGATTGGCCATAAATTGGACATTTCTCAACAGATTTACAAGACCAGGAGGATCACCAGTAATGTCCTAAAGATACATGACAGTAAAAATGGTTGGAATCGGTGACAAGAAAAAAATTGACAAATTTTGCACTCGGTTACATGAACTAAATCCAGCTTCAGTTGTAACTTGGCAAGGTGCATATACCTACAAAATTTCAATGCTTTATCTCTTATACTTTCTGAGATATTAGGGTTACAAAATATATTAAGAAGAACCATAATCAAATTGAATAACAATATACTTCCATATTAAAACATTGGAAGTATAATACGATTTGTGCTAGTACCCTGCTGGACGAAACAAGTGTCCACTTAACCGCGGTGCGGTTAGCGTTGCCACCGCGGACGAAATGCAACTACACTGCGGCTCCACCGGCTAACAACAGTTGGGCTGAGTTGTACTTGCCATTCGGCCATGGTGTAGTTGCCGCGGTGTACGTTCATTAAACTGAAAAAAGATGATTCAAACCCGAAATCTAACCACGATGTACATGCCATTCGGCCGCGTTGTAGTTGCCTTTCGGCCATGGTGTACTTGCCGCTCGGCTGCAGTGTACTTGCCGTTCGGCCGCGGTGCTCAACTGCAGTGTTACAAACTCTGACACCGCGACCGAACGGCAAATACACCGCGGTGCCAATGGACACTTGTTTTGTCCAGCGGGGTACATGTAGCTCATATATAAAGACCATATTGTATATTTATTTGAATGGTTTGAATGAATAAATCCTATCATAAATTTAATACCATGCAGTTGAATTACATAATATCACAACATCAGTTTTTGTGATTGAGGGACAACTCTTTAGGATGTTATTTTTACTTAGTCGGATTCCTTATGTCGAAAATATGTTCGCACAATTTCGGAATGTTAAAAGCGATCTGAGAAAGGTTACTATACCACCAGAGTGTCTATTTTCAGAATCTACCTGTTTCCAGCTTGAAATTTGAGTGTAAACAGATTTTTATGAGGCTGTTAATTGTGTACAGTGTACCCCTCTATTCTTTTCCGTCCATATAATCTGGAGATAAGAAGAATGTTATTATGCATACAGGTAACTAGTTTGGTAAGTGACTTGTTTTGTGCTTGGAAATTGAAAAAAACATGGAGAGTCTAGAGAGATGTTGCCACACAATGCATAATTGCATATTGTAATGTATAATTTTATCATTTTTATAAAATGATAATATAATCGGTCTTGAATGACAGGTTGATGGGTCAAATCTCTAATTAATGATGAAGCTGTCACTTGCTGGCATTCCAATGCTTACTTGTCAAATAATCACATGTTACCAATCGAGGACACTTGTTGGGAATTTCCAACAAAAGATTATAAAATTAACAGTGAAATGAAAAACCAATAGCCATTTATTGTCTACCGGTACATCTAGTAGTGAAAGATCTTGTTGTTCTGAGATTTATCTGAATAATGTTTCCATAAATTTGAGAGTCTTGGTTATTTAGTTGATGGGTTAGGTCACATTCCAATGACACAATATACGACATGTACTGTACAGTCCGAATACATCTTGCTTGCCTGCTATTATCATTATGGGAATTCACCTCAAGCGAGTTACGTATCTACTTGTCGAAGGGTTTCCCAAATTTGAAGTGAAGTGATATTTTGCGGTGGTAAAATAGTTCAGTTTGTTGATGAATTTGATGATTCACCTTTGGTATAGAATATTTTACTGAGAAATAAATTAACGTGCAGACCCAAATAAGCAACATGCAGACTCGCAGAGTGGAATTTTCCACCTGAATCAATAAACATGCATGCATGTTTATTTTGATCCTGAGAGTAGATTGTCATGCTTATATTTAAACAAAGGGCTCAATCATGCAAGCCTCATTTATCATGCCATCTTTGTATTTTTTTCAACACCTTTTGAACGACAGCTACATTGCTGCCGAACAAGTGCATTGTGGCTGAACGACAGATACACCAAGGCTGAACAGTAACTGCACCGCAGCCACTAACTGCAGTTTGGTTGACATTTGCATCATTATCAAGCGATCGAGTGTCATACCAATACTCTATTATATGGGTAGTTTTTGCCACATAAGAATCATGGGTTGGGTGAAAATTACACCGAATGTTGCATTATGTATACGTATGGAGTCATGTTTCGGTCACGGGTGATGAATTTGTCCGTTTCTTGACATAACGTAATAAAACTTTTTATTATATGACTACCACTACCGGTAATCCCTTACAAATACCACTATTGTTTGCCGATAAATTCCGAGCAGTCGGAAAACGCTTGTCTGGTCGTGAGCCGTATCGGTATTCTATGAATTCCGTATCAGTATCCTCTGAATTCCGTATCAGTTTCCCGTGAAATTAGGTCACCGAAGTTTTGGAACTATTTATCAGGTCTGTTCGTTTGAAGAGTAAACGGATCTGTTCTATTGTCGTGCGTCTATCCTGACCAACTGACATGGGATGGTGTAACGAAGTAGTTTTGCCCTTTGTGACATGGGATGAACCAAAATGTGTCACATAATAAACACTTTATCGCCGACAGTGAAGTGATATGGGCTTCAGTATCACGTCTCGTTGACGATGTCAGATTGCCGCATCAAACTCGCTGCCTGTGGCAGCTCGTTTGATACAGCGATCTGACATCGTCAACTCGGCGTGATACTGCAGCCCATATCACTTCACTGTACCGATAATGTGTATGTCATAAGTATACCCTGCTGGACAAAACAAGTGCCCACTTAACCGCGGTGCGGTTAGCATTGCCACCACGGCCGAAATGCAACTACACAGTGGCTCCACCAGCTAACTACAGTTGGGTCGTGGTGTACTTGCCATTTGGCCATGGTGTAGTTGCCGCTGTGTTCATTGAACTGAAAAAAGATGATACAAACCAGAAATCTAACCACGGTGTACATGTCATTCGGCAACGTTGTAGTTGCCTTTCGGCTATGGTGTACTTACCGTTCGGCTGCAGTGTACTTGCCGTTTGGCCGCGGTGTACTTGCCGTTCGGCAGCGGTGCTCAACAGCAGTTACAAACTCTGACACCGCGGCTGAACGGCAAATACACTGTGGTGCCAATGGACACATACAGTGTATGTACAATTTTGAAATTTCAATATTAAATTTATATATATTATTTCACCAATACACGTGACTAATTGATTCTTTATAAAAATAAATATTTCAGAGGGGATCTGATGCATTCTTTCTTTTTCTTGTCATTGAAATTGTTGTTGAACAGTTGAAATCCAATGTCTTACCATTGATTACGATTTCTGAGCTACGAACAAAAGGAGCAATGTTTTTGATTAATCTCTGTTTGTTAATGAATTTTTAAAAACTGAAGTTGTATCGATCTTTCATTCACTTCCGCATTGAAGTTTATGTCGCTTATGTGTATAAAAATTATTCTAAACAAAAATAAAATAAAAAGAAATCAGAAGCAATTTAATGATAAAGAGTTCTATTTGCTAATTTTTTTATTTTTAAAGTAAATCTATTTTGACATATTTTATTAAATCTGTTAATTTAAATAAATATTTCAATTATTTTCCTGAAAGTGAAAATAATTCTTTTTAGAGACATAAGCGATATGTAATCACATGTTTCCAAAATGGAGTTTTTCTGTGAAATGTTTGTTGTTCTACGTTGATAAATTGTTATTTTCTGACTGCAATTGTGCCTTATCGGTGACAAAAAATGTCGGAGAGAGATCATGCGCCGTTGTCAGCTTCGTGTGTTCGAACATTGAGTGATAAATTGTACGAGAAAAGAAAAGTAGCGGCATTAGAAATAGAAAAGTAAGCTGCCTGTCTGAAAACAATATTTTATTGGACATAAAGTAAAAAAAATAATAAGGTTTTAATCGAATTTATAAATTGTTATAAATTCGACTAAAAAGTTATTGTTTGAAACTTTATGTCCAGTATTAAACTGTGGTGCCAGGTTGTGGTTTAAAAACTCTGTAGTGTAGACTTTCTTTCTCAAGTTACGGTCAGACTCACAGTCACAGGCACTTTGTAGAAAACAGTGTTTACATAATATATATATATATAATAAGACAAGGCTAGACAATGTTCGGTTACCGATTCCCTGAATTCGTTGCATTTCTGACTCACCGAACCGATTATGGCCGCGTAAACGGCATTGTCGCTTGTTTTTCTTCTTTCAAAAGTGAATAAAAACCTCCTTTACACTGTCAAATGCAGTGGAATGTTTAAAAACAACTTTTGTATACTTTGAAGTGAGAAAATTGCTTCAAATCAAATCACTAACATGCACTCTACAGCAAATGTGACACTCGTTCTCACTGGTCGATATTTAATATACATAATGTTTTTTTTCTTACCGTGTGTTTGTAAACGAAGCCACGTGAATCGTCAGTTGATAAGATGGACGCGGTCAACGAGGCTGTGATTTGTGGCCACAACGTCCTTGTGTGTACATTCTGCACATTTCACTTTCATGAATTATAAAAACATTCACGCAATTTTACCTGAGTTGGCCAAGGATATCAACATACTTTGGTACATTTATTCTGCAATAGTAAACGTATAGTAAATACGGCTACCGGTACTCTGTTTACCATGACACTGTGTCAGTATTCTTTAAGGTGAAGTTTGTGGGCATTTTTCTTTGCTTCAAAGGTTCAGAACGTCAACACACGGTTTAAGTGCAGGACAACAGACAGTTGGGAATTTCCAAGTGTTGATAAATTTCCATAAATATCGACCAATCAGAAAGAGGGTAATTTTTTTCCCGATTAATGGCGATTCAAGGCCATGTTTTTGCTTTGATTAGAAAGATTTCTACCACTTGAAAGTATAAAACATACACATTATCGGTACAGTGAAGTGATATGGGCTGCAATATCATGCCGAGTTGACGATGTCAGATCGCCGTATCAAACGAGCTGCCGCAGGCAGCGAGTTTGATGCGGCGATCTGACATCGTCAACGAGACGTGATACTGCAGCCCATATCACTTCACTGTACCGATATAGCGTTTATTATATGACACATTTTTGGTTCATCCCATGTCACAAAGGGCAAAACTACTTTGTTACACCATCCCATGTCATCACCCGGGCAAAAGTACGTACTCCATTGATTCCCAGTCATCACCCAAAACTCCCAATTCCCAACTTCCGGTGACCTAATTTCACGGGATACTAATACGGAATTCAAAGGATACTGATACGGAATTCATAGAATACCGATACGGCTCACGACCAGACAAGCGTTTTCCGACTGCTCGGAATTTATCGCCAAACAATAGTGGTATTTGTAAGGGATTAGTGGTAGTCATATAATAAAGGTTTATATCAGCATTCTACAGCACTGTACATGCATGGTAAGGAGGGTTTCTATCACTTTTGGAAGTAGCAATATACGTGACAATACTGTTTATCCGACCAAAATCGGTGCAGTGAGTCAGAAAATCAACGTTGACGGCGTTCTGCACTATTCCGTAACGAATTAATGTCCGCCCCTTAGGTATGTATATGAGGTATATATTTCAATATTTTTTTGCTACAAGTTCCCCGTGGTTACGGTACATATTATTTGTTAGATCCATTGGAACTTAGTCATTCAGGCAGTAAAGGGTCTCTTTTTATGTTTGTGCTGCACATGTCTGTATGCAAGTACAATGGATAAAAATTCATATGTCATTTTGTTCATAAATCCTAGCTCTATCATACGGTACATCGTATGTGATGTTCACAAATTTTGCTCTATCTGTTTAAAATACGCGATCAAAGATAGCACAAAATCCATATACCGGCATACCACAATTGATGGCTGTTCGTGTGTCATTAAACCACAAATAACACGTGCAATATGTATTTATTCCAATTAAAAGTTTTGTATCAAACACAAACTTGTTTACTATAGTCTCCATTTCAACATCATCAGAATGTAAACAAAACAATGTTCAAAACAATTACCAAGGCACAGACGAAACGCATGTACGTCATCATCGGGGAAACTAATTCTATGTTTTTGATGATGATAATTAGCACTTTTAGAATCTCAATCAATAACTGATTTGTGAGAAAATTAGTTGTTGAGAAATATGTGTTTATTATTTTTTATAGTGGAAATACAAATTCAAATTATACATTTGTTCCCAACATAATATGGCCCTATGTACAGTTAATAGCATTCACTCACAAATCATATGTAGTACAGTAGTGTTACAGTGTGTGATTGAATGTTTTTTGTTCATAATACAAACTTATACTAGTACATAATCAGAGAGCAGAGGTGGCAACAGTTGGGGTGGATGGTGGGCAGTTAGGATAGGACAGCTCCATTCTTTCTATCGGATATACAGGGGTAAAGGCAACAAACTGATATTTACCAGAACAGAAGGTGGCGGACAAGATCATGTGATCGTTTCGAGCACCTTGGGCGCTTGCATCCCAAGTCCCAAGTGGATCAGTCAAAAGATGCATTGCAGATTGTACTGTCTTGAGTCACCTCGAGTGGCAAAGTTGTTGTTATTGCCTATAACTTATTTAATTACATATCTTTAACTCACATTTTTTACTCATTTAATTGTCAGTGAATTACCAAAGCTCAATATTTATTTTCAGACAGTACATAATTATGTTTTGTAGTTTCTAAATTAATTAATAACACAAACACAAAACTGACAACATATTCATAAGGCCTACATGTTTATATGACCATGAATAGCAAATGTGGTGTACTCATTTCATTGCAATGCATGTGCAGCACTTACCAGTGCCAAATCTGATTGACATATACATGTATCAAATTAATATCATTGGTTTGTGAGCTAGTCCACTTATTGCTTTATTTGTGGATCAGGATTCAAGCAATTTAGATTACATTTGTATTCAACATATACATCAAGAAAGAAACAACGACAAAACTGGGACTTGCAATTACTTTTCTTTTACTCCGATCCAGAAAAACTAAGGTAAATGTTACAACCAAGGACGTCGCGAACGACAGTGAGTGTTGGGTGCATCTCGCCACTGACATGAGTATACCCATTTTCACCAATCACCCAACCCACCCTCAGTTGTGCACAGCCCCCTCCCAATATAATCGACCTACCAGCTAGCCTGGATTAATCCCCATCAGAGGTTACTATCACAGCAGTTACATGTGCATGGCACACTAACCAATTGTACACAGCATGCAATGTACTAATAGATCTATTTAACAGAACAATTGAAATCGCGAAATTATCATTTGGTGTTTTAATATATATTTTTTTTATTTGGTGGTTTTCTCAGGGAGGATTATATGGCTTGGGCACTCCATTTGGTGGATGTACCTTAGCATATTCATATGGGCACCATCCCTTGGGTGAGACCCAACATCCTGAATCCAGTTAATTATATTCACACCCTCCTTGCACCCCTCCTCAAGGATGTAGTGACAGGTCTGGTGTTGGTGTGACTCTCCCCCCCCCCAACATTGATAAAAATGATCAAGTTAGAAAATCATGCCAGACCCGGTCAAACACAACTTTTATAGTTAGAGCATATTACACCACATTTACCCGCATAGGTTGAAATTGTTCTCAATTATTTGTATATATGCCCAACCAGTTTTTATATGGTGGGGAATAAGTTGTTTTTAGACCAACAGCAGCATATTTTTCGTAATTTTTTTTTCTGAAAATGTCCATTATTTGGGGGAAATTTTCCAACCTCAGGGGGTGTGGGGTTCGACATTTCCAACAGTTGGAAAGTTTGAGACACTAGATGAAAATTTTCAAACCAAGGGCGGGGCTTTGGGAGATTTGTCTGGTTCATTGGGGGGGGGGGGGGGAAATGGAATTCCAAGTGGACGTCACCAATGGAGACCCTCTGGCCATGTCCCTGTCCCTCCCACACCCCTTGGGATTCCCCCCCCCCCCCCAACAGGTCCCTCAAGAATTCCAACTGGCACCCTGTATAGTTAGAAATGTTCCAACTGATAGCCATTCCATTCTAATTATTTTACCACATGATATAGGTCATTGGAAAATATTAGACTGTTGGTCTAATAAAAAAACATTCACTCTTCACTCAATTCTGGTTGGAAAATTAAACTATGAGAACAATTTCAATCTATATTATGTCTCAAATTGCCAATGAAGGCATGAAATGTTATTATGTTTTATTATTTCCAATGTATGCTAATCATTAGAATTCAATTGACATGTTTTTATTCAGTCCGTGATTCCACGTGCGATCGACTGTCAACAAAAGCATGTGACCCGCTATTGACAACGGAAGTAGGTCGAAACAAATTAAATGTTTACACAATAAGACAAATTTAACTTTTGTGGGGGTCTGGGAGTTGAAAAATCAATAATTTGTTAATATTTTACAGTGCTTAGTTTGGGTGAATTTTATTCTGTTTTTATGTTTACCCATACCATGTATAGTAAACATAGTGTCGTTGTCCGGATTGACCACTCGCCGTGCGTCCGTCTGTCTGTCCGTAGACACTTTACGTGTAATGCGATAACTCAAACATTTTTTACCTGATCAAAACCAAATTTTCTATATGGGGTTTTCAGACCAAAATACAGATCGAGTTCGAATATGGGTTTGATTCGACTTTTTTTGACAGAGTTATGGCCCTTTTCCGACTTAGAATTCACGCATTCTGCCATAACTCAAACATTTTTTATCTGATCGGAACCAAATTTGGTATGTGAGTTTCTCGGCCCAAAATACAGATCGAGTTCGAATATGGGTTTGATCCGACTTTTTATTACGGAGTTATGGTCCTTTTTCGACTTAGAATTCATTAATTCTGCCATAACTCAAACATTTTTTATCTGATCGGAACCAAATTTGGTATGGATTGAGTTCAAATATGGGTTTGATCGGATTTTTTAAAATGGAGTTATGGTCCTTTGACATACGATTCACACATACATGTACTTCGATAAATCAACCATTTTTCATCTGATAGGAACCAAATTTGGTATGTGAGTTTCTCAACTCAAAATACAGAACGAGTTTGAATATGGGTTAGATCCAATTTGTTATACCAGAGATATGGCCCTTTTTAAACTAAGAATTATCCAGATTATAACCCAAGTAACTTACAATTAATGAATACCTGCTTCTCTGTGAGAGAGATAAAAAGACAATATGGTTTATTGAGAGTTATTTATAGCCCTCATATGTTAGCTCTGTATAAGAGACACAGTTAGTGAATTATTGGATAAATTTATTTAGCTATCTTTTTAACCACAACTTAGCCATGTGAATTTATTTAACTAGACCAATGGAGCTCTCTAAGTCCTTGGATGGTGGGACTACATTGGATCAAACAGGGCAGAGATAGGTGATTTAACCCCTTTTACCCATTCCATGTCTTTTAACCTTTTCCATTAAATAAATAATTATATTATTTTTGATATCTCACATGGCAATTTGCAACAACATGAATAGAACTGCTCACACTATGATAGTGGTGACAGGCTCTAGAGTTTAGATGTTATATTAACCCTTCTATATTGACTCATACATTCCATAATTTGTGTTATTACTGGTTATTATGTACATTTGTCATATACTACTTTAGATCATAAAAGTATACTCTATAATTCAACATTAAAAGATTATGATTCTGATCTTAACAATTTACTATCGCCAAGGGATGGGTTAAACATCTGCCGATCGTGATCGGCCTCTCGTTTTATTTAGGAGCAGCCGATCTGCAACTTGACATATATTGTTGCCCTACTTTCCTCCGATGCGTTTCCACTGTCCGTCAAAAAATTGAATTAAATCAGAAATTACTGTCAGAACTCGCCACAAATTGCACATGATCTCCAACACATATTCATTCTCAAGAATCAACAGGATTTGGGAGATCAAATGCATCTGTGGCTTTTGCCATGACGATAAACAACAACTGACCCGATACTGTCTGTGACCCGTTACTGCCTGAATGACTGTAGTTAGTTAGTAGACATGGCTTACACCATCTAAGTTCCGTCCCTGGTTCTGAGCGATATGACTACCAGTTATATGTCATAATGGCGTAGATCATGCCATGAATCTCTACTCTGGCTAACGCCTGTAGAGATCATATTCCATCAGTACAAAACCTTGGAACTTTTTGAAGTTTTGACAGGGAACCTTATAAAGTCGAAAAAATAACACGGGGGGGGGGGGGGGGGGGGGGGGGAAATATATTTCTTAATTATTATCTGTTCCTTAATAGTGTACTTCACTGTAGGTGAAGTCCCAACTCGAAATTGCATGCTTTTCTGTGACTTAAGTGAGCCGATATTGCAATAAACATTAAATTAATTACCCAGGATAAATTCCATAATTGTAAGAAACGCAAAGCAAAATCGCTCACAAAGTCACTTAAATCGTTAAATTTCGAGTTGGGACCATTTCCTACATGTGGAGTGAAGTACATTATCAAGAAACTGATAATAACAAAGAAATCTTTTCCATGTGTTAATTTTTCGATTTTATATGGTTCCCTGTCAAAACTTCAAAAAGTTCCCAGGTTTTGTACTGGTGGAATATGATCTCTACGGGTGTTAGCCAGAGTTGAGATTCATGGCATGATCTAATAATCTCTCTTTTTGGCTTATAAAATGCATTAGTTTATTATTAAACTGCATGGCCATAATTTCATTTTATTTTTGAGTAAGATCATCCTCATTTGGTTGAGGTCCTCCTGTAATATCAATTTGATCAAGTAGCTCAGGTACAGTGTGCTAAAAAATTCCCAGAAAAGGCGACCATGTGCTGTAGATACACTGTACTTCACAATTTTGGAAATATACATGTACGTGTCCGTAAATATACGTCAATATTTAAAACATTTGCATTGTTTTATTCACGAACAAATGTCATTGTGATCATAAAACAATTACATGTAAACATTTATTTATTCGGTATATATTTTCTGTAACATTGCATAATCATGCGGGGCTACCTCCTACATAAGATCCCAGAAACTTACTCTCATTTTCACTGTCAATTCCGATGTAAATTTTCCATGTTTTGTGTACAATTTGTATTTCTGCCGAATTATATGATACTAGCAGGGTAACCGACTTCGTCCGGGCTGTTTCCCCTCTGCTTTCACCCAACGAAAGGCGCGATTTTACATTGAATTGACCATTTTGAAGGTCAGGTCGGGGTCATGATTTGACCCATCCAAAACACTCCCCGGACAAAAGTACACCTGGTATCAAATTTCGTCGAAAGGCGCGATTTGACCTTGAATTTACCATTTTGAAGGTCAAGGTCAGGTCGGGGTCATGATTTGATCTGTCCAAAACACTCCCCAGACAAAAGTATCCCTAGGTATCAAATTTCGTCGAAAGGCGCGATTTTACCTTTAATTGACCATTTTGAAGGTCAGGTCGGGGTCACGATTTGACCCATCCAAAACACTCCCTGGACAAAAGTACTCCTAGGTATCAAATTTCGTCGATATCCGTCAGGCGGTTTTCCCGGCCATTGCTAACAGACAGACAAACAGAAGTCCCAAAATATATACATGTATTAAAATAGCGGTTGTTATGTTTTAAAATCAGCACACTTTATGCTAGCAGTATGCATCTATGAAAATTCTGACTTACATATACCTATCTACCTGGAGTTTTTAGGTCAACAAATCGGAAACACATAATTTTGTTTGCCTTATCTTGTCAAATATTTTATATTATCTGTGATTAAGCTAGTGAATTTATATGTAACATACATGTATTATAATATGATGTTTCCGACTCCTATCCTGACATCGTTGTTATTCTGTATTGTATGCATTACACGAAATATCCCATCAAGAGCCCCGGCCCTTTTATATGATCAAGCACGTGTTCATTGTCACAGAATCAAAGGCTGCGTGAAATATGCATTTGCGTTACGATTACAATGATTAGAATTTAGAAGTTGGATTTGACACAACCTGCATGCAATGCACAAACAGTATTTATACCGGTACATGTACATGTAGCTTACTTCCGAGAACTTTATCTTATGTTATGAAACTAACAGTAATATTTCAATTTTTTTTCAGAATGGTCAAGGAGTTCACACAATTGAATCAAAGCAGTCAAATAAAAAAGCTACTGAAGGTTCTTGGTGAAGACTTTGCAACATCTCACAATCCTAACTCTCGGAAAGGAGGGCTTATAGGATTAGCAGCTGTCGCTATAGCTCTGGGGAAGGTAAATAGGCACAGCATATAGTTTCTGAGTAGTGAAAAACTATTGTTATATATTTTACGCCTCAAATTATTGAAATAATACCCAGTATTTTTACCATAATGCTTGCTATTATGCCTAAAAAATAGGTATGTTTCCCATAACAGGCCTCAAAAATATTGGGTAGGTAGGGTTATTTTTCCCCCCATCCATTATTTTGGTTTAAATACTGCCTATAGAGGAGTAATGAGGCTTGAATACAGGAGGTGTGAAGTAAGTGAATGCAACATGGCGTTCCTAAGTCAAAATCAATTTTATTTATCGGTAATCATCTCGTTTGCCAAAAGGCCTTGCCACAACAAGCAATAAGTCTCTCTCGTACATTGATTGCATATACCGGTATGGTTATCTCTACTCCCTGGAAAATAGGGTCCAAAGGGGGGTGCATATTGGGAAATAAAAACCAACAAGGGGGTGGGGGTGGGGGAGTGCAATCAGAATTTCTGAAGTGGACACCAAACCCCTAATTCAGGACATCTTCACCACATCCCTGTTTAAAACAGACATAAAATGCTATATATAGGGGTGCTGAAGCATGGAATTTTATTCTGAAATATCAGTTAGTTTTACTCACCTTGGTTTTTTTGCAGGGGGGAGGGGGACTTTTACTTTTTGTAGAAGAGTGTCAGAAGCATTTTTCGACTTGATTTCTTCACTATTAACTTATGCATCTTGTGATTCATTTGCACATAAATGCTCTTATCACTGACAATCTAAACTTGGCAATGGCCTTTCCGATCGTAAGAGTAGGTGGAACGGTGAATCATTGCCACGCCTGAGCAATTCATTGCTGGCAGAAAATGTTTGTCACCGAACCAACAGGGCGGAGTTATTAAAATACCGGTAGGTTGATGAATGCTGTTGATTGTTTCACTGGAGTTATCAGGCTCTTCTGTGTGTCTGGCAAATGCTGCAACCCGCTGAAATAAATCACAGATTTGTGGCCCCTGCCATCTTTAGAACTACCAGAAATGTAAGGCAGATTACATCCCCTAATACTGGGAACAAATCTCCAAATGTAAGGCAGATTACCTCCCCTGATACAAGGAACAAATCTCCGGGGAGGGAGCAGAGAGACAGTACAGTCTAAAAATATAATTTTGATACTAGTAAGTCTTTTCTGGAGCATATAAAGTTGGTATGAAAGTGTTTCAAATATTTACCTACCTATATTTATACCCACAACATGATAAAGTCTAAAATAAATAGGTAACAGACCATCCCTCAGACCCCCCCCCCCCCCCCCCCCCCAGATCCCCACCTGAGTAAAATATAAATTGTGATGTGTACTTGTAAGACCTTTTTGAAAACAATATTCTTCATTTATACTGGCAGTCAGTTCATATGCATATCTCTATGCAAATGCAGGTACCAGCCTGGAGGTTTCAATTTGGGAGAAGTCACTTCTCCCCACTTTGTTATTCAATAGGGAGAAATGGACTGTTATTAGGGAGAAGTAACAATGGCTGAAGTTCAATTTACACCTGTGGTATATTGTATCCCCAAAAACCTCATTGCATTGATCTCTTATAGATTACAGTACCTTTTACTTGATGTCACAACCAAATACAGTTTTCCTGCACTGTATACCGGTATGTTTCCAGTGCTCAAGCCTGCGAATAGCGTGTCTGTCATTTGCAGAATGAGGTCCCCAGAGGGTGAATTTAGTGATGCTATCCCGCATAGCGGGCTAGCATCACTAAATTCACCCTCTGGAGACCTCATTCTGCTTAGGCCTCATCTTCTGGGAAGTATCTATAGTAACAAATTAACATTGTTTTTAGTTACGTTTTCCCTTCTAGGAAGTTTCTATATCCCCTAATTTGCAGAAGATAAAATTCATAATTGAGGTGCCCAATGGGTGAACATCATCAACTTCAACTGGGGAACTTCAATCTGATCCTAGGTCTGCCATAGCAGTTGAGGGCCTAAGCAGAATGAGGTTCCCAGAGGGTGAATTTAGTGATGCTAGCCCGCTATGCGGGATAGCGTCACTAAATTCACCTTCTGGGGACCTCATTCTGCAAATGACAGACACACTATTTGCAGCCTTGCCAGTGCTGGTTTCTTCATCTGTTCTCTGTTGTCCAGCAATTTAGAGCATGGTACTAACGACTAGTAAAGTTAACATTACCTGTCCATAAGAGATCCTGAGCTTTTCCCAGCTACATGTAATGTCCCACCCATACATGTAGACCTCAGGGGATTAGATGCACGGCAATCAACTCTACCCTTTTATTAATCCCCAGTCTATGAACCAGGTCAGTACAAACTGAATGTTGGTTCAGATCTGGGCCAAATTATCAGGCCAAGACAATTTGTCCCTGTCTGGGGACATACTGACACGGGACATTATAGTAGCTGATTCTACAGGGGCGAATTAGTCCTGGGGACACTACACACCCCTAACATCACCCTACTATGATCCAATAAGTACTATGCAACACAAGAGCAATCAGTTAAAGGTACTCGATCTGGTTCGATGGTCCCCATATCATCAGATTCCAACAACAACAACATTTCCTGAAATGCCGTTTCAATTATCAGAATCAATTATTTGCCAAATAATAATGCTAACCAATGTCAACTATACCGTAGTATAAAATTGCGCAAAAAGTGTTATTTATCAACATTTTGTTCAACGAAATTTGGCTGGATTGTCAAATTTCTAACACCAAAGCCACTTGATTTTAGAGTTATTAATCTTCATCCGCAATTTGGTCTGAGACCGTCGACTTGATAAATATTTGCCAGATCACCAAAAATTACATATCTCGGGAAATAACAAATTTCAGAAATCAATATCTGATCACTTTGAGCTTTGATGAGTGGGTTCCTCTATTTGAATCAAATATTTTTTACACCCCCAAGCCAATGAAATAGTAATTTCAGAGCGTTAGTTTGGATTATGCATCTTTAATATACTTTAAATATGCTGTTGTGTCATATGCATACTTGGATATGAGAGAAAAGTCCCTTCTGCTGGGATAAAATAGGGAGAAGCAGGCTTCGCTCTGCCACTTGCCAAATATGCCAACGGCAAAAAAAAAAATTCATTTGGCAAAACTTTGGCAAGGAGATTTTTAATTATGGGATGTGAACTATACAGTCATAAATGTAATCTTCTTTAGTCTTCACATAACGGTAATACCTTTCTATCGTAATCAAACTTTCATCAAACAGTTAATCAACAGTGGTTAAAATAGTAATCGGGGGAGCAATGTTCTGCAAATTTTTCATTAGGCTGGTATAAGTAATTTGTAACATGCTCTCAATGCAGATACATTGTAATTATTAAATTGTTTTACAGTTAATCCCCCCTTTATCTGTTTGGTTTATGGAAGCATGCAGTCATTGTTAACCACATAATTATTATACATCAGTGTTTTATGACCAGCGTGTATAATACAATAGGTTAATCAGCCGAATGTGAATGGCGATGGATTAATTTGTGGCTCCTCGTTGTCAGCAATGATACAGGGCAAAATAATATGTAAGCTTTGATGAGATATACTTGTAGTTTGATGACTGTGTAGCAATATTAGATTCCGGGTGTTGCTTATATATTTATGCTACTTTGATATTTATTAATAATACTAACTTACTTTACCAGCTCATTTTACATGTGTATGTGGTTAGTTTTAAAAGTTTATAACAAAGATAAAAAACGAGAATTTCCTTCAGTTAACTTTGGTAAATATTTTTGAAATTTGGCAAAACAATTATTTCAGTTGGCAAACATTTTGACAAGAGAATATTTTAGTCCAGCGCCAACCCTGGGGAGAAGTGGCACATTTTAGTTAGAAGATGTCACCCTCTGGGCTGGTTCCTGCCCCAATCTTCTTAATCATTGTTTTCTAAATGTTTGCATGGGAATGGTCTGATTGTATTTTCCAGAGATGTATAATACTATAAGCCTTGTGACAGGCAGAGAAACACTATGGATTCCCATTCATTCAGCTGTAGGATTATTCCAATAATATGTTCAACATTCTCACAAATCAATAAATGAATATACAAATAAAGTACAGTAAAACCTCTCCAAACCGAACACCCTTCGGACAGACATTTTATTTGGGTTAAAGAGGTTTTCGGTTTATAGAAAATCACTATAACAGGAAAATTATGTCACCCCTAACATGAGTACTAGAAAGAAAAGAAAATTCTCCTTTATTAATTAGTGCACAGTTAGTAAAGTACAGATCAATAAAAATATTTATTTAAACTAATGATACAAATGTATAGATAAAACATGAAGCATATTTAAAGATCAAAACACCAATCCGACTTGCACCAACATTCGGTTTCCGGAGGTGATAATGCACGTGTTCGGTGGCTTATGGACTCAAAATGTTGGTTTGTGTTCTGCATAGAGAGGTTTCAGATTAATACAGAGATAATCTTTCATGAGAATAAACTTGGATAAATATGGGACTGTGCACGGAAGTTCGTTAAGTTTCGAGAGGGAATTGGTTTATAGAGGGTCCGGTTTCGACATGTTTAACTGTATCTATCCATTATGATATCCATTTATCAAAGGATTAGTAAAGTTTTTAATTTTAAAAATATTAACATTTTAGGACTCAACCAACTACATAGAAGATTTGGTGAATCCAGTACTCTCGTGCTTCCAGGACCCAGATAGTCGGGTCAGGTATTATGCATGTGAAGCTCTCTACAACATTGTGAAAGTCTCCAGGGGTAGTGTGCTGCCATATTTCAATGACATATTTGATGGACTCAGCAAGGTAAATATACCATATGAGAAAACTCTATTCCATTATGTTATGCAAGTACATGTATGAAAAATAAATTGCTTTAATAACATATCACCTGTTACTCTTTCACATGTACCGGTATAGTGTCATATTATTTTTTGCCTCAATTTAAGCCTGGCAATTTTTCCTGAGGCAATCATGTCAGATGTTTCAGATGTCATCAGCGGGTCGGTGTGCAATTAACAAGGACTATATTTATCATATATAAATAAGTATCTATTCAGTAAGTGCATGTCTTGCTATGCCATGCCCGCCAACTGTTAACATCAGGCTTCCCAATGCAACCCTATGCAAATCTGTATTTAAAACCAAGCCCAAAAACTCAGAGTTTATGAAACTTTACATCATTCACAGTTTTGTGGCATACCGTACGGTGTCGACATCTAAGTCATGCTAGGTGTCTGATTTCTTACATGTATGACGCCTGTTTGATCTTCTATCATTATTGTTTGGGTTTCTTTCATACACAAGATTTCTTTTATTATTGAATCAGGTCAAATTCCCACTTGGACATTACATGGATTAAACCTGAACCACAACATATTCCATGATGTCGATGGCCGGTTTTTTGGCCATCTGGGTTTTAGCCATTTGTGCATTGGCTGACTGGGTTCAAAGGGTTAAATCTACTTTGTCTGGAAATAATCTGAGAGTGATTTAAAAGTCTTTCCTCCACCAACAAAACTGATGCTATTGTGATATGGCCTTGTGCCTGAAATGAAAATAAACCTAAAAAAAACCAAACCAACCTGAATATTTTTCGAAAATGGCCAAAGAAAATTATATTTGGCCAAAAGTTTCAAGCCTATACCAGCAATTACAGTAATGTCCTAATTAATCAACTCCTTAACCACAGCAAAGTTACCAATAATTGGAGTTGATTATTTAAGGCATTACTGTACCTCTCAGACAATCACCAGATATCACTTTAACCGTACACTCATTAATAGTTTATTCATTAGTTACCAGCCATTGCATGTTTCAAAAATAATTTACCAGAAGTTATACTTGCTTACTCATAAATGATGATCAGCTGCTATTACAGTAAAATGTCTTAACCCTTTACCCAACAGAACGGCCCTGTGCCAATGCATTCTCTTATATATGCGAGTCGACCATAGGTCACCTCGCATATATAAGAGAATGCATTGGCTTAATACATATTAAAAATGATAAAATTGTCAAAGAATGTAGAAAAATATTATAAAAAATGTAAGAAAAAATTATAAAATTGTTAAAGAATGTAAGAAAAAATGGTAAAAAGTGTTAAAAAATATTTTTTTTAGGCCAATGCATTCTCTTATATATGCGAGGCGACCTATGGTCGACTCGCATATATAAGAGAATGCATTGGCACAGGGCATAACTGTAACCATCACAATGTGGTCGATGAACCGGTTCCAATGATATCCATATTTGTATGGTGTTATTGAGACAGACCGAAGATATTTTAGGCTGTTGAAGCTTTTTTGGGCGTTTTGTTGGGTAAAGGGTTAATCAGTTGACAATACTTTACTACGTTATTGTTGCAATATAATATCACGTCAATTTCATTGGTGCACAGTACAGTGTTAATTCTTTCATTTCTGTTTCTTAAAAATGGCCAAAAAAATTCTAAAATGTTTTAGCCAGCGTGGACACTGGGCACCAGAACATCAGTACCAAATGTTTTGAATCACAATTATTTTTTTCAGCTGGCTGCTGATCCAGATCAGAATGTGAAGAGCGGTACAGAGCTTCTTGACCGGCTCATTAGGGTAAGTAGAGATGCAGTTATTGATGATTTGGAAGGGAGATCTGCAGCTCAGAATCTATGCAATTTTTTCTCATTTTACTGGCGTACAATTTCCATTTAAAAAATATGCCTGTTTGAAAATATTTTTTGTAAATCAGTCAGTCTGTCCATACTTTAAATGTTTTTGGTTTCCAACCAGAGCTGTTAAGTTTCACGGATTGTCCGTGAGTCTCCCGGATTGCCATAGCGAAAACCTCTAAAATACGGATAACCACCCATTTCTCCCGCATGTGGCAACATGGCTAATTGGTAGGGCAACGCATGTCAACAGATACACACCTCCGCCACTAATCCCTTTTTCACAGTTTGGGCATCCGTCATATATTAATTAATCGTTTTGAGACAGTTCAAGCGTAAGACTGACACATAATCACTCAGCTGTTAAATAACCACGTCACAAAGCATGCGAACAGAATGTGTCCATTTCGTTTGCAGGTAAATATGTATGACGGGTCTATTTTGTGCTTCGGTTTCACACATTCGGTTGTAAGCTGTTAAACTCTAGTTGGTTTTTACTTATTTTATACAAAGTTTCTGCTTCTTAAAATTTTTTAATAAATGGTGGAATGTTTCCATTTCTTTTGGGGGTTAAACTTTAAGACGAGTCCATTTTGTAGTTTATTCCGATTTTGTACTTTGGGTTTCACGCATATCTGGCTGTATCTGGTGGAGTTCTGAGTATTTTTACTTAGTTTAAATAAAGTGTGCTTCTTTCTCTTTAATAAATGGTGGTGGTCTCTCAAAACAGGTGGAATTTGTATTTTGAACCGAAAAAGGTGGTTGTGGTCATATTTAACACGTGATCGCCCATTTCAGGTGATATGTAGAATAAACCAGTCAGTGAAAAGGAAATGCGGTCGCAATTTGGAGGTGGTGCCTCTCACAAAAATCTCCCGGATGGCAATTTTCAAAACTTAACATGTCTGTTTCCAACCGACAACTACAGTTTGGATTATTTGATCTGAACCAAAGTTGGAATTTGTATTTCCCAACTAAAAATGCAGTTCGAATATGGATTCCCTCCAATTATTTTTACGTGAGTTATGGCCCTTTTTCGACTTAGAATTTGCCCAATTTCATAACATTTTGGTTTTTGACTGATAACTCCTGTTTTTATTATTTTATCAGAACCAAAGTTGGTATATGTGTTTCTCAGTGAAAAATACAGGCAAAGGTCAAATGTGGGTTTCCTCCAATTATATCTACCGGTATATGAGTTATTGCCCTTTTTCAACTGAATTGACCTGATTTAACTATCAGTAAATTACCGGTAGTATAAATTAATGTGGTTATTTAGCCATGCCCCAGTGATGCTCTTGTTCCAATTTAGAACCTGTTAGCACATATGCTTTGTTTTGACCCTGAGATTAGCATCTATGTTTACAGTATTCCTGCAGGGCCTTGGATACCTGGAATAGCCTTAAATCTGACAAAGGACCATTCAAGGCCTGGAAGGTGCTTGAAATGCCATAGTGGGCCTTGAATAGCCTTGATTTTTGGCAGAATATACTTTGATCATTAAATGCATAATTGACATGGTTGAGAAATGGCCTTGAATGTCGTTGAATTCAGAATATCAGATCTTGGAAAAAACCTTGATAACTGTTGAAAATTGCCTTGATTGGTATTGAATTGCGTACGGTGGGACCTATGGGAACTCTTTCTATTATATAAACCATTTGTATACTGAATGAATTCTCCCATTCAGTTACAGAAGTATATATTGGAATGATCAATTATTCACTTGGAGGGATGTTCAGGTAATAAAAGCAGACAACACACAAAACACCAGATAATACAAAAATCAGGGAAAATGTAAATTTATTTTTTAACTTGCACATAAACATGTATATCAAGCAGCATGGGAATCTGCGATTTTGAGTTCGGTTGGACTCATTTTTGCAGAGTTATTGCATTTTTCGACATATAATTGTACATTCTGGGATGCATCTTTTGTCCGAGCCTGGTTCATTTTCCTGTAAAAAAAATTTAAAACTTGGCACAGATGTCAACCAGCATGGGAACATGCGCACCTGCGATTTTGAGTTCAATCAGTTTACGGATGATGACTTTTGTTCTGAACATAGCCAATCATTCAGTTAGTCAGCGTTTTTGATGTTTCAGGATGTTGTGACAGAGAGTGCATCTTTTGACTTGGTTGCATTTATTCCACTTCTCCGTGAGCGGATATACACCAGGCATCCATTTGCAAGACAGTTTGTTGTGTCCTGGGTAAGTTAATTAACCATTCAGTAAATTTCTGATCAATCTCATAGCAAAAAGATAAGTAAAGATTTCTAAATGTGACCTCACCTATTTCACAATGATTTCCAAAAAAGCCCCAAGCAAACTAAGACTAACAAACAATAGATTTCTTCTAGCCAATTTCATGATTTGCTTACCTTTCCGATAACCCAATACAAATTTCCTAATTTTAATCTTTTAATCATTTGATAAATATTGCAGCCTGCAATTATGGTCAGACTGCTTTAAAAATTAAGAGTCTATCATTCATTTGGAGGGTGTTCAGGATAAATTAGCAGATAACAGTATGAAGACAAGATAATACAATTGCTGAAGAATTTCTATTCATTGACGGGAATGTTCAAATAATAAGCTCAACAAACTTTAGTTGAACTTATTATCTGAACATTTCTTAAGGGTACTAGTTGTCAATGAGTATTTAGTATAGAAAGGGTTAAACTAAACATACCCCTTTAATAGAACCCTTTCTTTACTGAATAGTAAAGTTTTTAAAGTATACACTGCAAGGGTCTATTCTTCATCTGGAGGGATGTTAGGAAATATTTAACATTAGCTGATGTGCCCGACTTCGTCTGGGCTATTTAGGGATTTCTTTGTGATCACCTACATCTGGGCAGAATATAAAGTGTTTGATAGGTCCAGAAACATGCCTATATCTATTATATATTTTGGAAGATCTGTCTGTCTGTCTGTGTGTGTGTGTGTGTTATATTTCGATGAAACTTGGTATGTGGGGGTATTTTCGGCCTGGTGGGTGGCATGGGCCTATTAATTTGTCCGTGCAACGTGACCTTGACCTTGAAATCGGGTCATTCCAAGGTCAAACGCCCGAATATCACGGGATTTCGATGAAACTTGGTATGTGGGGGTACCTTCATATGGGGAGTCTCATAATCATATTCATTTGCCCGTTCGACATGACCTTGACCTTGAAATTGGGTCAATTCAAGGTCAAATCGCCAATTTTGATGGGATTTCGACAAAATTTTATACACAGGGTTACTTTTGTCCACTGGGTGTTTTGGACGGGTCAAATCGTGACCCCGGCCTGACCTTGACCTTCAAAATAATCAATTCAAGGTCAAATCGGGTAAAACCGGATGGATTTCGACGGGCCCGTTTGTCGGGTACTTTTGTCCGGGCAGTGTTTTGGATAGGTCAAATCGTGACCCCACTTGACCTTCACCTTCAAAATGGACAATTCAAGGTCAAAGCCAGGACGAAGTCGGGTCACCTTCTAGTCTATTATATATTTTGGAAGATCTGTCTGTGTGTGTGTTCGCGATGAACTCGAAAACAGCCGATCCGATTTCGATGAAACTTGGTATGTTGGGGTATTTTCGGCCAGGAAGTGGCATAGGCATATTAATTTGCCCGTGTGACGTGACCTTGACCTTGAAATCGGGTAATTTCAAGGTCAAACGCCGAATATCACGGGATTTCGATGAAACTTGGTATGTGGTGGTACCTTCGGCCGGGGAGTTGCATAAACCTATTGATTTCCCCGTGTGACCTTGACCTTGAAATCGGGTCATTTCAAGGTCAAACGCCCGAATATCACGGGATTTCGATGAAACTTAGTATGTGGGGCTACTTTCGTATCGGGAGTTTCATAAGCATATTCATTTGCCCATGCGACGTGACCTTGACCTTGAAATCGGGTCAATTCAAGGTCAAATGGCCAATTTTGATGGGATTTCGACGAAATTTTATACATAGGGTTACTTTTGTCCACTGAGTGTTTTGGACGGGTCAAATCGTGACCCCGACCTGACCTTGACTTTCAAAATGATCAATTCAAGGTCAAATCGGGTAAAACCGGATGGATTTCGACGGGCACGTTTGTCGTTTACTTTTGTCCGGGCAGTGTTTTGGACTGGTCAAATCGTGACCCCACCTGACCTTGACCTTCAAAATGGTCAATTCAAGGTCAAAGCCCGGACGAAGTCGGGTCACCTTCTAGTGAGCATATATAAGTGATGTCAAGGTGAAGGACACAGTCGCATGTGAAATTGGAAGGGCCATATTGTTCCCGGGATCAAAGTAGGCATACATACCAAATTTGAGTCAGATTGGTCGAGGTCCAGAAACATGCGTATATGAGCATATATGAGCAAGGTCAAGGACATGGTCACACATGAAATTGGACCCGCCCATATTGTTCACAGGATAAAAGTAGCTCTACATACCAAATTTGAGTCGGATCAGTCAAGCAGTTTTCGAGTCTATAACACACATACATACACACATACATACATACTGACAGACAGAAGTTCCAAAATAGATAATAGATTATCAGATGACAGAAAAACGAACAGATACTTTAAGTGCAGAAGTATTCCAGTTCATTGGTTGGAAATATTCAGATATGGAAGTTTTTTTGAACTTGAAGATATTATATGAACATTTTCTAATGAAACTACTCATCAATGAGTATTTAGTAAAGAAAGGGTTTAATGAGAATTTAAATTGTCTTTTGAGTATCTTATAAAGTAAATTTTGCCTTGTTATTGTTTCTGACTCTTCCTAATATGGGCATGTTATGTTTTTCAGATCGCAGTTTTGGACTCTGTCCCAGACATAAACATGCTTGTGTTGTTACCTGAAATCCTGGATGGACTATTTCAGATATTGGGGGATACAAGCCTAGAAATTCGCAAAATGTAAGTCTAATTTTCCTGCATTTAGATACACTGGTTTCAGGCTAAAATTGTTTCCAAGATTGCAATTAATGGGGGCTGGGGCTAAAAGTATCCAAAGGATCTTTGTCAGTCAGTCAGTTAATGTGTCTGTCTGTCCCGACCTGATACAGGTAAACAATTCATACTATTTTGATTCAAACCTTGAGGGTTGTTACTGACATGTTTATTCTGATGCTAAGCATTTATATATATATATAATATGACAGTAAGTTCTTATTGAGTTTTAATAATCTTTTTTCGAAGATTTTGTTTGAGTTGTGTAACAAACTCAGACAATAGTTTGATGAATGAACATGGGCGTCCATCGCTCTAGCCATCCTGCTGTCCATGACATGACATTTGCACAATAATTCCCAGCAAACGTTGCACGATTTTGATCAAAACTGTATGTCTTGGATGAGTTTAAAAACCAGTCCTGTCTCTGTAATTCTAGGAACAAGCATGTAATAAATTGTTTTCCTGTTGTCCATTTTCCAATCTGAGAGCAATAACTTTTAAAATGGTATCAGATTTTAGTTTAAATTATATTTATTCCATAAATAATACAACAGTAATAAGTACAGCATTAAGTATGTTTCATCAAGGACTGGATTCAACATCAACCATGTAGTCATATGTGAGACTTTTCCTGTAATCATTTTATATCCTTCCCACCAACTAGAGCGTGATGGTATGCTTAATCTGTCATACAATATCAGGGTTTCCACTACTACGGCAGGCCGGCCGTCCAGCTGCCTCATTCCCATACCCATCCTTGACATAACTTTGGTCACAAAATAGCCACAGACCAACTCAGGTGCCTTATCACTCAGGACGAGCGATCACTGACACTGATGATTGCAAGGAATCCTACACTTGGTGCCTGAATAAGACATGATCAATAGCGCGGACCACGTGCACAGTTGTCTGCACCATCCTGGGTAATGCTTTGTTGGCGAATGTTTAGTAGTAATCAGCCTCTCGCATTTTAATTTACCGTAGATTTCTGTCTATAAGTCTCAACTTTCTGACCCACTATTTCTCCTCAAAATGCGCAATATACTTCGGTAAGTCATTACAGGGGGGCTGAATACTGAGCTACAGCCATCAACACAGGTGAGTTTTTGCAGTCCCTGCGACGAGCAGTGCGGATCTTTTACCTCAAAATCAAAGAAATGTTTAATTAAAACTACAAAAATTAAACTATTAATAGCTATTATCAGTGTATTTATTTCCTATCCAATGAATGCAAAATTTTCCATTATACGAATCCAGCATGTGGTCATCTCGATCCAGGCCTCAGCCTAGGGGTCCAGAACAGGGAGACTTGAAGTCTCCCTCCAGGAAATTTAGGGAGACTTCAGGAAATTTAGGGAGACTTCAGGGAGAAGTGGGGAGACTACCAAAAATTGACAATTTTCAAATATCGCTTTATTTTATAACATCTGACAATAAAAAATTTAAAAAGATAAAATAAGAAATAAAACTAAAAAAAATTGACTTTATCTGAAATTAGCCTAATTAATTGTTATTATACATTTTAAATTTTTGGAAATGTTTTGTGTAGCTATCATTTAAGCAAGACAATTATCAAGTTACAGTAGTAGTTAATTTTTTAACTATATGAAAGTAATATTATTTCCTAGACTGCAGCTTGGAAGATACGTTTGTACAGTCTGAATCATGATGCATGTAACTTTGTAAGTTTAATTTGGTCAGGGCTGTAATGTGGGTGTCCGCTAATATAAACAATAAGGACTAACTAACAAACGAGTTGCAAAAGATAATGTCGCCCGAGTCGCCTTGTGAGCTGAGGCCTGTCTCGATCTGAGGAATGGCTTTTGAGTTTACACCAACTTGTTTTGATCGGTACTGTATAATTTTTTAATATAAAGAAAGCAGGCACGCAGAACGTGTTCAAAGGATGTGACATGAGCTCTGATGTAACACTTATTACTGCTGGAGTATGCTTGACACTGAGTGTGACAATGTGTCTTTCCAACCCCAGTAATTTCTTTGATGTCGGCTTTTAATATTGCTACCGTTATAAAAGTCATTGTATCCATTGTAGGCCTATGTTGTCGTGCTTACATGCTTTTAGTTCATTAACTTGAGATCAAAGAAAGACGATCTGTTTTAATTTGGTTTCTATACGAAGCTCAATGTTCCTGATTGTTGTCTCAAGTGCTAGGAAATGGCTACTTTTCAGTGATAACTTCATAAATTGACTGACCATTTGGTGACGTAAAACACATTATTTACCATCTACATATATGAATATTGGACAGGTTATTCTGGCATATGAGATACATATAACGGTAGAACATCTAATTTTGCTCAATTTAATGCTACTAGTGTCAATATGTTGTTTGGTCAAGCATTCCTGCATAGAATTACCACTGAGAGAGCGCTCCCATAGTGAGTTTAATTGTGATTTTAACCCTTTTTATACTAAATGGTCTCTCCCATTCAATTATAAAAGTATATATTGGAATGGTCTGTTATTTATTTTGAGGCGTGTTCCAGAAATTTATGTAGATGACAGACAGGCATATAAATAATACAAGTGCAGAAGAATTCATTTTCATTAATAGGAAATGTTAGATAATAAATTGACCATTCCCATCAATGAGTATTTAGTATAGAAGGTGTTATGCTGGGGTACTCCTGTGTGAACGACTTTATCATATATAACAATCAAATGCCATTCAATGACTAATCCTTTTGCTTCTATGACTATGATGTAAAAACTTATCAGATGCTGTATCTGTCATCAACCAAAACTGAAGGAATTACTGAAGGGCTGAATCTATATTGTGTCTGTGTATATATAAAGCCACAGGGCCGTTTATGCACGACTTCCACATGAAACAATTCAAAAACTTCACGCACTGCTTTCTCTTTGTTTTAATTGTCAATATTATGTAATACCATAGACGTTTCCGAATGAGGACAGCTGTTGATATTTTTCCCATGGTCTACATGTGCAATTTTACACAATCGTTGGTTAAAAAATTATAACTAACACAAACGATCTCAAATTTATCAAAAAATATAAGAAAAAAAACACATATTTTTGGAGCTATATTGACAATTTTGTTCCGAAAATCTACGCGTATGTATGTTTTGAGATACCTCTTACCAAGTTATGCATACATAATTTGACCATTGAACGAGCCATTTAACACAAGTAACAGATTTATTTCTAGCAGCCCCTATTTCCGAAAAAATTAACCACTGTCTGCACATGATAAGTTTTTCAAATAATCAAATTGTTTGAGGATGTAGCTTCATTTCTGGAAGATTTAAAACATTTGCCTTAAAGGGACTAAAGGCCTTTGAAGTGTGTTCATGCGAAATAACAAAAATGTTTGTGAAAAAACCATCCACAACACGTATGATGAAAAAATAGATTGGCTTTGTTCTTATTTTCATTATTAATAACTCTCCTATAATGATATTTCGCATTTCAAATCCATTAGTATGTAAACATTACTGTTACAGAAGAATTACTGATAAAACTCTAATTAATCCAATAAGATACCACAGTTTAATCAAAACTTGGAAGTTCAATATTGCAAAAGGTCAAAACATTGAAAAATATTCTGAAAATCATATTTAGACTAAAATATTTGAACATATTACAAGTTTAGAGATGTTTTTTTGACAAATCACTGTAACAGTTTTGTTTACAAAACATTTGTTTCAACACATGAAATATTGTTATACAGTAATGCCCTAAATAATTGACTCCTTAACCACAGCAGAGTGAGAGCTTTCCGACAAATGGCAACAAGCCATATTTCTGAATAAATCCTGAAAAGTTACCCATAATTCTGCTGTGGTTAAGGAGTCGATTATTTAGGGCATTACTGTAAATAAGTTTATCTTATTTCTCAATGTTCTTAGTATTTTTTACAGGTTATATTTGTTGCACTTTTACCCACTTGGGTCCTTTTAAGTATATAGGTATCAGCTTCTCTGTCTGTCCATATATCAATCGAGCGTCGTCTCTAGATGCAACTTTGTCCGCTCTTTTATTCCCACATTTTTTGGGCAAATTTTTAAAAACTTGGCAGAGATATTTTGTAACATGAGAACCTGTACACCTGTGATTATGAGATCCATCAGACTTTATCTTAGTGGTATTATCCCCCTTTTTTAAACTTATAAAAAATTTGCAGGATTCATAATTTTGTCCAAGCTTTTATTCCTTATTCCTACATTTTCTGGTAAATTTTTTAAACACTTGGTGCAGAGCTTGTATTCCTTACATTTTTTTATCTTCTAAAAATAAAATATGTTAATATGGCTACCCCTTAATGTAGCCCAATTGCACTTCGGGGTTATCCTTAGTCCCCAGCTCTAGTTACTATTGATCCATTCATAGTGATAGCTAATACAACCAACAAAGAACGTCACAAATTAAACCAATCGTCTTTCTCTGCCTTTCTTCTGTTTTACATGATCTGAGCATATCCCTATAAATAACTAATTGCCCATTCCGTTGTAATTGTTTACAACATAATCTAACTGTGTGGAAGAATTAATTAATTTCTCAATGGCTTCGATTATTATTAGATTAAACATTAGGGCTGCAACGATACACTTGGTCACAATATGATACGAATCACGATATACAGTAATGCCCTAAATAAACGACTCCTTAACCACAGCAGAGTGAGAGCTTTCTGATGAATGGCAACAAGCCATATTTCCGACTAAATCCTGAAAAGTTACCCATAATTCTGCTGTGTTTATCACGATACATTAATTAGTGTTTCCACATGAATGCTGCCTGAATGATCAGAAACAACAAGTTTATAACTGGATGTACTAGTAGAGTTCATTTTAATCTAACATGGAGTTTAGTTACATAGTATACATGTAAACTTGAGAGATAATTGCAGGTTTTGAATTTTTACATCTTCAGACATTACTTGATTTTATGTATTGCTATACACATGACACGTTACGATACACGTATCGTTTGAAAATGTGTCTCAATACATTGAAGTGACGATGAATCATTGCAGCCCTATTAAACATATATTTTTTTTTTATCACAATACATTTTTAAAAGACAAGTATATAAATATATATTGGATTGGAGGACTGGTGCAGTGCTCACTTGTGAGTACTAGTACCTCCTCTCCTAAATGGGGGGTTAATAACCTGACAAGCCTTGCTATCTATGATTCCTCAGAGAACATGTTTGTGTTTACGATGGTAAAACATTTTTACCATGTCTGGCATAGCTATGGTGAGACATCATCCCTCGCTAAATTACATGTCTTACATAGTTATGGTAAAAACCTCATGCCTCCTAAATTCAAGGTTGTTGAGTAATCGTCATAAAATGAGACTGAATCAAATGTGCAACAGACTGCACACACATTTGTGTTGACTCCGCCTGAGGACAAATAAAGTCTGAGAACAATTGACTGTCAACTGCTGGGAAACAAGTGTAAGGCCCAATAAATTAAAAACTGTTCTCAGGCACCTCCCTCGTTATTCGGATGTAAACCTCATCAGAACTTTTTGTTTACAAATTAACTTGGAATATTACATGATTTCAAGATTCAATCACCTAATGAAATATTTGGTAGTTTTTGTGGAAGTTATAATTAATAAAAGGCACTTGAAGATAAATTTGTAAATTAAATGCCTAACTCATATCGCTACACACTTTGTGTTTGCAACTCACAAATGTGAGGTAGTTATATGTAATAAGTGTTAGCAAAAGAAGCCTACAGTAATGCCCTAAATAATTATCTCCTTAACCACAGCAGAATTATGGGTAACTTTTCAGGATTTAGTCGGAAATATGGCTTGTTGCTATTCATCGGAAAGCTCTCAGTGTCTGCTGTGGTTAAGGAGTCGATTATTTAGAGCATTACTGTAACTGTATAGATGTTTATTTGTTGTCCTGATTTCCCTCAGGTTGAACTTAACTCAGATATATCAACACCATATATCCAACATAACCTTAGTGTATATGAAATTGAAACAGTGTCTTATATCAAGTTACATGAACATACATGTATTCAACAATCAATATATAATTAATGTGGACGAGAATAATTCTGAACCACACTATCATGATAGGCTTAAGTTTCCCTTGGTAACACTATTACTATTGCTGGAGGGGTCAGGTTACTACATTTTTAGATTTGTGCAGCTTTAGACCAGGAACCAGTCTATTCAACAAGAGACATTGAGTGCGAGCAAATAAACTGACACGAGAGTTTGTAAAAACAATGACAGACGACAGCTAGAAAGCAATTTTCATGGACTAAGCAGTTATATCAATTTTGAGAACGAAAATAATTCATTAAAATACACTTTTACGTCCATGAAATAGAAATGTAGACAGTTGTTGTCGAATTTCGTGCGATAGACCAGTCCTTGTCTTTGTTCACTGAAAAGTTGAAAACGTAGTGAATTGACCCTTTCTTGATTACTATGGGGTATAATTTACTCATAAAATTTGGAACTGTGTCCATAATGATTAATTTTATACCAAAATTATCTATACAGCCAGTGATACCATCCTAAATTTCTATAATTCTTGAACAATTAGAAGAAAAAATATCTCCTTCCCTTGTTTATTTTTCCATATAATATTGTCAGAGAACCTAGGAATTCATTTTTATGGCCTACATTAAAGTAATTACCAGCTACAGGAAACAGCCCCTTATTCCTCCCATATGTGTCATTGTTTTGGCGGAGCTTTACTTTGTTGTTCTAATATTTTGTACTTTCCTTGAATCACCCTTACTGCTGGTACATTTGTTTGTTAGTTATAAATTTCACAAATTACAAACACATGCTGCTAACAGCTTAAATACTTTACTTTATATTACTTATAATTCATTTTAGTTCACCTGATAATCCTAATGTGAGGTATCAAGGTGTCCTATTGCCTTCAATTTTTGTGGTGTGTCCGGTATTGGTTTGTTAACTTTTTCATCAAATGGCTTCTCCATGGCCATTTATGTCACAAAGTGTCAGATTTTTTTATGGTAGGTATGGCCTTTTTAAGTTGGGCAGTTGCTCCAGCTCCCTTGGCTCTCCTAGAATAAAAATAAGTAGTGTGGTAATTTCTTGAGTTGTCTATTTTGCCTCTCACAATTAACCATTTCTTTACTAAATGGATTCTCCCACCCAGTTATAAAAGTATACATTGGAATTGTCTATTATTCATTTAGAGGGGTGTTCAGGAAAAATAAGCAGATGACAGACTTAGAAAAATATTATACTGGTAAAAGTGCAGAAGAATTCCTATTCAGTAGGAAATGTTTAGATAAAAGGTTCAACAAATGACCCACCTGTGGTTGTTTGTTCAACTTATTATCTGAAATAATTTACAGATTTAATATTTTGGTTTCTGGATGATAGCTTTAGTTATTGTTATCTTTTTGTTTTCAATTTTTTTTATATGAATTTCTCATGTGAAAATACAGGTCAATTTAGAATTTGGGTTCCGTCTGCCCATTTTTGCCTGAGTTATTGACTTAGAATTTGTTGATTATTTTGGTTTCCGGATGATAACTTCAGTTTTAGTCATCTGATTGTTTTCAAATTTTATATGTGGATTGCCCACATGAAAACATAGGTCAAATTCGAATTTGGGTTCAGTCTGCCCAATTTTGCTGCAGTAAAAGTCTTGTTGACTTATAATTTGCCGATTATTTAGTTTTCCGGGTGACAGCTTTAGTTATTGTTATTTGTTTGTTTTCAAATTTGGTATATGGATTACTCATTTGAAAATACAGGTCAAGTTCGAATTTGGTTTCTGTCCACCTATTTTTACCGGAGTTATGGTCCTTGTTGACTTATAAATTGATGATTATGTTGGTTTCCGGGTGATAGCTTTAGTTATTGTTATCTGTTTGTTTTCAAATTTAGTATGTGGATTACTCATATGAAAATACAGATCAAGCTCAAATTTAGGTTCGGTATGCTCATTTTTACCGCAGTTATGGTCCTTTTCGACTTATAATTTTGTTGTGCCAATTTGAGGTTATATTTCGACTTGAGTTTTTTCAGATTTGGTTATTTTTATGCAGCTCAGTTATGAGACAGTGCACAAGTATTTTTATATGCCTATTTAAAAAAAATGGGACGTGTTATGTTATTGGTCGGTCTGTCGGGATGTCCGTTTGTTTTTTCATTTCTGGATGATAACTTTAGTAAGTCTGAACTGAATGGAATGAAATTTGGTATGTTAGTTTACTAGCCCAAAATACAGGTCAAGTTCAAATTCGGGTTCAGCCCGCCAATTTTCACCAGAGTTACGGCCCTTTTTGATGGAATTTGCACTCAGTTTTCGTTCCTGATGATAACTTTTATTAGTAAGCTTGAACTGAATGGAATGAAATTTCGTAAGTGAGTTTACTATCCTAAAATACAAGTCAAGTTAATAATTGGATTCCGCCCGCCAATTTTCACCAGAGATATGACTCATTGTTGAAATTACCATGGGCGTATTTTTCCACGCCCTAGCAATGCTCTTGTATCCATATAATATACTTCTACAAAGCCCCCGCTCCACAGCTTCAGGGGATACTTGCCGAGCGGCCTTTTATTATGAATGAATATAAACATGTTATGTACCAGTAGTAAACCATCCCACACACTAATACATTTCCCAGCTGTTGCATCATGGGATAGGACGCTCGTCTATAATATTACTATGTCTCTGTCTGGCTCTAACATAAATTGTACTTTAGCACCATCATAAATAATAGTACATTGTGTATCAGCTGGTGTGCGATTGGTCACATTAAAACAACCAGAATATGAAGCATATTGTTGGTACCATCTGTTTAATAGGTATTAATACATGCATATATCTTGTATTAAGTTTTTATGCACCTCTTTGGGTCCATCTGTCCATTTCGCTTTTTTCATTTCCAGATGATAACTTTAGTAAGTCTGAACTGAATGGAATTAAATGTGGTATGTGAGTTTACTAGCACAAAATTCAGGTCAAGTTCAATTTCAGGTTCCGCCCATTAATTTTCACCAGAGTTATAGCCCTTTTTGTTTGTATTTGCACTCAATTCTCATTTCTTTATATCTATTCACTGGAAAATTGCCATAAAGTCAAAAGCCCAGCACAGTCACATTGAATTGATTCAGTTAAGAGTTTAATGCAAGAAAAATTTCTTGTGAAACATACACTTACAACTCCTGAGTGTTCATGAAAAGCGACATAATTTTTGTCTACATTTATCATTTTGACTTAAAAAGGCTGAAAGTTTTGTAGGCTAGATTAAGGGGTCCTGCGAATATTCAATGTTTGATTCGTTAATCGATTCGGTCCCAAAATTCGATTCAAATTCGGTTTGACAATTTTGGTTCGAAATCATTCAAATATTTCAATGGTGACTGCTGGCTGTTGTAACTGATGTTACACCATTCTCAATTAATATTTCAATTACATTTCTCCAATTCATATAACGATTGCAGATAAACTCTATACATCTTAATTATAAGGTACACAATACATATCGGAACAATTCCAGAAACAAACCACCCAGCCAAAGTTATATGCTTCAAATGATGAACTGGAATAAAAAAAATCAGTTTTCAATTCATAACCACATGCTCCACCTTTATGGCAGGTCCGGCTAAAGATAGAATTAATTTATCGTGTCTCATTGGGAAGTTATGTCCTACAGGTAATATCTGCATGCAATAATCATTTACCCAGCACTATACACAAAACAACAGCCATATGTCCCATTCCCTAATTTGCAAACTATTTGATCTGAAATATGGTTGTTTGGAGCTGCATGACATAGAATGGGTTTTCTAAGCGCATTATTTCCTAACAGCCATAAGTTTGAGGCAGTTGTGGGGACCACCAGTTAGGTATTAATGCAATTATTCTGAGTCAGTTTTCCTCCTCAATTTTAGCAATATTTAGTATTATTGTTTGACGCATACAGTCACAACTTTTGAGTGTGCATTGTTGGATACATTCTGTCGGAGGACTATAGTAATGACCCGTCCATCCGTGTGTGCATCCATCCCGCCTGAAATTTTGTCCGAGCCTGTATTAATTTTCTGGTAAATTTTTAGCTCACCTGAGACAAAGTTATTCTTAAAACGTCTTCTCAAGAGTCATTAGGCCTATTTAGCCTATATGTAGTATGGAGGGTTCTCGGGTGACTGGCTTAAATATTTGATAAAATAGGTTAAATTGGCATTTGGTGTGTTGGTTCCATCGAGAGTTTGGATTCAAATATGTTTGAATGGGGTCAGCCGTTAAAAAAGGGGGAATGTCAGGTTGGAACTTTGCAACATTTGGGAAAGCTTGTGCTATCAGTTGTAAAATGTGCAAAGGAATTTTTAAGAACTTGGGAGTGTGTTTGCTTAAGTTGGGAGGGGACAGACAGGCTATGGACTATGTGGTATGGGAGGTATCAGGAGTGTGCAGTTGAAAATTTCAATGTGGACACCCACTGCTTAATGGAGATCATCTAGCTATGTTCCTGTTTAGAACTACTTGTTTTTATGTGATTTTGACAAGTACTAACTCTTATGGTGTTCAGAGTCCCAGTCTTCTCGGTGTTTACAGTCTGGTGAGCGACCCAGAGTCATTGACTGTCTTGTTTAAAACCTTGGCACATATATCAACCAGCATGGGAACCAGCGCATCTGTGATTATGAGTTCAGGCAAACTCAATTTGCAGAGCTATTGCCATTTTTCGACATAGAATCGTACGTTCTGGGACTCATCTTTTGTCCAATCCTGTATTCCGTCATTTTCCAGTTTTTTTTTCGATATAGAAATGTTTTATGTTTTTTATATTAGAGTTATTCACCCTTTCTCGGCACATTGAAGATGTGCTGAAGATGTGCAACATATTTAGTTAATCTACTCATTGTATCATATTGGTACATGTATAATCAATTCCTCCTACAGTTTGTAGTGTGGGATCTGAATCCCATAATTCCTTCAAACCGGTCACCTTCGTCGTGGGACATTTTGGTCAGCGACCTTTTATTTTAGGTTATGAATGAATATAACTTTTGAATATACTAAACCAAATGCATCTCACACACTAACACATCATGGGATAGGGCACTCATCAAAAATATTACAATGTCTCTGTCTGGCTCAACTTTAAATTGAGCTTAGTATCGCCGTGAATAAGGGTATCAGCTGCTGAGGGGTTCGTTACAGTAATGCCCTAAATAATCGACCCCTTAACCACAGCAGAATTATGGGTAATTTTTCAGGATTTAGTCGGAAATATGGCTTGTTGCCATTTATCGGAAAGCTCTCAGTGAGGGCTTTCCGATGAATGGCAACAAGCCATATTTGTTGTGGGGACCACCAGTTAGATATTAGTGCAAATCTTCTGAGTCAGTTTTCCTCCTCCTCATAAATTTGAGTAATATTCAGTATATTTCTTTGACTCATACAGTCACAACTTTTGAGTGTACACAGTGTGGATACCATCTTTATTTTGGGTTATGAATGACTATTACTTTTGAATATATTAAACCCAATGCATCCCACGCACTGATGCATTTTCCAGCTGTTGCATCATGGGATTGGCATGATAGGACACTCGTTATAAATATTACAATGTCTCTGTCTAGCTCAAGCTTGGTATTGACGTAAATAAGAGTATCAGCTGGTGAGTGGTTGGTCACATCCTAACAACCAGTTAGGTATTAAAGCAATTATTCTAAGTCAGTTTTCATCCTACTCAATTTAAGCAATATTCAGTTTTTTAGCTCAACTTTACTTTGTAACGTTTGAACTATTGCCGTGGGTTGGCGTCCATCCGTCCATCCATCAACAATTTTCTTTGGCTCACCCTACAGGCTGCATCCCTCATCTGATTATCACCAAACTTCATATGGATCTTCGGGGTGACCTCTGGATGGGAGCCTTTGATTTGTTCCGAAATTTGGAATTCAAATTTTAATCCATTGGCACACCCTGCAGCTCGCATTTGCTGGAGAAATGTTTTGAAAATTTACAGGCATATTTAGGATCATCTCTAGATGGGAGCTATCAAATTTTAGCGATTATCGATGAAATATATGGCCGCCGGCAGCCATCTTGAATTTCACTCTTTGCATGACTAAATTCTTTTGTACACCCTACAGACCATATCTGTCATCTAATTACCACCAAACTTCATATATCATCAAGGTGACCTCTAGATGGGAGCCATTGATTACTTCCGAAATTCATTAGAAAACATGGCCACCAGCAGCCATCTTTTCGAAAATGGCCAAATAAAATTTCATTTCATCAAACTATTTGCCTAAGTTTTTTTTACCCCAAAATCGAAAATTTGATTCAAAATCCCAAATTGATTTTGTAACGGGAACGACATGAGAATCAAATTTATGGTATGATCATCTGCTAATTGACTAGGTGATATAGCTTACTGGGTAACAACAGGCACTCATGGCAGTGCACAATCAAACAATACAATAAAACAGTAATGAGGATTAACACTAATTAATCCTTTGTCTGTCATTAAGGCTGAATGGTAGATGGTGGGTAGTGGTATATTGTTAAGTAACAATGGTGGGCTTAAAGAATTCTAGATGCTGCATTTGAAGGTATGGACATAATTATATAGAATTTTAGATGTTAAATATTCATTAATTGTGAGACCAGAAAATGAGGATTTAATTTGGCCTAAGTTTTTTCAATATCGCCAAAAAAAATCAGAATTGGCCAAAAGATTTTTTTCTGCCCATCGTGAACACTGCTCACCATAAATGTCATTATGTGTTTGTCTGGCTCTACTCTACAGCTTAGTATCATCGCAAATATATATGTCTATCAGCTGGTGAGTGACTTGTCACATCTGAAAGATATTGCCCCCTCCTATACTGTATGGACTGCGGTGGTGGCATCTAAGAGCCATTGAAAAAACGAATTAATTACAAGACTATATTAAATGTGTAAACAATATATTGATCCTGAAGCGGTCTGTGAGCAAATTTTTATTATCGCAGAAAACTACATTTATTCACGCATCATCATGAGCCTACTTACTTAATATGCAAGGCTGCAAGCGGGGGGATTTTTATCTTTATGTGTACCCATGCCATAGTATCGACATCTGGATTGACCACTTGTCATTCGTCCATCCATCCATATGTCTGTGTGTCTGTCTGTAGACACTTTATGCATAGCACTTGTACTCAAACATTTTCTATCCGATTGGAACCAAATTTTGTATATGAGATTCTCAGCCCAAAATACAGATCCCGTTAGAATATGGGTTCGATCCGGTTTTTATAACAGAGTTATGACCCTTTATCGAAAAAAAATTACACAAAATAAAATTAGATTGCATTCCTTGCTCAACTTAACCAAAAACAAAAACGTACATTACAAAAAAAATATAATAAAATATATCTTTTTTAATATAAACAATTTTTTTTAATGTAACTCCTTGCTCAATGTTATTTTATTTTTTTTAAAGTTAACAAACTTTGAAAAACTAACACCATTATAACTTCCTCTCTGTAGGAAGCCTCTATAGGAAACATTTTTGTCTATGTAATGAGGTTTATATCATTCTTTTTGATAACATCCAGGAAGAATTATGAGCAGTGCCATGCTGATCAACACTTCCTTAATTTGTTTCTTCCTTTGGGGAACATGATATCCAGTGACATGGTTTAACACTTTCATGACTGGAGCAATGCTGGGGCATTACAGTTCATGTGCCAGTGTATTCTCTTGTACGAGTCTCCCTGTTTGACCCATAAATTATAATAATTTGTTTTATTTTGTGCATTTGTCTATAATAGTATGTAACAGTATAATTCATATATATAATTCAACATCAAACTCTAAATTATGATTCCAATCATAGTTATTTACTATTGCCAAGGGATGGGTTAAACATCTGCCAATGATGATCGGCTTCTCGTTTTTTTCTCTCAAACACCTACGGATTCCCCTTAGATAGAACAAACTATATAAAAAACCAAAACATGTCACAAACTGTTCTGAGCCATTGGAATCCTATTATGTGATGGCTGTTGGTTCTCGTATAAACACGCCACGCATTTATATATGTCAAAAATAGTATCCGAGGAACCCACCACTCTTCAAAGCTCAGAGCTATTAAATTTTGATTTTTGAAATCTATGTACTTTCTACATAACAAATTTCATATATGGTAATGTCGGGTTCAAAACTGGAATTTTCCATCACGTATCATCACAAATGTAAACCAACATCATCTTTCACTTGTGATTGGCATCGTATTATAACTTGTCTATTTTCATGCATAAAACATGATTACTGAATCGGGAATAATTTAAACCTAAATCCGCATGCCATCTATCACAAGATACTGTCAATTTTGTTTCTTGCGATAATTTTCATTGCCTTTTATTCCGAGAATCATTTCCAATCACCAAGTCACTGCTAAACGCGACCTTGCGTTACTGGCCAAACTCTTGTTACAGCATCCGTGGATGTCTGTATATATTTTTGGTGGAATTTTTGCTGAGCTGACAACAATTTCAAGTGCAGAAAATACATTGATTTCAAAGATCAAAATCTAACAGCTCTGACCATTGGTGGATGGGTTCCTCAACTCAAATAAGATATTTTCACCCCCCCCCCATGAAGCTGAAGAAATAGAAATTTAAGGCTAATTAGGGGCATTAAATTAGACTGGGTTTCTTATCTTGATATATATATATTATCTCTGGATAATAAAACATAAAACAAATATATGAAAATTATTGTAGGGACCGCCAACTCACATTAGTCCTGATGCGATTTCACTCTGATACGAGTGGAGCACAAATGAAATGTGACAGGTTTCGATAATAGATTTTAGATTCTGATGCAAGTTGTGTTCTGTGTTTATTCTACACCCTTGTGTCGGGTATAATCCCTATCCTTAACTGTGATCTCCTGTGATACTGTTGCTGCCATTATTGTGAATTTAGTCTGATGAAAAACCATCAATTATTGAGACATCAACAGAAGCGAATAGTTGATATAATTTATATCTTCGCTTCATGTGACATCAACACAAACTAGTTTCGGCTTGTATTCCACTTTTGTTAAACAATAATATGTATTCAATGACAGTGATTCCATTAAAGGTACTCAATCCTATCAGAGGGTCCCCATATCATCAAGATACAACAATAACATTTCTTCAAAATACGCATTCAAGTTATCAGAATCGATTAATTGCAACAAAATAATGCTAATTACTGTCAACTATGGTATCAAATTTCCCAAAACGTGTTATTTATCAACATTTTGTTAAACGAAATATGGCTGTATTATCACTGTATTATTCACGAAATTTGGCCGTATTACCACTTGTTTTTAGAGTTATCCATCTTCATCCGCAATTTTGTCAGAGACCGTCCGTTTAATGACGTGTTTCTGGGCCACAAATAATTGTACATTTCGAGCAATAACAAACATCAAAAATTGATATCTGATCACTCTGAGGTTTGATGGGTGGGTTCCTCGACTCGAATCAAATATTTTTTACCCCCAATGCCGAAGAAATAGTAAATTAGGAGCGTTAATTCGGATAATGCATCTTTGAATAAATTTGCTTCAACAGACATGTGTGGATTAAAAATGTTGTTCTCACTAAATTAAGGACCTTGTCTTAACCCTTTCAGTGCCAGGTCCGATTTTTGTATAAACCCATATACCCTGTGCCAATGCATTCTCTTATATATGCGAGTCAACCATAGGTCGCCTCGCATATATAAGAGAATTCATTGGCCTAACAATTTTTCATCATTTGTTATTATTTTTTACAATTTTAATAATTTTTTCTTATATTCTTTAACAGACTTATTTTATAGGTTTAGTGCCAGGGAATCTTACGTTTTTCATGGGCATAAAAATTATTACTATGAATACTTGGTGATAGTTTTGAGTTATAACATGCCCATAAGGTTTTATCCAGTTTGTTTTTAAATTCGCTAAAGCATGCTTAAGCATACCCCAAAATATTTCAACCAAAACAAATCTAAAAAAAACAAAACAAAATTTATTTTTTATTTTTTTAGGGCCACCCTGATTGAGAATATATTTGTTCAGTAATGTTAGGTTTGTTCAATCATGATTATCACACAAACACAACAAGTTCCATATGCTTAAGGTCAGGAAACATGACAGTAATTACTTTGATAATGCCAGCACCTGGCACCAGTGATCACATCTGTTGCTCTTTGAGTTGAATGTGGTAGAGTTTTGTTCACTCATAATCTGTTACACAATCTGTTGGCAATCTGGAGGGAATCAGGTGCGGACCTTGTTCCATAACGAATCTCTGTCACTCGGTCAGACTGTCATTGTTTGGGTTCATTTAGTCTCGGTTTGCACATACTGACATTCAGACGTTATTTCTGTTCAGGAAACTGCGCGTGTTGATGACTGCATCAGTTGTGTAGAGTTAGTCAGTCTGGGGTGTCTCACTGAAAAAAGTGTTATTCCAGAAATCTTGCTTTTGATTTGACCAGATTTGACCAGTGTTACAATTGTTATAAGTTATATCCAGGATTGCTGGGACCAGGCTTTATTAATGTTGTCTTGATTGTTCACCGACGTTAAAGTGCTTATATTTGTCCATCTGCCTGTTGAGTATCTACCTTTAAAAAGACCACAGGACTTGTGACATCAGACACTTTGAATTCCATGGTGTTCATCTGGTATTTGAATGTGAAGTAGATATCAGACAACTGTATTGGTTGGTAAGATGGCTTTCGTTATCTTTATTCAGTGGATTCTTGAGGAGGATTATTCATCAATTGTGAATCATGGCCACGTGTACTATTTTCAGATGTAGAAAATGATGCAGCAACTATATTAACTGGACGGTTTAACATTAGTGCTTGCATTCAACTTCAATCTAAATAATTGAATTGGAAATCAGAGACTGCAGCCTGCCATTGTTTTGTGAAATCGTAAGGAACTAAAGTTCTCTGAAATAGTATAAAGTCTATGTGCTTTCTTAATTTGAAGAACAATACGGACTGAGAATGACCGGGACTGCTGTTCTGTTCCGTAAAGTTTTTGGTCGTCTCAAAGCAAAGACTGTGTATGTTAGTTGTAATTATAAGTGAGTATATTCAAACATTTTGTTCATTACATAATGCAAAATATAGTGACTGATATGGCTATATCCAGTGGCAGATCCAGGAATGTTCAAAAGTGGAGGGGATGCTATTTATATATACATCATCTGAGTTGGCAAGTGGGGGAGAGCACGGATGGGAATTTGGGAATAAATTGAAAAGAATCAAAACCATCAACTACAAGGCATTATGCAGGGTGATAATATGTTGCATGAAATTTTTCCAGAGACACCATTGATGTCATGTCAGCAGCTGCCTAATTCGGGGAACAAATTAGTGTGAACCAAAGTTCTAGTGAGTCTTACAGAGAATGGTACCTTCCCCTGCAATATTCAGAAGTGTCTGACATGTGCCGCGATCCTCAATCAACCCATAGTTAAATCGAAGGGCAAGTCCATGACGACTTAGGGACATTTCAACTGTGTGCCCAAAGGACTTGTGTATGACATCACATGCAGGAAATTCCCGGGGAAGATATATGTGGGTGAAACCGGACAAACTCTTTGGGAATGGATGAATGGACACCGATTTTCAATTATATCTGGCAATACTGATGTACCGGTAGGGAGCCATGTCAATTTTTCGAAACATGATATGGATGATTTCAAAGTTAGGCCAAAGAAAAAAGATAGTATGTTTCCGATAACGGAGTGAAAAAATTAGGGTAGGTAGGTAGGGAATTTTTATTTTTTTAATTTTATTTTGATATTTTTTATCCAGCTGCAGAAATATTGAATTACCTCGACCGAAAATGACATAAAATGCCAACTTGTGTTGTGGGGAAAGTATTACTTGATAAACACAGCACTAGGAAATATACATTAAGATTGATGAAAGATCAAACTTACTTCATGCTTAAGTATGTTATTTATTATTTGGCTATAAACTTGGTATGAGATTGATGTCACTAATAATTTTACCCATAATACCGCCATTATACCATACTTGTATTGTGACCACTGCATCCCATTGTCTAGAGGTAGCCAGTGCACCCAACCTACCATGCCTGGTTTCTGGAAACAGTAGCTGTACCCCTAACATATGTGGTCATAACCTATATACATGTATATATACAGACACACACACACCATGTCTGTTTATAGTGTTCCTACCGGTACTCTCAGGCTCCAAATAAAAGTGCACGCCCAAATAATAGTACACAGGAAAAATTCCATTGAAAGTCAATAACAGTGCAGACCCAAATAATAGCACAGGGGAAACTGTGAGCAAAACATCAACTATAGTTTTTGTAGTACATGTAGGTCAAGCATAGGAATCAACATAGTATGTGTCATGTAGAGTTTTATTCGATATTTAAATGTTCACATGTATGCCATATACTTGAATATGTACATGCCTAAAATTATAAGCTCAACAATTTGGTATCAGAATAATATAGAAATCTCAATTTTCATACCCTCAAAATTAATAAACTTGCAGACTCAAATAAGCACTGTGCAGGGGGGGGGGGGGATTTCACAAGAAAATAATAAATGGGCATGCATGTTTATTTGGAACTCATGAATATGTTCCATAAGTCCCAAACAAGGCATACAGGTAAAGAGATCCACTCTCTTGAAATTAAAATTGCAAGATTCATGCCTATCAATCCACAACCCATCACACACATGTGGCTTTTGAGACAACTGTCACTTCATGTCAATTTCTTTTTTTTCTTTTTTTTAGAAAATTTTGACTTTTTCTCAAAATATCAATAAAAAGATTAGGGTCGGCGGGTTATTTTTAGGGTCGGTCGATGTACGGAAATATAGTATCTTTTTTCTTTGGCCTTACAGTGTTACACGGGAATCTTCGGTCCATCAGTAAAAGGAAAACTGTCGAACTAAAAGTCATTAGTCAACTAAACACAATAAAGATTGGCCTGAACATAGATTGGGGATTCTTGGCATACTATCCGGCCTCCATGACTGGTTTCTAAGACGGACGTCAAAATGTAATAGACTTTATCGTCAAACTTCTAATGTGTTTCGTCGATTGTAATTTCACTTGACAAAGGCTTCACAGAAGGCTGAAAGCTTGTGTGCATCATACACTAATGAGTCTATAAAGGTGTTATCATTCAATTCATGTCATCTTATAACTTGAACAAGACTCATAAGGCTATACATATACGTCATCAATATTTACCTTGTAAGTCAGTTCATTCTCTTATATATGCGAGGCTCCCAATAGCAGACTTGCATGTGTAAGAGAATGCACTGTCACATGATATATAATGCTGCAACAGCGCAGCTCCCATCATGAAATGGTTTAGAATGATGCATATGTTCACCCATCAAAACATGCATGGATGGTAAATGGGCTGTGGTATCAATACCGGACATGATTCTCAACAGTGAGCAGGGATGTGACTAGAGGAAACTATTCAAATTTTCATTTCATGTAAAAGCAAGATCTTTCATAGTACATACTGGTTGGTATATCAAACTGTCAGAACAAAGCCTATGTTTGGTCAATTAATGTTGTGGCAGCCATGAAATTCCCAACTTGCTAAAATATTTGTCAAAAATAGCCCCCCCTTTTGGCAGTAAGGATTTTCAACGCGATATGGAACAAAGGGATGTAGCGACAGTGTTTTGGGTGCAAATTTGACACCCCTTTCAGTGAATATTCTCTATCCATGCCTCCAGGTGCAATGAGTTGGACGTTTTATTTAATTAAACGGGAGGAGGATACAGTTGCAATTTGGACATCAGAACGGTACTTGGGGTGAATTTCATGTAAAAAAATAGTAACTTACCTTCAGGCCTATGCATTTCTTTTTCGTTCTTCTACAATTTTGACCAGTATTCATAATAACTTATCATGAAATAAGTGATTGGCTATGATGATCCAATTCATGTGTTTGATTGGATGTTTTTACCATCCCCGATCACCCATTTATTGTTTAGTATAGAGTTTGGCGGATTTATTGGCATGTTGTTTAATAGAAAATTGGGGTAGTCCGACAATATACACGTAAGATCACTCACATTCAGATGTATAGTGGTCAGTCGATTCCGACATGCACACTGAGAAAAGTTCAGTGATGTTATGTCTCACTCCAACGGTTGGTAAGACAATTACCTATTTCACTCAACGGTATTGATGTTGTGAAAAGACCCCAGCATGATCATTACACCTCTACTCGTCGGTGTCATTCACATGATGCGGTCTTTCCACAACATCAATATCTATAGCTCAGTAGGTAATTATTACATGCTTAGTAGTCAAATAAGCACATTACTATATACCGAGGGCCACTTATCCCACAATGATATAACTTACAGTTCATTCATGGCACCTAAGTCACTATTAATATCTTGCCTGTTTACTAGGAAGCCCAAAGCAATTGAATTCCTCCCTGCCCTGTAATTGTAAAAATCAGTCATTCATACAAATCTCTCAATGTACTGAATTGAACTTTCGCGACTATAAACCATTTATGATGCCTTCTCTTTGTTGAATTTTCCATTTGACTGAACACGGGTACTGATTACTGGATATTTTACCCCGTCACTCTATTATATTCAAAACTTATTGTTGTTTTGGTCTCCTAAAAAGAGATCACATACTAGCAAATTAGCAGAAGGATAATCCAAATTCTCTTGAGTTCAGTGTTAATGTGTGAACATGCATAATAAATGCGAATTAAGTGTTAGCAGAGGACATGCCTGACAAACGTGTATGGATAATTTTGCATTTAATACCTTCAGAATGGCATAAAGAATGTGAAACTACTTAAAACTAAAATGAAGATGCGATTGCACTTTTATAGTTCACATCGTTCATTCATTATTCTACGTTAGAGTATACTTACAATTTGTCTACTTACACATGATGGAAACTATTCAACAAAATGTTTCAAAGTGTTTGTTAGAGGCAGTGGAACTTAAGATGAAGTTTGTGACAACATGATGCAATCTCTCTGCAGTTTATTGTGAAATAGAGAAATTGGGATGGGTAACAGCATAAACCAACCTATGTTTGGTAACAGAATAAAACTGACTTCGATAGCTAACGAGCTATGCCCGCCGGTGAATCCAAATATTTTCTTTGATGATTGCAGGTGCCAGAATGTTTTATCAGAGTTCTTACAAGGGATACAAAAGTCAAAGAATGGAGTCAACTTTGCCGGAATGGCCAATATTCTTATTATACACAGCCAGAGTCAAGGTAAGTGCCAACTTATTCGTCCTCAGAAAAGCAATATTGGTGTTAGTCTTTTTGCGTATATCCATCCCAGATGGTTTTCAATTGTTAAATTATGAGTTCAAGTTTGAATACGGATGCATTCCACCAATGTTTGCCTTATATTTACTGATTATCTTGGCTTCCATATAACTTTGACCAACTGCAAATCTGAGAAGATTCAACATGCATGAAGATGTACAGGGATTTGAGAGCCATTGTATATACATGCACTTGTCCTGTCGAAACAAGCATCACCAAAGTTGGACCCAGTCTCCACTATAGATAAAATGGTTATGCTAAATTATATTTACCGATCCAGTACACCACATCCAGTACACACATGCGTACTGCAAATAACTTTCCCCAGAACTCAACAAATGTATGTAGACCCAAGAAGACTAGAGCAAATATTCAAGACAACAACTCAAAGCAAGCCTTGAAATAGGGTGTCTGTCATTTGCAGAATGAGGTCCCCAGAGGGTGAATTTAGTGATGCTACCCCGCATAGCGGGCTAGCATCACCAAATTCACCCTCTGGGAACCTCATTCTGTTGAGGTGTAAGCAGAATGAGGTCCCCAGAGGGTGAATTTGGTGATGCTAGCCCGCTATGCGGGGTAGCATCACTAAATTCACCCTCTGGGGACCTCATTCTGCAAATGACAGACACCCTATTTCAAGGCTTGACTCAAAGTGTATGTCTTTCAAGAGCGGCATTAATTTAATCGGTTTTACTTAGAGTGTTGCATGGTGACAGTTACTTCTGATGGGATGACCATGTTGGGCACTATGCCAACGTTCTGAAAACGCTTAACTGTAAGACAGCATCAGCCACCTAGCGTTACTCAGTACAGCTTTCCCTGAAATATTTAGCATAAACAAGAATGATACCAGAAAAATGTTAATTGATTGTTGATTAATTGATTTATTGTGGTTTAATGTTGTTACAGTCGATGGCCCAAATCACAACTAACGCTACACCATTCCCGCAGCCAGATTATGTTGAACCTTAAATATAATATATTTTTTTTATTTCCGTAATAATTGAGCTATTTTTGGTGATTTAATTTCTGAGAGCAAAGGCGCGAACTGCATTGCTTCTATGAAGAAGTATTTTCCTCACTGCTTATAAACACAACCAGCGTCTCAGTCAAGAATACTGATTTTGGCATCAATTTTGGGCGAAATATTAGCCATTACAAGGTTGTTCAAGAGTGTTTCACCAATCTTAACACTTTCTATACTTTTTCCGCAATTTGTCTGTCACGAAAGATTATAGTGACCAGTTAAGGTACTAAAGTAATTGAATTTAATTTTGCTTTATCTGTGATGTTCAGGCCATTATTAAGCTTTAATTCTCTTATGCTGGCCTATCTACATGAGCTGAGAACTGTATTGTAGGGCGCATGATGACTGCTTAAATATGTAGTTAAATTTGTTTTCTTTTAGTCTCTAGCTAGATGAGACTTAAATTGATTTAGAGAGCCAGCATCTATGCAGATATCTGATAGTTGGTTCCAGAAGTCTTTTGTCTGGTAACTGAATGCGTTTTTTGTGAATTTCTTGTTCTATCTTGTCTTGCTTATTGTCAGCCTGTGTCCTTGTAGTCTATCATCATCTCCCTTAGGTTTTGTGACTTCCTCTAGATCGTACATTATTTTACATACTTGGATCATATCCGATTTTTCTCTCCTGCGCTCTAATGTTGGTACATGTAGATTGTAGACCAAGGTATTTCAATATTTCTCGTCATATGACTTGTTCTTGATGGAATTAATTAATTTGGTCACTTTTCTTTGAACTTTCTGCATTGATGATTTATCTTTCTTTGAGTGAGGACCCCATACTGATGACCCGTACTCAAATGTTGGTGTCACAAATGAAGTGTACAAAATTAGGAGCATAATTTCATCCACGTATTTAAAAGTCCTCTTCTGCAGGCCTAGCGTTTGGTTGGCTTTGTTTATTACTGCTGTCACATATGTTGTAAATTTATAGGTACATGTAATAATAGGTTCGAGTTATTTTCACATTGTAATATGGTTAGAAACACAAAAGTTATACCAACATAAAATATGTTAGGGATTGAAATGGACTGAGATCAAAGAAATAACATGTGGAATGTCTCCAATGCAGATTAGCCAACGCATCAACCACAACATGTAAACAAATAGGAATGGAATACACTGCGGAATATAGCATTTTCTTTAAATTTGCAGCCATTTTGACTGCAATCGTAACCATTTCAGGCCCTAATGAGATTGCATTCTGCTGATAATACTTCCTCTGGCTTAACTCCTTCAGATATGTTAAATTCACATTAAAATATGTCTTGATACCGAAAGTGAGTTTTCAGTGAAATGTCATACTACGTTCTTTAAAATAGATTGTTTAGGAATTGGAAGTAGCTTAAACAAAGTACCAACAATGTTCACTGCAAAAATAATCATAGGGCATTAATAATAGGAAAAAAAATACAATTTACCACCAGTTAGAAATGGATGTAGGAGATATGAGTAAATAATTTGTCTATTTTTCCAATTTAGGTTACCATTTTGGCAGCCATCTTGCTATTGGACTATTTACCTTTAACTCTTTCACTGCCGATCGTGACTTGAGTCGAATTACCCATACACTGCCGATCGCGACTTGAGTCGAATCCTGACACCTTCGTCCCGTAACATCAATCAATGGGAAGTAACTTTATATTATTCTGTGAAAACACTGTACGTGATGTAATCAATTTTGTAACGAGAAACTCCCGGTTTATTTTTTTTATATTTCGGGATGTTGGCCATCTTGTTTTGTGATTAAGTGGTCGCGGTCACGTGACCCTCCTGGTATGGGAAGTGTTTACCATTCCACAGAGACCAATACCTACCTGCATACCAAGTTTCAGGAATATACCTCTGCATATACAATAGTTATTGCGAAATACCCAATAATATATGTATTTCGCATAAATATACTTGTTTTCGGTTCTCAATACTAACACCAACTTACATACCAAATTTCGTCAAATTTCTCTGCAGATACAAAAGTTATTGAGAAATAATGCATTTTCCTTATATTTCGGTGTGGCGGCCATCTTGTTTTGTGATCATGTGGTCATGGTCTTGTGACCCTCATGTGGTCACGGTCTCATGACACTGGCAGACTGGGAAGTGTTGAATCGCAAGTCCAATATCTAACTGTGCACCAAGTTCCACGAACATACCTTTACAGATACAAAAGTTATTGAGAAATTCCCAATCAATATGTATTTAGCAGCAATATACTTACATTATCTTATATTTCGGGATGGCGTCCATCTTGTTTTGTGGTCACATGATCGTGGTCACGTGAAATGTGACACTGGCGGACTAGAACATTTTCTATTCTCAATACTGATACCTACTTACATACCAATTTAAGTTAACTTTCATGAAAATATCTACAAATACAAAAGTTATTGAGAAATACTGAAATTTTCTTATATATTGGGGTGGTGGCCATCTTGTTTGTGGTCACGTGATCGTGGTCATGTGACAATTGTGGACTAGGGTGTCTTTTCGATTCCCCAGACCAATACCTACATGCATACCAAGTTTCATGAAAATAGCTCAACAGATACAAAAGTTATTGAGAAATACCCAATCCATATGTATTTAGCAGCAATATGCTACATGTACATGTACATGTATAGTATGCTTGGCAGTGGCAGATATGTCTGTGGTGCTGCATGGCAGTGAAAGAGTTAACATGTAGTACAATGTAATAGCAACCCAATATGTAATCATTTGTATACAATCTATAAGATATTCTCTCCAATAAAATGGATTAAACTGAGTTAGTTCATAATTTTTTACATGTCGGCCATGTTGGACGCCATCTTACATTCCAGGAAATGCTCAAGGGTGTGAGCTCCACACCCACCCAGAAACTGTAGCACATACCATTCAGAATCACAATCCACAGAGAAAAACACTTTAACAGAGAATTTTTACTTGCCCCTAAAATTGGCCATATGCTTCTGGAGCGGTCTTCTTGGTGGTCTTCTTTGATTTTACATTTGAATTCATCGGCACTCCCAAGCTATGCTGCAGACCACAGTTATCAAGGAAATGTTTTGAGAGTTTACATGCTTGTTTAGGATCATATTATCTAGATTTTAACAATTTTTGATGAAAAAACATGACCGCTGGCAGCCATCTTGTATTTTACTCTTTATGTGACTAAATCCTTCATTATATAACCATCATTTCCCATCTGATTGATCCCGAACTTCATATGGCTCTCCAGTTTGACCTCTAGTATTACTTAAATATTTATACTTTCCGAGTTTCTTGTCGCTCCATTGACTGTAATGTGTGACATAATCCCATCTCCAAGTTGAGATACTGTGTCATTGACACTTTCGTTAAAAAGCAACCTATTTTGAGATATATGTGGCAAGTGCCCTTTATTTGACAAGCAAGACAATGAATTTTCTTTATTTAAGAGATTGGTAGCTCTACACTTGTGTATGGGTAGTTTACATGTACCGGTACTCAATTCTCAAATTATAGTTATCACACCTACACTGCAACAGTTTCCCTAATATCACTAGTTCAGCTTTTCAGTTTCATACAAATCGTAAAAAAAAAACCTGTTATTCACGAATGATTATAAATGATATATTCTCAAGAATGATGTTACAGTAATGCTCTAAGTAATCAACTCCTTAACCACAGCAGAATTATGGGTAACTTTTCAGGATTTAAGTCGGAAATATGGCTTGTTGCCATTCATCGGAAAGCTCTCCCCGAGAACGTTCCGATGAATGGCAACAAGCCATATTTCCGACTAAATCCTGAAAAGTTACCCATAATTCTGCTGTGGTTAAGGAGTTGATTACTTTAGAGCATTACTGTACTAAAATCAGATCTTGTCTTTTTATCTCTCCAGATGAGCTATTGCAGTTCACAGCCTTAACATGGCTGAGGGAATTTGTGCATCTCGCTGGTCGAGCTATGCTACCATTTGCAGCTGGAATCATCAACGCTGTTCTGCCATGTCTAGCTTATCCAGATCGCAGGAAGTATGAGTTCTATTCTAATGCCAGGGAAGGACAGATTTTCCCTTGTGTTTATAACGTTTCATCTATTAAATGCCAATTTGTCTAAAACACATTTCATCTACATGACTGATAGTCTAATATGGTCTTCATTGTTGGTTAGGCAAATTTAGATGTTATTTGGATGGAAAGTGAAAGTGAATATTATCTTAACACATATTAATATCAATGCGTCTTTATAGGGATAGCAATTTAAAATCTCTTTGTCAGAATATGGTGGCCACGAACCTGTGTGAGATACTTTCATGATAAATATCAAAGGTGTTGATACTTCCATTATAAATATCAAAGGTGTTACTCATTAGCCCTATGAAACAATATACATGTATGCCACTCATAAGTTCTAGGAAACAGTATATAATTTTTATACTCTGCAACAAATCAACTAAAGATGTCATCATGATTTAGACTTATTGTCACGAAGACAAACTGTTTTATAGACAATAGATCACATAGACCAAGTGTCATGAAGACATGTCGACGAAGTGACCTGTAGACGAAATGTGCTTAGATAACTGTATACTTGCTGATGGGAAGTTACATGAACTCCATTAATTTCTTATGTAGGGATGTTTAGCCAATAACTTTTTATCTGCACATCCGTTGTGTTTCTTTGTCTGACGTCTGTTACAATTTCATGAGAACATATATACAAGAGCTAAGAACAGCTATTCGGGACATTGAGTGCTCTATGAAATTAAAAATGTAGTGAAAGATTACTAACTTATTTTAACCCTTTCATGACTGGAGCTTCCTTTCCTGATATTTTAATGAAAACCCTGTGCCAATGCATTATCTTATGTATGTGAGGCGCCCTATGGCGACTTGCATATGTAAGAGTATACATTGGACTAACAATATTTATCTTGACCTTCTAAGCCAGAGCATTCTCTTATATATGCAAGGCTCCCTATGGGAGACTCGCATATATAAGATAGTGCACTGGCACAGGATCTTTAATGCTGCACCAGCACAGCTCCCGTCATGAAAGGGTTAATACTAAATCTCATAATGCTTCCCAGGTACAGTAATGCCCTAAATAATCGACTCCTTAACCACAGCAGAATTATGGGTAATTTTTCAGGATTTAGCTGGAAATATGGCTTGTTGCCATTCATCGGAAAACTCTCCGACTAAATCCTGAAAAATTACCCATAATTCTGCTGTGGTTAAAGATTTTATTATTTAGGGCATTATTGTATATACTTCAATTTATAGCTGTTCTCACCATTTTCTCACCATTTGGTCCTTTTCGTGGTGATAATTGCATTCATGTGGTAGAGACTCCACCTGTTTCTTCAACAGTTTCCCCATTGTCCCTTGGGGGTTACTTGGGACAGTTGAGTTTCTTGGTACTCTGTTCCCTACACATCATATGTGTGTTGGTGTAGCCAGATACAAACTAGAAGCAGATAATGAAAACAATGTCTAATTATTTCTATAAGGTATTTCTCATCCACCCATATGGAAGCTAGTGCCCATCCATGGAGATTAAGTGCCCATCCATGGAGATTGTTTATAGGCAATATGATTATGTGACTCCTCTCAATTGGCAACTTGTTTGGCAAATACATATAGCGATTGTAAAAATAAATCAAAAAGTTAATTTCAAATTTATAAATTATACTTACTTGCAGAGCAGTGATCATCGTATTATTTATTTGTCTTTATGTCTTGTATTGTTTCTTTTTTTTTCATTCCATAAAGTTGACCTTTACTTCAAGCCTATGTATTCTGTTCTAGGCAACTTTAAGTGCCTTTTCACGCCACATCTATTTTCACTTCTCGATCTCGATTTTCTAACTTTCTATTATGCAAATATTGTCTTTCTCTTTTCTGAGGAAATGGATCCATATAAGCACTGGGTGCTTGATTCCAAATCCTCTTCTCTTAGACTTATCGTTATAAAGTTATGTACATGTACACCATTTTGCGAATTGTTAATCATTTGGGATACAAAATAAATAATGTTTACACCACATGCCACTGTATAACATAAATAACTAAATGGATATGAACTGTGGTTTGGAGATATTTAGAGCTTTTGCTATTCTATCATATTTACGGAAGCTGTATTCGTAACTGGAATGTGTTAGGATAAAAGGTTTAGATGCATATTTAAAAAAATTGCGAGAGATTTTGACCAAAGAATATTTCTGGAAGTATACAGTAAAAACACTTGAAATTCATATAATTATTATCATCTTGTTGAATCTGAAGAGTTAACCCTTCCATGACTGGGGCTTCCTGAAATTTTGTGAAAACCCTGTGCCAATGCATTCTCTTATATATGTGAGTCTCCCAAAGGGAGCCTCGCATATATAAGAGAATGCATTGGCCTAACATTATTTACTTTGACCTTGTAAGCCAGTGCATTCTCTTATATATGCAAGGCTCCCTATATATAAGAGAATGCATGGCACACAATCTTTAATGCTGCACCAGCACTACTCCCATCATGGAAGGGTTAAATTTTTCTGCCATTATATGTATTCAAGCGTGAACAGTCCTGTAAGATTGCACTAATTTTGGTATGTATATTCTTTATAGTGTGAAAGAAGCGGCTAGAGGTTTAAACAGTGCATTAATGAAACTTGTTAGTGAGCAGGATAACCAGCTTACTCCTACCTCTGACCTCCAAAGGGAGATAAGTCTAGATGATGAGAAGACAGATGACTTACTAGAAAAAGAAGACTCGGCAACAGATAAAGATTCTAGCAGGTTAGCATCGAAAAAGAAAAAGTGATGGCTTGTTGTGATCTGACTCACATACGTTTTTTGGGGGGATATAGAAATCTACATAGCGGGCTAGCATCATTAAATACACCCTCTGGGGACCTCATTCTGCTTAGGCCTCATCTTCTCTGGAAAGTTTCTAATATCAAATCTCTATAGAAACTTCTTCAAAGAGATTAAATTTCTTTTTATTGTTTAAGTGTTTCTCTATATCCCCAAATTGGCAGACAACACTTTGCATAATCAAGGTTCCCAATGGATGTACATCTCAATATTCACCATTTGGGAACTTCAATCTGAGTCTATGTCTCCTATAGCAGATGAGGCCATGCAGAATGAGGTCCCCAGATGGTGAATTTTGTGATAGCGTCACTAAAGTCACATTCTGGGGACCTCATTATGCAAATGACAGGCACACTAAACTCAGGCTTGATCTCAGTCAATACAGGTCGACTTTCAATGTTTGCTATACATATGAACCACATGGAACGGGTTTCGTCTAATCAAGTGTTGCAGAATTATTATCTCTGTATCTTATTCATCATAGCTCATGTTTGAATGATGTTTACTAAGCTCATGAGGCAGCGTGCAGGAAATAGCATCCACAAGTACCAGGTTTTGTCCAGCCATGTCTTCTGATCCTCAGAGTGTAAAATATGTCTATCCCTGTTGCTTAGTCTTCTTAGATCAGATGTTCATGAACCACAATGGGATGACGAATATCCACACGCTACTGGATTTGTCAAGCCATCAGAAGCTGGATTAATTCTTCTTTTAAATTAAGCCATCTCAGAAAATTAATAAACTTCAGTGCAAACCACCTTTTATGGGGGAAATCTGTTAGATTTGCCAAGAGTGACACACTAGTGTTTCACCTGTGATTAGAAATTCATGCAGATAGCAACGGTTTCCTCTGGCAGCTCAGATTGCATCGGACAATGACCCTGATTTCATAATTTCATGTGGTCAGTGATAATAATATATACATGTGTCTTAGAGCATTATGGCACAATATAAAATTACGGTAGTTATTATATTCTCATTAAATTGTCTTAACCCTTTCATGATGGGAGCTGTGCTGGTGCAGCATTAAAGATCCTGTGCCAGTGAATTCTCTTATATATGCAAGTCTCCCATAGGAAGCCTCAAATATATAAGAGAATGCACTGGCTTACAAGGTCACGGTAAATATTGTTAGGCCATTGTATTATCTTAATACATTGGCTTAACAATATGGGAGACTCGCATATATTGGAGAATGCAGTGGCACAGGGTTTTTGCAAAATTTCAACAAACTACAGTCATGGAAGGGTTAATAAAGTTGGAATCATGGGCAAAGCAATTCAGGAATTTTCGAAGAAAATGGGGGGTATACTGGATTGACTGCGTGCGTGCGTCCGTCCGTCACGCTTTCTCCCTCCGTGTGTCCGTCCGTCCATCCGACCTCATAAATCGAACAACTATGAACCGATTTCAATAATTTTTTGTATGCAATCTCCTTAGGACGGTCTCTCCGCATGATGCTAATTGCGGTTCGGTCTGACTTTTGTTTTTCAAGTTACGCCTCATTTTCGACTTATTTTGACTTAGAAAATTCTGTCCGACTTAATAACTTTAACAAATATGAACCGATTTCAATAATTTTTGGTATACATGCTTCTCACAATACCCTCTCTACATGATGCGGCTATGGATTGGCTCAAACTGTTTTTCGTAATATTACACTTCATTTTCGACTTATTTTGACTTAGAAAACTTAATAACTTTAACAAATATGAACCAATTGGAATAATTTTTTCTGTACAAGCTTCTTGTGACACCATATCGATATTATTAGTCCGAATTTTTCTTTAAAGTTAAAAATCTTTTTTGTTGGGTTTACGGATAATGCGGGTTGAATTTGCCACGGTGGGGGTATGCTAGCACTCGAGTGCACACCTCTTGTTAAAACATGGTATCTAAACAAGATGGAATGCAAAAATTTAGCCCTTCGTTCAATTCCCGAAAAATAATTTCCCAATTGACTATCAATGTAAATATTCTATATTTAAAGATGATAAAGTGATATGCCAATATTTATGAAAATCACCACAGCATTCACCTTGCTCTTTTGAGCACCTCAGTAGTGTTTTCACACTAATAACGAATATTATCAGAAATTTTGAGTAAACCTCATTTCTTTTCATTTCAGTGCTCTGCTGCTAGATGTGGCTGCTGTTATAAAAGTCCTCTGTCAAACATTATCACATTCCTCTGTAGAAGCCAGAATCGAATCACTCCGATGGTTTATTCATCTTCTTAACAAAGTTCCAAATAAGGTACTTAACATAACTTAACTGTCTAACATACAGCAATGCCCTAAATAATCAACTCCTTAACCACAGCAGAATTATGGGTAACTTTTCAGGATTTAGTCGGAAATATGGCCTGTTGCCATTCATCGGAAACTCTCAGTGAGAGCTTTCTGATGAATGGCAACAAGCCATATTTCTGACTAAATTCCGACATAATTCTGCTGCGATTAAGGAGTCGATTATTTAGGGCATTACTGTAGTTGCATTTGGAACACTGATACTGGTAACTGAGTTACACGAATTAGGTAGTGTATGGCAAGACAAATCTACCATATATTTTGAGACTTCCGTATATGTGTATATCCTTTATAGACTCGAAAACGGCTCGACCGATTGAGCCCAAACTTGCTATCTAAGGGTAAAAAGCCACGAGAAGTGCCATCGCACTGCTTCTGAGAATGTCCGAGCACTCCTTCACCCTTCGCCCTGCCACCGTCGTTGGAATTGATGGGTTAATGATTAAGGAGCGTTCGTATCTGCGGTGTCGTTGTTAAAGAGCGTTTATATACACTAGTATAAATACGGCTCAATGGACCGTCTCGGAAACTGGGGATATCGAGACGACATTTCGTACTTCGGGCTTCCAAGGGACGGGGGAGATTTTCGTCGGTTCAGTTTGTCCGCCTGAGGTGACCTTGACCTTGAAACGGGTACCCACAAATGACCTTGGGTGATATTTCGGTCGTCAGCGGTGACATTGACGTGAAATTTGTTATGTACGGTCAACTCGGGACGGGGAATATTTTTGTCTGGTTATTTTGTCCACCCAACATGACCTTGAAACGGGTAACCGCAAATGATAGCATGCTGTCGGCGTGCCTGTACGGGGTTACCTTGAAAAACACAAATTAATGGATCGACCAAAGCCATGGGACCAATCCTGCCAGTGGCGGGCTAATCTGCTAGTGCAATATAAATGCAATGGCCGGCATGTCAGATTTGATCAAAATTTGAATGTTCTTTATCAGTTAATTTGTTAGATGATATCTGGAGATGAAGATCTCCTGGAGATGAAGATCGCCTAAGTCTTTCTGGTTATACAGAACCTGATATGTTATGTTTGGGATGCAAGAAAAAATTAAAAAAAAAATTATCTTCCAGATATTGAGGCGATTGCCATAGCTGTATCTTAACTTGTCAGTTTGTATCTTTTAATTTCAGACCATGCATGGCAGCTCTGTATTATCAACACATTAAATTATATATAACAACCTTTTTCTGGCTAATGGGGGAGCATATCAGTTTACTCTTTACAATTTACTATTGAAATTAACCCTTTCATGATGGCAGCTGCATTGGTGCAGCATTAAAGATCCTGTGCCAGTGCATTCTCGCATATATAAGAGAATGCACTGGCTTACAAGGTCAAGGCTAATATTGTTAGGCCATTGTTTTCTCTTATATATGAGAGGCTCTCTATGGGAGACTCACATATACATGTATAAGAGAATGAATGGCACATGGTTTTCGCAAATTTTCAGGAAGTTCCATTCATGAAAGGGTTAAACACCCAGATATTGTAAGATCCCCATAATAGATACCTGTAGCCCAATATAAATTACTGCATATTAGTGCTTTTTCCAAACTAATAATTCAATTTGGTTAGCTCCGAGAGTTTGTTGGTATCAGCAATTATGGCGAGAAAGCATGTGTGAAAATGTCAAAGGCTGACTTTAACACTTCTATAAACTGGACATTCCTGAAATTTTGTGAAAATCCTGTGCATTCTCTTATATATGCGAGTCTCCCATAGGGAGCCTCGCATATTTAGAGAATGCACTGGCTTACATGGTCAAGGTAAATATTCTTAGGCCAATGTATTCTCTTTTATATGCGAGGCTTTTCACGAAGCTCCAGTCACGGAAGGGTTAATAATCGGATTTGACATCAATCTGAAAACAAATAATGGGAATGATAATGCTCATTGCATAGTGCATAGCTTATGGCCAGAGACCTCCTTCGGTGCAACAAATGAATTTACAATTACATATCACCAGGTTAACATTGACAAAAGCATTGAGAAAGTCATCTGAGTTATAGTTTTTTCGTTTTTCCTTCTATTTCAGACATTCCGATATACTGAGAATTTCTTCCCACTTTTACTGAAAACATTGTCAGATCCTGATGATGGGGTAAGAATTGATGTCATGTTTAATACCTTTATAACAATATGTTTTCATGCTCTGGTTATATATGAAATACCACTCAAAATTAACTACTCTGAATAAATATCAACTTTAAGGCCAAAAAAAAAAGTTTTTTGGTTCTCGGGCAATTTTTTTTTTCAAATCAATGAGGGAGGGAGGGTTTTATTTTTATTTTTTATTTTTTTCTGCGCATAGCAAGCATGGACAAAGATACCTTCCTCTGTCTAGTAATAACCAGAAATATAGAGGGAACTGTTATGCATATAAACTCATTTAGTCTTACATAAAAATGACATTGTACTACCAGTGTGTGACTGGGATTACCTAACATTATATTATCCCCCTGACATTAACTACTGTTATTGTTGTCTAAAAACTGATACCTCTCCATTCCAATATGTGATCCTGAATTTAGTACTGTGCCTTTCAATTGTATAAAGTTACAATTAGTGAAAGTTAGTTCACAATGACTAATTGTAAGAAGAGCATGAGGATCAGCTAATCATTTTCTTAATTGTAGTCATCTACTTCATGTTGTAAGCCTGCATGTCACTTTTAACACATTACATGTTAGAGCTCAATGCACACTAATATTCAACACATATCCGCTATGGACATGGTTATAAAATTAAAAAAATAAAAATTTCAAATTAATTGTTTCGTAAGTTTTTTTGTCATAACATCAGGCATTGCAATAAAAAGGCCTAATGCGGCCCTTTTTATTCAATGCGGCGGGGCCTGAGAACCAAAACCTTGTTTTTTTGGCCTAATGAAGCTTGGATCCTTGACAATATATGAGAGACAGTGTCCAAACAAACAAGCTCAAGGCACTCTCCTGGCCATTTTTCCAGCTCAAATTTTTGGATTCCCACCACCAATATGGGAAAATTATGAGATGCAGTACGATCTTCAGATCATCAGCAATTGTATCAATATAATTTGATTGATGAAATCAGATTAAATATTCTTTAGTCAAAAAAACAATGAATATTGTAATATGACTTTGCTTTCTAGATTTTGGTACAATTCTAGATTGTGCAACAAAAAATTATGGTACAAACAATGCAGTGCTGTTGTGGCCTCAAACTTTGAGAACAATGATAATTCTAACTGCTGTACACGTGTATTGATTAAACTCATGCTAGACCAAAGAAAAGCTGTAGAAAACTTTGAAATCTTGCAGAAGAGACCAAGAAAAGGGGTCATCATATAGTGGCATTTTGTTTTTTAATTACGGTTAGAAGAGACAGTCTATTTGGTGGAAAACTGTACTACTGGACCATTATATAGCAGGTTTTATATGGCGAAATCTGTGCATCAGTCACTATAAATTTGATGACATCATACAGCTGAATTACAAAAGAAATAGTCAAATTTGACTACAGAAACTCATTGTAACAATCAGTTTTTTGTATTCAAATTCTACTATATATTTAATTTTTATATATATATATGCTGTAGACCGACTAAGATTTTCCACTTTCACTGATTGATTATAATGGGCGTTGTGGAAGGCGGGGATCAATTTGTTGGCCTCATATGTAATCATTCAAATTACAACAAGTCTTATTTTAATCGACCCATCCTACCCGTTGTCAGTGCAAAATACAGCTAATGTACATTAATTCATGCTTGGGTAATGATCAGACAGAACACATGTACCTAACAGAATTGTTTTTGCAAAGAGATCAAATTTTATTTATCCAGTGAAAATTTTCTCCAAAGATGTTATAATTATGTCACACACACCAAATAAGGAATTTACGATGATATTTAGTTGTGTCTCATAAGTTGTATTTTGTGCGCGCATGTTCTTAATAACAAACACACCAAATAAGGAATATTTTTACAAACATCCGCTGTAGTAATATGTATGTGCACGTCTAAATAACAAGATGATGCAATAGTTTGCCACTCTATAAGCAGATGGTGTGTTTATCAGTATGTCATTTCTTTCTTGATTATTCATGTTTATTATACATTTCAGTATATACAAATATGGTATAGATAGTAATTAACTATTTGTCCAAATTGTAATTGTTTCGATTATATCATGTTTCTATTGATTCATGTAGGATGCTCTTGACATATAATTAAGATCGTTTTTGCAGGTTGTGCAATTAGACTTGGAGGCATTGGCTGAGATATCTTCCAATCCTGCCGGACTTTCAGTGAATGGGATGTCATCGGACAGCTACTCATTACCGAGCTCTCTGAAGCAAGTACTCGAACCTCGGCATGGGCTCAACCAGTATTTCAGTAAATTCATGGTTGGTTTGCTGCGGATATTTAAAGCTGACAGAACTTTACTTGAAGACAAGGGACCATTTATCATTAGGTATGTATCACTTTATAATAAATGCATAAAAACATACTAGTAACAGATTGGCACAAATATATGGATGTGGAACCATATAAAAATTTCTATTTAATCCTGATAAAATATTTTTAAAAACATGCAATAATACGATGGAAGACATGAAAATGTTAGATATCACCATATACATGCAGCCCCGTAAATTAGTAAATTAGCTGTGACAAAAGGCAATGCCACAGAAAATTCTGTAGAAGTCAATATAGAATTTCATGCAATTCTAAAGTTATGCCACAGAAGAAATATGCCAGTTTAACCCTTTCATGATGGGAACTTCCTGAAATTTTGCGAAAACCTGTGCCAATGCATTCTCTTATATAGTCTCTCATATATAAGATAATACATTGGCTAGGGGCCTGCGATGCATCGAATCGAAATTAGATTTTCGATTCATCCCTCTGAATCGAATCGTTTTCGATTTTGAGTACCAGTTTTTCGATCCGATTATCTCAAAGAATCTTAAGTACACTGCGCGTTTCTAGTAGCGGGCCTAGATCGAACATTTTACCGATAATCCCGCGATACAATTGAATAAACTCCGATGTTGCCCTTTCAAAATGCATGCACCATCATACTGCAATTTGGTGCACGTCGGGAACATCATCTCGGAATCCGCTAAAATGGGCGGAAGCTGAAAATTAATTATAAATGGATCCGTTTTTCATTTGCGTTGTACTAGTAAATACATGACATGGCGGAAATGTAGACATGTGTATGCTTCATTCCATCTTCTTCTTTCTATACACGCATGCACAGGCATGTCCATTCAAAAGCTTAGCTTCGCAGCGCACATGGGAATATATAGACCGTAATTTAATCCGTAAATTACCCAGCGGTTCTACATTTGTAAGCAGTCCGTATTTTAGATCACCTTAGACGTGACGTCAGTTCTATTTATGTCTGCTAGTGGGGAAACCCGGGAAATTAGGGAATAACCTTCACTATATATAGCGTATAGCCATAGTTTTAGTTTGCATACATCGGAAGATGAATGGCGATCAACTTTAGTTATTATGACAATTTATGTTTTCATTTGAATCATTATGAGTTGTGACTTTTGTTAATAATTAAACATGTACTTAGTATATAATTTATTTTAGTCTACTAATATCAGGGTGGGCCGTGGGTGACTGGACGAGTAAGACAAACACTGCAATATGACTGCTTCTGATGTGCATTTTATCAATATACCAAATGTATCATTGCTAATGCAATGTTCTGATAATGAGTGATAATCATTAATCCGGAATTCAAATTCATCAACGATTGCGCGAAGAACAGATACGAGTGACTGGTAGTGTAAAATCGAATTGCGCATATGCGTATTTGAGATCGAGGTTTTCTCTCACATACAAGACAAACGTCTTCTTGTCGAGATTGGACTCACCGTTTGTGCGCGAATCAGATTGTTCAAGTTATATAAATTATTCACATAGCATCTCCAATGAAAAATTGCATCTGTCTTTCGTCAAGAACAGATGCCGGGACATTCACATACGAGTCAGATAAGTTATGCGGACCTCGTTAACAATTTTTACCTTGATTTTTTGCCCAATGTCCGATCTAATGGTCTACGTTTGCTGAATCGAATCGAATCGCGATTATGTATCCAAATCAAATCGAATCGAATCGAATTAATAATGCCTGAATCGCAGGGGCCTAACATTGGCCTAAAAATATTTACGTTGACCTTGTAAGCCAGTGCTTTCTCTTATATATGCTAGGCTCCCTATGTGAGACTCGCATATATAAGAGAACGCACTGGCATAGGATCTTTCATGCTGCCCCAGCGCAGCTCCCGTCATTAAAGGGTTAAAGGGATGTTAATGGTTTATTCCCCCATTTTTTTTTAAACGGGACTGATTATGTTATTGGTTTGTCTGTCCGTTCGCTTTTGGTTCCCGGATGATAACTTTAGATAGTCTCAACTGAATGAAATGGAATTTGGTATGTGGGTTTACTTGCAAAAAATACAAGTCAAGTTTGACTTCGGGTTCTGCCCACCAATTATCTCCAGAGTTATAGCCATTTTTGTTGGAATTTTCTGTTTCCAGATGATAACTTTAGTAAGTCTGAACTGAATCGAATTAAATTTGGTATGTGAGTTTATTAGCCAAAAATACAGGTCAAGTTCAAATTTGGGTTTCGCCCGCCAATTTTCACCAGAGTTATGGCCCTTGGTTGGAATTACCACGGGCATATTTTGCCATGCCCAAGGAGTGCTCTTGTTTTATTTTAGCAAACTAAATAATGAAAAAACTTTTTACTTTCAGGCAATTGTGTATTCTCATTAATTCAGAAGAGATTTTACGAACTTTATCTGAGATCTTGAAACAGGAAGAGGATTATATATTTGCATGTACAATGGTGCAATCCTTAAATACAATAATACTGACAGCAACAGAGTTGTTTGAATTCAGGAATCAGCTCAAAGACCTCAAAACAGAGGTGAGTATCGTTTCATTTGCTTGAGTTTATAAATAAAGGTAGTGTATATCTTCTGGTCCACAATTACAAAAAAATTTTTATAAAACCAAATTTCAAGACAATAAAATAACTTTATTTATGAATAAAACTGACATAACTGAAGATTGAGTACATTATTTGTCTACAAAAGACATAATAAATGTGTTTAAATCTGATGTAGATTGCAAAATCTGTTTGATTCAAAATGAAATCGGCTTTGATGGAGGTTCTAACAAGATAAGAGTTCTCCCTCTTGCTAGACTCCGAACGTTTCTGCCTGAAGTTTCTGTTCTAAAATAGCCGAAAGGTTGTATCTATTATACCAGAAAATCTAACTGAAATCAATATTAATTGATAGATGTGCTTCCGAAGAGATGTCTTCGATTCATTTTTATTATTATTTAAGCTGTATGAAACAATTGTTTAAACTGTAAGAAACAATTGCCGTATGTTTTTATACAAACATTTGCAGAAGTGAGATCAAACAGACCAGTTTCCAAGTTCAGATTTCCGACTCATTATTGTAATTTCTAACTATGAATTGAATCACATGTAATCTATCAATTGGGCCCTGCGAATCGATTCGATGCGATTCGGAATCTTTCATCTGATTTGATTCGGCTGTCCTGATTTGAATTGTATTGAATCGCTCTGGTGCCAGCGATTCAATACAATTCAAATCAGGACAGCCGAATCAAATCAGATGAAAGATTCCGAATCGCATCGAATCGATTCGCAGGGCCCAATTGATAGATTACATGTGATTCAATTCATAGTTAGAAATTACAATAATGAGTCGGAAATCTGAACTTGGAAACTGGTCTGTTTGATCTCACTTCTGCAAATGTTTGTATAAAAACATACGGCAATTGTTTCTTACAGTTTAAACAATTGTATTCTCATTTCGGAAATGGACAACATTGCTTTTTCGCGAAGATAGCTTGTGATACCAACAAAAGATGAAAACATTACAAACACTGTTGTAGACGGAGCTATACTATATAGAACACCGAAACATTGCAAAATTTCATATATATGTCAGAACTTCAGCTACGTGAATGCTTACTGACTTCACTATTGCTTATGATACCATTTATATATTCTATTGCAGAGATAGCCACAAAGAATGCGCACTTAATTGGTTAAATGCGAATTTGAACAATTTATGGATAATATTTACATTATATACTGACGACCACTTATCGTCGTTATGAAGTTAGTAAATGATACCGGTATGGCCACTCAGTCAAGTGATATTTACATCTTACTATTGATATGTCTGATGTAATGATTCAATTCGCGATTCGGTGTGATTCGTAATCATTTGGCTGATACAATTCGAGATTCGATTCAAAATGAAAATGCCCGATTTTCAGGGTCCTATCAATCAACTAATTTTTTACGGACATCTGTTAAGGAAATAATGGCGATGGGCAACTGAAATTAGACTCAGAATTAACATATGATGAATTGTGACTGCAATCTCAGTAAAAATATGTCAGCGATACTTTAGTGGGCGATGTTTTATGAAATGAATGACATGTAATCTATCAACTAACTTTTTACTGACATGTTTGGGAAATAATGGCCATTGGGAACATAAATTAGACCCGAAGCTAGCCGATGTGGAGGTGGAGTGCTTCATTGGTGTGTGCGCCAGAGATAAAAATAAAACTTAAAACGACATATGCATGGTTTTTACGATTTTTGTTCAGTTATCCCTTTCATTAGTGGAGCTTCCTGAAATTTTGCAAAAAGTCTGTGCCAATGCATTCTCTTATATATACAAGTCACCCATAGGGAGCCCCGCATATATAAGGGCATACATTGGCCAAATAATATTTACCTTGTAAGCCAGTTCATTCATTTGTAAAGGCGAGGCTCCCTATGGGAGACTCGTATATATAACAGAATGCACTGGCACAGGATCTTCAATGCTGCACCAGCGCAGTTCCCATCATGAAAGAGTTAACTGAACATTCCTACAAATAATTAAATGGAAAGCAAGTAACTACACATCAGCAAATATTTTGTAGCTATTGTGTTAAAGGTACTCAATCCGATACGATGGTCCCCATATCATCAGATCCCAACAACAACAACAAAATTTGAAATGCCGCTTCAGTTATCAGAATCGAGTAATTGTCCAAAAATAATGCTAATCACAGTCCTCTATAGTATATAATTGCCCAAAACCTGTTATTTATCAACATTTTGTTCAACAAAATTTTGCCGGTTTGTAAAATATCTGACACAAAAAAGCCACTTGATTTTAGAGTTATCCATCTTCATCTGCAATTTGGTCCGAGACGGTCTTCTTGTCGACTGTTTACTGGGCCACTTAATATTATCGGTGGTGAAAAATAATTGATTTAAAAAATCGACATCTGAACACTCTGAGCTTTGATGGGTGGGTTCCTCTACTCGAATCAAATATTTTTTACCCTCGAAGCCAAGGAAATAGAAATTTGCAAGCGTTAATTCGGATTTTGCATCGTTAATTGATCATATTTTCTTTTTCAGGAGAGCTGTTCCCTATTCTGTTGTTTATATAAATCATGGTGCCATAGTCCAGTGGCGACTGTGTCCCTTTGTTTTCTCACACAGAACTATAAGCAAGCCTGTGATCTACTCCAAACTTTGTATCCTTTTCATTTGATTAATCACAACCTCTGCACCTGCAGTAATTATTATACCCCCACTCTCGAAGAGAATGGGAGGTATACTGGATTGACCTCTTCCATCTGTCCATCTGTTCGGACATCTATCCCTCCGTTTTTCCATCCTTCTGGGTAGTCCAAGTCTTCCCTTACTAAAACCAGCTAAGATATTTTGATGGCGAGATGCTGGTATTTAGTCCGAGTTCGCGCCCTATACATTCTTATGACACGAGTTAAGCGTTAATGACCCGCTCAAATAAAACCACAATTATATGAAATAAAATATCACAATAGCGACAATAAACAGATATTTTCCGCAGAAGACATGCTATTTGATCTGAAACCCACATCAGTTGTGAAATAAAAGCGGTAATTTAATGTGAAAAGAGACATTTGCCGCAGTGTTTACATATGCGAACTCAGTTGACCTTGCGAACTCAGTTGACCTCGCGAACTGCGTTCGGCATTTTCCGGTGAAAATATTCCGTAGATTTTCGATCAACCACGCACGATGAATTCTCCATTGTAATCGTAATTATACGTGTCAATAAATAAATAAATACATAGATTAAGTAAACATTGAAGATATAAATGTAATACATTAAATAAATTACGGGAATTACAACCATCTCACAGTTTAAAACAGTGTAAACACAACGAGCATTAGAATAATATGGGGGCTGCCATTTTGTTTGGAAAGAAATTCGTCTCAGTCAAAACAAACTCAGGACTATGCCGAAGTTCTTCGTAATACTTCTGCTTCCAGTTAAAACGTAAACAAAATATAAAAACAGCGATGTCGGTGACAATCAACCGGAATATTCTATGCGTAATTTAACATGAAAGTTAGATTATTATACACCATTATGACCACAAGATGTCACTCTTTCCAATGTATATAGCATCATGTATTGATTTGTTAGGTAAATCGAGTAAAATACACCACAAATTCCCGCCACAGATCCTGGGTGTAAGTCGTGTCATAGGAATGCATGGGCCTGGAACTTGGACTAAATACCAGCATCTCGCCATCAAAATATCTTAGCTGGTTTTAGTACGAGAAGACTTGGACTACCTTCTGGGCAGATATCTCAAACAACAGTTTTCAGATCTGAATGAAGTTTGGTAGAGTTATTCATCTTTGTTTATCTAGATTTTTGTTTTTGTCTGTCAGAGCAGATATCTCTACCAATGGTTGACAAATCTCAATAAAATTTGGTATGGATGTTCACTACTATGAGGGCAATCAATTGAGTGTTCAATCGTTTTATTGAGGGTTCAATCATTTTTTTTCTGGTTTTCCGATCTAGAGTTATTCGTCATTTGAATTTTTGTTTTTTTGTCCGTATCTCCACCACCAGTTGACAGATATCAATGAAATTTGGTATGGATGTTCACTATTATGATGGCAATCAATTGAGTGTTCAATCGGATTGTTGATATTTTCCCTTCTACAATTATTTATCTTTGTTTATATGAAAATGTTGGGGGTTTTTTCCCGTCCAAGCAGATATCTCACCCATACTTTGTCGGTTCAAATTTGTAACTGTGGGGGTATCCAGCACCGCTAGTGCAATCTCTTGTTATGACTAAGAGGTCACTGAAAAACATTTTGGGGGCTGAACAAAATTTGCATCCATTTGCAGCATTTGTGAAAGTTGGCATGCAAGTAAATTGAAAGAAAGAAAACGTCATGTTTGAAGTCCAATTATTTTTGCCAGAATTTTGGCCTTTTTCAATTAAATTAAATTTATTTAGTGTCTGAGTGATACATTGTACATCCATTTCTAAATATATAAACCAAAATGAAACACAATATGGATGTGTCAAGAAAAAACACAAGTTTGAACTGAGGGATGGTTTGATGAAATTTGTCAGAATCTGGGCATTTTGAATTTAGAATACTATATACTATTTAGTTTTTGGACGAATAGTTGATGAATTTACTATCGATTTGTATATTGATGCTGGAAATAAGGTATGTTGTTTCATTAGATGAAAATACAACCCCTGCAACAGAATGAGGACAGCAAATTATTATTGGTAAACATGCACTAGTACAATCTAACATGAGCACTCAAGCCTTGAAATAGGGTGTCTGTCATTTGCAGAATGAGGTCCCCAGAGGGTGAATTTAGTGATGCTACCCCGCATAGCGGGCTAGCATCACCAAATTCACCCTCTGGGAACCTCATTCTGCTGAGGTGTAAGCAGAATGAGGTCCCCAGAGGGTGAATTTGGTGATGCTAGCCCGCTATGCGGGGTAGCATCACTAAATTCACCCTCTGGGGACCTCATTCTGCAAATGACAGACACCCTATTTCAAGGCTTGCATGCGCACTGATTTGCCAACACTGTTACAATGTAGCAGCAAATGTTTACCAATTATAATGTTCTGTCCTCATTTAATTAATTTTCAATTGTGATTTATATATGTGAAATATTAATGTGATTTATGAGTAAACATAAGGCACATGTGTTCTAAGAACGATAAACATTGATACAACAGAGAACCACATCAACTTACAGGTTGCCTCCTGTACGCTATATAATGATATGTAATTTGGTGACTAAATGCCGATCAGAGAGTCCATAACACGATGACCACATAATGTTGTAATTATCTTATATACTTGTGCTCATTGTTCTAAGATGCCTGGTAGTGAACCCAGGTGTCAAATTATATGAGGCTATTCTCTGGGGAAGAATGCATGGTCTCCAGTACAAATTTGATTGCAACACAATAAGACAGTCCATAGTTAGATTTGAAGTCAGCATCCCATCTTTGCGCACAGGCATGCATATATCATGCACTCGAAATATCAGGTACCTGATCATGTGGCGCACTTTATGTGTATACTTCAAATGGAGTCTGTTTTCCGATTTGAATTATGCACGCGGACCTGGTATAACCTGGATACTGTGGCATTCAAATATCACGCAGCGAGTTGCTGATAACTAACTATAATATGTAGTATATGACATACTTCCTTGTCAATATGCACAACTCGGGCAGTTTTTTGCTAGAATTTATTCTGGGGAACACTTCAAGAAATGTTAGATCGATATTTATTATGATCTGAACCTTATTCAATTCATTAAACCCATTCTGTAATGATATACAATGGTCATTGTATAACAGGAAATAGTGCCAGGTGTACCCAATTACTCTGGCACATGCATTGTCGAAACATGCAACTGTATAATGCAAATTGATATATACTATGGGGATCATTGATGTGATGTATCATTACGCAAAAACCCATACATTTATCATTGTATACTATGTGCATGCACGAACAAATCGACTCAAATAAGCGACTGTGCCTTCCTCATATAGGCCAGAACACTGATTATTAATTAGCTATAGGTTATCGGCCACAATAAGTAGAAAGCTGCCCGCATCATAAGTAACAAAAGTCGGCCAATATGTCGAAAACACGGCCCATAAGTAAAAAAGTCGGCCAATAAGTATTTAGCTCGATCGGCAAAGAATATTGGGTCAACGGAAGATAGATTACAGTTGCTTTCGGGTGAATTACTGACTAACCATTTTTGGGAGTAAATATACGTGGATGAACTACATGTATCAGTATCAATATCAATCCCAGTGGAAACAGACAGTTCTGTGGAATCACTTCAAGTTCTTCACAAAGTTCACAAGAACAAAACTTGCTAGAATAATTGTTAATTTAATGAAGTACACAATGGTATATATCTATGTTAATATATTCATCCTGCGAAAAAACAATTGCCAATGTTGCTAATTAATAAAATACTTATTAATTGGTTGTTTCCACAGTGATCGAGTTATGAGGCCTCGGTCAATATGGAAACAACCAATTAATAACATATATTATGTATACAATCAAAATTTAAACCCCGAAGATTGATCGAAATGGTCTTTCTACAATCCTGCGAACCGCGCAACAGTTACACAATTTGTGTTACACAATTCGCTTCAAATAATGTACGTTTGTTGAATTGTGTGCATGCGCCAACCAGTTGGCAACAAACACTGCTGAAGTTTCTGGGGATCATTTACATATATATAAGTGGATATACAAATGGCTATGACATATATAAACATGCTACTGGCCACTTTTTTGCGGCAATCGGGTATATGAACGTTTTCTGGCTGGCCACTTTTGCTTTTGCGGCCAGTCAGGTTCAAAGCATTAAGTATGTTTTATGGTGTTTTTGGATCAAGTAATAAATAGAATCTAACACTTGTCCCCAGTTTATAGAAAAATTTGCTAAACTCGTCCAGTAAATTATAATTAGATCTGGACCTATCGAGGGCTTATTCCAGACCTAATTTACTGGACAAGATTTGAAAATTTAGCTATAAACTAGGGACTCGTTGTAGATCCTCTATTTATCTATAGTAACACATATATTTAGCTTGATTTTCAAATATCTCGCTACCTTCCCCAAACGTCCTACCTTCCGTGTGATAATGGAAGTCTCATTTGCCCTGTGGTGATGTGTGGAATGGGGTTTCTGTCATCATATGCACTGGTACACACACTGCATTTGTCAGCAATTGTGCACCCAAAAATATGTATTTTAAAATCACCACACTGCTGGATGCAGAGACTATGACACACACTCGTCCTCCAGTACTAACGTGTAGTGATCTATTTTCTAATATACACTACCTGATTGGAATTTCGTGGTTGTTCCATGATATCTATTAATGGCATATTCAAAGTCCCTACTTCATGGTAGCTATATCGCTCTCAATCTTTTACGACATCTACAGTTATAACTCTGGTTTGATTGCCTGATAGTAACTCTACCACACTCAGCTCTGAACAAACAAGCAATCCTAAATTAGCTGGATGAATGCTGGGGCATCTGAGTGCTTCCCACAAAGCCAAACTGTAGGGATAATTTCAAGATATGTTCACAATAAAAAATGAAACTTATCTATAAGTTGTGCTGTTTATAAGAAATCAATAATATGAGACCATTCAGAGTAATCCTAGCTATGACCTCTGGCATTAAGAATTGAACACAAATGCTAGCCACCTAAATTATACAAAAGGTACTGTATCATATCACTTTTATCTCATAACGAATAATTATGAGTTTTTCTTAACTTTTTGAAGTGGTGATCTGGAAATAACAGTGGATTTCCTTCGGGAAATAGACAAGTTAGTCCAACTCATAGAATCTCCTATTTTTTCTTGTAAGTATAATATACATGTAGCCAATGCAGCATATAATCAACATAGCTTCAATTTTACTTGTAACTCACCTAGTTTCCTAATTCTCATATAATTATGTAATTTTGTAGCTCCATGCTCACATGTTCGAGTATAAAGTTTGTGCTATGTATTGACAGGAAATTGCGTTACTCTCCACCAGAATCCCATTCCCCTCGCTGCTAACAACAAAACATGTGAGAAAACTTACTTGAAGTTAGATGTTTAAAAATATTTGAAATGTTTAGACAATGTATCAAGAATGGAGTTTTTAGATGACTGTATCTAATTTTCTGGATTAAAAATGTAACCAAGAAATAATTATTTTGTTTGTGTACCAATTACTCTAAATCTGGGAGGAGATTCAGCATATATAGTAGAGATTTCCATCTGTCTGTCAATATGTTTCATCATCCTCCTTGTAACTACGAGAGTTATCAACCTTGTTCAATTTATAAAACTCGCTATGAATGTTTTGCATTATAATTGAACAGTCGTCTGTTAACCCTTTACCCAACAAACCGGCCAAAACCGGCCAAATAAAGCTTCAACAGCCTAAAATATCTTCGGTCTGTCTCAATAGAACCATACAAATATGGATATCATTGGAACCGGCTCCTTGACCACATTGTGATAGTTACAGTTATGCCCTGTGCCAATGCATTCTCTTATATATGCGAGTCGACCATAGGTCGCCTCGCATATATAAGAGAATGCATTGGCCTAAAACAAATCTTTTTTTACCATTTTTTCTTACATTCTTTAACAATTTTATAATTTTTAATGTGTTAAGCCAATGCATTCTCTTATATATGCGAGGCGACCTATGGTCGACTCGCATATATAAGAGAATGCATTGGCACAGAGCCGTTCTGTTGGGTAAAGGGTTAATATTGTCATTATGATTATGTTCACCCCATTTCAGATTTACGATTGCAGTTGTTAGATGTGCAGAATAACCAGCATCTAATAAAGAGTCTGTACAGCTTACTCATGCTCCTCCCACAGTCTGAGGCATTCAAGCTGCTACGATTCCGTCTTGACTGCATTCCACACTACCACTTTGCTCCGGAAGACTCCAGGTATGGCAATAACCTTTGATCAAGCCTTGAAATAGTGTGTCTGTCATTTGCAGAATGAGGTTCCCAGAGGGTGAATTTAGTGATGCTACCCCACATAGCGGGCTAGCATCACCAAATTCACCCTCTGGGAACCTCATTCTGCTGAGGTGTAAGTAGAATGAGGTCCCCAGAGGGTGAATTTGGTGACGCTAGCCTGCTATGCGGGGTAGCATCACTAAATTCACCCTCTGGGGACCTCATTCTGCAAATGACAGGCACACTATTTCAAGGCTTGCCTTTGATGCCTTCTATAAGATCTATGAGATGTGACTTAATCTATATAAGATGGGTTGAGTTCCCAATAATGCCTTTAATTGGCAATTTCAAAAATAATTTGATTTTAAATACCTTACTCGTAATTAAATTCGCTCAGTTTCAAATTCGCGCACTTTGAATTCGCGCACCGTGCTGCGCGAATTCAAAACTGACAAAATTATTTTCGTAAAAGTCTTGTATCTATCTATCTGATAACAGTTTGATTTCTTAATCGTTCCCGAAGACATGTGTTAAAACCACAATACTACAAGTGGTGAAATATTTGTACTCTCGGCTAGTATGCGTGTATTTTATTTATGCCATAATTATTATTTTTGATTGTTCAGCGAATTAAACTTCTTCGCTGTTTACTTTGAATGTGTATCCACACCAAGAGACACAAACACGACACTATAAGGAATGTGCGTCCTGCGTAGCGATGCATACATTTACGTCATGACGTTAGCATGTTTCTGAGCGATCAGTCAGTTTGGAACTACCATTCATACGTTTCCTAGTTCATATAACACTAGCAAGCTACAATGCTAGATTTGATTGAAATGCAGACAATTGTCCTCATATCTAATTTATATCATGGCAATATTCAATTTTAAATTATTGTGTCATACATGTAGGAAGTATTTAGCTAACCACCATGTAGTCCCACTATGGGTATAAACATTTAACCATTTCAGTGCCAAGTCCGATTTTTGTATCAACCCATATTTCCTTGATCATTTTTCAAATTTATTAATTATAATAATGTGATACATTGATGGAAAGAGCTCTTAGAGCTCTTTCCATCAATGTATCACATTATTATAATCAATAAATTTGAAAAATGATCAAGGAAATATGGGTTGATACAAAAATCGAACTTGGCACTGAAAGGGTTAACACATGAAATTACGTTTGAACATTTACACCCATAGTAGAAATTTATACTCACAGCAGAAGCTGTATACCCACAGTAGGGTGTAAAGATTAAGTTTACAAAATAGGTGTTATACACACAATAGAATAGGCAATTATGGTATAAAAACAAATATAATAAAGGCCCGAGCACTGAATGCACAGATTAAAGGCACGGGCGGCGTTCGTTGCAGAAATATTCAAGGAATATTAAAATATATATAGTTTTGTTCATATGCCAAACATAATAGTGCGTAAATAGTATATTGTAGTCAAGACGTACGATGGTGTACGTAAACAAAAACCTCGTGTTACAAAAGTTTTGCTTCTGTTTACATATCACAGCTCAATTCTATTGGTTAATCACGCACAAATGATATAAACGCTCTTTATTATTTCTATATCAGGAAAACAAGTTACAAATAACGCTCTTTATGTTTACCATATCCGGATCAAAACAAAACCCAGATTCTGTAACTTTTTTTTTGCTTTTGTTTACATAACAAAGGAAAAACATTTGACAATAACATACTGTTTATGCCATATTTCTGATAGGTATAAGAACAAAGTCTGTCTATATTTTACTATTCTTTCTGTTTATGGCGGTTTTTGACCGAGCATATTTTAACAGCATACCCACCGCCAACGCAGCCCGTATCTTTAAAATATTTTTCCATTTCAGAGCCAGGAACCCAAACAAAGATTCTAGACCTTTGGTCTCTAAAATAGACTTCAGTGCATTGTTACAACATTTCTTAGAAATCCAAAAATTACACAGAGAGAATAAAATGAAGCACAGGAAGTCTTATAATTACAAATGATGATTGCTGATTTTAGTGAAGCAGATTAACCCTTTACCCAACAGAACGGCCCTGTGCCAATGCATTCTCTTATATATGCGAGTCGACCATAGGTCGCCTCGCATATATAAGAGAATGCATTGGCTTAACACATATTAAAGAAAAAATGGTAAAAAGTGTTAAAAAAAAGTTTTTTTTAGGCCAATGCATTCTCTTATATATGCGAGGCGACCTATGGTCGACTCGCATATATAAGAGAATGCATTGGCACAGGGCATAACTGTAACTATCACAATGTGCTCAATGAGCCGGTTCCAATGATACCCATATTTCCATGGTTTTATTGAGACAGACCGAAGATAATTTAGGCTGTTAGGGCGTTTCTGGGCGTTCTGTTGGGTAAAGGGTTAAGACTTATGACATGCATAATCATCGGCTTATAGTACATAGACTCCACAGATATGAATTCCAGCCAATGAAGAGAGTGAAATCCCCTTGCATCATGAGATCATCCTACGTCATCCATGAAGCTAATGAGGAAGAAGCCATGACAAGATGGCAGCAATTAATCATAGACAAACTTGTGAGGACTGAAATAATTTGAGGAAATATATTCTTACACTGATTGGGAAAGGGGCCCCAGGGCCCTGCAACTGAGCCCTTTCTGCAATTGGGTTCCTACCATATACCGAGCACAAAGAAAATACATATAGAATACAGTAATGCTCTAAGTAATCGACTTCTTAACCACAGCAGAATTATGGGTAACTTTTCAGGATTCATAATTCTACTGTGGTTAAGAAGTCGATTACTTAGAGCATTACTGTACATCCAATACCAAATACTAAATTTTCACCACAAGTGGAATTGTGATTTTGACCACGAGCCTTTTGTTGAGTGGTTAAAACCACAATACCACGAGTGTTGAAAATTATATACTCTCGGCTACTAGTATGTGATTATTTTATTTATGCCATTACTATAATTTGTTATCTGTTCCGTGAATTCAACTACTCTGCTGTTTACTTTGAATGTGTATCCACCCCAAGAGGCACAAACACAACGCTATAAGGATCGTGTGTCACGTGTAGTGATGCATACATGTATGTCATGATGTCAGCCTGTTTCTGAGTCACTTGGGATTACCATTCATAATTATGTTTCCTAGTTCATATAACACCAGCTAGCTACAGCTGATTGAAATGCAGGCAGTTTTCCTCATATCTAATTGATATCATGATAACTTCCAATTTTAAATGAATGTGACATAGGAACTATTTTGCTAACTACGACATAGTTCTACTATTGGTATAAACGTTTAACACATGAAATTACGTTTGGACATTTACACACACAGTAGAAATTTATACCCACGGTAGGAAGCTCTATACACACAGTAGGGTGTAAAGAGGAAGTTTACAAAATAGGTGTTATACACACAATATAATAAACAATTATGGTATAAAATGTAATAACATAAGGGCGAAAAGTCACCTCTTTGAGTGGGAGACATGTTATTCTTATGATAACATGGCCAAAGGAACAGCTGACTATTTAACATAATGAGAACCAATTAACGAACGAAGCTGAACTGTTACCACATTCTAATTACTGAAAAATGAAATATAAATGAAAAAACACTTCCAAGCCTATTTGAAGCCCTTTAATTTATATTCCATCAATTATTTTATTGGTTGAGTTTTTATTGTTTGGCAAAGGATGGTTGGCGGGCGGGCGACCCCAAAAACATAGCCGTTTATTGCTAGATTCTGGCATTATTGTCAAATGCGACAGCTGCACACAGCAAATCAGGCCTGCCCCAACTTTCTAAACCAGAGTTATGCCACTTGTTTCTATTAATAGCACTTTTATGTCCATTAGCGTGATAACTTGAACAAACGTCAACCAATGTCATTCATATTGGGTATATCGATCTGTCAAAACAATATCTTTATCGAGTTCGAAAACCAAGTTTGTCAGATTTTTTTCACCTGAGTTCCTTTGTTTGTCTATTTTAGAAAATTTTAGAAAATTTTGTGTCCGTTAGCTTGATACCTTGAACGAACTTCAACCAATTTTATTCATAGTTGGGATATGGATATTTTACAACAATATTTCCAACAAGTTCGAAAACCAGATTTGTCCGATCCTTTTTACCTGAGTTATGGCCCTTAGATCGTCAATTTATTTTAGCAATTTTCCGCAAAACCAGTCAGGTCCGCAAATTTTGGGCAAAGTTACAGCCCATAATTAGTTCATTTTTGGTAATTGTGATCGCAATAGCACAATAACTTGAACAAATAACTGATTTTGTTGATATTCGGTATATGAGACTTGCTCAACATTGTCTTGATCGAGTTTACAGCCCTTAATTAGTTCATTTCTGTTAATTTTGATCACGAAAGCACAATAACTTTGGTTGGCAAGGTTGGTTTGCAGGGGAATATTTGGTATGTCTGACTTCCTCAACAGTGTTGTTTATGATAGCTAGTTACAATTAATGCATTTGCAATCCAAGCCCATGTTTTTGCATAGCAAGTAGCTACCACAACTCGACACTGCATTTCTGATGTGATTCTTATTTGAGCTTGGTATATAGTAGAACCAAAAAATTAATGCAATAGATGCCCAATTCAGAATTTTTTAAATATTTAGCAACTGTGTACTAACTCATCAACTAATCATTTTCAGTCACTTTAGTAAATTGGGAAATTTCATTTGGGTTACTTTTTAGCTCAACTTTACTTTGTAAAGTTTGAGCTATTGCCATGGCTTGGTATCTGTTGTCCGTGTGTGCGTGTGTGAGGCGTCAACAATACATGCTACAGGTCGAACCTTTGGTTGGATCATTATGAAATTTGTCATAGCTGTTGACATTGATATTTAGACGGGAATGAGTTATTTTTGGGTCATTGGGAAAAAAACATGGCCGCCAGTGGCCATCTTGGATTTAAAAATTAAATCCATTAGCACGGGTTACAGGTCGTACTGTTCGTCTGATCATCATTTCAACTTTCCGCATTCCTAATTGCTCCATTGACTGTAACACATGAAATTATTCCCTTTCCAAGTTGAGCCACAGTGTCATTGACACTTTCATTTTGGAAAGTGCCCTATATGCCCCTGGTGCTACCGCAGATAATCTCTGAATTTCTGAAACCTCATACATTTTAATGATTATACCTATCCATAAGAATGATTACTGAGAAAATAGAAATCTAGTAAATAGTATCTATTCTATCATGGGGTTACTAGTGTGTTTCATTGAGTTGTATCTTGTGCCAACTGTAGTGATATTCAACTCTTCCATTCAAGCTGATGGTTTTAAACCGTACAATCCTTGCATTTAGTGTCGCCATGCAACAATCATTATGTGATCACTCAGATCCAAGAGACACTACCCCCACCAGTGACAGCCCTGCCACTACTGCACGGAATATTTAAACGACAACACATGAGTGGGGTATGATCTCAGCTTTAATGCAACATTATAAGCTTGTCCTGCAGATAGCCCATACGCATGGAAAACCAATTAAGCAGAGCCTTCGCTCCGACGAGAAGCCGAAGCAGAGAACGCTGAAGAAATACTGCTGTACAGCGCAGGCATGAGCATGGCCCGACGAGCTAAGGTACGATTCGGAGCCGGCGCTCAAGAATTGCTATGAGGCGCCCTAAGCAATAAGCACACACGGCCAACAGGGAGAAGCCCAACGAGTGCGACGCAGGAATGGCAGTAGAGACCACTGGACAGCCCAACTCCCTATGGCTAAGCACCGTGGTATGGGCAGGTAACACCAAAGTTACCCCTGCAGGACGCACCAAGGCTGGATCAATGGCACTGATAACACAGCACCTGAAAGGGAAAACAAACAGCAGCAACGAGATGCAAACACACAGGGCCCTAGGCCCAAAACAAAACAGGCATCACAGAACAATGAATATGGCGTGCCACTCGGGACGCCGAACAAAGCGGGGCATGGAGCTCCAAGGGGGGGAGGGAGGGAGCGCGATGCATATAATTCAAGAGTGAATTGCTTTTTTCAGTTACCGGAAGGAGGCAGCATTCCGGGCGGATGTAAAATGCGGACTTTTAAGTTCGGCCGATACGGAACGGATCGTACCGAAAATCCGGAATGTCTGCCGGATGACAGGATCAAAGAACCACATAAATCACCCCGAACCTTATCGGCCCTGGGTGCATTATGTGATCACTCAGATCCAAGAGACACTACCCCCACCAGTGACAGCCCTGCCACTACTGCACGGAATATTTAAACGACAACACATGAGTGGGGTATGATCTCAGCTTTAATGCAACATTATAAGCTTGTCCTGCAGATAGCCCATACGCATGGAAAACCAATTAAGCAGAGCCTTCGCTCCGACGAGAAGCCGAAGCAGAGAACGCTGAAGAAATACTGCTGTACAGCGCAGGCATGAGCATGGCCCGACGAGCTAAGGTACGATTCGGAGCCGGCGCCCAAGAATTGCTATGAGGCGCCCTAAGCAATAAGCACACACGGCCAACAGGGAGAAGCCCAACGAGTGCGACGCAGGAATGGCAGTAGAGACCACTGGACAGCCCAACTCCCTATGGCTAAGCAACGGCCTGGAATATTACACTCAGGCTACAGTTCGAGAGCACTCTCGAATAAGCATAAGATGACTGCGCAGTCATAAACATATTAAGCTACTATTGATAAGCCACCCGTCAAAGTTACCAGACAGGTTATAACGCTATGGCGACATTACCACTACCACCATCTGCAGGACCGCCATAGAGTGCGCAGCACTCCCCCAAACCAGGAGCTCCATGCCCAATTACAGCAATGAAACAGTTAAACCACCGGGAAAACCATAGTGTCAGATGCCAGGAAGGTCTCCAGGGCGCCCCGGAGACTATTCAGATAGATATTGTTGCCGACGGGGGAGAGATGGATCCCATCTGAACGAAGCGCAAATGGCTGGGTGCTTGATGCCACGACCCCCGTGATGTAAGACAAAGCCCAACATGCGTTGGATAAAGTCCCGGCGCTGGCGAGCACCAATACTCGGGCGATGGGCGTTGTGCCAATAGCGGCGCGGGAATACTTGTGACCAAATAAGGGTGCAGTCAGGCAACGATTCATGCACCTATGAAAGTTCCCGCTTAACATTGGCATGTAATTCACGGTACCCACCGGCTGTGAGGTCGTTCGAGCCAAGCTGGATGATGTGGGTAGGATGCCGAGACTGCGGACAAGCGGCGAGCTCCCGGGCGAACGGGCGTGGAAATCGCCCCACAGCATCCCACGAGTGCAGATCCATCGAACAGAAGCGCCGTGGCTGGACAGCTGGAGATGTTGGCCAACAGGACGCCGCACAGCACGCTGGTGAGCCCAGTAGACGTGGGACGAACCCAAGACCCAGATACTGGCTACTGAAACGAGACTAAGCAGATGTTGAGTGGATGAATCGACGACAAACATCAGACCGCCAACGACCCCGGTGGAGGAAGGCATGGTAAGGGGTGCCCAGATCCGCCAGATAGGTAGCACTACCCGAACGAAATGGTGGAAAAGGTTGAAGCAGAATGCCGGGAGCGATGAAGCCCCGCGATAAACCCGACGATAGCGTGTTCCGGGAGCGGCCAGGAAACGGCCAAGCGATGCCGGTGTGCGAAAACGAGATAAGCCTGTATGGCGGTGCGATACGTGCGGTGAGTATATGGCGCCCGGGAGGACGTCAAAAGCAGCGTTACATGTCGACGCAGGTCCACAGGCACCTGGGAAATGGTGTTGGCGTTCGGGCGGCGGACAGCGCCAGTTGACGGAAACGTTTCATCTGGAAACGAGAGAGGCTGTCAGCGAGAGCATTATCACGAGACGCGATCCATGAAGCACGCAAGGAGATGTTGTGAGACAGGAGCAGCAGGACCAGCTGGCGCAACAGGGCCATGAGCGGCTTGCATTTGGAAGTTTGGTAGTTGATGGCGCGGACCACGGTAATGTTATCACAGTGTAAATGGAGGCGATGATTTCGGAGGCGACGCCCCCAGACGCTGATGCCACTAAGACGGGGAACATCTCGAGGACACCCATATTGCGGGTCAGGCCCAAAGCATGCCAAGGAAGGGGCCACGTACCAAAAGCCCAAAGGCCGTTGAAATAAGCGCCAAAGCCGCCGGACAGACCACAAGCGTCCATGTGGAAATTGATGTCGGTATCATGGAGCCAGGTCGCAGAAGGGAAAAGGTAGATCCCATTGAATGACGTGAAGAACTGTAACCACGTGGCCAGATCGGCACATGCCAGAAGTAATTCGGATTTTGTGATTCGGCTTAGAAAATCCCTGCAGGGCATCAATCAGGCGACGACAAATTGGGCGGCCCGGACGAACCGCCTTGCACGCAAATGGTAATGAGCCAATGAGCGACTGTAGTTCACGACCGAGATTTTACGGCAGCGCAAAGCCAGAGAGATTGTGGACTGAATAGCTGTGAGCTTCTCAGCAGGGAGACGCACCGCGTTAGCCAACGTATCGAGTGCGAGACCAAGGTAGCAGAGCTTCGAGGTGGGCGAGACCGTTTTATCATGAGCAATAGGTACGCCAAGACCAGAGCAAACGCGATGAAACATGTCAAGACTGTCCGAGGCCTGGGACGTGGCTGGCGGACCACAGAACAGGAAGTCATCGCAGTAGTACAAGATGTGTGGGTTGCCGGACCGCTGCTTAACAACCCATTCCAAAAATGTTGAGAATTTTTCAAAAGTTGCGCACGACACGCTGCAGCCGAAAGGTAAGCAGTTGTCGAAATAAAACATGTCGTCCAGTTTAAAACCAAGTTGATCGAAATCGCCCGGGTAGATGCGAAGATTACGATATGCAGCCTCTAAATCCCTGCGCGCGAGCAATGTCCCGGTCCCAAGGGACCGGATGGTGGCAACAGCAGCGTCAAAACTGGTATATGTGACAGTGAATTCGCGCGGAATATGATCATTGAGCGACTGGCCTGCCGGATAGGAGAGGTGATGGATGCGACGGAATGAGTCGGGTTCATGTTTAGGCACCAGTCCAAGCGGCGACACGCGGAGCGATGGAATTGGACGAGCGCAGAAAGGACCAGCAATGCGACCTTCCTTAAGGATCTTTTCCCGGACGACCTCGGGACGGTCACGAGCAGACTTGAGGTTCGGAGCGTCAGTTGCATACGCGGGCCAGTATAATGGAGCGGAAAAACCACGAGTAAAACCGAACCGGAGTTCCCGCGCGGCTTGGTGGCGAGGGTACTTCCTAAGCCACCAACACAAATAGACAAGATTAATGGCGGAAGGGGCGAGCTGGTAGACGTGGCTGGCGACCGTCGTGGGCTGAGCGACGAAAGTCTTGTCCATGGGCAGCGGTTGCGGCATGAGGCTCTGAGCAGATGTTGCAGATGTGTCGAAACGACAGTTTGGCCAGGAGCAGAGGCCGGCGTTGAGTTCAACACAGACGGGACTGGGATGGCCCGGACGCGTGGCCCCGTGGGCCAGACAGATCCCCCACATTTAGCCGCCGCCCAACGAATGGTGCGCAGGTAACGCAAAAGGGGCTGGGCCGACGATTCAGGGTGAACGTCGAGGTACACCGAAATGAAAGTGAGAAAAGCATCGGTCCACGAGTCAACAGACGTTATTGGAGCAGCATGCCCGCCTGGCGCAACCAAACCTTAAAATAATTTTTATTTGACTATCTGACATTTTGTCAGGCACCAAACAGACATGGTCTGACATTTAGAAATGAGGCCTGACATGTCTATTTTATCACCCATAATAATACCAATTTAAACTAATAATGATGTATAATCCCCCAATGATGTCCCTCTTCTCAATTATCACTTCTTTTTTTTTTTAATGCAAATCTGCCCCACCTCGACAACATTAAACATACTTGCCGATTTCAATTCTAAGGTTATAGAAGTCTTCAATTGCTCTGATCCCAGTGGTGTTACTGGATCCATAAATTATGCAATCCAATTTCATTTAACAGCATGCTCTATAAATTTTTGCAAAATATCACATTACCAGTGATATTTTCATAAAAATACATCAATTTCTCAACCAGACATTATGTCAGACAGTTTCAAAGCAGAGCCTGACAACCTAGAAAAATTTGAATTGGTGTCTGACAATTGGCCATATCAGACCACTTATTTGAAGCCTTGGGCGCAACACGGATTCGCCCGGAAGCACGACGCCCCCAGAAAATTTTGTCGCGAAGATCGGGAAACGTGAGAGCCAAGGCCATCTGCCGCCGTAGGAATCGGCAAGGGGGGCGTCCCAAGGGGAGACCAGCGAGGATGGAAAGCTAAATAAGGCATTACCCGGATCAGTTCTGTCTCTTGCCGGAGCGTTCGGTCGGTGTATCACTGAAGCCACACGCGGCGGCGGAGAGAAGTGGAGCTGTCATCAGAACTGCGGCGGGGACAGGACGACAAAGGAGACGCTAGTGGTGACCTGGATTCATAGCGCAGAAAACGTCCTGTCGGCGACTAGCCTGGCGACGAGACTGACGACTGGGCTGACAACGAGGCTGACGAACAGGATCGCGGCCACGAGAATGGGAAATCCGGCCTCTCGTGGCAACCCCGTCCAGAGCCACGAGCAGGCCTGCCACGCGAATGCTGACCACGGCCGCGCACCCGTGAATCAGCCACAGATGACACACTGGCCGAAAACCCGAGAAGAAGGCCTAACACGGCCACTGGAAGCAGGACCAGCACGAGACGAGCTGGGAGACGCATCCTTGCGACTGCTACGAGACGAACGGTCGCGGGCCCGACCGCGAGATCCTGTACGAACCATAGGAGAAATACGGGAATGCCACCGAACGACAAACACAAACAGGGAAAACACGTGCACGACCCACGAAAATAGGTAACGCCGACGGAACAGGACGCAGACAGAGCGCACAAGGAACAAGATGATAGACGAATAAATGAAGGCTGGTGAAGAAACACGGTGACGGATGGAAACAGATAGGAATTGACGACACAACCGAGCGCGATGCATATAATTCAAGAGTGAATTGCTTTTTTCAGTTACCGGAAGGAGGCAGCATTCCGGGCGGATGTAAAATGCGGACTTTTAAGTTCGGCCGATACGGAACGGATCGTACCGAAAATCCGGAATGTCTGCCGGATGACAGGATCAAAGAACCACATAAATCACCCCGAACCTTATCGGCCCTGGGTGCATTAGTTTTCATACAGCATGATTATCTATTTGCTTTTAAGTTTTTAATTTTCAGTTATGTTGTCAAAGGTAGCATAATACTCATATGTTTGTATGTTACTGATGTTAATCTCAATTATTCCCACTTTAGAGGGCATTCTCTGTAGATTAACTATATTTTACCCACACAGTAATATTCCATAATTTTAAGGCGAAGTTAACTGGAAGTGGGCATTAATGAATCTTTGTTTTCAAGTGATCACATGAGGAAGGTGTGGTAATAATAGTAATAACATGATTTTGTCAGGCTTCATGGTTAACAGCCCGGGGGCCTATTAGCGGCCCGAGATGCACCATAATGCCCAACCAAAATCATGTTATTGATGTATTCACACAGGTGTCAGTAGACAATTTCTACCAATCTTGAGCTGATGTGATAACAGAGAACTCCACTATATGTCTAGGATAAATTGTGTTATTTCAAGTAAATAGGAGTGATGCAGCCCTAATTTTGTATCAACTTTTACAATGTAATGAGTCAGTTATCCCATTCAGTCAGTGTTCGCGCTGGACCCATTTTTTTTTTAGCCAAAAGTTTAGCCAAATGAAAATTTTATTAGCCAAATGAAAAAAACTTTAGCCAAATTTGTTTTGGCCAAATTAAAAAAAACTATGGCCAAATTAAATCATCGTTTTATGGTCGGTTCACAATTAATGACTAAAACGTCAAATCTAACAGGCACAGGTAAAATACAGAATAATTTAACTAATTTTCATGAACTAGAAATATTTTTATATATGTCATTTATTAAAATTTATTAATCTTTATGTGAAAGAGTGATTTGTGGGGGGGGGGGGGGGGGGGGGGGGTAACCCGGGATTGGGTATACGGACATTTCCCCACCGGACATTCCCCCACTTCTTTTAAATCATTAAATATTAATTATCCTTGCGAAAATATCTAAGTGACATCTGGAAACTAATAACTTAATATTGTTACGCCATTATCAAATTACAATCTGTCATAAACGCATGCATATTATTTTCAATGTATTGGTATTGACGAAAAATAGCCACAACATATATGTCGTGATTCACATTTGGCTGATTAAGCTATTGTCTTACACTTGGTGCTCATAAACCTTGGCCGTCATAAATACAATGTCATCATAAACATGCATTGTGCAGGAGCCCCGTGAGTGACCAGACAGACAATGGGGGATTAGCGGATTAAATGTAAAATAATGATATGACCTTTTGCTGTTTCGTGCAGAGTGACGGGTTTCCCTTTGTACTGTCCGCGATCGGGTTTCCCTTTGTACAGTCGGCGATATATTCCCACTTACGTATACGATGTTTTCGGACTAGATCGTTCACATCACAGAATTAAAAACTCACTTGCCAAAAATTCATGCTTCCAGTCTCTATTTGGGGTACAAAAAAAGTTTAGCCAAAAGTTTAGCCAAATTAAATTTTTATTAGCCAAATTCGAAAAAGATTAGCCATTGGCTAATTTGGCTACCGACAGCGCGAACACTGCATTCAGTTACACAAATATACATTGGAGGGGTGTGTCAATTCAGAAATCAGATTCTCATTCATTCATTTATGGAGATTGATTAGCCCATGTTTGTTACATGAAATCCTGTTCACTGATTGGTCAACTGCCAATTGGGTCATGTATTTTATCCCAATAAAACACACTATAACACGAACCAATGTCACATCTTGTTGACCTAAATGACGAAAAGCGGTTAGTAGAATAACAGCGTATTTATGAAGCATGTGGACAAAATAGATTCATAATTTACCTGTAGATTATTGGGCTACATTACAGTGCTGCATGTTAAAATATCTGTATTCTAGACAGATTTCATGTAAAACAAGAATAATTCATGCTCATTTTGTGGAAATCAAATAAGGAAAAGCTGTATAAATATAAGAAACTAGCTGAAACGGGTTCCCTTTGGGAGCCTTTATTCAGCATTGGAGCGTAAAGTGACCTGTGTGTGCTTTGCACACATGACAGACAGATCCTTCACTTTCATATATATATAGATATTTATTATGCAACTTCATTATATCCTCATGCAAATAAGTTCATATTGGACCTAAATATTGGCATTGGTTCATATTGGATGTATTTGATTCTGTAATATGCTCATAGTGGACTTATACCCATTATTCCGTTGGATGGGATGGGCCACCGTGAAAACACATATATAAAGAATGTACATACCTGCTGCAAATATCCTCTTGCAAATAGATTCATATTGGACTTAAATGATTTGATTCTGAATAGGTGCATAGTCAGCTAATTTAAATATTTTTTATTTTTTTATTTATTTAATTAAATTTTTTTAAATCAAAATTTTGAAAAACTAACGCCGCTATAACCTCTACCAGGGTACTCCAAGTCACCACACCAAATTTGGTTGACATTGGACCAGCAGCCTGGAAGAAAAATCCAGATGGACGAACAGACAGATCCTACTCTTTTATATATATGTAGTTAATATATATTCTCTAATATAATACCTGAATGTGCATTCAATGATGAAAAGAGTTTTTAATTACCGAACAAGCCGGCTGGTTCACTGAATGTTAATGTCATCAAATCCCCTTTCTACCTAAACAAATTAATCTACAAAATATTTACCAATTCACAATACATCTCTGTTACCTTAACCATTTCATGACTGGAGCTTCCTAAACTGTTGTGAAAATCCTGTGCCAATCCATTCTCTTATTTATGCGAGTCTCCCATAGGGAGCTTCGCATATATAAGAGAATACATTTGCCTAAAAATATTTACCATGACATTGTACGCCAGTGCATTCTCTTGTATATGTGAGGCTCCCTATGGGAGAGAATGCACAGGATCTTTAATGTTGCAGCAGTGCAGCTTCTAGATCATGCCATTAATCTCTTCTCTGGCTAACACCCGTAGAGATCATATTCCACCAGTGCAAAATCTTGGAACTTTTTGAAGTTTTGACAGGGAACCTTATAAATTTGAAAAAATATCGCGGGGAATATATTTCTTAGTTGTTATCTGTACCTTAATAGTAGATGAATTTCCCAACTCAAAATTGCATGCTTTTCTCTGACTTTTGTGAGCTGATATCGCAATAAATATTGAATTAATTACCCATGAGACATTCCATAATTGTAAGCGATCGCAAAGCAAAATTCACTTAAATCATGAAATTATGAGTTGAGACCGTCACCTACAGTGAAGTACATTACTAAGGAACAGATAGTAACTAAGTAATATATTCTCCGCGTTATTTTACGACTGTACAGGGTTCCCTGTCAAAACTTCAAAAAGTTCCAAGGTTTTGTATTGGTGGAATATGATCTCTACGGCCGTTAGCCAGAGAAGAGATTCATGACATGATCTATGCAGCTTCCATCATGACTAAATGCTAATGCTAAATAGCTTAACATGTAGTGAAATATTCCTTGGGTGTTCAAACATGCATAGTGTATAAACTTGCTCTATGCAGGTATTTTCATAGATTGTGTATCACCATTAGCAGCAAACAGCATCATATCTATTATATATTTTGGAACTTCTGTCTGTTTATATGAATGTATGTATGTATGTGCGTGTCTTATATACTCGAAAACTGCTAGGCCGATCCGACTCAAATTTGGTAATTTTTTTAGGCCTACATTGATCCCGGGAACAATATGGGCGGGTCCAATTTCATGTGCGACCATGTTCTTGACCTTGACCCGTTCATATACGCTCATATAGGAATGTTTCTGGACCGATCGAACATTAGTCTTTTCTTTCTCTTAATACTTTTCAATGATGTTCCCTAAATAGCCCGGACGAAGTCAGGCACATCAGCTGGTATCTATTATTTGTTGTGATTCTCATCAGTGAAATTATTCATGGTTGTTCAAGTCTGCAAATAGTGTGTCTGTCATTTGCAGAATGAGGTCCCCAGACAGTGAATTTAGTGACGCTATCCTGCACAGTGGGCTAGCATCACCAAACCTCATTCTGCTTAGGCCTCAACTGTTATGGGAAACATAGGATCAGATTCCCCAGTTGCAGTTGGTGATGTTCACCCATTAGTCACCTCGATTATGCATATTATCTTCTGCAAATTGGGGGACATTGCAACTAAACCAATATTAATTTGAGACTATAGATACTTCCCAGAAGATGAGGCCTAAGCAGAATGAGGTCCCCAAGAGGTTGAATTTACTGTCGCTAGCCTGCTGTGCATGATAGTATCTCTAAATTCACCCTCTGGGGACCTCATTCCGCAAATGACAGACACCATATTTGAAGGTTTGTGGTTGTTTATCAGTGATTAATTCAGTGCAAATGAATGACTTAAAAGTATTTACCTTTTTGTGTAGTTCATACCATTTATTTTGTAAAACAATTGATCGCATTCATGATTATAAAACGTCCCTGCCTCTCATGAATTATTTCACATCACCTGTTCAATCAAGTGATTATACACTATTTCTTCCTATACTCTTTTGATGTATTATGGATAGGTTTGGTTGACATGAACATATTGATGAAAGCTTCATCAAATTCTGATCATAAGCCTGCTTTAAGACTTTCTAATGATCTAATAGACTTTAGCACTTAAATTAATCAAATAGTTCTGAATATCCACCAATGAGAACGCAGGTTTTGGCAGGATGCTTGCTTGGTTGAAGTTTAACATCATTTCAGCTGCTAGGTCTAGGGCCATACATATATTCATCAATCGAAACGATACCTTTCTCGTATTTAAATTTGCACTACTACTTTTCGCATACACATCGGTGCGCAAATTTAAAACTGAGTGAAAAATAGTACAATTCAAAGAGTTTAGCGAATAAACGGGAATAAATAAATAAGTTTCTTTATAAATCGATATACATGTGAACTGCAAAGTGACCTATCTGAAGTAGGAAGCCTATCAATGGTCATTGATACCACTTTATTGTTTTTATGAAAATATTTTTTTCAGCTTTGAATTCGCACTTCAGGGTGTGCAAATTCAAAGTGCGCGAATATAAAACTGAGCGAAAAATAATGCTATGCGAATTTCAATACATGTAAGGTGTTTTATTTGACCACAATATTCAATTCTTATTTTATTTCATAATTGGGGACAATTATTACAATGTTAATCCTAACAGAGTGAACCATATATCATTATGATCGGGAGATAGGCATGTTCCAGTAATCAGACAAATAACAACTCCATTGTATAACAGTAGTTCTCACCAGTAGTCTTTCTGCTAGCTAACCAACCTCATGATAAAAAAAATTCATTGACTAAATGGTGCCAATTGATCAACTAGGATTTTCTAATCATCTTGCATTTGTTTTGTCAATTTGGTGCAAATTATTTCCCGAAATATGCGATATGACCTAACCAATTCAGTGACATAAAAATGTAACATGCTGTAATCTTTTAAAGATACATAATGCGAATTAACATGTTGAGTGCCAACTATGAGTTGTCTTGTACTTTTTGCTTGTAATTTAATGGGAACCGGCACTCAACATGTTAATGCTCCTAAATTACTATTTCTTTGGCTTCGGGGTTAAAAAATTATTTGAATCGAGTCGAGGTACCCACCCCACCCATCAAAGCTCAGAGTTGTCAGATATCAATTTTTGAAATCTGTTATTTTTCACCACCTGGAATATTTGGCGGCCTAGCAAATATTTGAAGAGCTGACCGACACACTCTTGATACTAAATATTGATATATAACACGTTTTGGAACATTTTATACTAGCGTTGACAGTGGTTAGCATTGTGTTTTGGTAATTGATACTGATAACTAAAGCATCTTTTGAAGAAATGTTATTGATGTTGGATCTGATGATATGGCGACCATCGATTCGGATTATGTACCTTTAAATGATGGGTCAGCAGTAAATAGCATATATACTTTTTCCCTTTCTTTATGTATTTCACTATAACATGACTTGTATGGTTCCTTATCAACCAACGATATACATTTTAGTTGTGGTGTTTAATGAATAAATTATTCTGTTAAGTTTGTTATTTTAGTTCACCATCATGTGCAATGCTTAATTTATGTGAATAAAATAATTCCAAATTAATGTGTTTTTTCTGTTTACTTCATGGAGCAAAACATCACATTTCCTTTTTATAATACCCCCACATTCCAAAGAGGGTATTGAATTAATTTTGTCAGTCATTCCATCAGTACAGACATATATCTCACCCCTGGCTTATTGAATCTCAATGAAATTTGGTAGAGCTGTTCGCCATCTGGTGTGATTTAAAATGAAAGTGCCAATGACACTGTAGCGCAGCTTGGAGAGGGGATTATATCACACATTTCAGTCCATGGAGCAACAAGGAATGTAGAAAGATGATATGTTTAAGTAATACTAGAAGAAGTTTGGGATCAATTGTTATCTCTCCTCCACAACTTAACAGCGGCGTGGTATGACTTAGCGGCTGAATGGCTATAAATGCCAATAAACCAAACAAACATATTCTTTTGAACAGATCAATATGTGCCGATATTGGCAGCCATTTATGGAAATGATATTAAAAGCTAATACAATTTGATATGAAATGAAATACACCAATGCGAATGCTAAAACAATAGCGCAGATGCATCACTTATGCACAGGTTATAACCTCGTATAGGAAACTTCAACTATGACTGCCATATTCAATGAATAAAGGTTCCAATGACTGCAAAGTGGCATTTAGAGCTTTGTTATTTGATAGAGACGATCAATGACCGAATCATTAAGCTAATGTATGTCCATGTAAGCCAGACATAAAAGTTTTCCAATGTATGATCCGAAGGTGTTTTTTACACTTTGGAGGGAGGGTTAAGTTTAGCGACATTGTATCCATATGATTGGTCCCTCCAAAGCTAACTAATATGCATAAAGTAAATTTTTAGATGGAAGAAGATCCTAAAATTTCTTTAAAATTCAAGCTCTGTGTGGGTTTCATGATACGATTGTTTGAAAAAAGAGACTATTTTTTGCTAAAAAATCCACTTTTCTTGACGGCGATTTATGTCTCCTTCGATTCCATTTGAGTTTGTGGATATCCGCTTGTGTTTAAAATCAATTACAATGGAATCCGTATAATTTGGTTATTTTGAAAATTCGGCCTTGTCAATGATAATCAGGCCTCGTAAATATAATGATGGTATAAACGAGTTAGGTTGTGACTGATAAAAACGGTACAAGAGACACCACAATATCGGAACAAACACGATGAACGATGAGGTAGGTGTACTTATTTTACATATCCACATCATAGTCATGGTGATATCCGCTAGTGTTGATATTTTATAAACGTTGTTTATCACGATTTTAGCTAATTATGTTAGAAATACCATATCAATTCCTTTTTTTTTCTTCGGTCAAATGGGTTAACTTTAATCAGTTTTCGATGCCAATAGATGGCATGGGGTACTACCCAAAGAGTACAATAGTTTATTTCACGAAATAGTGCATTATACGTGCACGTGGGTACATCGGATGCGGATAAAGGGGCCATACTCGATATAGATAACGTGACCACTATACGCTCAATTGTAAATATTAATATATATATACCTTTATTTCCTCCGCAAACGGAGAGTTTAAACATTACACATCATACACAATATTTCAACGACGTCTACAACATATAGCATTGCAACAGTATACTGTATTGTTTACTATAGTAATAATACTTTATTAGTACTACATAAATACTATAGTAAAACTATATTGTCACTATATTATAACTATAGTAATACTATGGTAAAACCATGGTGATACTATATAAAATTATTGATGATAGCTTTTAGAGGCCTTAAAGGTACTCAATCCGATCAGACGCTACTAAAATACTATTTATTTGGCTTCGGGGGTAAACAAAATATTTGATTCGAGTTGAGGAACACACCCATCAAAGCTCAGATTGATCAGATATCGATTTTTGAAGTTTGTTATTTCTCGAGATGTGTAATATTATGTGGCCCAGAAACACGTGGTCAAACAGAGGGTTTCGGACAAAATTGCGGATGAAGATGGATAACTCTAAAATCAAGTGGTAATACTGTCAAATTTCGTGATACTTTAGTGATAATATGGCCATATTTTGTCGAACAAAATGTTGATAAATAACAAGTTTTGGGAAATTTGATAGCATAGTTGACAGTGGTCATAGAATTATCTTGTAGCAATAAATTGATTCTGATAACTAAAGCGTATTTGGAAGAAATGTTGTTGTTGTTGTTGTTGTATCTTGATGGTATGGGGACCGTCTAATCGGATTGAGTACCTTTAACATTTGAGGCAAAACAGTGGAGGTCATGAATGGCACATGTGATTACCAAAGGTGTAAAACACTTAGCCGACTTAGTTATAACAATATTCTTGCCTCATTCTGTTAATTTTATTATGACAACAGGTACTCAATTGTTTTTGCACTGATTAACAAACGAAACATGATTTTCTTCTCGCAAACAAATATAGAAAACACATCAGCTGCGTAAATTGCTATTGTGAAATAGAGTTATCGCTCATTATCATAGTATTACAATTACTGTGGTTAAAAAAGTTATAGTTATCAGTACTATTGAAATACTATATTTCTACTGTAGTAATGATATGTGATGTTTTGGGATTTTCAAGACCCCCCTCCCCCATCCGATTCGAGGGTCCCAATATATAATAAACGGTATTTCAAAAGTTGCTTTGGTGATCAGCATCAGTTTGTACTACAATGGTATACCATGGGATGTACTACCACAACATAATATAGTAAAAGTCCCAGGAGTTCTATGATTGATGCCTAGTATTTCATACTGCACTATAGTATACTATAGTTATACTGTAGTGTACTATGGTATACTACTATGGTATACCATAGTAATACAAGAAAACTAAGATGCATGCATCAGGTCGGCCGTGAACTATCTACCATAGAATTGTTGTAGCTATCGATTATACATTTTGAAACACCTGTCTGTATGTATGTATGTATGTGTGTAGGACTACTTCGATCCCGGGAGCAATATGGACGGGTCCAATTTCACGTGGGACCATGTTCTCGAACGTGCTGATATAGGCATGTTTCTGGACCAATTGAACAATAGTTTGGCCAGACGCTGTATATACTGGGTACTGTCCAGATGGAGGCGATCACAAAAAAAATCCCTAACTAGCCCGAACGAAGTCGAGTACATCAGCTAGATTAATATATATTTTGGACATTTGTCTGTCTGTTTGTCTGTTAGCTATGGCCGGGAAAACTGCCGGACAGATTTGACGAAATTTGATACCTAGGGGAAATTATTTCCAGGGAGTATTTTGGACGGGTCAAATCTTGATCCCGACCTGACTTTGACATTCAAAAAGATCAATTCAAGGTCAAATCTGGTAAAACGGAAGTATTTCAACGAAATTTGATACCTACTGTTACTTTTGTCCCAGGAGTGTTTCGGGTGGGTCAAATCATGACCCTGACCTGATCTTGACATTCAAAATTGTCAATTCAAGGTCAAATCGGGTATAAAGCCGGGCGGATTTCGACGGGTACTTTTGTCGTGACTTTTGTCCGGGGAGTGTTTTGGACGGGTCAAATCGTGACCCCGACATGACCTTCACCTTTAAAATAGTCAATTCAAGGTTAAATCGCGCATTTCTCCGAAAATCAGAGGGGAACATCCCGGACGAAGTGGGGTCCACGAGCTACTATTATATATTTCTAGATTTAGTTACAAACTAAATACCTGTATATTGTACAAAGAAATGTTTGACAAATATATCTGTATCAATATTACCATACGGGTCATTAAAATAGATACGACGAAACAAATTTTGAAGGGTGCATGTATCAGGTAAATTTTTATATTTCAAATGATGACAGGAATGCAGAAAGTTGAAGTACCTACGTAATACTGGCTATCCGCATGAAGAGATATACATGTATATAAAAACCAGATGAGGGATATGTCTGTACAGTTGCTAAACAATTCAGTCATGCAAAAGAGGATCAAAGAGTAAGATACCAAATTGCTGCCTGTGGTAATGTTTTTTAACGAAATTCAGGGAAATTAGATTACTCTCACCCTGGTTATCCAGAAGATAATTGTGGAATCTGATGACGATCGGACAAGGGTGTCGTCTGTAGGATCAACCAAATTATTTAGCCATAAAAATAGTAAAATTGAAGATCACCGCTGGCAGTGATGTCTTCACAAGGACAGTTTGAGAACAAAATATGGCTCACATCTAGCGGTGACCCAAAATATCCACATAAGAAAAAGTTCTCCAATAAAAGCTGGCTGCAGGGTGCGCCAATTGATTCAAATTCGAAATTTAGCAGGGTGTACTGCTTGTGGCCATGTTTTCCCCGCAAATTTGATAGACTGATGGACAAAACCACTGAATCCGTTGAATCAATATACATGTATACATGGATTAATTTATATGCATTGTTATACACAGTACTGGTATATAAAGGTACTGAAAATAACTATATTACTAGTATACACAAAATAAACCATATATCATGGCTATGGGTTCTAATATCCGAACATGACAGCTGAGAACTTGGTGTGAATTAAAGAGTGGTGGTTTCTCAAGCATATCTAACCCTCCACGTTAGAAACATGCCATTAAATGTCATAAGTATAATCTAGCTTGAGGACAGAAGTGATCCATAAAACCCCCCTTAATTCAACCAGGTCCTCGCGCGATGTATGATCGATCACATGATGATCTAGGGGGGTTAGAATTGATGTATAAAAACAGCACTGCATGTAAATATAAAATAAAATAGTGCTACATCTTATTACAGATTATTGCCATATATAATCAGTGATTATACAGACAGTCTGACAAAATAAAGTTTCAGTGACACTCTATCCGAAGAGGGGAATAATTTCATCTGTTACAGTCAATGGAGCAATTATGAATCTGGAAAGGTGAAATTTCTAAGTAAAACTAGATATCGACATGACGCGATAAAATATAACGTAAATGCAATATGGCCGCTGGCGACCATTTTTTCCTATGAAATTAAAAAAATATTTGATAGCTCTCATCTGATAGATCAATATCAAGATAAATATGAAGTTTGGTGATGATCGGATGAGTGAAGTGGACTGTGGTCTGTGCTAAACGGTTTAGTAATGCTTAAAAAGATTCTTACCTTAATATTTTTATGTTCACTTTATAAACTTCACTGAGTCATCTTTGTCATGTATTGAGTTTGATATCTTTTGTTAACAGTTTATAAATCATGTATGTCTCATGTTTGTTATTTTAATTTATGTGTTTATTATCATTAAATAAAGTTGCATTCCTTAAAAAGATTCTTACCTCAATGTTTTTATGTTCACTTTATAAAGTCCACTGAGTCATCTTTGTCATGTATTGAATTTGATATCTTTTGTTAACAGTTTATAAATTATGTATGTCTCGTGTTCGTTATTATATTATATACACTTTATAGTGTGTTTTCAGAACGAAAAAAAATTGAATAAAATCAACAAATTTGTAAATTTAAAAACAATTCAAACGTTGTTGTATTCCATGTCCCAGCCCGGACATATACACCAAATTTCAATAATATTCATTGAGAAACAACGGACCAAACGCTATATAACACCCGTATACATCTTTTATTCCGAATCGGACTCGGGTACATGTTATAGTAGGTACCGAATTGACACACGTCGACTGGGCGAGTTGGCCATGGGGCGATTAGGCCGATTCCGGCACATTCTATAATTTACCGTATGTATCCGTTTACGCGTAGTTTACTTTAGAAAGTTCCGCAATTAATACCGTAAATAGAGCGACCTTATTTGACAGAGAATGCCTCTGTTATTGATTATCAAGTTGCTGTACATTAAAAACGACAAATTCACATGCTCGTTCAAGCGCAGTAGTCTATTTTCCCCATGTTAAAGGACATCCACAAATACTAAATAACGCTAACCTACTGCCGAATGTTTGACACGACAACTGTTAACATATTTGGGCTGAATTCATCTAACGCGGTATTATTCCTCAAAATAAACAACAAAACCATCGTTACTTGGAAATGTAGTTTGGGCTAACATTTACATAAATCCTCCAGATCAATTATCCGACACACACGTCAGATGAAAAAGTCACATGAAGTAACCGGCCAAATTGGCCGAAATTACAGTATACCATAGTATTACCATGGCATTACTATTGTATTTTTTCATAAGGGTAACGACACGCCCAGGGATGTGGCTAGAGGGTCTCCGCTGGGGGGGGGGGTGTCCAGCTTGGGAATTTCCAACTGCACCCCCCCCCCCCTTGAGTCGGAATCACACCAACACAACTTTTTTCATAATTCCATTTGCACCCCCCCCCCCCCCCCCCCCCTGAGTCGGAATCACACCAACACAACTTTTTGCATAATTCCATTTGCACCACCCCCCTTGAGTCGGAATCACACCAACACAACGTTTTGCATAATTCCATTTGCACCCCCCCCCCCCCTTGTACCTCATGCCCAGGCCTAATTTCATATATATTCATAAGCCATGCTTCTATTTTCCCAGTATGAGAACATTAAGATATTTTAACCTGAAAATTGCCCCCAAAAAAAACAACTAGTGATCTAATTCCAGACAAATGCACACAGCTACCGACAACAGACCAGGAAACACCAGGCCGACCATGGTTGTTCGGCCCGGTGTGAGAAAATTTTGAAAACTATACAAGAAAATCGCAAATCCTAGCATCTAGACTGGCCTCAACTGAAGCTTTCCTAGTGTCGGAAATTTCAAACCTAATGCTCCCCCTCAGGTTGGAAAATTCTTCAACTGATGAACATTTATGTCTACAAGTTTGACCAAATGTAGTAAAATATTGTTTTGCTAAGCTAATTAGCAGTTTTGTATTGGCCATGTGGATGGGGCAATGACACACCGGGCCGACCATTATTAATAATACATTTTGATGTTTTGACAGGGAAGTCGAAAAAATAACGCGGGGAATATATTTCTTAGTTATTATCTGTTCCTTAATAATGTACTTCACTAAAAGTGAAGGTCCCAACTCGAAATTTCACGACTTAAGTGAATTTGTCAGCGATTTGCGTTGCGTAGCTAACAATTATGGAATTTCTCCTAGGTAATTAATTCAATGTTTTTTGCGATATCGGTTCACAAAACTCACAGAAAAGCATGCCATGCAATTTTGAGTTGGGACATTCACCTGCAGTGAAGTACATCATCAAGGAAAATAACTAAGAAATATATTCCCCGCATTATTTTTAAACAAGAGTAGAGATTCTTGTCAAGATCTAGCATAATATTTGCCGAATTCTAAAGATCGAGTCACATCACTTTGACTATCCCGGTAAATTCATCTTTGTTGGGCACATTCTAAATGTATAGCATTCAATTGCGGTTTGGTTATAGAAATATAATTATGCATTGCAGAAAAGTTCAACCAAGTCGGAGAGATGGAACATATATTCTTGATCTGCAGTTTATGCTATAGACTTTTCTTCTTCCAATTGAATTGACGATATAGTTCGTCATAGTCATTGCAACAAGGTGAATATTCTTCGCTTTGACGCGTAATTGGCTGCAACGACCTAACAGAAAAAACTCAGACAGTCATTATTGTACATGTACCCAGCAAAAAGCCGAGTACATTTACCCATTAGCATAGTTCTTTGTCAATAAACGAACGCTTTGTCCAAAAACTCATAAGTAAAATTAGTATGCGACGTTATGAAGAGGCTGTGGACTAATAAGATAACCGTGAGGACTATGTACTTAATTATCACATTATACGCCAAAGAAAAGATGAGTGTCGAAGAAATGAGCTACTGTGAAACCTCATCGAGAAAAGAGGATTTCCTAGCCGACATGTATAATAGTAATGTCTTTATAGACTGCATGTATATGCATGCGCTCATGAATTATTTACAGCAAATTAGCTTGATATATCTGTTGTAGATCGCAGTTCCCTCAGAAACATGATTTTTTTTATGATGTCTTCCACTGATAACTCATTCCAGTATAATTATGGTCGTAATTAAAGGCGTTATAACTTGTTTCTGTCCCGCAGGGATCCACGCGCCTCAATGTTAATTAAATGAACCCATACTCGTGGTGCATGTATCCCAAGAAAAAAATTCCTATAAAATGCTTTACTGAGTGGGTTATCACATGTGGTTATATTTATCATACACGATTATATGAGAAGGATGAGCCATAAATTAAAGATTGTATATCTCTTTTGGGCCACAACTACAATATAAATATAGTATTACCACTTTAGACGGCTTTCTCTGGTAGATTAACAGTATTTTGCCCCCATGCTGGATAAGATTCCATAATTTTGAGGCGAAGTTGACCGGAAGGGGACAGCGGGCGTTAATGAAGCTTTGTTTTCGTTAATGCCCGCTTCCGTTTACCGCGCCGAAAGCGACAAAAAGTGCGCCGTATAACGGCGCATATTTTGTCGCTTTCGGCGCGCGCCGAAACAACGCTAATGGCGCACATTTTGTCGCTTTCGAGCGACAAAAAGTTCGCCATTAGTAACGCGCCGAAAGCGACAAAATATGCGCCGTTACGGCGATCTTTTTGTCGCTTTCGGCGCGTTACTAATGGCGAACTTTTTGTCGCTTTCGGCGCGCGCCGCGCCGAAAGCGCCAATAAAGCCCCGGTTCCATATTCCCGATTTTCTGTCCCGAATTAGTATATTCGGCACCAATTCGGGACCAGACCAAATCGGCAGCATTCGAGATAATTCTGGACGAGTTTTATTCCAAAAAGCCGCCGAACTGATGCCGAATTATGACAAAATTTAATCGTCCCGAAAATTGCCGAGTATTCCAGAATTCTTCCGAATTTCTTCCCGAATGATCAAGAATTATCCCGAACTCGTGCGAGTGGCTGCCGAATTGCCCAGATTACTACCGACTTACACCGAACTGGTACCGAATTGATGCCGAATAAATACCGAATTGGTATTCAATTGCTGCCGAACGTCCCGAATCGATGCCGAATTTTGCAGATACACCGGATCTCAGTATAAAAGCAGCCACACATGGCGAATTCGGGAATAACATACCGAATACTGCCGACTATACTCCAGAATATCCACCCGAATATTGCCGAATACTGCCGACTACTCCCGAATAGGTGCCGAATTGCTCCCGATGATTGACAATTCGGGAGCGATTTGGCTTGGTTCCCGATAGTTTTGAACATTTCAAAACTGTCGGGAGCGAGTCCAGAATCGTCCAGAATCGACCCCGATAGCACCGATATCCCCGATCATGTTCGGGGTAAAAATTCACTGTCCCGACTTGTCCCGAACTTAGTCCACGATTTTTGCAAAATTATGATTCGGGAGTCATTCGGGAACATTCGGGGTGGGAAATCGGGGATATGGAACCGGGGCTTTAGCAAGTGGCTTTTGTCCGACGTCATGGTTTATTAACGGACATCCAGGAATGATTAACAACCTCGGGTATAATATGCTCTCGGGCTTTAAAGGTACTCAATTCGAATTAACGGTCGCAAATTACCCTTTCCTTGGCTTCGGGGGTAAACAATATTTGATTCGAGTCGAGGAACCCTTCCATCAAAGCTCAGATATCGATGTTTGAAATCTATTATTTTAATTTCAAATGGCCCAGTAAACAGTAGACGATCTGACCAAAAAAAATTGGTGTTGTTGTTGGCATAATATATGGGGACCATCGAATCGGATTGAGTATCTTTAATCATTCATGTCGGGCCGTTATAATAAACCATAACGCCATCAAAAATCATGTTATTGGTATAATAAAGTGGTTTATTAAACCTTGGGTCCCTTTTAGTCAAACCCATCTTCGCGATTCTGTTTCAATATATATTTCGGGACATAAAATAATAATTCATAATCGAATTTAAGTCGCCATTCATTATTCCTTTAATATTCGAATATGTTATCACAGTGTATATGCGACACCGGAAATTATGCAGGAAAATTTCATTTGTTTACATAATATGCCGAGATTTTTCACAGAATAATCATTGTTAAAAACCAGATCAAACCAAGAAGATCAAATCCCTCTGAATAATTGTAGAGTTTACTTTGCTTCTAAAATATACTATCTATAAATTCTGGTTATAAATTACGTCCTCAGAAATCACGATTATTATGTGAAATTCCGCAACTTGGTCTGATAAACACCGATTTTCTTATATCTAAAACGTATGTATGTTTATATAGTGCAATACACATGGCGTAAGAAAGGTCCACAATGACATACAAGGCACCAAACATGAGAGTTTCGGCTGTTTGTTAAAATTATTGCCGAAAGACTAAATTATTTGGTGTACGGCGAATTGCAGGAGCACTGTCGTGCAAATTGCATTCGCATGGTTTTTTACTGTACGGCATATTGCAAGCCCAAAAACAATATATGCCAATTGTAGGCAAATAGAATCATTATGGTGACGATTGTGTCATTTTGTTACTTTCCAGCTCTTTTGCCAATTAAATGGTGACTTATTGTTAACTTTAAAATCACATCAGAGAGGGCTATCTATCAGAACTCTAGTTTGGATGATAAATTTGAAGGACCTCTTTGAAATTTAACACAAACTATCCTATTTGGCGATGGTTATGATACATATTTCCCTGAAACGCCAGACATTGAAATGAGCATTAATGTAAAAAGTTCAGACACAGTGACGGGGTGGTGGCTTGTGTCGAGGTCGGAAAATGCGTGATGCAATTTTGTTCCAATCAACATATTTATCAAAGATTAATTAAGCTATTGGAATTATATTACTTAGTTTTATACCGTGCTTACCTGAGTATGAATCTGAGTATGATATGACAATATTAGTAACTGGAGAACACTGTATGCATCACCAGGTTGGACGCTCGTCGGCTCGTGATATTATACCGGTATATGTAGTCTAGCTGTGTAGCTATTACGTTGGCTTATATTTGTTTCTCTCTTTCGCTGCTAATAATTAAGCACCACAGGCGTATTCCCCACTGCCAAGTATACCATATACGACATGTATATTGTATCTCAAGTATCACTTGGAATAATTTGTTGAAACTTCAAATATTATTAGACAAAGGCATCGAAAGTTCAGAGGCATGCATACCACCACCACCATAGAGGTCACGTGGACTTGCAGCCATCTTGGTTTACACACTAATTATGGCTATATTTGATGCTTATTCGTGCTATATTGATGCTATATTGGTGCAGAAATAGGTCATTCTCAACATTTAGTTTCTCACTTTAATTTCATTTGTTGACATCTTTCAGGGAGGGCCCCACACCTGGCCTATTACGCGCTATACACCCACATTCGAAGATGTAGCGTCACCATGGCGATTACCATGCATTTCTGTATGTGTATGTATATGTATACAGGTAATGTTTAAAATTTCAATATATCGCAAATGTCATTGTGTTATGTTAATGGACTTAAAACTATGTTTAGACCTGTTGAAATTCATTAAGCATGTGCCAGCAGTCTTATACATGGCTACATATATAAAACATAAAACCCTTTTCGAATAACAAAGTGTGAAGTCTGCATGTCAACAGTAGAACATTATATTAAAATATTTGAAAATATCATCTTGTCCTCTGAGCCATTTACACCAGTCACTGGTTACAAAAAAAAACATTTTATTTTGTACAGGATGGCAGATCACATATAAGCAATCAAACAATCACTGACATACTGCTCAGTAAATTTGAATTAGGATGCCACATGCAGCGTATGTGCCAACAAACTTTAACAAGGTATGTGCACATGCACCATTTGTGAATGTTACAGGCCTTAGATGAAATCCCTATGCATATCTTTATATATTCACTCAGAAGTATTTCAATGTTGGCAAAAAGATTGGAAGCAGATACCTGTGGGAACTGTTCTTTTTAAAGATTTTGCATCCGATCATGCAACATCCATTCCGCTGTTAGGGTGTGTTTACATTGGTGTAGATCTGTGTACATTTATACACGCACACTATAGTGCAAACGGGTAGATACACAAATGCACACAGAAAACGTTCGTGTGAGAACAAATCGGTTCAGTTATCAAGCCACGATCAACACCGAGGCATTGTGACAGACAAATAGGATTTTATTAATCATTACTGTGGATTGGCATATAATATTATGTGCTTAATCTGTGTCATGGGGTAGGGTTTGGGGGGTGTACCGCCAACTTTGGTAATTGTTTTCAACAGTTGGAAATTTCCTACCTGACACAACATTTGTTCTTGTAGTTTAAATTTCCAACAAATTATCAGTGAATTTGTTGATTTAGACCAACATTTGCATATTTTCCTACTTTTCGTAAAATGTTTTGCTTGAAATGGCCATCAGTTGGAAATGTTCCAACCACGTGGCGGTTTCCGCTCCAAATTACACCTAATAATATCCCGGTATGAACTACTTTGAACTACTTTATTATGCGAGCATTATATGTCACAGAAAAATGCATTGTCGTTATAAAAAATACAATGTTGAACACGCAGTGACGTGGTTAGAGGGTCTCCGTTGGGTGGGGGTGTCCACTTTGGGGGAATACAACTGCACCCCCCCCCTGAATCCAACCGAACACAGGTTTTGCATAATTCCATTTGCACCCCGCCCCCTTACACATCAGTGCTCACTCAGGCCTAATAGCCTATATATTCATGGTTCTATTATACCCGGCATGAGAACATTCAGATATTTTAAACTGAAAATTGCATAAAACCTAACATCTAGTGGCCCAACTCCAGACAAATGCACACGGCTATGGACAAGAGACCATTACACACCGGGTCGACAATGGTTGATTGGCCCAGTGTGAGTAAATCTTGAAAACTAAACAAGAAAATCGCACCTAGCATCTAGACTGGCCTCAAGCTTTCCTATTGTTGGACATTTCAAAGCTCATACTCACCCTTAGGTTGGAAAATTCTCCAACTGATGACAATTTCAGTCTACAATTTTGACCAAATGTAGTAAAATATTGTTTTCTTAAATTATTTAGCAGTTTTTTATTGGCCATGGGAGAGGGACCGTGACACACCGGGCCGACCATGGTTGGGCCCGGTGTGTGAAAATTTTGAAATCTGAACAAGAACATCGCAAAATCCTAGCATCTAGACTAGCCTCAAGCCTTCCTAGAGTTGGAAATTTCAAACCTGACATGGACCCCTACTTAGGTTGGACAATTTTCAACTGATGACAATTCCAATGACAAATTTGACCAAATGTAAGACAATATTGTTTTCTTAACTTAACTAGCAGTTTTTGACTGGCCACGGGGAGTGACCGGGACATAAGCTTTCCAAGTGTTGGACATTTCTGATTTTGATATGACTTATATGTTAGGGGTGGCTGGTATATATTCTGTATATGGTATTGCATTTTCCAGCATAACTGCTGGATTTGCTGATAAACAATCAAACACATATATATATACGTGATAGCTGGTGATTTGAAGATTCAAATTATGCATGTTCTATTATATATACATAATGCTCACTTGCATCGTATTATGGTCCGGTTCCGGGGATAAAAATTGGTTGATGAATATGCAGGGCAATTAGGGTCACAATTCCAAGTGCTAACTTATGTATTGTAGTAAATGCTATTGTCAATTTGTCAAATGCGAGAATTTAGTGCTAACTTGTATATTGTTGAATGTGAAAAGCCATTTTCAATTGTCAAATAGAAGAATTAGTGCTAACTTGTATATTGTAGAATGTGAAATGCTAATTTCAAATGTAAAATTCCCGAATATGTTTTGTATTTCTTAATTCTAAATGACAAAATTAAGATAATATTGCAACTTTAAATAATTAAAATTTAAATATAATAGTTCATATAAACAGTATAATATGTCAACTTCATTGGTGAAACGTGTAACGAGCATTTTAAATAGAAAATATCCGACAATTTTCGATAATTTCGTTGTAATTTTTCAGAGTATATATGGACTGTATAACTAACAGTACAATTCGTGTGTATTTTATCGACCGAGTCTAAATTGCACCAATACTACCATAAATTACTCATTACGCACTCTATGGGTGTTTTCTGTGAACGTGTTTTTTAGTTGTCAATGGGCCAATGGTCGAAATATGATTTAAAAAGTACATGGATATTTTCGTATGCGAACCATATGATTAGAAAGGTACTTGAGTATTTTCGTACTTCGTACTCGTTTCTATTTCAGAGGGACCATCAGCGATTCTGTCGCGATATATATATTCAGGTATCGCTTTGCGGTTATTTCGGCGGCGTTTCGACATGCTTTATTGAACCATGGCTTGTTAGTCGCATGCTAAAAAGTGCGCACGAGTAATTGGAACGGGAATTCGCGCGTTAACACTTGGCGCACTGCGCGTTGTTCGTTTCTATTGTTCTTTAACCTGATTTGTTGCATTGTTATTTTAACATCTTTCATTTATTTTCACGTGACATAAATCGGAATGCTATCTACTATTATATTGCATGGGGAATTGTGGATGGTATAACAATTTAATTCGCACATGCCCCCTTCGAGCTCCTTGTTTACATCGGTATTTAACATCGTGTAGTCAACTTTTCATTTAGTTATACGCGACAAATATCGGCATGTTATATTCTAAATGAATTGGAATGGTAATTATTAAAAAAAATTCCACGTTACTCCACGTGCTGTTTGTGAATATTGACGTTCAGTGAACTTTAGTCTTGGTCTCTAAACTTTTTTTTTCCATTTCTTTGTATGCGGAATATATCTGAGCTATGAATAAAGATGTTATTAAGACACGTTCCAACAATAACCCTTCACATTGTTTGTTTAACATGCAATATGGCCTTGGCCTTATTCTGAACATCATTTTTATTTCTATGTACGGAGCAAATATAAGAATGCTATATATGCACTCCCTCCTGGGACTACGTTTTAATTTATCCTCATTGGACCATAATTTAATTGATCCTCATGGGACTATATTTTATTTACCCCCCCCCCCCCCCCCCCCCCAGGGGACCGTATTTTAATCAACACCGATGACACCATATTTTAATTTTAATTAACCCTCATAATGGGACCATATTTTAACTTTAATTAACTCTCATGTTACCATATTTTAATTGACCTTCATAGGGACCATATTTCAATTACCCCACATGGGCCCATATTTTTATTAACCCTCATGGGACCATATTTTAATTAACCCTTATCAGTTATGGGACCATATTTTAATTAACAATCAAGAAACAATTTGAATTAACCATCATGGGACCATATTATTTTTATTAACCCCCATGGTGCCATATTTTATTTAACCCCCATGTGACCATATTTTAATTTACCCTCATCGGACCATATTTTTATTAACCCTCTTAAGGCCTCTTTGTATGTGACCATATTTTAATTGACCCTCTTTGTATGTGACCATATTTTAATTGACCCTCTTTGTGTGTGACCATATTTTAATTGACCCTCATGGAACCATACGTGTATTTCAATTAACCCCCACGAGAGGTCATATTTTGAAAGTTGAATTCAGGAGCGCATTACCCGAGGCTGTTCTTATTTCACCATTACGCCCTCCTATGGTCTATATTGGCAAGTATATCTGACCTGTCGTAGGAGGTGTTGGACTAAGTATGATTAAAACGTACTCGGTATTTACGTAATTTGATGTTCTAAATGTGATTAGAAACGTACTCGGTGTTTGCGTACTTGAACCATGTAACGAAGATCGATACTTTTGGCCTGATTGTTATTCTGCATGCTATTTCATGCTCTATTCAGACCACTATTTCAAATGAAATTAGAACAGGTATTTGCCTACTTGTATGGACTAAATGTGATAGAAATGTACTCGGTATTTGCGTAATTGAACCATGTAACGAAGATCTAAAGATTTTGACTGTTATTCTGCATGTTATTTCATGCACTATTCATAAACCTCTATTTTTCAATAGAAATTAGAACAAATAACAAAGAAAAGATGCATGCCATCCGAAAACAACTCAAATGTCGTATAAGAGAACTGAGAAACGGACAGTTTAGTGTATTTCCACAAGCTGGCAGGGCGTCAACATATTAATAACGTATCAATCGTCAAGGCCGTCGTCACTTTTTTTTAGCAATGGGTGTGTGGTTATTGGTGTATCAATGCAACGGCCGTTGCATGTTTGGCGATGAACATTTCAACCAATTGGAACGTATGCGCCCTTTGTGAACACATATCATACGTGACGTATGGTGTTTAAATATTTGAAATTTAACTTTAGTTTGGCACGCCCGATTAAAAAAATGTTTTCGCATCCTTTCTCACCAAGTGCACAGATTACACACATACAATACATATAATACATAATCAACTACATAGCCGTTACCTATACACCGATTTATGTTGACATGGGCCATGTCCGTTTAAATGATTAGCTGGCACTCTGATATATTGATCAGTTTTCAGCGTTTGGTGCAAAGCACATTAGCCGAAAACTGTTGTATTCACTGTTCATGGTAATAATGAGTGAGCGATCAATTATCGCTTCGTGCATGAACAATGAAAATAGGTCACGCTATTATAGAGCGTGTGGTGTCATTTCTAGCGGAATCGCCTTGTACATGTATGTCGGGTCAACTCCAAATCTTTTGTTTCAAACATTTCAGTAATGTTATGGATTGACGGTTCAATATCGTAATGAGATGCGTATATTGAAACTATATCTGATAAGCATATATTCTTATAACGCATGAAATCATGCATATTATAGAAAGTTGACTTGAATTTTTTTTTTTAATTATCATTAATAAAAGTTAATTGTAACTTTGAAATGTGCATATCGCACCTTATTCAGGAAGTAATAGTTTTATATGTAGTCATTTATATTAAACGCATATAAATGTGTCATCCGATCACGATCATAGTGTATATATTTGAACATGTTATATATGTTAATTTATATTTGTATTATATAGTGTGTACACAGGTTTGTGTTGCACAATTGATCAATTAGAATGAATTTCCGAACATTCGAGCTGCGTTAGTGATGTTGGTTTCGGAAAGCAGGTTTCCATCGTTTTTCCCAAGAGGTTTTTCGTTGGTTTTTCCTGACCGCCAACGCAGACACAGTAGGATGTAATTAACCTGTATGTGAAGACGTGTCCGTTCCTTAACTTGTAAGCATGTATACCAATAAACGCTGATGTCGACCCCTAGTGGACTCCGGCGCGGCTTGATGGCAATGATGGTGTTATCATTATTGGAGAATTGGGAATACACATAGGTAATCAAATGTTGATATCTGGACCTGTGCTGTAGTGTTCAAATGCGCTCTGCATGGGCATACACAGGCATATAATCACGCCATGTGTGCTGCGCTTGACAGATACCCCGTTGTTAATATCAAGGGTCATCTCGTCCAACAATATATGCGTTTTGTATGATACCCTGTCGGATAAACCACTCTCGGTACGTCTTCTATACAACTTCTATACAACAGAAAATTAATATAATTTGATCTGACCAATGCGTATAACATGGCGGTTTGCGCTCCAAAATTGACATAATATAAATTCGCTTTTTAATTCTTCCCGGTATTGAAATAGGTCGATACATATCTGAAGTTCTGAACTATATATACCTTTCTATACGAGCATTCTGTAACACGCATACGTACAACATAACGCATTGAAGTAATGAAAAGTATACCATTATGGTGTTTGGGTCCTAAACAAATTTAAACCAGCCATTTCCAAGACATGCACAGAAAAGAGAGTTCTGTGTTAGCCTCAGTATTCCTGATATATGGTAGAAATAAAGAGCGTTTTTCCTACTTATGGCGAAACATTGAAAAAGGCTGGAAAATGGCTGCGACTTTGGCATGTGCATTTGAGAGCATATATGAAGCTGGTTTATTAATATTTCGTCACATTTTCGTGTATTTATCGACATATCATATCCGTCCCTCCAAAATATGTAGACAACATTTGGAGGTTTGAATGAGCCATGTCCGTTTAACAATATATCGACTTTCAAAATGGTGAGTTTGACCAATTCATGACTGGAGCTGCGCTGGTGCAGCATTAAAGATATTTTGTATTGAAACCTCGCATATATATAAGAGAATGCACTGGCTTACAATGTCAAGGTAAATATTATTGTTGTTAGGACAGTGTAGTGGCACAGGTTTTTCGCAAAATTTCAGGAAGCTGCAGTCATGCAAGGGCTAAGGATTCCCAGTCCGATTTGATACAAATTTTGACAAATAATTTCTGAAGACAATTGTCCGCTTACCAGGCAAAAGAAAATGACAATCACCATCATTCCTATCACACAAGCATGGCGAACGTCCACAAAATCACCGAAAATTAATACATCGAAACCAGTCGAAACGGTCAAAAAAGCTCAGTCGAAAACGCTCTTTATATCCACCGCTTTTGGGCTACCGAAGCATGGACGCCCTTTAGTCCGATCTAATATATATAGAACAGAGCTGGTGGGTGTATATGGTGTCAAATCGGACACGGCATTTTAAAACGCGTCTCTGACAAAGAGAGACAACGCTTTAGTTTCGCTAAAAACAAACAAACAAACAAACATGCAAAATATAATAAAGAGAGTTCTCATTTATGGTCGTGTCTACTACATAAAACTGATGGATGTTTTATAGAATTATAGAATAGATTCCTGTGCCATACAAATGATGGTAATTGCAAGTATTTTGTTTGTGTTTATGTTGCCTGGTATTAAGCTGAAAAATACATTGTTGTCATGTCAAATTGGGCCGTGGATTTTTAAATATCAGTTGTATACAGATTCCTTCGTTCACAAATCATCCACAATGTCTGTAATAATGGCACAATAAAAGAAATTGAAGGGAAATGTTTGTAGACACTGGTGATTTTGAAACAATGTTTATTAAGTTAGATTAACAAATTGATTTCCATTTTTTCTCTCAAAATATACCGTAAATCAGCAAATACAAAATGCGTATATGGACAACGGGAAAAGCCAACAAACGAGGTAGTGATGGTAAATAAAATATTGAGTGGTTGTTTTCGCTGAATGTGCATGTCTACACACACAAAATAAACATATATAATGCATGCGTTCATGTGTCTCTGTTGAAAAGAAAACTTGCATAACTATATATATATATATACTAGAAGGTGACCCGACTTCGTCCGGGCTTTGACCTTGAATTGACCATTTTGAAGGTCAAGGTCAGTTGGGGTAACGATTTGACCCGTCCAAAACACTGCCCGGACAAAAGTACCCGACAAACGTGCCTGTCGAAATCCATCCGGTTTTACCCAATTTGACCTAGAATTGATCATTTTGAAGGTCAAGGTCAGGTCGGGGTCACGACTCGACCCGTCCAAAACACTCAGTGGACAAAAGTAACCCCACGTATCAAATTTCGTCGAAATTCCATTAAAATTGGCGATATGACCTTGAATTGACCCGATTTTAAGGTCAAGGTCACGTCGCACGGGCAAATGAATATGCTTATGATACTCCCCATACGAAAGTACCCCCACATACCAAGTTTCATCGAAATCCCGTGATATTCGGGCGTTTGACCTTGAAATGACCCGATTTCAAGGTAAATGTCACGTCGCACGGGCAAATTAATATGTTTATGCCGCTCCCCGACCGAAGGTACCCCCACATACCAAGTTTCATCGAAATCCCGTGATATTCGGGCATTTGATCTTGAAATGACCCGATTTCAAGGTCAAGGTCACGTCACACGTGCAAATTAATAGGCCTATGTCACTCCCCGGCCGAAAATACCCCCACATACCAAGTTTCATCGAAATCGGCTCGGCCGTTTTCGAGTCCATCGATTACAGACACACATACACACAGACACACACACCCCCATACACCCCCCCCCCCACACACACACACCCTCACTCACTCACACACACACACACACACACACACAGATCTTCCAAAATATATAATAGATAGTCATTCATTCTCATAGCATCTCTAACTTGTATAGCGTGTAATGATTTTGGTTAGTTTAAAATAAATTGCTTGCAATAACTCAGCAATTAACATATGACAACTTTTGAGCAATATATATATTAGGCACCCTAAAATTTCTGAATGTCATGCAACTACTATATAACGGCGAATTTTAGTACTGATCTTATCGGGGTGAAATTTTTCCTCATACTTTTTTGCTAAAAAGTTATTGCAGTCACGCAGGCACATGCATACTTATCCGGAAAAACAGAACCATGACCACGCCGGTTCTCTTCAAATGTTTATGAGACTGTTTTTGGATTTCAGAGGTCAACAATGCAAAAACACTGACTTTATCCGACGATATACTTTATCGTGGTATATAGGTCGTAAAACTCTGAATAGCATTTTCCTGATATAATTTTATATTCTTGGAGTCACCCAAGCAGTCATGCCAGCTCCACGATCTATGTACACTTCGAAACATATGGCACCGTATACGTTTCGTATTTCCCTATGTTATACGTTTCCGATTCACCAAAAATGAGAGGCTGTATAAGGTTCTTTTTTCCAAATACCGGATGTGCCATTGTAACAGTCATGAATTCCTATATATCTGTTACCAGACATGGATTTGGTAAATGTGGATCTATTTGGTTAATTTCTGCATTACTATATACAGTATAATTATGAAGACAGTTTTTTTTATCATGTTTGTGTATACACAACGATGTAAGTATAGCATGAGACATATGGGGTAAGACATATAGCGTACGAAGTATATATATTAGGGTTACATAAGGGCGTTGCTGCCTGTTGGGGATATATATTAGCAAAAAGTACTAACTGTAAAATATTAAAACCATACACTGAGGGCTAAACAGATGACGTAACTTCCAAACGAGATGGAAAATGTGACAGCAAACAAGAAGTAATCAACAAATCGTTCTGCTCGTTCACTCCGTGAGTCTGGTTGTTTCTCTGTGACCGACGACGACGATTCTCTGTCACCATGCGCGACTCCTCTCGGTGGTGTACTCTCTTTCTCATGATCACCATGGTCTCCCTCTTCAGTTGTCTGTGCTTTTCCACAGCACCGTTGCCATCGCAAATGTACTTTCTCATATAAATCTGGAGAATTATGATGGATCCTAACAAGTATTACATTGAGGAAAATTGTCGTGATGCTGATGACGGACTGCAGTACAAGAACGTAGCAGAGATACGGAACATCGTCAGAGCTCGCCGGAAGAGACGTGCTTATGAAACTTATAAATACCGTGAATGCAAGGAAGATGGTGACACACAGTCCAATGCGATCACCTGCGTCTACCGGCAATAAGAATGCGAAGCTATTCATCAATGTCAGGCAAATGATCGGAACGACGAGTGTAACAACTTGAAATAATGGTTTCCTCTCAATCAGCATATGAATTTTGACGATGCTGTTAAATTGAACATCGCACCAAATGTCGTCCAGTTTCCACTCGGTGTTTGGAATAAAGTAGTCTATGATGTCCTTCGTGTGCTCCTCGCATGTGAGCTCCATATTCAGTCCAAAAGTTGTGTAATAAACGAACTCCATGGAACAATTTTGTGTGTCAAACGGGTATTTCCTGACGTTTAAGTTGCAAGGAAACACAAATAGATCATACGTTGTCCAGACGACGATACCGCTACTGAACACCAACGCATTTTGATTTTCCCATCCTAGCCTCTCTATTTTCTCTGTACCAACGTGAACAAAGGATGGTAACCATATTTCTTCAACAGGGGGTATGATTTCTGTAATGTTACCATAAGACGCCGAGTCCCACATCAACCGGTCGTCAAAGAAGGTAATACCAAGATATCCGATAACAGTGATGACCTAAAATAAATTTTAATATAAATAAGACCTAAACTCACACGTTGCTTATATCCGGACAAGGATGGTAAGATATTTTCAATATGGAGTAATTAAATACAAAATTTCAACTAAAACATTTGATTTACAAATGTGGTTGATGCATGCAAAATCTCGTCCCTGCATGGAGAGTTCCCTATATTATTAAGAACAAAGTCTATTTGTGGGTGCCTTGTGCCCATTAAAAGATGGTCAATCTCTTCCCAAACTCGTTTATATAGTTTCCGGGGAATAAACAGAGGATATCTTGTGTTTTTAGAGGATACCGAAATTTATCTCATGAGTGACCGAGACAAATGTCTATTTTTCGCGAGTGGCTTGCCACAAGTGAAAAATAAAAATAATTCGCTGTCACGGATGAGATAATTGTCGGTGTCCACTCAAAAATACTAGATTTTATTTTCATTTTACGCGTATACTGTGCATAAAACCCATTATAACCGGGTCACATTCAAATATAATACTTCATAATAGAATTATACTAATAATACTACATGTATATCGTCAAAGCTACAATGAAAGTGTAATTTTCTATATCTTCACTGCCAGCAATGGATAACGATTATTATCTGTTAGCGATTTATTCTATAATCTATTGTTGAGCGTATAATAACAATACATATGATTGGAAGACCCATGTCTGGAAACGATAGAATTATGAATTAATATTTATTTTATATCGATATTTTCTTATATAATCTAGTGAGACATTTTTTGTTGTTACTATTTTTAGAGTTTTAGATAGAGATCAGTTTGTAATTTCTAGCTCTTCTTTAATGCGTGTTAATTCTCAATTTTTTTTATTATTCTTTAGAAGTTACTTTCAGTTGTATTGTTTTGTATTAAGATATATTATTATGTTTGTTAAAAGTGCATGTCGCATCAAATTTACAAACCACGATTTATAAAATTAAAATAAAATAGCAAGAACAACATCAGAATATTGAATTATATAAGATGTGAAATGTATAAGAATAAGATATATGTGCATATGATCATGAGTGTGAAAGAGATTGCGTTAGAATTTCCAATAGATGTAGGAAACGACCCGCTCAGTCGCCGCCGATTGGTAGAATAATTAGTCGATTAATAGCAGCTGTCGACAAGGACCAGTCTACATCCTCTCGCCAATACGCGCTGTCACTAACTCGCGGCCATATTAGATCCAACAGGCCCGGTTCCGTGATTTTAGTGCTACAGGTCGAAGTTCTGGAGTATCATTTCCATATATATGGAAGTCATGAATATTCAAAAGCTCCATACATGGAAATGCTACTACAGAACCTTGACCTGTAGCAATAAAACCATGGAACCGGGGCTGGATGAATCTCAGAAACCACGGAGCGGGGCTAGATGAATCCAATATATACGACCGCGACTAAGTGATTTCGCTTATACCTCTTTCGGTTTGTACATGGAGGATGCACGTACATGGAGTTGTCTGTTTGGAAATCGGTTTTCGTCTCAAAGTGGATATCAATTTTTATAGTTGATGAATTTTACCATCGGAACTGTCGCCGCGACCATTTTTCTGTTTATCGGTGCGCACTCAATGCCACTATATATATATATATATATATATATATATATATATATATATATATATATATCTATACCAATTGTAGTATACACTTGTGGCAGTCCCAAAACATAGTATAACCTTTTAAATCACATAAAAATCACTAGCTCTTCAAGAAAAAGTCTATCAATTTTCAGGACTATACTTTCCTGATTCGATTACTTTTCAAATACCATACTTGGAAAAAAAAACTATTCCGGGTTACTTATAATAGAATAAGCGAGATCACTGGGTCGCGGCCGTATTGGATTCATCCAGCTTTGTTCCGTGGTTTCATAGATTCTTTCAACCCCGGTTCTGTGGTTTTAGTACTACCGGTCAAATCTCTGGAGTAGCATTTCCATATATGGAATTGCTACTCCAGAACTTTGACCTGTAGCACTAAAACCACGGAACCGGGCCTGGTGGATCCAATATGGCATCGACTTATAGTGACAGGGCGTATTAAACACAACGACAACGGAAAAAATACAAATGGCGGCATTAAGCCGCATAATTTATATGTGCCGCATAATTTATGTGGATTTTTTTTTATCAGAAGTATACATGTTTTGTATATATATTTTACCTGTGAATGCGAGTCTACTGACACCAAGTTATATATGCTGACCGCGAAGTTCATAGGTACTTCAGATTGTGCTGGTCTGGCTCTCTTGTCATAGTACTCGAACAAGTCTCCAATCAGCTGCGTTTCAATGTGTGCTGGTTCCAGTTCATCTTCTGACATGGTGCCAGTTTTATTGGTATTTGGTTTCATTGGTTCTTTTCCGTTTGAGGTGACCGACGACAAATTTCCCAGATTTATTGCTCCGATAGGAAGGGCATTATCCGTGCTAACAATTATAGGCTGACTGGTAACGTTAGGAGTTAGTTGAATCGACTCGGTGGTCGAGCATACAGTTACCATCAATAAGAACGTCGCCAAAATCATGTCAGACCTGACTTTGGCGAAGATCACCAACGACATCGAGTTTTTGGCCATTATATGCTGCTTATTAGAACTTAATGAAATCCAGCGAAAAACTCAGCATATTCCACCACTATATAAGCCACACGACAAGATACAGCAGTTTAACTGGCAAGAATAACAGTATACATGTGAATTAATCCGTGCAGTGCCAAACAACTTTGCATGGTTTCGAGAAGAGTGGGTCTTTATATCAGTATACGACGCAGACCAAGAACTAGCCTATTAGTGGCTCTCGGGTTAAGACCATGATCTATGCTTTTTACCATCGGCTCTTTATACTTTCTTGGAACGAAAGTCAGGCGCGATGCACTACTTGACATATACTCACCCGCGTTTGAGCTAATCTTTACCGGGCATAATTGATTAAGGTTATGGATCTGTTATAATAACCTGGCTAATTGAGTATCAAAAGATTGAGTTGGCCGCAGGTAATCAAGCTTGCACCCGGCATGTCAATATGTTATTTATTGTTACAAGCGGTCAGTTCGGCCCATAGTCAAATTTGAGTTCAGAACCCCTATATTTATCTCAGATTTATGGATGAACAGAGCGTGAAAGAATTATAATTTCTTATCGAACTGGCCGTGTAGTGTATCGACCGGAATGGCACATTGAGATATCACTCAATAAACTCAGATTGAGATTATATTATGATACAGGAACCTAGAATGTCACCGATACATGCAATTCAATTCAATTCAATTTTATTCTGGTCATCATATAATGATATTTCAGATTATATTATCCGAAACAGATACATAATATATATGCATGTACATGCGTTATAATATATCTAATATATATTTTGGGACTTCTGTTTGTCCGTTTGTTTGTTGTTTGTCTGTTAGCTATGGCCGGGAAAACTGCCGTGCGGATTTAGCCAAAACTTCCTATCTAAGGGTAAAATCGCAGATGGAATGCCATCGCACCGCTTCTGAGAACGTCAGAGCACTCATTCTCCAATCCCCCGCCACAGCAATGGGTAGTTTATGGGTTAATCGCGTGATAGTTAAAGGGCGTTCGTATCCACAGTGTCGTTGATAAAGAGCGTTTAGACAGTGTTAAACCGTTACATAGGAAATATGCATGCATTTCCATTACAAAGAACTCGCTTCTATGAATCTTCCCAAGGCGGGCAATATTGTTAATAAATGCGTTTATGTCTCTTCGATAATTGCCTAATACAATTAAAGCGTGGCGTCTGTCCATTTTCCCATGATAAATCGAATTATACGACCACCGGGTTCCACCCCTGGTCAAGTGGTCCTGCAGAAATGCTATGATGTTGGTGTGTCCTGCTGTTTTGCTATGATGCGGTTAGTACAAAGCGATGCTGGTGACCGCGTGATATTTAAAAACTCACATCGAGAGTTTAGACGTAATTTGAGTAATTTAAAATGGCGTATTGTTGATTCAACTGGTGCAATCGTCTGCTGGAATGCTTCTGCAATCACACTAAAGTTTTGTTTTGGCTTAAATAGGAAATAAATAGGTCATTTTAATCCAAAGTGTGACATTCCTGTTATTTCGCCATTTATATCCAATAATAGGAATAATTTATAAACATGACATGTATAGAGAGGTACAAACAAGCCACCTAATGCGCACGAGTGTAGACCATAAACGATATCTGATCCTACGGAGGATAACATAGTTTTTGATATGCGATCTTTATCTGTTTTTAGTGATTTTTTAACAGTTTCAAAGGATCTATATCAGATAGTGCATATCAACTGATCCTTAAAGGGGTACTGTACCCCAATTTCAATAAATTCCCGGTGACAATAGCGATCTAATATGAATATTATATTATAAAATAACTAATTCGAGTCGACGATGTCTACTGAAAAAGTTCCGGTTAACAGGCTATCGTAAAAGTAACATTTAATTATTTAATATAAAATAATTTAAAATAAAATGGAGAATTATGCCATTACGAGTTACCGTTCTTGAAATCGCATCTGTTGCGTGTCCTTTATCGACGGCCGTTCGCGAACATTATTGAGTTGCAAACAAAACATGTTACCTGCAAAAGGAAGGCCCGTTATAACCGATTCGGAAAAAGGAGAAAGAAACAAGAGTCATAAAGCGTCAAGTATTGTTATAGGGAGTGAGATTGTTCGATGGAAGAGATTGAAGGCATCTATCGAAACTGTGAGCAATGAACTTCCGGTTCTTCCTGCGACCTGCGTCTTCTCCGGTGAAGGTCAAACCATGGCGCGTAGTTTGAAATCGTAATATTTTTGTTTTCAAGATCAATATTTTCTTCGCTAAATGAGGTTTATACGAAACTCATATAACACGAACACAATCTTACTTGAAAGTTATTTCAATGGGAGTAAATACAAAAAATTGCCTATCTCTGTGTACAGTACCCCTTTAAAAGACGCCATTTTTATTATAGATTATGAGCTCCCGCTTCGAAATCTGTTGGTCATATTAAATCGAATTCTCTACTCTCCCAATACCACAGAGACGTCAGATTTATTTTGTTTTGAATAAATCGACCAAAATCAATTATCAACTCATTCTCTTTGTTGACATTTTTTATTTTTCCCCCAAAATACCTTCAGTTTAGCAACAATATTATGATCATATATTTGATCCGCTTCCTGGTTCGAAAGATTTAACATAACAACGCAAGTTGGTATGGACGCCATATACGATGAAAACATTCATTTAAAATTCAATAAAATATACTGTAGTAAATAAATCGCAAATATAACACGAAAACTCGGACGAGTTATTATGAATTTATACTAATTGCACAAGCTTGAAACTTATAATACATTTCCATCGATAGACAAACATGTCAAAATCTTTATATTATAATATAAACTTTTAACTGCAAGTGCAATTTGCAAATCTGAGAGTGAGATTCTGATGATTACTTATTTACTAGGACTATAATAAAACCTATAGGCCTAGTAAATATAAGTAATCAAATAGTTATTCCTAATTTCCTATGAATCTGAGTCAACGTTCAACCTATGTCATTTTATGGCATTTCAGCATTGCCATTGGGAATATCTCTGACCACCGGTGACATATAACAAAATTAACAATAACATTAACAGCCAGTGATTGAGTGAATATCATTGGAATTTGAACTGTAGTTTAGGCCAAAATATATATAAATACCCGTGTTTCTGGTGACATGCAAGAAAAAAATAGGGGTGGGTGGTGGCTTTTCATTTTATTTTTTTATTTTTCTCAAACTAAATATGAATACCGGTACTGGCTTTACCACCAGACTGTTTCTCGTTGTTTTTAATGTAGGCCTACTATAAAATAATAAAACTAAGTATATTATAATAAGTGTAATTTATTGTTTTATTGAATAAAACATGAAAATGAAAAAAAAAATTTACATGGAAAATAAAATCAGATGTGTACTAATTTTGCAAAATCAATAAAATTAAAATGGTCGGGCGGGTCACCAGAAACACGTGTCTTTTTTATTTTGGCCTTAGTAGTTTATAATAATTCATATTCTAGATCTCGTGCATTGTAACAGGTTAGATACCATATTTATTAATAACCATTTCTTACTAAAGCATCATTGATGAGTAGTTAACCCACAGGAAATATTAAGATAATAGTTCACCAAAATACCTTACATTTCCTCAATACTGTATAAATCAATAGGGCTCCTAGTTCAATCATCTGCGAAAGCGGTCATGTTGACCTATAGGGCTCCTTGTGCACTTCTATTTATCCGTTGTCTGCTTTATCACATTAATACCTCTCCAAATCAATAATAGACCATTCCTACGTACCCATTTAATATATTAAGGGTTAAACAACTGAATGGTGATTGTGAAAATTTCCTACATAGTCATGGGTCCTGGAGAAAAAAAATCTATCCACTCAATGTCAAATGCCATCACTTGGCAGACAAGCAGCCCACTATAGGCCATCACCCCACCCCCATTATTTCTCCGGGAATAAAATGGGGATGAACCAATTTCCCCCCACTATTGTATTATTAAATAATTGTTCAGGTACATTGTAATTATAAATTGGCCCTTCCATTATATTTAAATAAAACAAAATAAAATAAGATGGCATAATCAATTACAATATGGTAGGCCTACCTCAGACTTTGCTTCAGACTAAGGTCAATTAATATGGGAGGCCCTTTTCACATTGATTATTTATTTACAGCTCAAATATTTTCCCTTAAGCGCAAATATTAACGCTTAAGCGCAAATAACCTCTATCATTTGCGCTTAAGCGCAAATAAAAAATTAATATGCATTGATCTCCCCTGAATTAATTTTTAAATGGCACAGGCCTAAACACATCACTAAAGTTTATATAGCCCCACCATATGAGGGAAACAATCCCCCAGTAACCACAAGATCCCTTTTATGACCATGGGAATGCTATAGATCTGTGCAAGATGTCTCTTTTATAAAATATACTATATCTCTGGGATGCTGATATTATGAAAATAGGGCTTTTTCTCCTATTTCAAGTCAATAAGTACACCATATGAGGGAAGCAAACCCCCAGTAACCCCTAATTCCCTATTTATGGCCATGGAAATGGTATATATCTGTGCAGGAGATGTCCCTTTAATAAAATATACTTGAGCTCTGGGAGTGAGGCACCAATTCTTGGGACACAGATGCTGATATACATATGGATATTTTTCTTCTTCAACTTTCCAGTCTGTATGGGGCTACTACTATGGGCCCATGATAATATAATATGAGATGGACTCAATCATTCACATCAGAGGGATGTTAGGGAGCGTTAGGTATTTGCGCGATGGACACATATTTGCGCTTAAGCGCAAATGATGCTTAAGCGCAAATGATTTACGCTTAAGCGCAAATAATTAATAAATGTGAAAAGGGCCTCCCATAAATTAAAGCACATATCATATTATGTACTCATCCTCCATTGTTGAATGGACAGAACAGTTTCTATGTTTGTAAATAATGTGAAAACAAGTAAATATTTGCAAGAATCAGAAGAAAAAAATTGGGGGGGGCATAGCTCTGAAGGGGGGTACTAGTAGGCCTATATATTGACGAACACTTGATCTGTTTCTATTTTAAATGTCAATATCTCAGAATTTGAGAACAATTGAACAGGAGCTGTTCATTTTATTTAAAACAGCAGGCCTACGCAGTCTGAGCATCCCATAATTTCATATCGGTTCAATAGTCATGAATTGGTGAAAAATTAACATTTTATAATAATTTTTTGTTTTAATTCTCCTTACCGAACTGGGAACAAATGGCAGTTTGCATGGCAAACCAACATGCTTCCAGAAAAAGTTTTCATTTGATACTAAATATGCAGGCTCTGAACCATCCAGCCATTCGACCCTTTGTGATAATTTTTATAAAAATAAAAGGTCGTTAGACCTCATGTCCGCCTCTAAGCGTCGGCTTGATACGACCGTTGTTTGCGCATAAAAATTGGCATGGCGGAACACGAAATCGAATTTGATCTGTCTTTTGTGCTAGTAAACCTACATACCAAATTTAATTTCATTCAGTACACATTTACTAAAGTTATCATCCGGAAACCTCAAATTGGCAAAAATTCTAAGTAAAAAAGGGACATAACTCTGGTGAAAATTGGCGGGGCGGAACCCGAATTCGAACTTGAACTGTGTTTTGCTGGGAGAAAGACACATACAAAATTTGGTTTAAATCTGATTAACTCTACTAAGTTATCATCCGGACACCAACTTTTGGGGTTTTATATGTCGGGTCGGCGGACAAAAAAGGGCCATAACAATCCAAAATCAAGTTATCATCCGGAAACCAAAAAACAGAAGAAAAACTGAATTTTCTATGTCGAAAAAGGGGCATAACTCTGCCAAAAATGGTCGGGCAGAACCCAAGTTCGAAATTGACCTGTGTTTTGCTGGGAGAAAGTAACATACCAAATTTGGTTTGAATACGATTAACTCCACTAAAGTTATCATCCGGAAACCAACTTTCAGGGGTTTTCTAAGTAAAAAAGGGGCATAACTCTGGTGAAAATTGGCGGACGGAACCAGAATTTGAACTTGACCTGTCTTTTCTGCTAGTAAACCCACATACCAAATTTAATTTAATTTGGTTCACTGTAACTAAAGTTATCATCCGGAAACCTCGGACAGACGCACGGACGTGCGGATTATAATAGTCCTCCGAACCCTTTGGCGGACAATAATTTTGAGGATTTGGCAGGCACCACCTGACAGAGAGGTCATCATCATGAATGTAGGACTATTATTAATAGGAACATTTATGTGATAATATAAATTTGGAAATAATTTAATTTTGTTCAATCTCATAATTTTTTGGATCTTCTAGGTCTAGATTTGGTGTAGCCAAGTTAACATTTTGGTCAGAACACAGTACACAGTTGGTCAGAACACAGTACACAGTGCCATCAGGGATGTGGCTAGAGGGGGTGGGGGTGTGGGGGGTGTTTCACCCCCCCCCCCCCAGCAGAGAGCTATATTTTCAATAGTTGGAAATTTCATACCTGCCACAACGAAATTTCACACCAACAATAGGTTGAAAATGTTCTTGTAGTTTGATTATAAAACAATTTATTGGGGGAATTTATTGTTTTTCGACCAATATTTGCATATGTTCCTATTTTTGGTCAAAAAATTTGACAGAAATGGTCATCAGTTGGAAATTTTCCAACCTTAGGGGGGTGACAGGTTGGAAATTTCCAACACTTGGAAAGCTTGTGTCCTGGTCTCTCCCCCGTGGCCAGTCAAAAACTTCTAGTTAATTTAAGAAAACAATATTGTCATACAATTGGTCAACATTGTCATTGGAATTGTCATCAGTTGGAAAATTTCCAACCTAAGTGGGGGTGTAGGGTTTGAAATTTCGAACAGTAGGAAGGCTTGAGGCTAGTCTAGATGTTAGGATTTTGCGATTTTCTTGTTCAGATTTCAAAATTTTCGCACACCGGGCCGAACCATGGTCGGCCCGGTGTGTCATTGCCCCATTCACATGGCCAATACAAAACTGCTAATTAGTTTAGCAAAACAATATTTTACTACATTTGGTCAAACTTGTAGACATAAATGGTCATCAGTTGAAGAATTTTCCAACCTGAGGGGGAGTATGAGGTTTGAAATTTCCAACACTAGGAAAGCTTCAGTTGAGGCCAGTCTTGATGCTAGGATTTGCGATTTTCTTGTATAGTTTTCAAAATTTTCTCACACCGGGCCGAACAACCATGGTCGACCCGGTGTTTCCTGGTCTGTTGTCGGTAGCTGTGTGCATTTGTCTGGAATTAGATCACTAGTTGCAAAAAGTTGTGTCGATACGATTCCGACTCAAGGGGGGGGGGGGTGCAAATGGAATTATGCAAAAAGTTGTGTCGGTGTGATTCCGACTCAAGGGGGGGGGGGGTGCAAATGGAATTATGCAAAAAGTTGTGTGGTGTGATTGCGACTCAAGGGGGGGGGGGGGGTGCAGTTGGAAATTCCCAAGGTGGACACCCCCCCCCCAGCGGAGACACTCTAGCCACATCCCTGAGTGCCATATATATGCGGAACTGGTAAAAGTGTTAACCAGTTGACAATATAGCAGCTGACAGCATAAGAGTAACAATTATATATTTTTGACAGTAATTGAGTTAAAATTGATCTATTAGATGTCTTATAGCTTATTTTCTATTAAATATTAATTATTAAATATAGGCCTGTAATGTATTTAAGTTTTTCACACCAAAATTTGAATACTTCCCTACTTTTAGACTGAAATGGCCATCAGATGAACAATTAGGGTGTTATGTTGGAAATGTTCAAGTTAGAAAGTTGAAAATTACATTTTCACATTTGCCCACTGACATGAAGGCCATGCATCACCGAAACGTTTGAAATTCTTACTGAAGCTTTAATCCAGTAAACATGTGTTCGCTGATAGTCTTAACAACCTAGCCCAAAGTGAGGCTAGTGGTTGCAGGAATAATTAAGTGACCAATACAATTTGTATATGACCTCAGTACATGACTTTATTCAAACAGTGACAGCAAGCATCTAAATTACAGCAATGGTACATTGAGAATTGGAAAGTATGCGAAGTTTAGAGCTACATTAACACTTCCATGACAGGAGCTTCCTGAAATTTTGCGAAAACATTGTGCCAATGCATTCTCTTATTTGTGCGAGTCTCCCATAGGGAGCCTCGCATATATAAGAGCATACATTGGCCTAACAATATTTTCCTTGACCTTATAAGTCAGTGCATTCTTTTATATATGGAAGACTCGCATATATAAGAGAATTCACTCACACAGTATCTTTAATGCTGCACCAGCACAGCTCCTGTCATGAAAGGTTTAAGATAGCGATTGAATGCTGAAAATCCAGTTCACTCCAAAGAGCGACCCCCTCATCATCTAATCTCTTGAACCCTATATATCTCAATCGCTTGAGTCATTAATTCAAAAGGATTTTGTATTATTAAAGATGCAGGAATGTATCTGAAAATTAATTATGCTGATGCCAAACTGGGCAGGGGATGAATAATTAGTATTGTGCAAGCAGACTGTCCAACCACAAGAGAGAGAGAGAGAGAGAGAGAGAGAGAGAGAGAGAGAGAGAGAGAGAGAGAGAGAGAGAGAGAGAGAGAGAGAGAGAGAGAGAGATAATGTTTATTCCTCCAACACATGAAGATAATATATACATGAGTGAGTTGCACCGTCAATGACATGACCAGTGCTGTACAAACAATAATTATATACAGAAAGAGTGCACATGAATGTTATATGCTATTAATCATACATGGATGTGTCAATTAAGCACAAAATACATATAAATGTGAGGCAGTCCATGAAAAGAATTTCCTCGTCACATAATTGCGTCATAATTGGGTGACTGGTGCCACCGGCTGCATATGCGAAAAACGCTTCTGGTGTGAGATTGTCTAGCAATGTGTATACTTGCACTCCGTGTTTGTTTAGAATTTTGTGCCAGAAGGCGTTTCTCAGTTCTTGAATGTGAGGGGAGAAGCAGTGAAGGAACATATGTGACATCAGGTATGAATACGAGGAGTGACAGTGTTTGCACACTGCAGCGTTGTCATATGTAGTTTTGGAGAGGATGTTTGCCATGCAAAGAGATTTCGCCAATATTTTGGGTTTTTCTCTAGCGATCAACCAACCTCTCCATACTGAGTTTGGACAAGGCTTTACCGTGCGGAAAAAAGTCAGATGTGCATTCGTTAAGTTGGCAGTAGCTGTTGCGTTAGGGGTATTAATATTCAAGTTCAAGTTCACGAGCCTTCCAGTGGCTTTGCAATGGAAACATTCCGCTATTTACAAAGGTAGTGAGATATTGGTATAGATTATACCTATGTAAAATTGGAAATATATCCCTTGCGAAGCCTATCAACGGCCGGTTAAACATGAGATGACCATACACATTGAACAGAAATATTTTTAGTGCTTCAGCATGACCGTTCGGCAAGTTTATGAGCGAACCCATGAATAACAATTTTCTCTTATCTATTTCAACTCGAAGAGGCGATAGTCCGAGGAGTGATAGGGATAGCTCGGTACTCGTTCTCTTTGGTAGGCCCTGAATAATTTTGACACACATACGATATGACCGTTCGAGAAGTAGGTAGTGTGCTTCACTGAGACCGTACCACATTTCACAGCCATACAATGCCTTCGGTATAACAACAAGTTTAAACTAGAGGGGTAAAATTCTGGCCTGCAGAATTTTGATACTTCCATATAAATTCCCCATCCCCGATCACCATCCATAATTCAATCCTCCACCCACCGCTATTCAATCCTTACCCATAAACCGCTTCATACCCCTGATATTTCAATAAGAACAACCTTAGTCGTAGCCGATCCATAATCACAACCCTTTCCATAGACATATCTACAGCACTTAACTCTAACCCAATAAAATACCCTGAACATATTCATTACCCTCCTGCAAACCATATCCATAGCTACACATTGACCTTACCATAACCCTTTCGATAAGCCTAGTCATACGTATACACGTACCCAAAACCAAATCCTTTGTAAAACAGACACCGTCACAATTTTGACATTCACAATATCCACAACTGTAACCCAATTTATAAACCACATCATGTCCATAACATTAACATTAAACATAACCCCGATCTACACATATATATAATCCTATACTTAATGTATTATATAGTCATCAGGGTATAAAATATTAAATATGAGTCGAAGAATTCTGACCAGAAATTATTCTATTGATTAATATTTATTTCATTTCGAATATCTACTGGTCTAAAAATGTGTGGTTGTTCAGCTAACGAACAATAGTGGTTACTGTTACCAGTGACCAGGTCTGTTCTAAAAATAAATCAATAACTTGTCCCAATTAAACATCTCATTTCATAATGAAATATTTTAAATAAATTCAATATGAGCTGATAGAAGTCTTTCCGGACAAGGGTCTTTAATTCATATTATCATTTTGTATCCACAAAACTATTTCAAACTTGTTATTTAAAGAGTTAGTCATATTGTTAACCCTTCAAATTAAATTAACTGTATACTGTCATCCGGGAGTATTTTTCTACATGATAAGTGAATGCATGTAATATCTATCGGGCACTTAATCTTGATTAACTCATTGGGCATTCATTTGAAAAGTTAAACAAATTCACCGAATTTCCACGTGGATAGTACCGACCACATCCAATTTGTTTTATCTCAATTTCTCCATTTTGTTCTTTGCTAGTTTAACTTGAAGTTGCCAAAAGCCTCGACCAACCGATGCGTGTTCTCCGTTAGAACGGATGGCTTTTATACCACAGTCAAACTTTCAGGATTTATCTATTGTATACTGATGCAGATGCTCATACATTTCACTCACTCCTTCATTATCCTGCCTGAATTTAGACTTTTGCCATATATCGATGTAGGCTGTGTTCCTATGCATGTAGTATGTATTTCGCTATATATCGTCGCCACGAGTGAATCATTTGCTCTAAAACTTAAGAAATCGCACCAGTGTTGGGCGTTGGTATCCCTTATCACAACCACACGTCAACAAAATTTTATATCCATATTTGATTATTCCAAGTATTTTTAGACTTTTGGTTTTTATTGGAATTTGCCAATATGTACCCACCTGAACACGAGCTGTCCGTTAGTCAGGTTGCTCTGTGAGTAGAGGGGTCAAACTTTGGGATATTAACAAAAATATATCGATGTACCTGCTCCTGCATTACCTCACTCCTTCATTAACCCTTTCGGATTTGGCGAGAAAAATAGCTTAGTGATACAGCACTTAAATATACGTGTTAACATTATAAAGCCTCGCCACGGTAAACCTTCTACCTTAGGGCAAATTAAGCAGATATCGATAAGTTGCGTTTGGATACTATCTATCATATCCACTATTCAAAAAAAATTTATATCGATGTTTGATTTTTAGACAATTCCCCCCCCCCCCCCTTTGATTTTCGTTGGAAATTGCAAAAAGTCTGAACTCACCGGAAGCTAGCACGCTGTTTGATAGTTTACTGTTACAGTAGAGCTGTCAAACTTTGGGGGGCTACCTACGGGATAATGCAGTACCTGCTCCTACATTAAACTTGCTCATCAATTAGCCCGTTGGATTTGGCGCCAAAAATAAGTCATTTTTATTGTCGATGTCGTAGATCGGTAACGGTTTGGGAAAAAAACTTAAAAATGGTATATTCCGGTGCGAATCACTCTTCCCATTCGGAAAATGCAATAAAAATATTATACCGCTGGACATACTAGAAATTCCCCATCGAATGACACCAAACACGTGACGATTGGTTGAAGGAATTTAAATTCATAGTGCATTTTCTGTAAACTTGAAAAAAAGGAAGTGGCCACAATTTCTACATTTGACAACCGATTCACAAAATTCACTCATAATGGCCCTCAGTACATATTATAGATACTTCACAACAATTTTGGTTCAAATCGGAGACAACAAAAAAATGACCAATTTTGACCCCATCCCTAGTGCGGACAAATTTCACTCAATCTTGGTCAAAATTTTACCAACTCGTGTTCTCTCTATGTATAACACGCTCACATAAACCAAATCCAGTTTATGTGCGTCGTCTAGGAGGAGATAGAGTGACAAGCACTTTCTCCTCAATTGATGTATGAATACAATATTCGATGGTCTGTAACTTGGACATTTCTCAACCGATTTACAAAATTCTTTCAGGAGGATCATTAGTACGTCCTATAGATACACGACAGTAAAAATAGTTGAAATCATCGCAAAAAAAATTTTGCGAAAATTTTGCCCCCACCCAAACCCCAAAAAATAAGGCCGTCCCTGTTCAAAACTTTTTTTCGTATCAAGTTTCTAATGATTAACCGCATAGAAGCTCTCAAATCTGGATATCTTGCATGCCATAGCCAGACACAGGATATGAAATAAATCGAGTTTTGCTAACCATGGGCGACAACTCTGTGGCGAAAGCGCGGACATAAATTGTAATGCATTCACCCAATATGGCATACTGAGTTGTACATATGGTCCAAATTTGGTGTCTCTGCTGCTCATATTTTTCGAGATACAGAAACCCCATTTGTTCACAAAGGGGAGATAACTCTGAAAATCAAGCTTGGACAATATTCTATATATTCTATTCAGTTAGAATTAGTATATGTGTATATACGTACGAAATTCCAGATCTCTATATATTGTACTTCCAGAGATAAATGAGTTACAAAATTGCTAAGAATAATAATAATGGAAAAAAATAATAAATTGAATAACAATATACTTCCATATTAAAATATGGAAGTATAATAAAGTAATAACAGTTGAAGGTGTGAGGTACTTGGTAACTGGTGACCTGCAAGCAGCGAAAAATGTTCGCCTCATCATTTCGCATGCCCTGTCAATATTCTTTGAGCGATTTGAACGATTATTTTGGGGAATGCCCAAATGAATAACGGTTTCAGCCTCCTTTAAAGGGTGTGGTCCCAAAAACCATTTTGACACATCAGTTTTTACATTAGAGCTTTTGCCTGTATTGCTGTCACAAAAGACGACTATTTTGGTGTTGAATGGGGTGACCATGAATAACTCTCTCAAACAAATCGCCACTGTATTGAGTGTTTTCCTTATCACACACTGATAAAGTGTTGTATATAAACAAATGCTCGGCTCACACGAATTGTGTTTTGTGGATAATATTGCATTGATACTATCATTATACTATACTATTATTAGTATATTCTTGAGAAAATTAATAATTTGGTAACTTTATTTCTAAGTTATAACCCACAATGAAGGCCATCTCTGCTTTTAAACAAACATGAAGTCAGTAAATGTTTTCTGAACAAAGATCAATAGTAGATTTATGTACAAAATGTATGTTTTACATGTAGCATGAAGTTATGATATGATTATCTAACCAAGATACATATGAATGGATAATTCCATAGCCAGTCTTAGGGGTGGGGCATAGCAGCCGTAAACTGGAGGTGTGACTGAGCCAATGGGACTAAGGATACCCCCCCCCCCCCCCCCTCAGTAAACATTTAATTAAAATAATAAAATAACAGATTCCCATTGCAGGTGGACAACCCTAACCCCCTAACACTAATCCTAAATATATTGACCGAAAAATGTAGGAATAAAAGCTGAACAAAATTATGCATGTAGCGAAAGTTGAAAAACGGGAATAACTCCACACAAAAAAGTCGTACAGACGTCATAATCGCAGACGAACAAGTTCCCATGGTACTAAATAAATTAAATAACAAGCCATATTTCCGACTAAATCCTGAAAAGTTACCCATAATTCTGCTGTGGTTATGGGGTTGATTAATTAGGGCATTACTGTACAACCCAGGCCATCCATGCCTTTAATTGATTTTTCAGCCCGTGCTTATGCTGGTTTACACACACAAACAAAAACTTACTCTGTTCTCGGCTTTAATGTATACAAATTAACAAATGTCACCAATATGAAGGACATTGTTATCGCAAATCCAGGACATTATGATTTGACAACAAAAATATTGTTTGAAAATACATGCAGCTGATTTAACACAGAATGTATGCACGGATATGTAAATTAGGATGAACAAAGATGGCATCATAATTTAAATGCAGCAAATGACCACCTCACTTGCTGATTGGTAGAATATATCTGAGTACTCATTATTATTTGTTTGGCATGTAATTTTGTCCAAATGGGTCCAACACGCAGTGAAATTGTTGCAGAAATTCGCTCCAAGAAAGAGCGCTACTTTTTCTCGTAAAAAATAGAATGGCCGACTGAAGCCGTTTTATCGTTTCAACTAAGCCTGTTCTTATCAGCACTTCGTCAACAAAATACGAATATACACCATGTATCAGAAGACGTATCAAATGTGATTTTTTAAGGGCTTTGCGCTCTTCATATGTTATAATTCGCACTTATTTTTTTATTTCAGTTGTGACTAAAGGCCCAGACGCCGGAAGCCGGTGTCCGGCGATTACAAGCCAAGTTACAATATAGATTAACTGGGTTGAACGCATTAATATGTCAATAGTGAGACTATTCGAAAGAATATTCAAATCAAATAGTGTTTATAGACTTAAAAACTTATGTGTCCGCCGGTCATACGCGGTGGAGGTTCTCATATATTATCTGCCGGTCATACGCGGGGGAGGTTCTCATATGAACATATTATCTGCCGGTCATACGCAGGGGAGGTTCTCATATGAACATATTTTCCGCCGGTCATACGCGGTGGAGGTTCTCATATTATCCGCGGTAATCTGTGGGGGAGGTTCTCATATTATCCTCGGGTCACACAGGGAAGGTTCTCATATGAACATATTATCCGCTGGTCATATGCGGTGGAGGTTCATATTATTCGCCGGTCATACGCGGGTGAGGTTCTCACATGAGAAGCTCCCCCGTGTATGACCGGCGGGCAATACGAGAACCTCCCTCGCGTATGATCGGCGGATAATATGAACCTCCACCGCGTATGACCGGCGGATAATATGAGAACCTCCCCCACATATGAGAATCTCCCTCGCGTATGACCGGTGAATAATATGAACGCGGTGGAGGTTCTCATATTATCTGCCGGTCATACGCGGGGGAGGTTCTCATATGAACATATTATCCGCTGGTCATACGCGGTGGAGGTTCATATTATCCGCCGGTCATATGCGAGGGAGGTTCTCATATTATCCACCAGTCATACGCGGGTGAGGTTCTCATATGAGAACCTCACCCGTGTTTGACTGGTGTATACTATGATAACCTCCATCGCGTATGACCGGCGAATAATATGAACCTCCACCGCGTATATATGACCAGCGGATAATATGTTTATATGAGAACCTCCCCCGTATGACCGGAGGATAATATGAGAACCTCCCCCGCAGATGACCGCGGATAACATGAGAACCTCCACCGCGTATGAACGGCGGATAATATGTTCATATGAGAACCTCCCCTGCGTATGACCGGCAGATAATATGTTGATATGAGAACCTCCCCCGCATATGACCGGCAAATAATATGAGAACCTCCGCCGTGTATATGACCGGCGGACACATGAGATTTTAAGTCTATAAACACTATTTTATTTGAATATTCTTTCGAACAGTCTCACCATTGACATATTCATGCGTTCAACCTAGTTAATCTATTTTGTAACTTAGCTTGTATAGTCGCCGGACACCGGCATCTGGGCTTTTAGTCACAACTGAAATAAAGTGCGAATTATAACAAATGAAGAGCGCAAATCCCTTAAAAATCACATTTGATACGTCTTCTGATACATGGTGTATTCGTATTTTGTGGATGAAGTGCTGCTAAAACAGGCTTAGTTGGAACGATAAAACGGCTTCAGTCGGCCATTCTATTGTTTACGAGAAAAAGTAGCGCTCTTTCTTGGAGCGAATTTCTACAACAATTTCACTGCGTAGTGGACCTATTTGGACAAAATTACATTCCCTGTGTCTAATCCTACATTTGGATATACTATACGCCCCATTATATGGAATATATCAGCTGAAATCGATCCTGTTATTGTAAACACCGAGTCTATTTTTTGCTGTTTTAATCGGCGCGTGTTTGCGTGTTCGCCATTACAGTATTCGTATTAAAACAGCCCTATTCAACTGCGTCATTTGGTGCCTAATATGTGTTGTTTGCTAGCGTATTCATCGAGAAATCTAAATTATAAACATTGATGTCGACGCATATTTTCGTGTTTCGTGGCTCCTTCGCATGGGTGGGTTAATCGGTCTCTATGTGTGCATAAATCGCAGCTTCGCTCGAAGTAATAGATTGTTGTTGTGCAATAGATGATAAACTTCATTTTAATACCAAGTTTGCTCGTGGACATAGCATTATCGCTGTAAAAATACATTCTACAGCTGTTCTACGGCCTTGATTTCGACAATTTTATGTTAGGTCAGTTGTCGATCGAATAATGCAACTTCTGCTGTCCGGTCAGTGGCGGGGTTAATATGTGTGGATAGTGCGAATGTGGGCCTTTTGTTAGACACCAAAAGTAGCCCTCTACGTGCTGTATTCCTCGAGATATCGGCCGTTCCACGCAATTTGAAATTCTGTTCCACAGATTGTCATTCTATTCCATATTCCATCCCATCCCGCAGATTGCCATGTCTCGCCGTTCGATCGCAGCGACGCCTTTCGTTTCGGCCAATTTGGCCGGTTACTTCATGGCTGCTTTTCATCTGACGTGTGTGTCGGGATAATTGATGTGGAGGATTTATGTAAATGTTAGCCCAAACTACATTTCCAAGTAACGATGGGTTTGTTGTTTATTTTGAGGAATAATACCGCGTCAGATGAATTCAGCCCAAATATGTTAACAGTTGTCGTGTCAAATATTCGGCAGTAGGTTAGCGTTATTTAGTATTTGTGGATGTCCTTTAACATGGGTAAAATAGACTACTGCGCTTGAACGAGCATGTGAATTTGTCGTTTTTAATGTATAGCAACTTGATAATCAATAACAGAGGCATTCTCTGTCAAATAAGGTCGCTCTATTTACGATACCAATTGGGGAACTTTGTAAATTAAATTACGCGTAAACCAGCGTAAACGTATTCCTGCTGCAAATAGAGAAAGTGCCGGAATCGGCGTACTCGCCCCAAGGCTAACTCGCCCCAATCGGCGTGTGCCAACTCGGAATAAAAGGCCAGCTCGGAATAAAAGATGTATACGGCGTGTTAAATGGCGTTTGGTCCGTTGTTTCTCAATGAATATTATTGAAATTTGGTGTATATGTCCGGGCTGGGACATGGAATACAACAACGTTTGAATTGTTTTTAAATTTACAAATTTGTTGATTTTATTCAATTTTTTTTTTCGTTCTGAAACACACTATAAAGTGTATATAATATAATAACGAACACGAGACATACATAATATATAAACTGTTAACAAAAGATATCAAATTCAATACATGACAAAGATGACTCAGTGGAGTTTATAAAGTGAACATAAAAACATTGAGGTAAGAATCGTTTTAAGGAATGCAACTTTAGTTAATGATAATAAACACATAAATTAAAATAACAAACATGAGACATACATGATTTATTTATAAACTGTTAACAAAAGATATCAAACTCAATACATGACAAAGATGACTCAGTGAAGTTTATAAAGTGAACATAACAATATTAAGGTAAGAATCTTTTTAAGCATTACTAAACCGTTTAGCACAGTCCACTTCACTCATCCGATCATCACCAAACTTCATATTTATCTTGATATTGATCTATCAGATGAGAGCTATCAAATATTTTTTTAATTTTATAGGAAAAAATGGTCGCCAGCGGCCATATTGCATTTACGTTATATGTTATCGCGTCATGTCGATATCTAGTATTACTTAGAAATTTCACCTTTCCAGATTCATAATTGCTCCATTGACTGTAACAGATGGAATTATTCCCCTCTTCGGATAGAGTGTCACTGAAACTTTATTTTGTCAGACTGTCTGTATAGTCACTGATTATATATGGCAATAATCTGTAATAAGATGTAGCACTATTTTATTATATATTTACATGCAGTGCTGTTTTTATACAACAATTCTAATCCCCCTAGATCATCATGTGATCGACCATACATCGCGCGAGGACCTGGTTGAATTAAGGGGGGTTTTATGGATAACTTCTGTCCTCAAGCTAGATTATACTTATGACATTTAATGGCATGTTTCTAACGTGGAGGGTTAGATATGCTTGAGACACCACCACTCTTCAATTCACACCAAGTTCTCAGCTGTCATATTCGGATATTAGAACCCATAGCCATGATATATGGTTTATTTTGTGTATACTAGTAATATTGTTATTTTCAGTACCTTTATATACCAGTACAGTACTGTGTATAACAATGCATATAAATTAATCCATGTATACATGTATATTGATTCAACGGATTCAGTGGTTTTGTCCATCAGTCTATCAAATTTGCGGGGAAAACATGGCCACAAGCAGTACACCCTGCTAAATTTCGAATTTGAATCAATTGGCGCACCATGCAGCCAGCTTTTATTGGAGAACTTTTTCACATGTGGATATTTTGGGTCACCGCTAGATGTGAGCCATATTTTGTTCTCAAACTGTCATTGTGAAGACATCACTGCCAGCGGTGATCTTGAATTTTACTATTTTTATGGCTAAATAATTTGGTTGATCCTACAGACGACACACCTTGTCCGATCGTCACCAGATTCCGCAATGCTATTCTGGATAACCAGGGTGAGAGTAATCTAATTTTCCCGAATTTCGTTAAAAAACATTACCACAGGCAGCAATTTGGTATCTTACTGTTTTATCCTCTTTTGCATGACTGAATTGTTTAGCAACTGTACAGACAGATCTCTCATCTGATAGTCACCAAACTTCATATTGATCTTCGGGCTGACAACTAGATGGGAGCTATCGAATGCTTTGAATTTTTTTGGAAAACATTGTCGCCAGCAGTCATCTTCTATTTTGGTTTTTATATACATGTATATCTCTTCATTCGGATAGCCAGTATTACGTAGGTACTTCAACTTTCCGCATTCCTGTCATCATTTGAAATATAAAAATTTACCTGATACATGCACCCTTCAAAATTTGTTTCGTCGTATCTATTCTAATGACCCGTATGGTAATATTGATACAGATATATTTGTCAAACATTTCTTTGTACAATATACAGGTATTTAGTTTGTAACTAAATCTAGAGATATATAATAGTAGCTGGTGGACCCGACTTCGTCCGGGATGTTCCCCTCTGATTTTCGGAGAATTTCGCGATTTAACCTTGAATTGACCATTTTAAAGGTGAACGTCATGTCGGGTCACGATTTGACCCGTCCAAAACACTCCTCGGACAAAAGTCACGACAAAAGTACCCGTCGAAATCCGCCCGGCTTTACCCGATTTGACCTTGAATTGACAATTTAGAATGTCAAGATCAGGTCAGGGTCATGATTTGACCCACCCGAAACACTCCTGGGATAAAAGTAACAGTAGGTATTAAATTTCGTTGAAATACTTCCGTTTTACCAGATTTGACCTTGAATTTATCTTTTTGAATGTCAAAGTCAGGTCGGGATCAAGATTTGACCCGTCCAAAATACTCCCTGGAAATAATTTCCCCTAGGTATCAAATTTCGTCAAATCTGTCCGGCAGTTTTCCCGGCCATAGCAAACAGACAGACAAATGTCCAAAATATATATTAAACTAGCTGATGTACTCGACCTCGTTCGGGCTATATAGGGATTTTTTTGTGATCGCCTCCATCTGGACAGTACCCAGTATATACAGCGTCTAGCCAAACTATTGTTCAATTGGTCCAGAAACATGCCTATATCAGCACGTTCGAGAACATGGTCCCACGTGAAATTGGACCCATCCATATTGCTCCCGGGATCGAAGTAGTCATACACACAAATTTTTAGTTGGATCGGTCAAGGTCCAGAAACATGCCTATGAGCGATGTCAAGTTGACACGTTAAATACCAAATCCGAGTCGGATTAGTCGAGCAGTGTTAGAGTCTATAACACATACACACATGCATTCATGCAACACACATACATACAGACAGGTGTTCCAAAATGTATAATCGATAGCTACAACAATTATATGGTAGATAGTTCACGGCCGACCTGATGCATGCATCTTAGTTTTCTTGTTATAATTGTTACAGAAGTGCAGGTGCGTTATTAGGGTCACAATTGCAACTTCTAGAATCCATTTTATGTTTGTTTTAATTTTTGCCTTTCAATTCTGAGATCAGTTTTATCCTCATTTCAATTTCAACTTTTTAAATATAATATTTAATTCCAACATTAGAGCTTTGTGTATATAGATTTAAAATATTAAAATAAAACTATTAAGTAAGAATTGAAATATAAAGTTAGAGTTAGAATTAAAATATAAGAATTGAAATATTAAGTAAGAATTAAAATATGAAGTTATAATTAAAATATCAAGTTAGAATTAAAATGTTAAGTTAGAATTAAAATATTAAGTAAGAATTAAAAGATTAAGTTAGAGTTCAAATGATAAGTTAGAATTAAAATATAAGAATTAAATATTAAGTTAGAATTAAAAAGTTAAGTTAGAATTAAAATATAAGAATTAAAATGTTAAGTTAGAATTAAAATTTGAAGTTAGGATTGTGACCCTAATAACCCTCCATAGTACTGTGCGCCATTTTCATTAAATTTCCGATGACAACAACGATCTAATATCGATAATATATAGAAACATAAGTAATTTGAGTCGAAGATGTATTCTGTAAACGCTCAGGTTAATACGCTATCTTAAAATTTAATAATTTAAAAGTTAATAATTTTATATAAATTGAATTTATGACTGGAGCCATAAAATGGCGTCAATTAAATTACGAATTTCCGTAATCAAATAAAGTAATTGAGGGATACTGGATTGTTAAACCGATCGCACACACGATCGCTTAAAATATTATGATGATACGAGGAGAACACTCAAGCCACTCACTGACTAACGACGATACAATAACTGAAATGATTATATGGGACTAGTATGCATATAATATAAATTTTATTTGATTCATTTGGTTGAAAACTGTACAAATATTACTCGACAAAGACAATTTGTATTTTTGCATTCCGGTAAATTTGCCATCCGTAACACTACTTCGTACTCAACAGACATTCAAATAATGGAAAAATTGTTACCTTATTCTCCGACTCGGAGACTATAGAAACCAACAACAACATTTTGTGTACAGTATCCCTTTAAAACCACATGGCAGTTTGCGCTCCAAAATACACATTATATTATTCGATTTTTCTCGGTACCGAAATAGGTCGATAAATATCTGAACTACATTTCTACGATATGAGTATTCTGTAAAACAAAAAAACGCATTGAATTAATGACAAATACATCTATGAACACCGTTATTAGCACGGCATGGAGCAGAAAAGAGCGTCCCGTGTTAATCTATTCCTGATATGGTAGAAATAAAGAGCGTTTGTCTGACTCCTGAAAAAATATTGAAAACCGCTGGACAATGGCTGTGACTTTGGCAAGTGTTTTTCAGAGCATAAATTATGAACCGGTATATCAATATTTCGTCTATTTATCGACATATCGTATCCGTCCCTCCAAATTAAGTAGACAAAGGGTATTGGGGATGGTGGCGACTCATTTCATTAAACAAATTTCCCAACTGGTACCTCACACCCGCCCGGGAGGAACATAATCCACTGCAAGGGCCGACCATGTTTGAAATAATATTGTGGACTTTTGTCTGTCTGTTTGTCTGTTAGTTATGGCCGTGAAAACTGCCGGACAGATTTGACGAAATTTGATACCTAGGGGAAATTATTTCCAGGGAGTATTTTGGACGGGTCAAATCTTGACCCCGACCTGACTTTGACATTAAAAAAGATCAATTCAAGGTCAAATCTGGTAAAACGGAAGGATTTCAACGAAATTTGATACCTACCGTTACTTTTGTCCCAGGAGTGTTTTGGATGGGTCAAATCATGACCCCCGACCTGACCTTCAAAATTGTCAATTCAAGGTCAAATCGGATAAAGCCGGACGGATTTCGACGGGTACTTTTTATTTGTCGGGAACTTTTGTCCGGGAAGTGTTTTGGACGGGTCAAATCGTGACCCCGACATGACCTTCACCTTTAAAATGGTCAATTCAAGGTTAAATCGCGCAATTCTCCGAAAATCAGAGGGGAACATCCCGGACACCAGCTAGTATTATATATTTCTAGATTTAGTTACAAACTAAATACCTGTATATTGTACAAAGAAATGTTTGACAAATATATCTATATCAATATTACCATACGGGTCATTAAAATAGATACGACGAAACAAATTTTGAAGGGTGCATGTATCAGGTAAATTTTTATATTTCAAATGATGACAGGAATGCGGAAAGTTGAAGTACCTACGTAATACTGGCTATCCACATGAAGAGATATACATGTATATAAAAACCAAAATAGAAGATGACTGCTGGCGACAATGTTTTCCAAAAAAATTCAAAGCATTCGATAGCTCCCATCTAGTTGTCACCCCGAAGATCAATATGAAGTTTGGTGACTATCAGATGAGGGATAGGTCTGTACAGTTGCTAAACAATTCAGTCATGCAAAGAGTAAGATACCAAATTGCTGCCTGTGGTCATGTTTTTTAACGAAATTCGGAAAAATTAGATTACTCTCACCCTGGTTATCCAGAAGATCATTGTGGAATTTGATGACGATCGGACAAGGGATGTCGTCTGTAGGATCAACCAAATTATTTAGCCATAAAAATAGTCAAATAATAGTGGTGACCCAAAATATCCACATGAGAAAAAGTTCTCAATAAAAGTTGGCTGCAGGGTGTGCCAATTGATTCAAATTTGAAATTTAGCAGGGTGTATTGCTGGTGGACATGTTTTCCCCGCAACTTTGATAGACTGATGGACAAAACCACTGAATCCGTTGAATCAATATACATGTACACATGGATTCATTTATATGCACTGTTATACACAGCACTGGTATATAAAGGTACTGAAAATAACTATATTACTAGTATACACAAAATAAACCATATATCATGGCTATGGGTTCTAATATCCGAACATGGCAGCTGAGAACTTGGTGTGAATTGAAGAGTGGTTGGGTCTCAAGCATATCTACCCCTCCACGTTAGAACATGCCATTAAATGGCATAAGTATAATCTAGCTTGAGGACAGAAGTGATCCATAAAACCCCCCTTAATTCAACCAGGTCCTCACACGCGATGTATGGTCGATCACATGATGATCTAGGGGGGGGGGGTAGAATTGTTGTATAAAAACAGCACTACATGTAAATATAAAATAAAATATTGCTACATCTTATTACAGATTATTGCCACATATAATCAGTGACTATACAGCCAGTCTGACAAAATAAAGTTTCAGTGACACTCTATCCGAAGAGGGGATAATTTAATCTGTTACAGTCAATGGAGCAATTATGAATCTGGAAAGGTGAAATTTCTAAGTAATACTAGATATCGACAAGACGCGATAACATATAACGTAAATGCAATATGGCCGCTGGCGACCATTTTTTCCTATGAAATTCAAAAAATATTTGATAGCTCTCATCTGATAGATCAATATCAAGATAAATATGAAGTTTGGTGATGATCGGATGAGTGAAGTGGACTGTGGTCTGTGCTAAAGGGTTTAGTAATGCTTAAAAAGATTCTTACCTTAATATTTTTATGTTCAGTTTATAAACTTCACTGAGTCATCTTTGTCATGTATTGAATTTGATATCTTTTGTTTACAGTTTATAAATCATGTATGTCTCATGTTTGTTATTTTAATTTATGTGTTTATTATCATTAAAGGTACTCAATCCGAACAGAGGGTCCCCATCTCAACAGATTCCAACAACAACAATCCGATCAGAGGGTCCTATATTACTGTTTCTTTGGCTTTGGGGTTAAAAAATATTTGAATCGAGTCGAGGAACCCATCAAACAAAGCTCAGAGTTATTATATATTGATTTTTGAAATTTGTTATTTACTCGAGATGAGTACTAATAATTGCTTTCAACTGCCGTAATATGCTCGGGATGTGTACACCAAAATCTATTCAAACAGACAAGGATGGATAACTCTAAAATCAAGTGGTAATAATAACGCAATTTTGACTGATTTCTGGGCCAGAAAGTATTCCCGATAATGAAAAATAATAGATTTCTAAAATCGATATCTAACAAATCTGAGCTTTGATGGGTGACTTCCTCGACTCGAATCAAATATTTTTTACCCCCGAAGCCATTGAAATAGTAATTGAGAGGAGTTTTATCGGATTGAGTACCTTTAAATCAAGTTACATTCCTTAAAAAGATTCTTACCTTAATGTTTTTATGTTCACTTTATAAACTTCACTTAGTCATCTTTGTCATGTATTGAATTTGATATCTTTTGTTAGCAGTTTATAAATCATGTATGTCTCATATTTTATGTTTGTATTATCATTAAATATAGTTATCTTTTAAAATAAATGTATTCACGTCCTAAATTATTATTTCACAAAAAAGCTCAAATACCCCAAAACACAATAGTTTAGAGTCGCCAATTAGTTAATCCGATTACCTATAACACTAAGCACATAAGCCGCTTAACCTTTTAAATGGGGCCGACCGTTTACACTTTATAGAATGAAAGAACGAAAAGTTGAATAAAATCAACAAATTTGTGAATTTAAGAACAATTCAAACGTTAATGTTGTCCATGTCATAACCCGGACATATGTACTAAATTTCAGTCTTGTCCATTTATAAACAAAGAAGATAATGCGACATCAAGTCCGCTCACGCTTTTTATTTTGGAGCCGGTCGCATACACTTTATAGTGTGTTTCAGAACGAAAAATATAGAATAAAATCAACAAATTTGTAAATTTAAAAAACAATTCAAACGTTGTTGTATTCCATGTCCCAGCCCGGACATATTCCGCAAATTTCAATAATATTCATTCAGAAACAACGGACCAAACGCTATATAACACCCGTATACAACTTTTACTTCGAGCCGGCCTCGGCCTCGGATACATTTTATAGTGTGTACCGAATTGGCACACGTCGACTGGGGCGAGTTGGCCCTGTGGCGATTATGCCGATTCCGACACCTTCTATAATTTACAGTAGGTACCCGTTTACGCGTAGTTTAATTTAGAAAGTTCAGCAATTAATATCGTAAATAGAGCGACTGTATTTGACAGAGAATGCCTCTGTTACTGATTATTAAGTTGCTGTACATTAAAAACGACAAATGCACATGCTCGTTCAAGCGCAGTAGTCTATTTTCGCCATATTAAAGGACATCCACAAATACCAAATAACGCTAACCTACTGCAAATGTTTTACACGAAAACTGTTAACATATTTGGGCTGAATTCATCTGATGCGGTATTATTCCTCGAAATAAATAACAAAACTGTCGTTACTTCAAATGTAGCCGAAATGTAATTTGGGCTAACATTTACACAAATGCTGCGTCTGTTTTTCCTTGGGCGAAATGAACTGCACTGTTGAAAAAGTTCTATTTTCACAAACGTTCTTGGTAACGAAAAACAGCAAAATTTTACATATTTTTCATGCCATAAAAGTATAGTAAATGGGATTACAATTTCCAACTAATTAACTGTTTTAATTGGTGTGTCAGAATAATCGCTGTACCAAACTTCAAAATAGAAATTCCAGATAAATTTTGAGACATTCTATTTTTAAATATTAGGAAATTTTGGCAAAATATGCATCTGACCCTTAATCAAAGTAGGTATACACGCCGGCGGCGTGACGCCGCTTTCACTTTTTATTGTGTTTCAGAAAAAATTCTATAAAATCAACAAAATGAATACTTTGACAAATTAAAACTGTAATTAAAAATGTGTACATATTCCTCAGTTCAGTACAGACATGTATTCCAAATCCATGCACATTCATTGAGAAACGAATGCATTAATCCGTACGTCACACTATAGCACGGGTAGTTAAATTGTTGACTCAATAACACCTCACTCGATTTCCGGTTGTAGTGGCACACCGTGTAATCGATATGGGCCGGATCGGCGTAAAATCTGCTATGCGGCGGTTCTAGCTTAACCAGGGCTTACCTGACGCCAAGCATACACTTTAGGAACAAGACGGCTGTCAATCAAGACTAGTTCTAGCTCTGCTTCCCGGCATTTAATCCAACCCAAAGTCTACATGGCGGATAGTATTCGAAAAGTAACTGAATAAGTATTATGTTTAATAATAATTTTACTTTTTTATCAAGTAGAATGGTATTTAATGAAGATATGGAACTCGATACCAATTATGTGAAACAGTAGTTAGTTGGCGAAAAGTTGAACAGAAAATTATATCCTTGAATAAAACGGCAAAATATATGCCAAAAACGCGGTCGGTATTCGCGTAAAAATAATTGTATGCCCGGATATTGGTACATAAGTGTGGTTATTGTGGTGAATCTAATACTCGTTCAGCATGTCCAACACAATTCTGCCTATAAAACATATTATAAACCGTAGTTTTCCAATATTTGTTCCTCGTTATTGGCAAAAATTGACAACGCCCAGATCGGGGTTTGACAACGCTGCCAACGCTGTGAATTGAAACTTTATATTTATAATCTGTCCAATTTCGTGTTCAGGACAGGTAAGTGTATTTGTTTTTGCCTGTATATTCTAACCCCATTGCCCAATCTCATCACATACCTATCCAAATACTAGTAACCGAACCACATAATGCTGTAATTGATAAATTAATGTTCGCATTTAATATAATAATTATTTTAAATTTTTTATCCCATGTGTATCAAGGATAATTTCCCCATACTCCACAACAATGTTCTTCCAGTATGCTGTACACATCCTTGTATATTAGCCATATAATAATGGAACATGTGGTGTCGCTAACATGTTGCTAAACACGATTCTTATAATTGAGGCCCGCAAATGAAGAGAATTTCCATTAAAATAAAATTCCCACTGCATCCTGACTGCTTTGCCGATCGTTCTACCGTACACACCCAGTTAACAAGAAAACCATAGTCAGAAATGGTAACGCCACCAAGATCGTATTATTAGCCATAAATATAAATCATAATATAAAATATATTGGTTACATGAATGGACCGCCTCAGAATTCCGTTAAGATAAGTAATTCTTCAAATTATTACAATGAACTACGGCTTATAAATTACTGCAGGTTTCTCATTCGCCACACCAGAATGCTTCTAAATGCGGATCAAAGCTAAGAGTGCGTGGCACAGCCATTGTTCATAGACATTTTACAGATAGCGAGAATGATGCATGCTGGGAACGAAAGCATCCACAGCAAAGCCATGTGCTTACGGAGGCATGCGTTTATTATAGGGGATTTATGGTGGGCCTATAAAACTAATTATAACTTTGTTATCTGTCATAGTTTATGCGTGAAATTTTAAACATATATACCTGGACATCTACCCCTTCCAGAATGTTGAAAAACATTTTCAGTTGCTCATCGTATTTTTATAGACGAAATAGTCCGAAATTCCAGAAAATTGCGCTAACTGCTCAATGTTTTAATGTGTTACAAAACGTCTGATAAAAATAGTTCTATCGGGAATATTCACACCATTTTTTTTCAGAGAACATAGTGTAAATATAGTCCTATCGGGATATCGTAAAGGAGATTAATTAAACCCCTCAGACTGCCGAAACTGACGACATTAAATTCGCTTTTTCGTGTCCCGCGGAAATGAAACTTGTCTGTCCATTGATGACGTTATTTATTTGACATAGTATTTTTTTCTTCTGTTGTATTTGAACACTTGTTGCACGCGCAGGCTGCACGATCATAATAACTTCAACCGATAAGCGCCGACTGATACCCGCGCAACAGTTTGTCTCAAATAAATTGTTATCAAAACGCAGGTTTATGGCCGCGGACATAAGCCGATTAAGTGTAATGTAATTTATCCATGAACTTGACTGAAAAATTGTGATTCTATCACCATTAGCCACGAAAATGGGACCTCTAAACAGGCAAGTTTGATTTTCGGCGGACACGAACAAGCGAATTTATTGTCGGCAGTTTCGGCAGTCTGAGGGTTAATTAATCCCGAATTAAACGGAACTACTTTACGATAGTCCGATAGGACTATGTTTACTCTATGCATGTTCTCTGAAAAAATAGTGTGAATATTCCCGATAGAACTCTTTTTATCAGACGTTGTGTAACACCTTAAAACATTGAGCCGTTATAGCGCAAACCGAAATGTGTTGTCTTGCAAGATATCCCACCGCTTTAGCTAAATTTACCTTCCTACAATATCCATAAAGAGAATCATATATTATATACCCACGGTTTTAATTATAGAATATAAAATATATTGGTTTCGCGAATGACCAACTCAGAATTCCGTTAAAATAACAATAACAACCAGCACCTATAACGAACCGTTTTACTGGACTTGGCCTACTGGTCGCGTAGTTCCGACTTTTAAATAAACGGAATTTCCAACTCTATAAATAAAAGCCCCACAATGCATTCGCCCTGTCCACCACGCAATATCAAAATCTCAGCAGCTAGATACACCACAGGTGGCGTAATAAATGCTCTTTATTATTTCCATATCAGGAATACAGTAACAAACAAGACAGCAGTAAAATAAATGGGGACAAAAAGTTAGTGTAATCATGTATGAAATTTCCAACTGTTAAAATTCTTTATAACAGTTGTGACTCCCACCCCCTCAAAATACCTCCATCATTCGATCCCCGTCCCCATCATAATGGGGACAATAATTACTAGTTGGGATACCAGGCAATGGTAACCATGTATTTTAACCTTTATGTTGTAGTGTAATAATGTATGAAATTTCCAACTACATGTGCATTAACTTTTTTTTACAAAAGTTGTGAATCATACACACTCAAAATCTAACTTCCACCCCCACCCCACTACACTGTCCCTTCCACTTAAAAACATTCTGGAGATCAAGTTGGCCACAGGTGTTCAGTTATTATACCCCACGTGTCTTGGACTGTTGCCAAATTCACAGTGCTCCATTAGAGGGCCTGCTTGGACTGTTGCCAAATTCACAATGTTAACTGCAGAGAGGTTGTATGTTATTGGAGACGTTCTAATATGACAATAGGCTGGCCTAATTAACGAACCATGCACAGCTAAATACACACAAGCAACTTTTAATCTTCAAATAGATACAATTGTCGGCCTCCAAAATTCAATATACTTTCTTATATACAAACAAACATTGAACTCATACCATTGTTTCACTTAACCAAAATAGCGAATTTCCCCAAAAGAACGCATATAGACTGCGCATGCGCAATTATATTAAAATACCCACAATACACTTCACGAGGCTCACAATGGGTTATAATATTTGTTTTCCAAATTTGTTTTATCTTCAACTAAAAACAAATAGTCTATCGAAATAACTTTCAAATTAATATTACACGTTTCTATAAATAAGCAAATTAGTATATATAAACAAAGCGTATTTCATTAATATTTGACTACAAAAAATACTCGGAACACAACTGTAAATAAACTAACTTGAGACTCTCAGTCACTCACACCGTCACAGTCTGAGTCTCAGTCTCACTATCGAGCTGACACTCAGAACAGCATCCGAAGCCGGAAATTTGGAAATTCGCCATTTTTCTTCAAACAATTTTATTCTTTACAAAATACAAATTATCGGGTTAACATAAAACCATTCAAAAATTGAAACAAACTTAAATAATAAATAAATTAAACCATAAACTCTTACCATAATTACAGAAAATAAAAGATGGCCGTTACTACAAAAAAAACAGACATGCGCACTCCAATTAAAATTACCCATAATTCAGTTCACTACACCAGGGGCTCCCAACAGGTTATACAATATTTTCAGGCTATCAGATTATTTATATTTTCGACTTTAAGTTTACAATTTGAGCCTGTCCTCACTCTATCGATACGATTTATCATAAACATATTATACACCAGTGGCGTTAACTTTACAACTTCGGCATCTACGTGATTATATCTGTACGATTCAGTAAGGTACAAACAATCTCCATAAAATACCCACAATTCAGTTCACTACATGCAGGGGCTCCCAATAGGTTATTCCCATTTATTATGGGCTCCCAATAGGTTATACAATATTTTCAGGCTATCAGATTATTTATATTTTCAACAACATATTATTACACCGGTGACTTTAAGTTTACAATTTGAGCCTGTCCTGACTCTATCGATAGGATTTATCATATTTTCATAAACGTATTATACACCGCTGGCGTTAACTTTACAATTTCGGCATCTACGTGATTATATCGGTACGATTGAGTAAGGTACAAACAATCTCCAAGAATACATTCGCCCTGTACTCCATGCGATATAAAAAAACCAAATGCTAGAAACACCACACTAGGTGGCGTAATAATGGTTCAATCCATTTAATATCGCATAGTTAAAATACAATTTGACTTGTGATCTGAATGAAAGTCTTCCGAATGAGGCCCGGTATAGGGGTTTAATCTTCTCTTCGCTGGAACAATATTGTACTTCGTGATTTTGGAAAGGGATGTGGGTTTTGGGAGGTGGTGCTGCCTGCAAATGGCGAGTGCCCCTCCTGTCCATTATGTCAATACACTAAGATGTAACACTATGGTGGCAATGAGCAATTAATGCCAATTATATATGTAAACATAACTTATGTACAAATTCAAATGTCATAGTCATTGATGTAGTATTACATAATTATGTCGGATATACCGATTTCATTTATAGGATTTTTGGAATCGGTGTTTACGTGGTCACGGGGGGGGGGGGGGGGGGAGAAATGCGGCGTGAGGATCGGTTGCATTCCGATAAAGAGACGGTGGAATTCTGATAAACGAGACGGTGGCTATTCGATCTGAGACGGTTCGTTTTCGGCGACAAACGAGATTTTCTTCGTGTTCAGGCATTCAAATGGAATTTCGGTGACCCCTCAGATTTCATATCATCATATCGTTATTTAATTTACTAATATCCATCAAAATCTAGACGCTACGGTGACTAAAATCAAGAGAATAGCTATTTAAAAGTCACTCGACGGTTCGTTTTCCGATAAAAGACACGCGACTGTTCGTTTTTTATCGGAAAACGAACAGTCGCCTGACTTTTCAATGGCGATGCTATTGGTTTTACTCACCGCAGCGTCTAGATATTGATGGATATTAGTAACTACAATAACGATATCATGATATGAAACCTGATTTGTCACGGCAATTCCGTTTGAATGCCCAAACACGAAGAAAATCTCGTTTGTCGCCGAAAGCGAACCGTCTCGTTTATCGGAATGCAACCGATCCTCACGTCGCTGTTCTCCCCCGTGGTGGTGGGGTTATTTCGAGTGGTCTTTATCAACATGTAGATGTTTAAACTGTATACACGTGTATTATTCAACATCATTAGAAGAACAATCGCTAACTTTAATTTTTGTTATTAATTTATATCCAAAATATTAGATGAATGATTTTCGGGGAACTTATTTTATGTTTTTGATGACATATGTATTGAAGTTTGTTGTACATTTTAATAAAACATATTTGGTGAATGTTTTGTGTAACTTATTATATGTAATTTGCGGGCCTCAATTATAAGAATCATGTTTAGCAACATGTTAGCGACACCATATTAATTGGAATGTTCCATTATTATATGACCATACAAGGTTGTGTACAACGTACATGGGAGAACAATTGTTGTGGAGTAGGCCTACGGGGAAATTATCCTTGATGCACATGGGATAAAAATAATTATTATATTAAACATGCGAACATTAATTTATTAATTACAGCATTATATTGTTCGGTTACTAGTATTTGGATAGGCATGTGATGAGGTTGGGCAATGGGGTTAGAATATACAGGCAAAAACAAATGCACGTATACCTGTCCTGAAGACGAAATTGGACAGATTATAAAAATAACGTTTCAATTCACAGCGTTGTCAAACCCCGATATGGGCGTTGTCAATTTTTGACAATAACGAAGAACAAATATATTGGAAAACTACGGTTTATAATATGTTTTATAGGCAGAATTGTGTTGGACACGGTGAACGAGTATCAGATTCACCACAATAACCACACTTATGTACCAATATCCGGGCATACAATTATTTTTACGCGAATACCGACCGCGTTTTGGCATATATTTTGCCGTTTTATTTAAGAATATCATTTTGTGTTCAACTTTTCGCCAACTAACTACTGTTTCACATAATTGGTATCGAGTTCCATATCTTCATTAAATACCATTCTACTTGATAAAAAAGTAAAATTATTATTAAACATAATACTTATTCGGTTACTTTTCGAATACTATCCGCCATGTAGACTTTGGGTTGGATTAAATGCCGGGAAGCGGAGCTAGAACCGCCGCATAGCAGATTTTACGCCGATCCGACCCATATCGATTACACGGTGGGAGTGGGGTCAATGGAATTCGGTTGGGCCGAGCATCAAGTGTTCGTTTGGCACCGACACCTCGTCCAGCCCTCTGTGTGAGATATGTAAGTATGTTATAGCAATATGGATTTATAATGAAAAGGTTATTTCTTATACATTAATTTATGCAATCAACGTCGTTTTCGATGCATCTAGAAGTGCCTGATGCCGAATTACATACTGTATGGGAGAGTGGGGTAATCCCGAACACCTTTCTTTTCAAGGCTCTAAAAAAGATAATGAACGAGATGTGAATCTGTAGCTCGATACCTGTGCAAATAGCGTTTGTCTAGCATTACTGTAGACACTTAGAAAGTGCTTACGTTTGCTTAATTAGCACGCCCGCTTGTATACTGTTGGCCAAATATTAGAATGATGTGGTCCGATGGCGGTTTTATAAATAGAAAATTGTTTTTTTCCGGTTTATTTAAAAGTCGAACTGCGCGACCAGGAGGCCGAGTCCGGTAAAAGGTGAAGTTGGGAATTTCAATTTCGTTTATTGTCCTTTACATTATTATGTCAATAATGTTGATTTTTGGTTTGTGACAAGCTATGTCAATTACCAATAAAAAAAATTTAAAAGATAATTTGTAAGTCTTATATTTCAACTTTTATAGATATTTTTCGTTCTGCAGCCCACTGATGGTTGTCGTCGGAGACGGCCGAGTTGGCCGCGAGTCGTTAATTAGGTGCTGGTTGTTATTGTTATTTTAACGGAATTCTTAGTTGGTCATTCGCGAAACCAATATATTTTATATTCTATAATTAAAATCATGGGTATATAATATATGATCTTGTTTATGGATATTGTAAGAAGGCTAATCTGGCCGTGTCAAATTGAGCTATAGCGATGGGATTTCTCGCAGGACAACACATTTCGGGTTGTTGTGGGGTGTGTATCCGCTGGATGTCTTATAGTTACAGTATGTAACGATTATGACCGCGTTAATTGCTTTCGATGTTCGGGTGTGAACAATGGCTGGGCCATGAACTCTTGGCGGGAACACAATACCTCCGATGTTTTATCCGCATTTAGAAGCTTTCTGGTGTGGTGAATGAGAAACCTGCAGTAATAAGCCGTAATTTTTTGTAATAATTTGAAGGATTAGTTGTTTTAACGGAATTCTGAGGCGGTGCATTCATGTAACCAATATATTTTATATTATAATTATATTTATGGCTAATAATATGATCTTGAGGGCATTACCATTTCTGATTATGGCTTTCTTGTAACATGTTGTGGCCTATTTAAATATTTGGCTCTGTTCGCCATTGCCCCATGCAGTTGGGACAACCCCGAACGGGACTCCTCGTCAACGATATAACTCCTTGTAATCTGAAAATGTTATCATTAGGATCTAAAGTGATTTTTTATTATTATTTGACATTAATGGCCACCGGTGCTTTAAAATCATCTTGTTTATGGGAAGCCATAAGGATATTCCTTATTGCGCTTATGCACTATTAGAGATTCCTTGTTGCGCTTAAGGGTAATAAGAAATTAATTATTGCGCTTAAGCACAATAGATATTCCTTATCGCACTTAAGCGCAATAAGATCTTCTCTTTTTGCGCTTAACTCAATTATATCTTCTCTTATTGCGCTTAACCACAATTAGGTAGGAATCCCTAATTGTGCTTAAGCGCCATAAGGGAAGATCTAATTGAGCTTAAGCACAATAAGAGAAGATCTTATTGTGCTTAAGCACAAAAAAGAATATCTAATTGCGCTTAAGCACAATCAAGAAGGAATATCTTATTGCCTTAAATGCAGTAAGGAATATTTAATTGCGCTTAAGCGCAATAAGGAATATTCTTATTGCGCTTAAGCACATTTAGAGATTCCTTATTGCGCTTAAGCTCAATTATTTATTAAATGTCAATCTGGCTTCCCATACTTGTTGGAACTGGTCAAGCAATTTTAAGTCACTCAGAGTCACTATACTATACGCACCTTTATTCCGAAGACCCAATACTCCGAAGGTTCGATATTCCGAAGATCCAATACTACGAAGGTCCGATATTCCGAAGGCTAAATACTCCGAAGGTCTGAAGTTCCGAAGTATTTTATACTCCGAAGGTACAATAGTCCGAAGGTCTAATACTCCGAAGGCCCAATACTCCGAATGTCTAATATTCCGAAGTGTTTATACTCCGAAGACCGATTACTCCGAAGGTCCGATACTCCGAATGTGTTCTGATGTATATAACGACGGGTTTCACCGCATGTGACGTTTGATTGACGTTTTTATGGATGGTCTACCGATGCATTCAAACACCTTCTTGTATGTATGTTTGTTGATAGGTTTGAACAACTTATGTAGTTTTTTATGTGAAGCTCCAGTAAACTAATCAATTCATGTATACCTGATATATTTGCTATTTACACTGCATGATAGGCTGCGTTCTTTGTGTATTACTATTAGATTCTTTGTTTCGTGTCGATATTACATGTATATATGTCATGCATAGACATGACGATCCCATAGGCACGAGGTATTAAGTCACACACATGAGATACCAAAGCGGCGTAATAATCGTCGGTTCTCGAATTGAAACTGAAGAAATCGCGTGATGAAAAAAAAGTGAACTGACTAAACTATATATAAGTACTATATATATGAGAGAAAGTCAACGAAGTCAGATTTACCTCACCGACTTGAGACCCAAACGCTCCTCATTCTTACCATAATGAGGTGAGAAAAATCAACAAGGAAGCGCTGATGTCGAAGACCAATATATGGAATCCTATTAGGGCCACTTCCTAATGGCGCTTTCGGCGCGCGCCGAAAGCGACAAAAAGTGCGGCATTAGTAACGCGCCGAAAGCGACAAAATGTGCGCCATTATAGCGTTATTTCGGCGCGCGCCGAAAGCGCCGAAAGCGCCAAAATATGCGCCATTAGTGCATTCGGCGCGGTGCGCCATTGGTGCATTCGGCACGGTGCGCCGAAAGCGACAAAATATGCGCCATTAGCGCATGTACGATTAAGTATGTGATCACCCCAGCAGGAGTGCCGGAAGAGGCGGGCAGAGGTGGCAGCTGACCCCCTGCCCTTGACCAAGGCGGGGGGGGGGGCGAGCGGGGGCAGGACTTGCCCTTTTTCTGGAGACAGAAAATGCTTTTTGTGTGTTTAATCTCGTGTTTTTATAGCAAAATGTGACTTTTTTGGTCCAAATACCACCAATTTCACAAGGAATATTAATTTTTTTGTCAATTTTATCACAAAACGGCCATAAAAACCGACAAATACCTTTAAAATAGGGATTTTTGCCACAATGAATTTATGGTTATTTTTTCGAGTTTGCGGAGAAAATGCCCTTTTTTGCAGAAAAGTGCTCTTTTTGTAGGCTCTGAGCACCCCCTGCACTTGGATGCCTCCGACGCCCCTGCACCCCAGTGCAGATCGGACATGACCATATGTACAATGTATAGGCATATGTATCAATTTTAAAAGGGAGGGGCTGAAATTTGCTGTAGATAGACCTCTAAATGCTATAATTTGTCATTATTCAGATTTAAAATTATTGTGGCCGTGTGGTCCTGGTCCCTCCTTTGTGGGCAGTTAAAGGTACTCAATCCGATCAGACGGTCCTAAGTTACTGGGCAATTTGCGGATCAGACGTGTGATCAGACGGTCCACATACCACCAAGATACAACAATATTTCTTCAAAATACACGTAAATTATCACAATCGATGCATTTCTACAAAATAATGATACCACTACCAACTACATGTATGGTATCAATTTTCTGAAAACTTTTTATTTGTTCAACAAAATATGTCCGTATTATTAATAATGTACCACTAGATTTTAGAGTTATCCATCTTCATCCGCAAATTGTCCAGTAACTTTAGACCGTCGGTTTTATGGCCGTTTTGTGATAAAATTGACAAAAAAAAAAATATTCCTTGTGAAATTGGTGGTATTTGGACCAAAAAAGTCACATTTTGCTATAAAAACACGAGATTAAACACACAAAAAGCATTTTCTGTCTCCAGAAAAGGGCAAGTGGTCAAGGGCAGGGGGTCAGCTGCCCCCTCTGCCCCCCTGCTGGGGTGATCACATACTTAAATGTACATGCGCTAATGACGCATATTTTGTCGCTTTCGGCGCACCGCGCCGAATGCACTAATAGCCCAGCGCGCCGAATTCCCTAATGGCGCATATTTTGTCGCTTTCGGTGCGGTGAGCCGAAAGCGCCGAAAGCGACAAAAAGTGCGCCGTAACGGCGCATATTTTGTCGCTTTCGGCGCGCGCCGAAAGCGACAAAATGTGCACCGAAAGCGCCATTAGCAAGTGGCCCGTATGGAATCCTATGGAATCCTATTAGGGCCACTTGCTAATGGCGCTTTCGGCGCACTTTTTGTCGCTTTCGGCGCTTTCGGCGCGCGCCGAAACATACCCTAATGGCGCACTTTTTGTCGCTTCCGGCGCGCGCCATTAGGGAGTGGACCTAATAGTATGCCTAATGGCGCTTTCGGCGCGCGCCGAAAGCGACAAAAAGTGCGCCATTGGTAACGCGCCGAAAGCGACAAAATGTGCGCCGTTACGGCGCATATTTTGTCGCTTTCGGCGCGCCGAAAGATGCGCTAATATCCCACATTTTGTCGCTTTCGGCGCGCGCGCCGAAAGCGACAAATAGTGCGCCGTAACGGCGCATATTTTGTCGCTTTCGGCGCGTTACTAATGGCGCACTTTTTGTCGCTTTCGGCGCGCGCCGAAAGCGCCATTATAGGAAGTGGCCCTATAATAGGATTCCATAGGCCCTAATAGGATTCCATAAATATAGCCGTTTCCTTTTCGAAATTATGAATCTTTCGACCAATTCACAGAGTCGGCTTATTTTATCAACGCGACAAAAAAAAAACCCACACATTTCCATGTTCATGCAATATGAGCCCCGAAAATTATAAGTCAGAGCAAAACTGAGAAAATGAATACTTACATCGCTTGCATATAATAGTAGAAGCTTTATAATAGAATAATTAAATTTACAAATGCATATCAATTGCCTGCCCTTATAATAATATTGCATTATTGGGTCTTCGGAATACTATATATAGGTCCGAGTATTGTACCTTCGTATCTAATGCGGAGTATTGGAACTTCGGAGTATCGGACCTTCGGAATAAAGGGACACATGGTCACGATATACATGTAGTGACGTCTTGAATGACACGATTTGTTTCTGGTCACAATCTGGAACAGTGATGAATTATATGCATCTAATATATGGGTTCAGTATGGGCTTGAAGTGACAACCCACTTCTATATAAAACACTATATGTATATAGTATATACTGCAGTATACAATCGTTATTGCCATTTCTGGATCAAAATTTATGATATATTTCATTAAAAAAAAGCATGAGGAAAAAATGTTCAGCTTACGCGGGGGTGGGGGGGGGGGGGGTCGCGAAAGTTTTTTTTTTTTTACATATATAGGGCGAACAAAATGTTTTTGCCCCTATCGGGGACCCACCACCCCTCTACCTGCAATTTTTTTTTTTCGCCCAATTTTTGGGACCCACCCCCAAAATCTTACAAAAAACATAAAATATAAACCAAATCATAGTCTAGCAAAGAATTGTTTCTTATTATTTAATACTATTCCAGCATTTTAATAAACCTCTTTTATCCAGGTTAGTATGACTTATAATTAGTTTCAAGAACAAAGTTCATATTAGTCATGTTTATATTCTAGCTTTATGTTGCATATGGAATAAGTTGAGACTTTAATACCAAAATACTTTTTATAGTTACATTGCTCTATCCTGCTATATCCTAAATTGAATATCAAAGCAACCATTAATGAACAAGCAACTAATAATTACAATACCATATGTATTGGCAGTCAAATAACTGGAACTCCAGATATACTACCTTACTACATGTATCTGTACAGTGCGTAACTGCTTAGACTTGTGAATAATAACTGTGGTTGAATTAACATCACAAAAGGCTAAGCTTTCATATTGTTATCCAAATAGTATGAACTTTTTGTATGAGTTATTTTGTTTTATAGTTTTAAACCAGTGGAATATGGTGGAATTGTTATTTTTGTTTATATCATCAAGTTTATCTTGATAACAAATAATATCCATTATGTGGATTAAGAACAGAAGATGGTATTCATTTCATAATTATGCTTATATTTTGTTCAAACCCTTAAAGGGATACACATGTGTATGTATATAGCTATAACATACACTTTGACATCCAATTGAAAGGCTATCTTGGATATGCATATTATAAATGTTTGTTCTTGTGTTTTAATGTTTGTTATATGATTTGTTTATATATATAATATATCTTTCATCCGTCGAAATCTGGTACATTAATTTTGACATACATCAGCATACATGCACCCCTAAATGGTAGTTAGTACTGGTTAGTATGTTTTAAATAGCCCAGTGGGGTTACATTAGCACAAAAACTGAGTGATTTTAAGAGGAGGAAAAAATTAGCATTTTTGGTCATTTACACATTTTTCCGGGTCCAAATGACCCACCGACCCCCGCCCTATATATGGAATTTTTGTGCGCGACCCCCCCCCCCCCCTGGCTTGCGGGGAAAAAACGATTTTTGAGCTGATGACCCACACACCACGCCTACGTATATGTCCGCGGATCTTTTTCCGCCCCCTGGTTATCGAGGAGAAACTTCCCAAGATATTAAAGGTACACAATCCGATTCGATGGTCTCCATATCATCATATTACAACAACAACAACAACATGTCTTGAAATGTCACTTCAGTTATTATAATCGATTAATTGCCAACAAATTATACTAACCACTCTCAACTATAGTATAAAATTGCCCAAACAAAGTATTATATATCAACATTTTGTTTAACCCTTTACCCAACAAAGCGGCCAAAAACGCCCAAATAAAGCTTCAACAGCCTAAAATATCTTCGGTCTGTCTCAATAAAACCATACAAATATGGATATCATTGGAACCGGTTCATTGACCACATTGTGATGGTTACAGTTATGCCCTGTGTCAATGCATTCTCTTATATATGCGAGTCGACCATAGGTCGCCTCGCATATATAAGAGAATGCATTGGCCTAAAATAATATTTGTATAATATTTTTCTACAATCTTTGACAATTTTATCATTTTTAATATGTGTTAAGCCAATGCATTCTCTTATATATGCGAGGCGACCTATGGTCGACTCGCATATATAAGAGAATGCATTGGCACAGGGCCGTTCTGTTGGGTAAAGGGTTAACGTCATTTTGTATCGAGAGTATCGGCATTCGACGAATATTTACCATGCTGCCAAATATTCCAGGCGGTGAAAAAATAACATTTAAAAAATCGATATATCTGATAACTCTGAGCTAAATTTGATGGGTGGGTTCCTCGACTCGAATCAAATATTGTTTACCCTCGCAAAGCCAAAGAAATATATAGTAATTTAGGAGCGTTAATTCGGATTATGTATATTTAAACCCGCGAATTTATTTCGTGAAAGTTTAGCGACCAGGGTGTCACGAAATTAAACGAATATACATTAATGTAGACATGCAGCGTTATATCTGCACCTTATATTTGCCAGGTAAGTATAGTATCATGGGCTGGGTTGAAGACCTATAATGAGCCTGCAAATTCGCTCATAGTATAATTATGATAGTGCAGAGTTTCGTAAACCAATCATACAATATAATAGCAGTTCAACTTGTAACACACACTGTGTGCAACAGTAAAGTTAAGCGGGTTATGTCCAAAATGGTATGTGTTCTATTTGTTGCGAGATGTTTGTTTGCAAAAAAATAAATAATCAGTCCAACGAACTAGGTCCATATACTGAGGGCTAAACAGATGACGTAACTTCCAAGCGAGATGGAAAATGTGACAGTGAACAAGAAGAAATCAACAAATCTTTCTGCGTGTTCATTCCGTTGTTTAGCTTGTTTCTCGGTGCTGGACAAGGATCCTTCTTTGTCATCTTCTCCTCTTAATGGTTCTTTATCTTTCTCCAAATCATCAATGTTATCTACTTCCCCGGTCTCGGCTTTTCCACAGCAGCACCGTTGCCATCGCTGATGTACTTTCTCGTAGAGATCTGGAGAATTGTGGTGGATTCTAATAAGTATTACATTGAGGAAAATTGTCCCTATGCTGATGACGGACTGCAGTACAAGAACATAGCAGAGATACGGAACATCGTCAGAGCTCGTCGGAAGAGACGTGCTTATGAAACTTATAAACACTGTAAATGCAAGGAAAATAGTAACGCAAAGTCCAATTCGATCGCCCGCTTCTATCGGTAATAAGAATGCGAAACTATTCATCAATGTTAGGCAAATTATGGGAATGACGAGGGTCACAATTTGGAACAACGGTTTCCTCTCGATCAGCATATGCACCTTGACGACGCTGTTAAATTGAACTTCGCACCAAATCTTAGCCAATGTCCACTCGGTATTCGGAACGAAGAAGTCTGCTATATCCTTCGTGTGCTCTTCGCATGTTAGCTCCATATTCAGTCCAAACGTAGTGTAATAAACGAATTCCATGGAGCAATTCTGTGTGTCAAATGGATATTTTCTGACGTTTAGGTTGCATGGAAATACGTATAGGTCATATGTTGTCCAGATAACGAAACCGCTGAAGAATACCAAAACATTTTGTTCTTCCCATCCGAGCCTCTCTATTTTCTCTGTTCCAACGTGAACAAAGGGAGGCATCCATATTTCTTCACGAGATGGTACGATTTCTGTAATGTTACCATACGATGCCGAGTCCCACGTCAGTCGATCGTCAAAGAAGCTAACACTAAGATATCCGACAACAGTGATTACCTGAAATAAATCAATGTATATACCCGATAACAGTGATGTTTCGTATTAAAATAATTTTAATGATGGTCCAGCTATAAATGCGTTTAAAAAATTTTCAATAGGAAAGTATGACCCGAGAACAACGTGAATTTCGTTACTTATTCCTAATTCCTTATTTGAGAAAGTAAGGGGGTGGTGCAAAATGACCACAGGAACGTCCTTCATAAGGTGAGACGAAATTTTGGGTAAACAAAATCGGGTTTAATGTTAAAAAATTAAATGGCCACCAAGACCAATTTTTGGGCCGAAACAGTTTGGGTCGAGTCCAAAAAAGTGGCTCGAATTTCAGTGTTCGCTCTGCTCGGTCGGAGAAATTTAGGAAAATATTGTAAATTGTCCCATATTAGTAAATGGTTGCCAGAGCCGAAAAGTTTTGGCCAAAACAATTTTAAATTGAGTTTCGAAAAAGTGGGTCGAAACTAAGTTTTTGCTCCTCTCTGTCGAGTAAAGCTTGGAAAATGCTGCAAAAGTCCATGGTCCTTAGTGAAGTAGGACGTAAATTTTGATAGAAAATGGGCCGACAAGTTCGAAATTAAGCGGAAATTGTCCGAAATAACTTTACCTCAGTTATCATTTATGCCATCGTTCCACCCATCCCGACTACTATCTCATCCCACCACTGCCACCATTCCATCCCACATATGCCACCCTTTCAGTTATTCCATCCCACCGCTGCCACCTTGATATTAAGTGGTGACATGGGTGGGAAGGAGCCGGATGATACAGTGACATGCATGGGATAGCCATGGCATAGATTGCATGTAATGGTGGCTGTTGCGGGATGGAAAGGTGGCAGGTCGGATGGAATCGTGGAATGGTGGACGGGTTTGATGATATGGTGATAGAGGCGGGATGGAATAGTGGCAGGGTCCTGGGTGGAATGGCATAGTGTCAGGGATGGGATAAAATTATTGCATAGAATGAATGGAATGGTGTCAATTGTGTGATGGTAAGGTAGCAGAGATCGGATGGAATGGTGGAAGGGTGGGGTGAAATGATTGCATGGATGGGATATCAGCAGATTTGAATGTGGTTTGTCGAGTTGAGTAAATCTCGTTCTGGAAACGAAATAGTCACACTTTAGACATTGATTCGGACGCATACAAGCGAAATTTACTTTAGTTATAATTAGAAGGGAATTCTGCAACATAGATGGTTGGTTGTTGGTCACAAAGAAGCATTGTCGTATATTTTTCGATATAACCTGTTCAGAAATCGACTCGATTTATGGAAATTGGCGAAAGGATGAATATTCCAATCAACACAAGTTGGTTGCAGGAAGGGGGTAGTAACAAAGTTGCAGGAAGGTATGCCGTTTTTTTGCATCTGGCATCCTTATTTTTTAACACCCCCCCCCCCCGAAACCGCATAAAACCCTACATATATTGCTCATACAACTGGGAACTTGTCACATTTAGTCCAAATGACGGTTTAACTAGTTTTTGCACCTTTTTCTTTTGTCTACCACATACATGCATTAAGAGTTTGTTTCCAGGTCAGTGCGTGACCAGAGTATGCTAGTAATCATTCAGAATCTGATAGCTACTGCATATACTAGCTAGCTCAATAGTATAAGGCAGTATATGCGTCCAATTTTACCCCAAAAAAATGTATACCTATTCAGTGAGATATCATTTTCCCATGCAGGCTACCGTACTACATGAACAACATCGGTCAGATGCTCGAAGCCCGTTTATATATAACCATGGGTATATATGCCAGATATAACCCTACAAAAAAAACGCCGTTCTTTTGACCGTGTATTTATCCATGGTGTGTGTGCCTGTGGTTGTCCGTAACATGGTGCCCGGTGTTGTTGCTTTGAAAGGTAATCATGTTCGACTAGTGTTGTTATATTATAGTGTTAGATTGGTAATGAGATTAGCGGTTTCTATGTCTTGTCTGGTCATATTTACTGTTTGAAATTTTTGTCTGAAATAGACGCACTTTTTATACTAGAATTTGCGCAACAGGAGCGCAGGGAAATCGCACGTCGAGTTGGTTTAAGGGTTTTTAGAAAAAGTATTTATATGATATAGAGAGGCAAACAGAACGATACCACATATATATATACTATATGCGATTGCATCCAATTTGGATTTATTGTGATGTCTTTAGTGCACTTTTGTGGTTATGAGAGCTCATTTCCCCCTGATTTCTGCTCCATATGTGGTCTTCTCCTTTAAAATTTCTATATGATTTCAAACAGGGGTGGCGCCATGATATTCCCGACGCAGGGGCTATACGATTCCCCGACAGGGGGCCGAGCTATAGCTGCCGGGTTGGCCATTGCAGATCTCACCGACGGGGATGGCTATCCCTCCCCGACAGGGGTAGGGATGTAGCCCCTGACTCCTCCCCGGGTGCCACCCAACATAATTTAGTATCGATTATTTCTCGTCTTCAGAGAATGCAAGACCGCGCTCTTAGCATGTGGTGTCAAGTAGGGGCTTGTCGGCGGGTGGTTATGCAGGGGTCTTACCCCCAACTGTAGTCAAACCTAATGCAACATTAATTGGAAAATTTACACTAAAATTAGGTTGAAATTGTTTTCGTAGTTTTATTTTCCAACAATTTATTAGTGACGAATTAGTTGTTTTTAGACCAACATTTGCATAGTTCCCTTTCATTTGCAAAATTATGGACTCAAATAACCATCAGTTGGCAATTTTCAAACCTAAGGGTGAGTGTCAGGTTAAAAATTTCTCCGAATTGGAAAGCTTGAGGCCAGTCTAGATGCTAGGATTGTCAAATTTTCATGTTCATATTTTCAAAATGTTCTCACATCGGGCCTAACCATCGACCGACCCGTGTGTTCTGTCCTTGCCAGTAGTTACCTGCTAATTAATTTAAGAAAAAGTAAATCGGGGTGTAAATTTGTCTGGTGTTCTACCACTAGATGTTAGGATTTGTTAATCTCATACTGGGCCGAACCATCCTTTTCACCCCGCCCCCCTTGCATGACAAGTGGCCACAATATTACTGGTTCTTTTAGAATAGGCTACCATCTAGTAGTCTGTGAGGGAACATTTGGGAAAAATCAAAGCACGGGGGGGGGGGTGCAAATTGATTTACGCAAACTTGTGAGTTTGGTGTGGTGTGGTTCAATGGGATGGGGTGCAGTTGGAAATTCCAAGGTGGAGACCACCCCAACAAAAACCCTCTAACCAAGTCCCGAGTGCCAAATATCCCACACTCAACCAGGGGTGCCCCTCGCAACTTAGTTTATGCCCTGGCATAGGCCTATTTGTTTTCTATCCGAGAATACACTGCACCGGCGGCAATATATTGACCATACTCTGAATGAAAACGCTTCCGTGTCGATCCACAGGGGCCTGTAACGCGCTCCGCTGTCCACCCCTTTTTGCACTGCCCATATACGCCGCCGCTATATACGCGCCTTCTTCGCGTTAATGGAACATTATATAGACAAGGGGCACTGTAGAAATTCAACGTTTCACCAACGCTCGGGAGTCGCACAAATTTAGACCATTCACTCCAGTAATGATAACGATATATACACGGATGGATCGGCAAAGAATTCATATTTCAATAAATACCACAAACTCCCATCAGAAACATTCATACACGTTGCATTTGATCAAACTTTAACCACCGAATATTGTCTCCGGAGAGCGTATTTTTTAGGATTGATCCGGCTCAAAATCAATGGCCGACACGTGTCTCTAAATTCACCACCCATACAGTTTACTATCATTAAAAATCGGTCAACGATGAACTAAATATCTGGAACTTAGTGATTTCTTGTCGGCTAATAATTTATTTACTCATACAAATCAACACATTGTCAGTAATAAATTTCTATAGAGGAGAAATCTGTAGATAATTCCAACTTTACAAAATTTGTCAAGTCACACAGTTCCTAATTTTAATATTCATTGTGACCTGACCTTTCCATGACTGACATAGTAGAAACAGCCAATCACCGCTCAGTGTTAGAATCGAGGTCGGGTCATAATGAATATTAAAATGAGGACCTCGATTCTAACACTGAGCGGTGAAAAAAAAACATTGTTGTTATCAGCATGGTTGTAGCAAAATAAAGCCCATTTTCTGGAGAAAAATAAATTATACCAGCGTAGCCTAAAATTTACTTTTAACCTGAACACTCTTTGATAAAATTATCCAAACACACCGTGTGCCTTTAAATATTTTAGAATCATATGTAAGAAAGTAGGCCAGGGCATGGTAGAGTCTCACTCTTCCAAGCCTTGGATTGAGAGAATGAATGTGTGTGAATTCTTCTCTTTCTTCCTTTGTCATTCTTTCTGCTAAATAAAAAAAAAATTAAAAAATATTTCTCGGCACGAAAAAAAACAAAACACCCCAGTGTTCGGGGTGGGGACTGACGAGAAAATATAAGATAAGTTCATCGGTACCACACATTAATTATTACAATAGGCCTAGCTATATGTACGTACGTAAGTTTTATCAGTTACATCTCCATTTGCAGTGAGTTATTTAATGGTGGCTTTTTACCATCCACGATGTATACATATGTATCAACTGAATTGGAACGCCATTATGTACGAGAGGCACATTATGGGTAATATATTTTACATACTTGCATAGCGGAATGTATGGTCTCCTTTAATATATGGTCCATATATATAGTTTATAGTAATCTCTCATACATATTTGGCTTGAAGCTTTGATTAGATTACAGCATATAAAATAGATTTGGGTTGAGCGTCCGGAGAGGATATAGTCATATATATATAGAAACGTTCATGGTGCACAATATAGCTATTTGTGGGGTAAAGTAAATAGAGGAATCTTTAAAGAATTCATTTATTATTTTTATGTTTTGAAAAACATATTGTTATTACATTAATCACATGTATGTAATCGATGGAATACAAATTTGATTTTCAAGACATAAAATAACATATATTTTAAGTGGCTATTTTGCGGATATTTTGCGAATGCCACGCAGAAAATTAAACTATTTATGCTTGCCAATATATTGCTTTTTTTCGCTATATACACATATATACATCTATACGGACTCAGATATAGTGTTGGTCATATAGTCATTTCATTGGAATCTGATACAGTCGAAGAGGTTCTGCCATTCAAACAGTTTAAGATAAACCCATGCAGTTCTTGACTGCATCGCCTGTTTCTACAGCAACGTATGGCCAATACAGTCAACACAGTACCCAACTCTAGAATAAAAATGCCCGCCAATAGTTACACAGGGTAAAGAATTTCTTTCTAAATAAATACAAAATTCTCGATTTTACCTAAATTGCTGAAGTCTTAATTGTGGGACCTAAAAAAACTACTCTGTGATTTGAAATCAGAAGATAACATATTTGATGTTATCGCCAGAAATATTCAAAGTGCATATATATGGAGGGTTATTAGGGTCACAATCCTAACTTCACATTTTAATTCTAACTTAACATTTTAATTCTTATATTTTAATTCTAATATAACATTTTAATTCTAACTTAACATTTTAATTCTGATATTTTAATTCTGTTTACATTCTATTTACATTCTATTTACATTCTATTTACATTCTATTTACATTTTATTTACATTCTATTTACATTCTATTTACATTCTAATTACATTCTATTTACATTCTATTAACTCTAACTTAGTCTTTTAATTCTTACTTAATATTTTAATTCTAACTTAAAGGGGTACTGTACGCCAAATGTTGTTGTTGGTTTCTATTGTCTCCGAGTCGGAGAATAAGGTAACAATTTTTCCATTATTTGAAAGTCTGTTGAGTACGAAGTCATGTTACGGATGACAAATTTACCGGAATGCAAAAATACAAATTGTCGTTGTCGAGTAATTTTTGTAAAGTTTTCAACCAAATGAATCAAATAAAAGTTATATTATATGCATACTAGTCCCATATAATCATTTAAGTTATTGTATCGTCGCTAGTCAGTGAGTGGCTTGAGTGTTCTCCCCGTATCATCATAATATTTTAAGCAATCGTGTGTGCGATCGGTTTAAAAATCCAGTATCCCTCAATTACTGTTTTTGATTATGGTAATTCGTAATTTAATTGACGCCATTTTATGGCTCCAGTCATAAATTCAATTTATATCAAATTATTAACTTTTAAATTATTAAATTTTAAGATAGCCTATTAACCTGAGCGTTTACAGAATACATCTTCGACTCAAATTACTTATGTTTCTATATATTATCGATATTAGATCGTTGTTGTCCCCGGAAATTTAATGAAAATGGCGTACAGTACCCCTTTAACATTTTAATTCTTATATTTTAATTCTAACTGTACATTTTAATTCTTATATTTTAATTCTATAATTGTTGAAATTGAAATGAGCATAAAACGGATCTCAGAATTGAAAGGCAAAAATTAAAACAAACATAAAATGGATTCTAGAAGTTCTGTAACAATTATAACGAACGGGGTCGCTGCGATCGGACGGCGGGACGTGACAATCTGCGGAATGGGATGAAATATGGAGAAAAAAACGACAATCTGCGGAACAGAATTTCAAATTGCGTGTAACGGCCGATATCTCGAGGAATACAAAACGTAGAGGGTTCCTGTTTGTGGCTAACGAAAGGTCCACATTCGCCCTATCCACACATATTAACCCCGCCACTGACCGGACACCAGAAATTGCATTATTCGGTTGACAACTGACCTAACATGAAAGTTGTCGAAATCAAGACCGTACGTGGAACAGCTGTAGAAATGCATTTTTACAGCGATAACGCTATGAACACAAGCAGACTTGGTATTAAAACGAAGTTTATCATCTAGTGCATAGCAAGAGACCGATTAACCCACCCATGCGAAGGTGCCATGAAACACGAAAAACTGCGTTCGACGTCAATGTTTAGAATTTAGATTTCTCGATGAATACGCAAGCAAACAACAAGTGTTAGTTACCAAATGACACAGAGGAATACTGCGCATTCGTTTTAGATACACTATGGCTGTTGGAATGATGTAATTGAGAAATCGCAAACACGCGCCGATGAAAACAGCTAAAAAATAGAGTTGATGTTTACAAAAACTGGATCGATTTCAGCTGATATATTCCATATAATAGGGCGTATAGTATATCAAAATGTAGGATTAGACACAGGGAATGTAATGGGTCCAACACGCAGTGAAATTGTAGCAGAAGTTCGCTCCAAGAAAGAGCGCTACTTGTTCTCGTAAAAAATAGAATGGCCGACTGAAGCCCTTTTATCGTTCCAACTAAGCCTGTTTTTAGCAGCACTTCATCCACAAAATACGAATATACACCATGTATCAGAAGACGTATCAAATGTGATTTTTAAGCGATTTGCGCTCATCATTTGTTATAATTCGCACTTATTTTTTATTTCAGTTGTGACTAAAAGCCCAGATGCCGGTATCCGGCGATTACAAGCCAAGCTACAAAATAAATTAACTGGGTTGAACGCATGAATATGTCAATGGTGAGACTGTTCGAAAGAATATTCAAACAAATAGTGTTTATAGACTTAAAATCTTATGTGTTCGCCGGTCATACGCGGTGGAGGTTCTCATATTATCTGCCGGTCATACGCGGGGGAGGTTCTCATATGAACATATTATCTGCCGGTCATACGCGGGGGAGGTTCTCATATGAACATATTATCTGCCGGTCATACACAGGGGAGGTTCTCATATGAACATATTATCCGCCGTTCATACGAGGTGGAGGTTCTCATATTATCCGCAGTCATCTGCACGGGAGGTTCTCATATATCCTCCAGTCATACGGGGGGGGGGGGGGTTCTCATATAAAAATATTATCCGCTGGTCATACGCGGTGGAGGTTCATATATTATTCGCCGGTCATACGCGAGGGCGGTTCTCATATTATACGCAAGTCAAACACGGGTGAGGTTCTCATATAAGAACCTCCCCCGCGTATGACTGGTGGATAATGTGAGAACCTCCCTCGCGTATGACCGGCGGATAATATGAACCTCCACCGCGTATGACCGGTGGATAATATGTTCATATATGAGAACCTCCCCCCCCCGCGTATGACCGGCAGATAATATCAGAACCTCCACCAGCAGATAATATGTTCATATGAGAACCTCCCCTGTATTAACCTCCACCTCGTGTGACAGGCGGAGAATATGTTCATATGAGAACCTCCCCTGCGTATGACCGGCAGATAATAAGTTCATATGAGAACCTCCCCCGCATATGACCGGCAGATAATATGAGAACCTCCAGCGCGTATGACCGGCGGACACATAAGTTTTTAAGCTCTATAAACACTACTTTATTTGAATATTCTCACCATTGACATATTCATGCGTTCAACCCAGTTAATCTATTTTGTAACTTGGCTTGGAATCGCCGGACACCGGCTTCCGGCATCTGGGCTTTTAGTCACAACTGAAATAAAAAATAAGTGGGAATTATAACAAATGAAGAGCGCAAAGCCCTTAAAAAAATCACATTTGATACGTCTTCTGATACACGGTGTATATTCGTATTTTGTTGACGAAGTGCTGCTAAGAACAGGCTCAGTAGGAACGATAAAACGGTTTCAGTCGGCCATTCTATTTGTTACGAGAAAAAGTAGCGCTCTTTCTGCGTGTTGGACCCATTGGACAAAATTACATTCCCTGTGTCTGATCCTACATTTTGATATACTATACGCCACATTATATGGAATATATCAACTGAAATTGATCCTGTTATTTTAAACAACGAGTCTATTTTTAGCTGTTTTCATCGGCGCGTGTTTGCGAGTTCTCCATTACATTATTCGTACTAAAACAGCCATACTGTAGCTAAAAACGAATGCGCATTATTCCACTGTGTCATTTTGGTACCTAACACTTGTTGTTTGCTTGCGTATTCATCGATAAATCTAAATTATAAACATTGACGTCGAACGCAGTATTTCGTGTTTCATGGCACCTTCGCATGGCTGGGTTAATCTGTCACTTGCTGTGCAATAGATGATAAACTTCATTTTAATACCAAGTCTGCTTGTGTGCATATCTTTATCGCTGTAAAAACGCATTTCTACAGCTGTCCCACGGCCTTGATTTCGACAATTTCATGTTAGGTCAGTTGTCGACCAAATAATCCAACTTCTGCTGTCCGGTCAGTGGCGGGGTTAATATGTGTGGATAGTGCGAATGTGGGCCTTTCGTTAGTCACAAAAAGGAGCCCTCTACGTGCTGTATTCCTCGAGATATCGGCCGTTACGTTACACGCAATTTGAAAGTCTGTTCCGCAGATTGTCGTTCTATTCCATATTCCATCCCATCTCGCTTTTTGTCATGTCCCTCCGTCCGATCGCAGCGACCCCTTTCGTTACAATTGTTACAGAAGTGCAGGCGTGTTATTACGGTCACAATTACAACTTCTAGAATCCATTTTATGTCTGTTTTAATTTTTGCCTTTCAATTCTGAGATCAGTAAATGCTCATTTCAATTTCAACTTTTTAAATATAATATTTTAATTCCAACATTAGACCTTTTTGTAGTAGATTTAAAATATTAAAATAAAACTATTAAGTTAGAATTAAAATATAAGAATTAAAATGTTAAGTTAGAATGAACATAGAATGAACATAGAATGTAAATAGAATGTAAATAGAATGTAAATAGAATGTAAATAGAATTAAAATATAAGAATTAAAATATAAGAATTAAAATATAAGAATTAAAATGTAAAGTTAGAATTAAAATATAAGAATTAAAATGTTAAGTTAGAATTAAAATTTTAAGTAAGAATTAAAATATTGAGTTAGAGTAAAAATGTGAAGTTAGGATTGTGACCCTAATAACCCTCCATACATATATCCTCAGACTTCTCACTTCCATGATATCATCCCTTAGAATTGATGTCTCGACCCGCGATGGCGACGATGCCAGATGCGGTGTTGGTATAAATGTATTTATCACATAATTAAACCACAAAACCAGTTTCATAATTATTGGTAAGACACGCGTGTAATATTAGCGCGTGCGTGACATCACGCCATTATTTACATGACTTGCGATTGGTGAAGTTTCTGATTGTTGTTTTCGATGAATACTTCGCGTTGCTTCGCGTTTATTTGATCAAAGACAAAGGGAAATGTATTACATTGGACACAATACAGTTCGAGAAATACACAGAAGGATTAACGCATAAATATTGGGACTCCGCTAAATGTGTCGAAAAAGAAGGTTCAGTTTGGAAGTGCGTATATGATAAATCTACTGATAGGAATTATGTTGGAGATGTCATAACTGTGCCAAAAACAAAATGTTCGAAAATTACTTTGCACACATACAAGACTCAGAATAAAGTTATGATACAAGGTTCAAAAAAGGCTGTAGAATGGTGGATTGAAAACCATCTTCCAGAAATTTATCAGAAAGGATTTAATGTAACATCGGATGAAGAAGTTACGAAAATTAAAAATGCAATCGCTTCCAAACAATTATTACGCCACCTGTGGTGTATCTAGCGGCTGATATTTTGATATTGCGTGATGGACAGGATTCTTGTGGGGCTTTTATTTATAGAGTTGGAAATTCCGTTTATTTAAAAGTCGGAACTACGCGACCAGTAGGCCAAGTCCAGTAAAACGGTTCGTTATAGGTGCTGGTTGTTATTGTTATTTTAACGGAATTCTGAGTTGGTCATTCGCGAAACCAATATATTTTATATTCTATAATTAAAACCGTGGGTATATAATATATGATCCTCTTTATGGATATTGTAGGAAGGTAAATTTAGCTAAAGCGGTGGGATATCTTGCAAGACAACACATTTCGGTTTGCGCTATAACGGCTCAATGTTTTAAGATGTTACACAACGTCTGATAAAAAGAGTTCTATCTGGAATATTCACACTATTTTTTCAGAGAACATGCATAGAGTAAACATAGTACTATCGGACTATCGTAAAGTAGTTCCGTTTAATTCGGGATTAATTAACCCTCAGACTGCCGAAACTGCCGACAATAAATTCGCTTGTTTATGTCCCTCGAAAATCAAACTTGCCTGTTTAGAGGTCCCATTTTCGTGGCTAATGGTGATAGAATCACAATTTTTCAGTCAAGTTCATGGATAAATTACATTACACTTAATCGGCTTATGTCTGCGGCCATAAACCTGCGTTTTGATAACAATTTATTTGAGACAAACTGTTGCGCGGGTATCAGTCGGCGCTTATCGGTTGAAGTTATTATAATCGTGCAGCCTGCACGTGCAACAAGTGTTCAAATACGAACAGAAAAAAAAATACTATGTCAAATAAATAACGTGATCAATGGACAGACAAGTTTCATTTCCGTGGGACACGAAAAAGCGAATTTAATGTCGTCAGTTTCGGCAGTCTGAGGGTTTTAATTAATCTCCTTTACGATATCCCGATAGGACTATGTTTACTCTATGTTCTCTGAAAAAAAATGGTGTGAATATTCCCGATAGAACTCTTTTTATCAGACGTTTTGTAACACATTAAAACATTGAGCAGTTAGCGCAATTTTCTGAAATTTCGGACTATTTCGTCTATAAAAATACGATGAGCAACTGAAAATGTTTTTCAACATTCTGGAAGGGGTATATGTCCATGGTATATATGTTTAAAATTTCACGCATAAACTATGACAGATAACAAAGTTATAATTAGTTTTATAGGCCCACCATAAATCCCCTATAATAAACGCATGCGGCCGTAAGCACATTGCTTTGCTGTGGATACTTTCGTTCCCAGCATGCATCATTCTCGCTATCTGTAAAATGTCTATGAACAATGGCTGTGCCATGCACTCTTAGCTTTGATCCGCATTTAGAAGCATTCTGGTGTGGCGACTGAGAAACCTGCAGTAATTTATAAGCCGTAGTTCATTGTAATAATTTGAAGAATTACTTTTCTTAACGGAATTCTGAGGCGGTCCATTCATGTAACCAATATATTTTATATTATGATTTATATTTATGGCTAATAATATGATCTTGGTGGCGTTACCATTTCTGACTATGGTTTTCTTGTCTTCTATGGCACTGGATAAAACAACGGTTGTTCACATTACACCAGCAGTTAAGTCACAGTTGTCAGGATGTGGACAAATGAGACTTCACTATACGACACCCAGGAGGCCTGGCATCAGAAATACTACAGGTGTTGGCAGGCCTTTGGCACTTCGACTCCCGTCTTCATGTAAAAATGTGTACCTTCCGTCGACAGTCGGTAATCTCTTTTCCACAACGTTGTTAAAAAAGTCAGTGGATGACTTAAGTATATGTGTCGAAGAGATTAATTTATCTAAAATAGAACAGGACAACAACACGGATCAGCTCATAAATGATTTACGTGCTCAAATGCAGAACTCAATGAAAGTATACACAAACGAATTGAATTCTAAAATTGAAGACCTCGAAAAGGAAAATTCAAAGCTAAAATCGGAAATCAATAAACAGAAGAAAGAGTTCTCTTCTAAAATAGAAGATGTGAAAAGGGACAATTCTTCACTGAAAAATGAACAGAAGAAATTGCGCAGCGAGATGATTGAAATGAAAAAACAACAGAAAAAAATTAATGAAGAAAATGTTGAACGTTCGGCGAATGGAACGGTGAACGAAAATAAAGTCGAAAAACTCATCAGCACGATTCTTAACCCGCTGGCATCTCCTTTCAACAGTGATGAAATGTTGAGTGAAATTAATACTCGAACTGACAGTCAAACTTTAACATCACAACTGACCGCCTGCAATAACCGTGAAGTTATTGTATCACCGCGTTCAAGAGAAAGACATACTGTATCCTCTTTAAGAAAGCTGAATACTTTTGACAGACACCATTTTCAATATGCAAAGCATATGCCCTTGCACTTAATTGTTGGAGATTCAGTTGTTGGTGGAATTAATCCCCTGAAGATGTCAAAGAAACGAGAACGAGTCAGTACGATTGTGACACCCGGTCAACGGATTACAGAGCTTAATGCGTGGCTCGAGGGAGACTTGCAATTTCAAAATGTTGGAACAGTAACGATACATATTGGTATCAATTCGTGCAGGAATGGTATCTCAACCAGCGCCAGTGATTTGGAATCACTCGCTTCAAACATCAGATCTCAGTTCCGTGGAGCAGAAATAAGGATTTCTTCCATTCTTCCAACAATGCATTCGGATGTGATCAACGAGATTGTTTATGATACAAATTTGCAGTATCAAAACATGTGCAGAAAGAATGGATTTCACACGGCAGGATTAGAGTAGATTTGTTCAGAGACAATTGGCACCCAAATAGAGATGGTTCTAAAGTTCTGGCATTGAATATCAAATACCCCCAGGAGGAAATGAATGAGATCGCAGTGGACAGATGTGATGATGATACAGTGATGGGTCGGCGTGCAAACTTTTTAGGGGAACACCGGCAGATGTATCGGGAAATGCATCCCAAGACATCATCTGTGGCGACCAGATCAACTGAGCGAGACACGGGTACTGGTAATGAGATGGGACTTGCCTTCGGACATCGGAATATCAATTCCTATCGACACGAGAATGTTCGTCAGAATGAAGAACAGTGTTTTCAAAGTGTTAGAACAGATGAGCTATCTTTTTGTTCACAGCAACTAGCACAAATTCTGAAATACATTAATAACCAACATAAACCTCAGTAGGTCACTTTTTTAAATACATGTATATGCATATATCATATATCTAGATTGTTTTATTTATTTACAATATTACCGTACTAACAAATCAATTGCGTAGCAGTATAGTCGCATAAATCTATTATGCGTGGAAACACGATTTATAATATACGTTTATGATTCGTTTACGATAATAATTGCGCGGCTATATATTGGTCCAATTATATACGCAAAATGGTATAATTGTTTTGTTGAAACAGCGTCTGGATACTTAAAATTAACGAGGTAGACTAGTGTTGAAACGATGGTCTAAAGAGTTTAAAGATATATACAATGTGACTGGAATATATGCCTATTTCAATTTTGACTTTCCTATCTAGACTATTCCCGACAGTCCTTTTCGAATATCGTTACCTATATATATATATACACATATGAGCTCTCTTTCGCAAAACCATAGCCGTCGGCGGAAAATTGCATATACTGCCTGGAATGCGCAAGGCTTTGTGAATAAAATTACCGATGAAGATTGCCGAAAGCATTTAGAAAAATATGATTTTATAACGATATCAGAAACCTGGCACCACTCTGTGGATGATATAGAAATGCCAGGGTACTGCTGCTTTGATCTTAGTAGAGGGTCAAATAGTACAATCAGAGGAGGAATTGCCTTTTATTGTAAGAATAAGTATAAGTCTTCTGTAATTAGAGTCTTGAAATTAAATCAATACGCAATATGGGTTGAATTTTGTGGCAGTATCTTCAATGTGCAATCGAATGTAGTATTTATATCCATATATATTCCTCCTGCGAACTCGACTTTCTGGGCTCATAGTAGCAATTACGATTCCGTGTACGACAGCATTGAAACACTTTTAAAAGATTGTAAGTCGGACGACTTTGTTATCTTGGGAGGGGATTTTAACTCGAGAACAGCGAAACGGCCGGATTATGTTACAGACGATTGCGATAGGTATGGCCCCCTTCCCAATACGTATAAAGTTGATGAAATCGCTGCACGAGAAAGTTTAGATGATAAAGTAAACCATTTTGGGCGACAACTCCTCTCATTATGTAAAGCTGCGTCACTGCGTATACTCAATGGAAGAACACCCGGCGATTCTTTTGGGAACTTTACGAGTTGTCAATATAATGGGTGCAGTGTAGTCGATTATATTATAGTGTCAGAGAAATATCTATCGGACGTGTCCTATTTCTGTGTCAAAAATCCAAATGAATTTTCAGATCACAGCCAGCTTGCTGTTCACTTAGAATATTTTCAAGAGAGTAGTAATTGTGATAACATGTTTATATATGAATATACTGTACCGAAATATTCATTGAAATAGACTAAAGATAGTGCAAACAAGGCAATAATGACTGTTAACAGCAAATGTTTCCAAGACGAATTATCGAGGTTAAGAGTATCGCGTTATGAAGAAACCGCAAATGACACAGAAAAAGCTGTAACTGACTTTACGGAACTTCTTAAAAGATTGAATAAGTCGGCATCCAAAACTGTAAAGAATGGTAAAATTAAGCAATATAAAAAACGTAGGTGGTTTAATGATAAGTGTAAAACACTAAAATGCATAATGCAAAAAGCTGTGCGCGAAATGAGAGAGCAGCTGCTGAACAAAAGTTTAATTGAAAAATTTTGCGCAGCCAAAAAAGCATATAAAAGGGAAACTAAATATAGAGCTAAATTATTCCGACACAAATTTGCAATAGAACTTGAAAACATGGAAACGTCAGATCCGAGTGAATACTGGAAGTTTATTAAAAAAATGAGAGATGATAGTAGGAAAGATAACGACGATCTTGATCCAGACATTAGTGTTAAATTCTTTAATGATTTATATTGCAATAGCGCTAATCGGGATAAAGATACTTTTATATGTAAAACAGACAAACCTAAGATCATTTGCGATCTCAATAATGATGAAATTTCGACCCTGGAAGTAATAGGCGTTCTGAAGAGTTTGAAAAATAATAAATCTCCAGGCAGTGACGGGCTGCGGAATGAACTATTGAAAGCCGTCGGACCGATTATGGCACAAGATTTAACAAAGTTGTTTAATTTGGTTCTGAACTCTTCATATTATCCTACATGTTGGAGCGAGTCCACACTGACACCTATCTATAAAAAAGGTGATCGTCACGATCCAAACAATTATAGAGCTATATATAGCTTTGAGCAGTTCTATAAGTAAAATATTTAACAAAATAATCAATACACGAATTTCCAAATTTTTGGATGATAATGATATTATAAGTGATAATCAATATGGATTTAGAAAAAATAGAAGCACGATTGATAGTGCGTTCATTTTAAAATCGCTAACTACTAAGTACCTGAAAGAGGCAAAACCTCTATATGCAGTATTTGTAGACTTCCGTAAGGCATTTGATACTGTCCACCGAGAGACAATGTTTACTAAATTGAAACATGTTGGTATCAATGGCAATATTATGAAAACTATTGAATCTATGTATGCGTCAAGTGCTTATTCGGTACGAACTAGCCAAGGTTATGGGCCTCATATGATTTCAAATATTGGCGTTAGACAAGGATATATTATTTCTCCCACAATTTTCAAAATATTTATTGATGACATTAGCGCCGAATTTGATGATTCGTGCAAACCGGTTAAAGTTGGCGAAAAATCTCTAAGTCATATGCTATTTGCTGATGATCTGGTTATGCTATCTGAAACTGCTGAAGGTATGCAAAGATGTTTGAATAAATTGGAGAATTACAGCATAAGGAACAAAGTAGAAGTGAATCTTCAGAAAACTAAATGCCTGATATTCAGGAAACGAGCAACAAAAAAACTAACTGCCTTTAAATTAAGCAACACTCCGTTGGAAACAGTTAAGGAATATACCTATCTTGGTATTAAATTTTGTGCGAATGGAAAATTTTGCAAAGCCCAGATAGATGTTAACAACAAAGGGTTAAAAGCAATGTATAGTTTAATGTCATCCTTGCGCAAACATGAAATTTTCTCAGTAAGCATTTGGTGTAAACTATTTGACAAGCTGATAAAACCTATCGTTTTATATGGTTGCGAAATATGGGCATCGCATATTAATATTAACAAGCTCGAATCTATTCCATGTGAAATTACACATGTTAAATTTTTTAAATCAGTGTTGGGTTTAAATAGAATGGCGTCTAATCACGCGACAAGAGCAGAATTGGGCAGATTTCCGATAGCACATGATGCGATAATGAATGCTGTAAGATATATGCTTAAACTGTCTGAAAGAAAACCGAATATGTTACTTCAGAATTCTGCCCAAATATGCGAGGAATATATAATTCCACCGTTTTTGGCAGAAGCACTTCACATGCCAAAAATAAGCGATTTAGAGAATAACCTATCGCTGGAATATCTCAATAAAGTCCGGGAAGAATTAAAATGCGTTCATATTCTAACGTTCAAAAACGAAATATTCGATGACAACAAGAAAAATGGTATGAATAAATTAAGAACGTATCGTTGTTTCAAAGAACAATATGAAATTGAACCATACTTACTCCAAATTACTAATTTTTATACGAAATCGTGTTTCAGTAAGCTTAGAGTAAGCAATCATAAGTTGCAGGTAGAGGTTGGGCGACACGCTCAGCCAAAAATACCTTACGAGAAACGCATATGTAAAAAATGTGAAGCAAATGAAATTGAAACGGAAGAACACTTTATAATGAGATGTGAAAAACATAACCATTTGCGGAAGAGATTTTTCACTGAAATAGGAGTTCACCAACCAATTTTCGTAAACTTTGATGAATAGAAAAGTTCATATTCCTCATGAAGGCTGAACACCCGAGTATATGCAATCTGATCTGTAACATGGTTCGGCAGTTTTCCGCAAATAAATGAGAATATAGTGTTGAGTTACAAATACATGTTATATATATATTTTATATGAAATTGTCTTGACTTGTGTTTAAATTATCTGTATTATGACAACTGCCCCGCGTGGGTGTATTATGTCAATAAAAATGTTATGTTATGTTATGTGATAAAAGGTATCTCAAACTTGTTCTATTTTATACGTAATTTGTTAACCTCGTCCACTAAATTATATTTGGACCTCGGTAAACCTCGTCTCAAATTGAATTTAGTGAACTCGGTTGATAAATTCCGTATAAAATAGAAACTCACGTGAGATCCTCTATATATACATCAAGGAAAATCTACACAATAAACTCACACCACACGTAATAGAAACATTATTTATAGAAATACACCGATGAGCGAACGATAACTATATACAAGAAAACTAATGTCAGAAATGGTAACGCGCTCAAGATCATATATTATACCCATGATTGTAATTATAGAATATAAAATATATTGGTTTCACGAATGACCAACTCATAATTCCGTTAAAACAACTAATCCTTCAAATTATTACAACAACAGTCTTACTTATACGACTTATCACTGAAGGTTTCTCGTGCATCTCACCAGAATTCCCAACAACACCTTATACCCGGACTCGGCCTACGGATCGCAGATCGACTTTTAATCCGTCCCAAAAATTCCCATTTCTATAAATAAAACGCCCATGGCCCATGGATGTATATACCAAGAATCAGCGAAACATTATACACGCGGAGCGCGAAATAATACGATGCATATATAGATCGAATACTACATGCAATAGCCTAATTTCATGACTACTTTTTAAAAATCGGTCGAAAAACCAGAAATTATTCTTTATACATATATATATATACATATACTATATGAGTATTAAGCGATCAATTCGCACAAAGAGGTCGCCGCTGAATAAAGGCTCTGTCTAAGATCAAAATGTGCGCGAACTCCACACAGGGGCCGCCCTCTCCCCGACGCTGAATAAAACTCGACTAGTTAAATATATAATACCCATGTTGGTGTATGCAGTTATATAAAAAGAAAATGTATCCGTGACAGCAGAATGATTATATACTGAAGAAAGTGAATATTATATTACGTGAGTCAATATCAATTGTGTGGCAGTATATGGAAAAGTATATAGAAGGTATATATATATACTTTACCTGTTGATGTGAGTCAACTGTCATCAAGTTATATATGCTGACAGCGAAGTTGATAGGCGTTTTGGAAGGTGCTGGTCTGGCTCTTTTGTCATAGACCTCAAGCAGGTCCGCAATCAGTTTCGTTTCCATGTAGATTTGGTCATTTTCGTTTTCTTTGTCAGCGGTGCTAGTTTTACTGTCCGATGTTAAATTTCCAAGATTGATTGCTGCGATAGGAGGGGCATTGTCCGTGCTAACCACTACAGGCTGACTTGTTGTTTTAGCATCGGTCGAACATTCTACCATCATGGCGAATGACGCCACAATGATTTGGAACATGACTTTGGTGACAGTCACCATTGGAACCGAGTGTTTGGTCATTATGGTCCTTACGACTTGTCAGAACTTACTGAATTCCAGTACAAATTATCATATATTCCACCTCTACTAAACAACCGACAAGCATGCAATGCCAAGACGGAATACGAACAGCAAGTCTGGCACAGGTACATGAAGTAATCCGCTATCGTTCGCCAAGCAACTAGAGTTTCGAGAAGAGTGTAGCTGTGTTCATTACGCGACGCATATCTAGAACTACAATGAAGAATGGTTGCTGCTCCGTCGAGACCATCATTTTTTACGATACGATATTATCAATGCTTTTTTTATTCTCTGCTCCGTGTTCTTTGAAATTAATTCAGGGGGAATATAGACTTAAGTTAATTTCTGAACATCAATGTTATCTACCCTATGTTTAGTTTATTAAATAATTGAGTTCCACGTGGATGCATGCCGTTGAATATGTTCTAGCTATACCATGCATAAAGATAAGATGATATACCGCGTATAATGCAATTACGTGTGAAGTAAATTGACCTACTATGTTCCTGCATGGAAACACACAACATCATCTTTTGTTGTTTTGTATAGAACAAAGTGAAAGAAATCGATCTCGTGTTTCAGGTATGTTCGGCATTGCGAAATGAGTGCATGGGCTGGCTTCCAGACTTCTTGCGACGTCTTATATACAGTTATTAACATACCATAAGCCACAATAAACCAACCCATTATATATAGAGCAGAGCTGGTTACTATATTGGCATACTTAACCTCTATATATACATATTAGCCTAAAGGCTATATAGGGAAGACATCATAGCAACACAATAATAGACATCTTTCGCACAATGGACTACGTTTGATAGGACTTACGAATAGCTAATATCGTTGTAAATTTTTCGGACGATCCAAAAACATTTTCGCGTATAATTTAGCGACTATGATGAGGGATAGTAAACAATTTGCAAGTAGGTATAGGTTCTGAACAAAATATGCATTTTTTAGTTTGGCATTTTAGGGGACACACCACCCCCAAACATAAAACAAAAATGAACTCCCAATTTGTTGACACCCACCCACCAAATTCCACTTAATTTGGTCCGAAACCTAATAAAACCCTGTTCATATGTCTCATACCGTTGAGTCGTTATTTCGTGGGAGAATCTGGATTCAGAAATTAGATTTTTAAATCGATGTGACCGTGTCCTTGACCTCGCTCATATACGCTCATATGTTTTTGGACCTCGACCGACCCGACTCGAGTTTGGTATGTAGGCCTACTTTGATCCCGGGAACAATATGGGCGGGTCCAATTTCACGTGTGACCTTGACCTCGCTCATATGTACGCTCATGTTTCTGGCCCGATCGAACAATTGTCTACCCAAATGGAGGCGATCACAAAGTAATCTCCAAGTAGCCCGGACGCATCAGCTAGTTATTAACGCCACCGGTGTATACTGTTGGCCAAATATAAGAAAGACGTGGGCCGATGTAGGTTTTATAAATAGATTGGGTCGCTTTAAAAGCTGTAGTGCTACACAGAATGCGGTTATTTTGGGACGCGTTAAAGTTGTACTGCGACCCCAAACCGGTAAAAACTGTAGTTGGAATGTCCAAGTTCGTGAAAGTTCTATTCACCACATCGTCCCATATATAATGCAACATGCCAAAGTTTAGTATCATCTCCATTAAAGGCCCTTCCATGCGACGTTATCGCACCATGTATACGAGCGGCATGTCGCGGGTTTTCCTGCGGTTACTCGTAGGCTATGTTAATGGTTTCATTGTTAATCACGTATTTTTGTTTAAAATGACTACATGGTGAAGCTGTGCACAATCACAGTTTAAAACTGACCTGGACTGAAAAAAATATATGCCTCCAGTGTCTTCGTTCTATATGGTCACTGCAAAAATTGGAATTAACCAAACAACCGCAGAGAAAAACGCGCGGTACGCGCGATACCGCACCGCCGGATTATATGACAGCGATGTAACCATGCGACAGCGTTTTCTGCGTTTCCTGCTATGTCGCCCGCATCGCACTCCGTGTGCAAGCACCCATTGCATACAGTGTGTTCTAAGTCGGCGTATCGCGCGGCATGCCCCGCCGCAAACGCCGTGACTGTGTAAGGGCCCATATAAGGTCCCAATGCAGTAACATATAAAAATATGGTGTGTTTCACTTATAATATGTTTCAAACTGTTACAGATGTTGTTGTAATAGTTTATTCTCAGACACATAGATGTGTAACATGATATATATTTAAACATATATGCAAGACTGTGTGCACATAATTATACAGTAATACAAATAAATTTAATTTTACCTAAGTCACTATAATTATACCTGAAAGCAAGTACATAAATGCCAGTGTTAACCTGCAAGGATATATCAATCAACTTTCAAGTATTAAGTAGTAATAAAACGGTCACGGTTATTTAATTTCATTGATCTTAAGCCCCTTCGTGATGTAAATTGACAGTTTCTTCATTGTATTAATGTTTTTAATATAATTAGCTATTATTGGCCACGATATAAAAAAAATCCCCATGTCCTAAACCAGCCACCGTAGAATGGATAATGTTGCCAGAGCGTCATAGAGCTAGTGCCTGATCCGCGTATACCGCTACGTTCTACCACAACCGCTACATGCATGCTAAAAGATATTTCCGGTCTTGCGTCCAATCAGAAACTGCGATACAAATCATTTTGTTTTATGCACTCACTGGCGGAGTTTCAAAATTTTATTTCGTGCATTATTTTGATCTGGAAACAACTAAAATGTCGACGAATAAAATATACAGTCACTTTTCTGTTAACGACAATGTACCACATAACTAACCAAGTGCTAGTCGCTGTCTGTAAACATTGAGGTACATCTTTCCGAGGTAACTCTCACCTGGTAGTGAAAATACTGAAATTCAAATTCAAGTTGAAATTGTTCAGATGTTTTGTTCAGGCTCGGCTGAGCCTGTTGTTTTGTCACTTCAGGCCGTGGTAGCATCAATGCGTCTGACAATGCCATAGATGATAGAGCTTATCTGTTCTAGTGTTCATGTTTCAACTGTTGAAATGATTAGTCGACTAACCAACGTCAACTCTATTAATAGGTCAACAGTGAAATTGGCCACAGCCTGGCACAGGCCAGTCAATTATTCTAATTCTAAACAGATTTCCCACCATGGATTGTGTTAGTCCAACAATTTGGCAACAAATTAGAGTTTAGACTTTAGCATTAAGAGGAATTTTAATATTTTGACATTTACGACCCTTTTAATCCTTCAGTCTAATACTGGACATGAAAATATTAATCGCTACGAACCCGGACGATCTGACTGGGTAGGACGTGGCCCTTTAAATTACATTGTTCGCATCTAATATTAGTAATAACACAAATAACACTAAATAAAAAACATATTCCTATTGTTGGAATGTTAGATATCATGACTGAACTAACTAGCATATAACTTTGTGTCACTATTAATAAAAAAAAAAATCTTAGAATGACAACAGACAATATATTCTAGAAGGATACGCACTACGTTTATCTAAGCTATACTATAGTGGGTGGGGTGTCCATGAGTAGGCCTATAGTTTCAACAATTGGAAAGTTTATGCCTAACAGGTTGAATTTATTCTGATATGCGAGTATTACAAGTTTATCCTATTTAATGTGAAATTTGTAGTGATGAACCGTTTTGGTAAACTATACTCTTGAGTGCCTAATAAACATACATGTACGATTAGGCCTAACAAAATAATACCTGTGTTTCCACTAACGGGGTCCCAAAAATGTTGGGTCGGTAGATAGGTAAACCTTTTTTTTTTTTTTTTTTAAACCTATTTTGGCGGGGCAACTTTTTGGGATAATATTTGTCTGCGATTCATGATCAAGCAACATTACTCATTTGTTCAGTTTGAGTTTGCATCAGTAGAGGCAGTCACAGTTTTTTTTGTAATTTTTGCAGCATGTGTTGATGCCAAATTGGATTTGAGTAGAAATTAAATAGGTTAAATGATGCAAAACTAATACTAAATCATGTGTCACCGATAGTAGAGTGCAATGCAAGCATTAATTGGTACACGCGGTAGTATCTGATACTTAGTAGCAATTCTCGAACTGTCTGGAAGTGTCGGCGACCTTCAATCAATTCCGACCCTTTGAAGTTTTCTCTGATCTTCCGACAAAAGCATGTGTGCAGTCACTGTGTATCAAGTCTGAATGCACACAAGGAAGTGACAACGTAAAAGTGGCGTTGTGTGGCAATGCGTGCTTTCGTAACTTAATAGTTAATACTGCACGAAGGCAACATGGATTCAAATTGCAATCACACCACGACAAAAGTCGACAAAGTTTGAAGATTGAGATCAGCTGCACAATGTCTTCACTCTTTCCATTCTTCCTCCATGTTGTGATATAATATGATCAATTCAATTGAGTGACCAAACAGACATCGTAGTTGAAACAACCCAAAACCTCTTTAACTTCTTCAATTATCTTCCCTTTTATCAAGGAAATTGAATAGGGATCTCGTCGATTCGTCCCGAGTACGAAACGACTTCGATTCGTCCCAACTTAGAAATTTACTTTGATTGATTCGTCCCATGTAGGCTATAATATGGTTGTTTCGTACCCCGAATATAATTATACAACCAGCTTATAAATTTAATATCATAACTTTCCATTGTATTAACATGCTAAAATGTGTTCACTTATGAGTACTGACAGGTTGTTTTCACAACACGAAGACCACGGAGGGTCTCCCGTCTGAGTAGGTGTCATATTGTTTTTACAAGTCGACGCTCATGTGTGACCACTGGTCTCATGTGCCGATGACCACTGTTCAGTGATCAAACGGAATGTATTTATAACAATAACAGTTCCGTAATCCGATTGTAGCTAGGCCTACATGCAATCATTATCTCGAGATTGCCTGCACGGTGGGGATTGGGATTCGCGATTTTCTCGAGGAACGATTTCCGATTACGGCATTCGCCCGCGACGCTACGAAAATATAGCAGAGGTGTTTGAATGCCCATTGACAGCTAACGTAAACGAACGATCGGGCCCGATTGGCCGATTGTGGTTGGGTGATAATAATTATTATTATTATTGGGCCGTCCGACAATCGGTCAATCTCGTGCAACGAGATCTCGCGATCGGCTGACCACATGACACCGTCTCCTGTCCGTCTGTAGACGCAGTATATATCGCGTTTCTGCGGCAAGGTACCCACTCAACGCACCACGTGATATCAATTTAAATTAACTTGGTAGTTTATATTTTTTGAAAACCCAATAAAATGGGGGCAGTCGGCGACTTTTTCGGCGGTCGGTCGGGTTAGCAGAAACAGTGTACTTTTTTTTCTTTTTTTTTTAATTTGCAATAAAATGGTCTCAGTCGGCGACTTTTTTAACGGTCGGTCAGGTTAGTGGAAACACAGGTATTATTTTTTTAGGCCTTATTAAAATCGAGGTAAAATTCCCACCTGTACGATCGTTATTTGGTCCTGTACGTTTATTAAATTAACCAAAAGAAATAATTCACCAATCTTAAATTGTGTTATTCATAGATAAATGAACTCTGATTGTTGACAGTGATCAGCACACTGTAGATTCACAGACCTGGCTATCCATCGAAACTATTTCTGTCACATGGCATCAGTAAACCAGTCAGATGGTGCGTTTTGTTGGGATGTATGGTACTAATATTTCCAGTCTGTACGTTTATTCCGCACTGTACTATTATTCAGTTACGCGACATTTTCCAACCTGTACTATTATTCCACCCTGTACTTTTATTAGGCACTCAAGAGTATATATCAGGGTTTCCGCCAGGGGGAAATTAATGAGTCCGTATTGGGGATACACATACCGCGACGGGACGATCATGGTTTGTCCTGTCGGGCGAATTTTTTTTTATTTGACACTGAAAAGTAGCCATTTCCTTGCACCTGAGTGTCCCACAAAGCAATCCAAAGGCAAAGCTACGTATATTATGCAAGTCGATCATTTCCGTGGGTGCATCAATTCTGTTGATGGTATCCAAATAATTAGTCATGTAATTACGTATACGTAAGACTGCCGTCTGATTGAAGACTATATAAATGAACGAGCTACGAGTTAGTGTTTACAAATTTATAACCTACAATAAGATTCCAACAGGTATAATGAATCTAAACACTAAAAAGCATCTACGCATCGACCAATAATACCTAGCAAGGAGAATTGAATAAAGTATTTCTTAGAATTTCAAGTAGCGTCATTCTTAAAACTATTTGTGCCCTGTGACGTCATACTGCAGGGTTTGTCTGCAGGAGATATTTATAGCGGCGAAATACGAATGGTAGCGAAATCTTTCATTCGGAACGCGTAGCTTGTTCAATAGTCTGTATTAGTCCAACAACAGTTGACGACCGCAGCTATAGAACAGAGTTTTAGTCAACGTGTTATAAAATATAATTGAGTTTTAGCGGGAAATGTGAACATGTGCGTCGTTGATTGTGCTTGGGTACCCATGCGGGACAACGAAACTATTATTGACTGTACTTTGATTTTTATATCTCCATATTTGGGGGGGATGTGTTCGTGTTTATCCTCCATGCATGTAATACGGCTCAAATGAATGGTGTTGTCAGTATGAATTTCCGCTATAAAGACTGATTTGGGACAGGTTCCATATTATTGTGAAATAAATCACTTTGGGATTTTGTTGAGTATGCATGGCAATATACGCATAATAATCAACACACGTAGAGAATCACATGTATTTTTCAGGAACTTCACTTACATCGAACTCAAAACAAATGATAATACAGCAATAAGATAAATGATCAACATTGAGTAGTTTCATCCACGAAAATCGAGTGCATAAAAATGTCCCGACTCAGCAATTGGGTGTTCTTTTATCGAATTATGTAATCGTACGATAGCACGGGGTCTTCGAGCCTGAGTAGTTTCATCCATGGAATCCCGTGCACAAAAATATCCGCATTCAACAGTCCGGCATTTAGAGATGGGCGGTTGTGAAATTTTGCCTCGGTTGTGGTTGTGGAAAAAGAGTTGAGTCTCGGTTTCGGTTTCGGTTTTTATTAATAAAAATTACTAATGTGAACAAAATCTAATTATGCTTCATCATATTACAAAGAAAACACACCAATTGTATCACCATAACTTGTGAGGTACATGTCCTTTTATAATATTAAATTATGTATCATATTGTTACTATTACATGTATATTGTTAATGTCCATGTCGAGTGGCAGTGCTAGAATGCAAGTGAGTCTGTGTATTGTGTATGACTGCAATTCAGCATCATATGATCATAAGTGTGAAATAATATAATGATCATTTATATTGGCATAAAACTAATGTGTGTGACTAGATATATGTGTATAGTTATGATTTGAAAAATAAAATTTGAAATAAACAACAAAATGAAAATAAAACATGACTAGAATCTCTCAATCACATTATCTGGCTATATGCCTATTACCATATTTAGGGAACATAATATTGTACACACTATACAGTATACATGCATCCAATACAAGTCACCTGAATGAGTGCTATTTCTCAACAGTTTACCGACAAACGGTATAATTCATTCCGGCTCCGATTCCGGCATAACATTTTTAATCAACGGCACACAAATATATTTGACGATTTAACATCCAAACAGTGATAAAAACTAATAGGGAATGCGGGTAACAATCATTGATACCTTTTCATATCGTATCCTCGTTATCAAATTCACCTTTCAGAGTATTTGTACGGCCTTAATGATTAAAATAACATGAGAAATAAACTGACTTGTGTTGTGTTTACTACGGCGAAAATAGGTGTACACGGAAGCAACGTAATTAATTCGTCGCGCGATTTCACCATGCGAACTCCTTTCTGCATATATTACAGGCGGCACACTTAGATTTCTTATCTTTCTTTGAAAAATATTTCCACACAGGACTCGTTTGTTCGTCGTGTTCTGTCATGATTACAGGAAGTTGTGACAACCGAAACTACGGGTTTTCCCAACTTACCACGGTTGTCATTTCCGGTTTTTCCCGACAACCGAAACCGAACTGATTCCACGGTTAACCGCCCATCTCTACCGGCATTCTTTGAAGTTACCGCGACATGTATTACGCTGTATCTAATGTCGCTATTTGACCCGCTTTTTCACCAGTATTCTGTTTAACCCCTGAACTCCCGTTGCAGCCGGATTTTTTTAACGACATATTGCTACTGACTTTTGGTACATGTATGAATCAATCAAATCGTCTGCGAGGGGAATGGGTCCGTGGGACGGACCCGCAGCCGGCCTGGCGGAAACCCTGATAAATATAAATATATATATAATATATTATATGACATCGGTCATCGAAATTGCTTGATGTTTCATAGCAGATATTTAAATACAATTTTTGGCGCAGGGTATGGTAGGAATTGAATCGCCACCAATTTTCTTGGAAACGTCAATCATATCCCCAGGAGATAGGGTTTGACTAATCCACTTTTAGTTGAATTCTGAAAACCCCTAATCGTTTCAATACTATAGTTATTCTGTATCTGTTCATAATTTGTTTTGGGGCTGGTTATATCCACTCCAGATCTGGACAGTGGACTGGAAGTAATGTGTCCCCAATCTATTCTAGACTATTTTAATAATTAAATATAGGGCCTAAAAAAAAAGATGTTTGTTTCCGCTAACCCGACCGACCCTATTTAAAATCGCCGAGTCTAAACTTTTTATTGCCATCGAAAAACTGACTTAAAAAAAATAATGGTATCTGTGAATGTTTCATGCATTTAACGGAGATAAAAGCACGGCAGTCGCTTCCGGTGGAAATACCCACATACTATAAACAGATACGTATCTCCCATTGAAAACAGCTGGTGTTTTGGAAAGTAAACATAATTCACACCACAACAACAGCAACAATGGCTACCTCCGCAGGCCAGCACGTTGTTGTGGCTATCTATCTGGACTAATGTGTCCACTGCGGAAGCAAAAAAGAAATCAGATCGATAAACAAACTTCAGCCCAAAATTTACTTGACGGGGAAGTCGTGTGAGATTGCCTTAAGGAGTTGTCAGCATTCAACATAAACCATATCGAGTTTGTTTGCGGTGATTGAGAGATTGTGGAAAAACAGATCGAACATGATACTATGGAAATCACCACATGGAGGAATGCATTTGATATTCTTATGAAGAAAGAAATATATAGGCCTACTAGTATCATCTGTAACTTTGAATCTGAGTTTCTTGTTTCTATTTCCATGGGTTGACCATCTTGAGACTAAGAAGTCCATAATGTTGGCTCATATCAAGTATTATACACGTATTGTTAAAAATATATAAAAATACAAATATTTAATAAAAAAAAAGTTTTGCCCGCCTACCGTCCCTATTTTTTTCCAGCTTGTTAGCGGACACAAACGTCTTTTTTAAAGGCTTTCTTCAAACTCCATGCAGGTTTTACCTCCCTTGATGACTCGGTAAGGAAGTATGACTGACACGTGTGCTCTGGTAGAGATTGGTTCCGCCTACTAAATTTTTTTCCCTGAGACTGCCTCCAAGTTTAACGTGGAGTTAAGCATATTTCATAGCATACGCTGTACTATACAGACGAAAAAGCTAATTATGCCCCTCCTCACGTTGGTCGTTATTGAAGACAGTTCTGATCGCGACTGCACTAATCCATTCAGTGTGTGCTTCAAATTATTGACATAGCATGTGACGTCACATGCTCAACAGGAAGCTACACTTTAATGGGGTCAGCTGTTTAAAGCTGTCTTTGAATCTATTTCGTGTCAACACGATTGAACCAATAACTTCATATTACACGGGATGTACGCCAGACATGTGTATTGCCATGCTTATAATATATAATCATATCAGACTGTTTGGATGATGCCAATGGCTTCTTTTTAGGCTGTTACAAATGCGTTTTACATTCAATACTACGGTTGTATTGTGTACATTTATTAAAACATGCATATTGCGCTTAGATACTGGAACGTTTTTATTTGTTTTGACAATCGGTAAAAAAAGCCGATGTTCAACTGCGAGTTACGATTAATATCCGATTGGCTATTATCGGCCGATTCCAATTATCGGAACATCACAAACGACTTATTCAATATACCGTAATAATTATGTATGGTTCATATTCTTTTATCACCTGACCAAATATCCTGAAACATGAGCCAACCAACCAATTTAAATACCATTGTCATTGATACATGTATGACCGATTCACATCGTCTGTTATCTGGTTATTATGGTCTGCCTCGAAAATGGTATATTGTACCATTGTTGTCACCTCGCAACACAAATGTGCTATTTGAGGTGTCTACAAAAGTCAATTTAGACCATGCAGTATTAATTTCATATACATGTAGATATTTTAGAGACCATTCCTGCCTTTCCTTGACCTAACTGATAATAACGCAATATAGTTGTCCCCCGAAAAAAAAAATTCGGGGGACTATTAAAATAGCCGGTGTCCGTCCGTCCGTGTGTCCGGAAATGGTTTCCGGATGATAACTTTATTTTCGGTTATTAGATCAAAAGCAAATTTCATAGGTGAGTAAATCAGACCAAAATAAAGGTCAAGTTCGAATATGGGTTTGCTCCGCCCATTTTTGCGAGAGTTATGGCCCTTTTTTGACTTGGAAAACCCCTGAAAGTTGGTTTCCGGATGATAACTTTAGTAGAGTTAATCGGATTCAAACCACATTTGGTATATTACTTTCTCCCAGCAAAACACAGGTCAAGATCGAACTTGGGTTCTGCAGAGTTATGCCCCTTTTTCGACATAGAAAATTCTATTTTCTTCTTTTTTTTGGTTTCCGGATGATAACTTGATTTTGGATTGTTTATATGCAAAACCCGTTTTTTTTGTGGATTACTTATATCAAAATACAGCTCAAGTTAGAATTTCGGTTTAATCCGATAATTTTTGCGAGAGTTATGGCCCTTTTTTGTCCGCCGACCGGACATACATGTATAAAAAAAATTTGGTATGTCTCTTTCTCCCAGCAAAACACAGGTCAAGTTCGAATTCGGGTTCCGCCCGCCAATTTTCACCAGAGTTATGTCCCTTTTTTACTTAGAATTTTTGCCAATTTGAGGTTTCCGGATGAAAACTTTAGTAAATGTGTACTGAATGAAATTAAATTTGGTATATGTAGGTTTACTAGCACAAAAGACAGATCAAGTTCGACGATTTTGCTCAGAGTTATGTGCTTTTCGACTTAGAAAATTTGAGAAAATTCAATTTTTCTTGTAATTTTCTTCATTTTGTGCCAATTTGAGGTTATATTTTGACTTTAAGAGTTTTTTTAAGATTTGGTTATTTGTATGCATGACAGTAATGAGACAATGCACAAGTGTCTTATCCATATAGTATACTTCTACAAAGCCTCCGCTCCAAATGAAGCCACCGGTTCGGGGGACACTGGCCGAGCGGCCTTTTATTTGAACCAATCATGACACATCTCCATGTATTATGGCCAAGTCAGTTCACAGTATGGAGAATGACTATGTTTGCGAGTAGGATTTTCTCGTAAGGGCTGCAAATGATTCAGACCTTAAAGGCATGTGAGGCCTTAATTGTCGAAAATATTCATATTTGTTCCAAACACTGTAAACAGAAAAACATTAAAACGCATACAGTTTCCTTCATATATACCATGACCATCGCGTAAACAGCATGTTATCATAAAGACCTACTATATTTTACCTAATCAAGAGCCTGATTGTGTTACAGAAGACAGCACAATGCTACTGGCTAATCACACACAAATGGCATAAACGCTCTTTATTAGTTCCATATCAGGAATTCACCAACAATGAACGCTCTTTATGTTTACCATCATAATATTTGGGGAATGGCATCATATGGGTGAAGTTGTTATTAAATTGGTATATTATACTTTTTTATATGTTCTTATTCTTTCATGCAGGACTCAAGATGGCTAACTACAGAAGACACATAGACAATGACAGCTACAACACTTCATTTCCTGTAGCAGAGGATGGGTTTACTAGCCGAATGGATGAGAAAACCATACAAAGAACTCCTGATCCCATTGCCGCTTCAACTGCTCAAAGACCAGAAAATGGGCTAAGGTACATGTACTGTTCTAACAATAATTGCAACCATGTTTCCACGACCTGTTATCAGTCGGAAGGTGCATTTTGCATTAGGGCGTTAATCATAGTCCTGCAAAGGCTGTAGTTGGTACGATTCCTGATAGGCTTGGATTTGTGGTTCGCATGAATGGAGGGTAACCTAATTCGTGTATCTGGGCATCAGGGGGTCATTGGTTTCTATGAGCAGTGAAATTTTGTATTTGCATGGTTTTTACGCTAATTGAAGTGTTTAAATATCGACCAACTCCTTTAAAAGTGCTTAAATTCATCCCTTATACTTTCAACATCTATCCTTGAGGCTTGAACAAGCCTTGAAATAGCGTGTCTGTCATTTGCAGAATGAGGTCCCCAGAGGGTGAAATTAGTGATGCTACCCCGCATTGCGGGCTAGCATCACCAAATTCACCCTCTGGGGACCTCATTCTGCTTACAACTCAGCAGAATGAGGTTCCCAGAGGGTGAATTTGGTGATGCTAGCCCACTATGCGGGGTAGCATCACTAAATTCACCCTCTGGGGACCTCATTCTGCAAATGACAGGCACGCTATTTCAAGGCTTGTCCTTGAAACATCTTTTTTTTCCACTGAAAAGGTTTGTTTGAGTCAGCTTATTTGAAATTTGTAGCAAACTATCATAACCGCAATGTCGTTCAGACAACAAAGTTGCTGTTATGGTTACCATAAATATTGATACGTAATTTTTCCACTTCCATAAAATATCCTTAGACTATGTGCACTGATATGAGCGTTGTTAAAAATGCATGCTTGCCATGATTATTCGATTAATGGACTAAGGGGACTGGGGTGGGTATGGTTGTGTAACTTGTACATGTACATGTAAGCAGTACTATACACCGATGTCATGTCTGGAAGTAACATTTAACTGCATATGCAGCACAATTCCTATGTGGCGCCCTTTGCCTTTGATGTTGCAGCCGACATTTGACAATCATCTTCGAAGAATTATGTGTGTGACATCTTCTCACAGTACGTGGCTTCCTTTCTCTTTGATGTCGGCGCCGACGTTTCACAGAGTCATTACCGGTGCCTGGGCGAATCTGATCAGCTATTGGTGGGAATATCTGTCAGCGTGTTAGGTCGTGGGCGATTGTGGGAAGGCTGCTAATATTTACAATTACATGTATTCTCATTTGTTGATATATACATTTTCCGAAGTGGTTGCCGGTTACGTATATAAACTTTTAATTTGCTTCATTAATTCTTGCAATTATTTATTGAAAATGTCCAGGTTATAGATGACAGTAATTATGACTGCATCCCCATCACCCTCAGTGTCCCCCTACAAAAGCTCAGATATATGCCACAGTCTACCTTTGTCCTCATTAAGATTCTTGATCCGGTCGCTCGACGGAGAGGACGTCTACCAGTGCTCTTGCGCTAATCCGTTGAGTGACCGTGAGTTTTTTATCGGGCTTGGCTGGACATGGATGTGGTTTTGGATTATCGAGTCGCCCTGGTAGAACCCTCCAGGGCTGGCCAGACAACCACTGATGGGACTGCAAAGAAGAAGAAGACCCCATCATGTCGCTGCAGGGATGCCGACATGAAGACCAGGATGAGACAAGGGAGAACTGAGAGATGCCCAGTTCCCCCCCACCTGGTTCCGGAGCAAGATCAACAGCTCACTGTCGATACTTCAGCCACCATCAGTGGAAACTACAGATAGGTCGATGTCATCCCAGCCGTCCCTGCCGGCGACTTCGTGGTGAGGATGGAGACGTCAATCCGCGGACACCAAGATCTCCGGTGTCCCCCCATCGCGGAAGAGGAGCAGGAACTTCCACTCCCTGCTCCTACCGAGGAAGGGGACCCTACATCAATGACATGTCAACAGATGATGGAAGAAGCAGCTCGAAAAATTAAAGACTTTGAGGAATATCAACAGAAACATTCCAAAGAAGAATCAGAAAGAAGGAGAATTGTCGAGCAGCTTCTTGCAGAAAGATCAGCATCACAATGAACAATGAAAAATCCAAGGAAAAAAATAAAAAATAATTAAAACATCAAAATGCTTCCTTTTTATTGTAGCTTGTTAAATTAAATTGAAGGCAAAAATAGATATATGGACCCTTTCGACCACCCCGGAGTTAGCTCCCCCAAATCACATTAGCAAAAAAAAAAGTCCTCATTGACTTCAGTGTAATGCATGCTTTTCGCCGCAGTTTCGCCGACATGCGAAGCACGTGATCTGCCAAAATACGTATTGGCAGCATGTGAGTCGCAACTGAGATTAGCTTTACTTCGTGCAATTTTTTTACGGTTACTGTAACATCGTGTGTGTAGTTTTCAGAAACATCTGCAATTATGAGCAGTATTTTTAATAGTAAGGGTATGTTTATAACTACATCGGGACGAATGAGACAATGAGAGCATAAGTATTCCTTGTGTATGAAATAAAACAGCTAGCGTTTGACAGTTTATAATATACCGGTACCGTAAATGTCTTAGAAGTTCAGAATGGATGTCAAGAAGTCATCGTAATTTCGCATTTATCACTTACCTGGATGTAACATGGGGCGCATACATGTAGATTAACAATTAATCGACTAACCGTCAACTATAACGGTCAATTAGTCAAATCTGAAAACTCATAGTCGTGGCAACCCTATTTCATTCTTATTTGCAGTGAAAGGAGTGCAAGAAAAAGTTATGTGAAATGATAATTGTTGTTTCTTTTTTAGACCAGATATGATGAAGATTGACAGTATTTTTGCATCATTTCTTGATTCCCAAACATCAGGAATTCTCGATGGTGACACAAGCGAAATGAATCTAAAACCTAAGTTCAAGCTTGATGATAGCGGTGACTTGTCCATCAGAGAATTAAGACAAGATGAGGCGCTGGCTTCGGCGAGATCATTTAGCAGCAACCCTGAGTATGTTAACATTATCTGCAAGCCTTAAACAAGCTGGCCTGTCATGGTCAATAAAAGGTTGCTAAAACTTGCTTACATACATTTAACGGTTTCTTAACATTATATGACACTATTCTTTGTGTAAAAGTTTAGTTTTTATCACAATTTCAACATGTGTAGTCCAAAATAAAATGTACATCATGTTTCCTGTTCTCAAAAGAAACGCGCGCAATGTTTAAACTACGTGTGCTGAACATGGCATGGGTGGGTTTTTTAAAAGCGAAGGTCTGGATTTATCTTTCATTTTATTGGATGGATTGTTTGTCATTGGCCATCATGTGGAAAAATAATACAACATTTCACAATGCAAGAAAAATAAAGAAGCTACTGATTGAAAAAAATACTTGGGCATATTGTGAGACAGAGATATACACTAATGCCCTAAATAATCGACTCCTTAGTGAGAGCTTTCCAATGAATGGCAACAAGCCATATTTCCGACTAAATCCTGAAAAATTACCCATTGTTCTGCTGTGGTTAAGGAGTCGATTATTTAGGGCATTACTGTATCATGGCCCAATAGGATGCATATATCACAAAATTCCACATTGCGAATCACAGGTGAACCTCTTGTGTCTCCCATCATCAATACACCTATGCAATTCTAATTTGTCATATTTGTGTACAAGTTTATTGGTTAAAGGATTGCTATCCTGATGAAACAACAAAACACTATCGGAAAGCCACCCCTATTGTGATCACAATGATCCAAGTCCCATAACAATCGCGTAATAAATAAGCCTAGAAATAAATAAATAATACCCCCACCGGTTGTCGGCTATCTCCGTCGCAAATCCTCATATGACGTCAAATGAGTAAACTAATTAAAAACACGGAATCGGAGTCGGAGTTAATTGTGTCTACCTATATGACGTCATATGAGTGGCGATGGAAAATGCGGAATCGAGCGCGTGAGTGTAATGGAATTACTGCGGGGCATGGCATGTCAATAACATTGTGTACACGTGGTGAATTTTCAACGCCCGGTGAGTTATCTTCACTTGTGATTTGTCATAAGTGCTGCTTGGAAAGTTATTGTTTTGACAAGAAATATAGAATGCCGATTGAGCGGGGTAGATAACACTTTTGTGTCAAAAATAAAGCTTATAAAAACACGAGCCGACATGTGAACTCTAAATATTCGGGTGCGTGTTCACGATGTTTTAATTTTCCATATATATGCCCCGATTGTCCCGTATTTACAATTCATTCGTGACAATGCCAAATAAATGCAGTGTTTTCGGCTGTGGCCGGTATAGTGACTCTCAATTAGGTATAATTCTGCATTCATTTCCAAACGACGTTCGTTTACGTGACATTTGGTGGGATTTCTGTGGGAAACCCGTTACTCAAAATCAGAAACTATTGAAGTAGTTGCCAACGAAATAGTCCTGAATTTGTTCCGTCCACTTCGAAAAAATGTGTTTTGAGCACAACGCGAATACACTTGGCCCGAACAGTGGCTACCGACGACAACTCAGAAGAAATGCAACCCCCACGTTAAACAAATGGACCACCGACGAGAATGCCATCCCAAGAAAAACGTCAACTCCCGTAAAGAATATAAATTTGCCGGAGCTTCCAGTCGTGATTATATCCAATCGAACCTATCGCTAAAAAGCCAATACATATACCAAATAAAGAGCGTTTCATTTGACGAGTCAGTCATGGTTACGAATACATACCATTGCAGTTAAAGTGGGGAGTATATTGATGAATAGTTTAGTAAAGTATTCACGATGACAACTCAAGTTCCCATTTCCTTCACTATGACTCAATAAAGAGCGTTCCATGTTAAGAGAATTCCTTATATGGTGCGAATAAAAAGAGTTTAATAAACCGGAAATTGCTACGACTTTTACGGATATATAAAGCATGTATATCGCAAGATCGTGTGCATGTATTTACGTGTATTGGTGTAAACAGTAAATAATCACGATGACAACTGTTCTAAGTCGAGTCCCAATTTTCCTTTACCATGACTAAATAAAGAGCGTTCACTGTAAAATAAATCACAGATGAAGACTTTGATATATTAATAAGTATATTCTACCACGATGTATAAATAAATTATCGTATATTATTTCGGTTTTACGGTCAGTTATCTATATAAACATGTGCTCGTGTTTCTCTTTTTTTTCGTTACCGGAATATAGTCAAATTATATTATATATTCATATAAAGATTGCATATATGCGAAGACTTGCACAGTTAATACTAATAGACAATTATCATATCGTAAACATTCCAGTGTCCATATCCTACGTAAAATGCGGCATGGCTTTATAATAACAACACATCGCGATACATATAATAATAACACGCTAAAGACGTTTAATTGTGAGAACACGATGTATTTGCATTCGCAGTGTTCTCCCATTATGCGACAAACGTAAAAAGCCGCGATGGAATTCATGATCGCTTTCCGCGTGAAAACTTATGGTATCGTTGAATATCTATGCGTTCTCAATGAGTTACCACGTGGTCGATCATGTGACTATGCTTCTGTTTACACGTGACAATCATGTGATGTGGCCGATGATCACGTGACTCGTCTACAACACAAAATCTTCGGCTAACTTCGTAATTTTTTTAAATCGTTATAAAAATAACGATTAACATTTTATGTTTATATTATCGGTATATTGAAAGAAAATACTTAAAAAAATTCAGGATCATATTCCTTTAATGGGGAGGTTCAGCTTGTATAACGGGGAAACTTCTAACTTATGTTGCAATAGAAATATTTTTGGCGCTAAGGCACCACATGATATAACTTGCGAAAGCTTAACGTACACCGATAAGTTGAATAATTGATGCAACAATCGCTAAACTGCGAACTGTATGAGTGTTGTCTAACCTCCTGCTCACTTCGCTAACAATTTCTTGCATATCATAATCAACTTATGCTATGGTGTTTTGTGTGGCCATTGTGTCATGGAGAGGATATGGAGATCATCATCTTCCAACATAATTAAATCTCTCAGAAATGTTGGCATTATGCTGTTGAATGATGTCACCTTACTGCTGTGGGCAAGAACTAAGCATAGAGCCCTATTAGTAAGATGCATGATTATGCATTGGGTTATCGCGCTTGCTATATATTTGTAGGCTATATATAGCAGATACGGCACAGTAGCATGTTTTATATATGACTCCGAAACATGCCAAGCATTGCCTCTTTGAACATGTCTGGGACTATACAACACACAAGGCACCTATTTTAGAAGCAAATTTAAGTTATGAGACAGCGCAAATTATTTTTTTTGGGATCGGTCGGGATTCGAACCCCCGGCCCATGACAGCGAGCGTGCCTTGCAACTCAAAGTCCAACGTCAATACCACACGGCCGCCGAAGCTCAAATGGCCGCTGTATTCCGACATCATACTTAGGACACTATATGCACATTTTAAGGAAATGTAAGTGTGCATATAGTGTCTTACATGTAAGTGCAACGTCGGAATACAGTGGCCATTTGAGCTTCCTTTTTTTGGGGTCGCTTCTGTGGCCATGTGGTATTGACGTCGTTGTGAGCTCTGAATGAGCTAAACCAGTCTCTACAAATGCACACGTCTAGCCTTCTAATGAATCGGCGCTGAGCTGCTGACCGCCACTAGCTACTAGCATCTCAAGTCTAAAGTCGTTGTTTTTACAATCTAAACCGCCCAAATGATTGACCTGATATCTGAACTTTTATATATCTGCTTGTAGATCGAGAACAACAGACACTGATGACAGGTCATCTTTAGGAATAATCAATCTAAGTCAAATGGACAGTAAGTTTCCAAAATGTTTATTGTTCTACTGTAAAAGTACATTTGCCAAATATTGTCTGCTGCCATACTGAACCCGCTTGCTCTTTTTTGGCTTCATATCCAGTGCAGTATTAAATTTGGCTGCTGCAATAAGCAATTCTGTGTGAAATGTCATGACAACATGTGGAATATATTTTATGCCACAGCTGTAGGATATTTGTTTTCTAATTTCGAGGGCTGCTTGTGGCATGCTGTACCACTCTTATTTCAGATCGAATCGCTTTGAAAATATGTTGTAGTTTACAGTAATGCCCTAAATAATCATCTTCTTAACCACAGCAGAACTATGGGTAATTTATCAGGATTTAGTCGGGAAATATGGCTTGTTGCCATTCATCGGAAAGCTCTCAGTTAGAGCTTTCCGATGAATGGCAACAAGCCATATTTCCGACTAAAACCTGAAAAATTATAAAAAATTCTGCTGTGGTTAAGGAGTTGATTATTTAGGGCATTATTGTACCTTTTCATCCACATTATTCTTCAGGCATTGATGACAGCCAACTCCTTTTGAACAGCCTAATTCCAAACATTCCATCTAATAAATCAGAAAACAGCTCAAACAGTTCTACAAATAAAGGGTCATCAACAGATTCCGCAATCTGGGACAGCTCTAAGGATTCGAAGAGTGATCTGGGCATGGGAAGGTCACACTGTGCTGTGGACACGGTAAAGAAAAAGCCTACTGTTTTACCTAAGAAACCAGCTGCCAACCCTGTGAAAAGTTTGTTACCTGGTGCACTGTTCACACATGGAGAGGTTTCGGAGGTTGATACGACACTTCATGAGGTCGAGTTTGATGCTAAGGAGCTGGATGATTTAGATGGGGATTTTAGCGATTTTGGAGATATAGGATCAGATGACGATGACGGAAGTCCCATGCAAAGCATGCCTCTGTCAGAAAAAATTGCTGAAAATACATCCAGTTCTGATTTTGAAAGGTATGGTTGATTTGAGAGCAATTGTGTAAGTTGTTTCTATGTTCTAAAAAAATGTGGTTAATATTTTTGCAGGGGATAGTGGTATATCGATAGTTTGTCAAGATAAGCATATATACAGAGTCATATTCCCATTTCTCAGGCCTGTGCGCATGGTCCAGAAAACCCATGTGTGCAACCTTCTTAATCGCGTTGAATCTGTAAAAAAAAAACCCGTTTAATTGGTACAAAATAACTGTGATATGTTTCTTATACAAACAGGGGGCCTCGGTGGCTCAATCGGTTAGGGGTACAACTCCAAGCCGTTTCGCCTTCCAGCGCTGGCGATAAGGGTTCAAATCCACATGTTTCCATCGTGGACTTTGTAACTCGAAATTAAACGGTGGTTTGCCGCACATGGTCGACGAGTTTATCAGCCATTGAAATCACTGTTAGATTAGCTGTAAGTGTGCGGATTTCCTCCACCATTAAAACTGGCAATGTCGTGATATGGTCTTAGTGGCTAAAGCGACATAAAACCCCAATCAATCAATCAATCTTATACAAACATGCGGGGAAGCGAGATTGAACAGAACTGTTTCCCCATTATAATTTCTGATTTGTTACTGTATTTGGTAACTGTGTTCAAACATGTGTTAACCCTTTCAGTGCCAAGTCCGATTTTTGTATCAACCCATATTTCCTTGATCATTTTTCAAATTTATTGATTATAATAATGTGCAGTCTTTGTAAACATACACTCAGATTCATACTGATACTGAGTCTATTGCACTCCCATCAACTTTTTATTTCTGTACGGTTGCGGGCTTCCCCCAAATAACGTCACACCGCGCTAAATATAAATGTAAAATTAGTCGTGATTGACAGGTGTAAACATGGTCACATGCCAGTGCCGTCATGGCCGCTTCAACCCCTGTGAAGCCGATTCTCAGAATTGGAATTAATATTTGCAGTGTTTGTGACTTTTCGTTCGGCGGTAGTTTTACCGACAATAAAGGTAAACAGCATCCAGGTTCCAAAATAAAATGTATTTTAAAGACAGATCTGCTTGAAATTATAAAAAATGTCAATTTATGTGGATTTCTTGGACTTGGAACAAATTATTTCTCTCTTCCGGTATAACATGACGTCATGGATACTATTTTTAACAACCTTTAGCCACACCTTCGGAATTTCCACACCAAGAGCACGTGACATGTTAATAGTTTTTTATTGGCGCACACATTTCTTAGAGTAAGTTTTGATTGGCTGTAAATACAAGGAATCCCGGGTTTGGGAAATGAAAACTGAACGAAAGGTCGTCAGACCCACTATTTTTTATATGTGGGTATGTAGTTTACACCAGACTGAATAATGTGATACATTGATGGAAAGAGCTAGAGCTCTTTCCGTCAAATGTATCACATTATTATAATCAATAAATTAGAAAAATGATCAAGGAAATATGGGTTGATAAAAAAATCGGACTTGGCACTGAACATTGATATAGAGTGTGTCAGTAAAAATGTGTCAATGATAATTTATTGGGTGATTAACAAAATCAAATCACATGGACTTAACAACTAACTTTTCGAGAAATAATGGCCACAGGCAACTGAAATGAAACCCAGAGCTAGCCAATGCAGAGGTTGAATGCTTTGTTGGCGTTTACCCCAGAAATAAAAAATATTAATAAAAAACGCTCTCGCATAAGCTTCTCAAATTTGTTTGGCCTGAGAAACGGGGAAAATAAGCAGCCTAAATAAATATTTAGTTTTTTTATTTCCCATTCTAAACTCAAATGTGAATCATGACATAGTTTATATTTATTGCACACCCACCATGGCATAGCTTATATTTATTGCACACCCACCATGACATAGCTTATATTTATTATCCATCCCTTAACTAACACTCTTTCTGATTGGGCAAAATCCGCCACGTGATAATCCGGGAAAAAGTCATATTAGTAGAGAGTTCAGACAACGTAACGTCGTACATCACGTAACCGGCGAATATCGGAAAAATAACGAAAATGTTGCTTTTAAACTTAAATTTTCTTGGAAAAACAATTATTTTTCATAAAAACTAAAGAAATAATCTGAATCTTCAGAATAAGAACTGTGTATTGGACTATTTTTCTCCAATATTAAACACACATTCATTATTTTAATGAAGTTCATTACTCCGCTCAAGAGAAAACATGCCAATTTAGCGGTTTTGTGGACCGTTTTTTCGTAAAAACATCGCATGCGTGTTGAATTTGGCATGAATCCCGATCGATTTCCTCTGCGATTGACCTTCCCAAATATAGAAACTATTTTGGGAAAATCCCAAAGATTAATTTTACGAGTGCCGTTTCTAGAGTCCCATCCCACAGTTCGATTGATCAATAAAAGTTCGAAAACAAGTTGAAAAACACTACAAACTATCTTGAAAATAAAAATTCGGCACCCGTAATATGAATGTTGAGTGCATTTCCTATCTAAAGGTATTCATCTTATTTCTTTCCGTAAACGGTAAGTCAATCGGCAAGCCGTTTCTATGCGCCCATTCTCGCCCATTTCGAGGCATTTCCACCAAACACGATGGCTGAAATACAATGCTCTTGACGTCGTTATTTGTCAAAATTAAGACGTAATTTTCATGGTAATTTTATTTCCTAAGAGCGCGTTATTTAACATTAATCAAGTACAGAATTGGACATTCAAACGTCGAAATATAAAAGAATGACCCAGTTATTTTATTTTGAAACCAGACCGCCTCGACAGGTTGTTAGGACAAACAACCTAAAAATAAACAATGACCGGGTTACATGAAGGAACAGCCACAGTGCAAGGCTTATACGGAAGTTTCACTTTCGCGCTGTTCTTTCGGCTCTTACGTTAATTAATCTCGCCGCTGGCTGTTCAAATAAGCACCCGTTTTCAACACAGGGACGCACGTTTTGGGTCTATAACTCGATGCTAATTCTTAAATCACATTTAATTACCATTTATATCATAAAGTTGTGAAATTAATATTAGTAATCGAATCTCGAAAGTGTACTTGGAGTCTTGACGAATAACGACACACAGTGATCACCAGGAGCAATACCGGTAACTCTATCCACCGGAAAATTTTGTAGATTGAACTTGTAGTTGGACATCAGATTACAGTATATGGGGGTGGGGGTAGTTGGTTGGTTTAACACAAGAAGGTGCCATGTACATATACAGGGATGTGGGTAGAAGGCAGGGACGTGACGACAGGGGGATTGGGGTGTCTCACCCCCCATAACTTTGGTAAAAAAGTTCAACAGTTAGAAATTTCATACCTGATACAACATTAGTTGGAAATTTTAGACCAAGTATATGTTGAAATATGTGCCATGTACATATTGGAAAATTTTAGACCAAGTATATGTTGAAATTGTTCGGATACAGTACATTTTGGATTTTTACAACCACTATGTATTAACTAGTTAGAGAATTATAACAATTGGACAGCTTGAGATAAGTTAGAAAATTTCAACTCAATTTGGAATCGGGGGGGGGGGGGGGGGGGGGAAGGGGGTGTAAATGTAATTTACAGGATTTTTTTCTGTTTCGAGTACTCCGGGTAGGATAGAAATTTCCAAGTTGGCCTCTCCCCCCCCCCCTCAATGGAGACTATAGCCACATCCCTGTTCATATAGTAGTATATATATACATAATAGATAAGGCCTAATAGAAATTAATTGCAAATTAAATTATGGTTGAATTTTAAGAAACCGGTATAAGGCACGTAGAGAATGATACCCCCAATTCTGGTTTTCCATTCTAGGGTTATTCATCTTTATTAAAAGTTTGTTTATCTGGAAATTATTTATTTTTTTTGTCCATCGAAGCAGATATCTCCACCTCTTGTTGACAGATCTGAATGAAATTTGGTATGGATGTTCTCTACTATGAGGGCATTCAATGGAGTGTCCAATTGTTTTATTTGGGTTTCTGGAGTTATTCATCTTTGTTTATCTGAAACTGTTGTTTTTTCATCCTGGATGATCTGCATGAGTATCTCAGCAATGGGTTTTTAGGTATGCCCACACTAGGCGGTATCATGCGTATGGTACATGTGGTATGTACCAGGCGACAGCCCAGCTCTTGTTAATGGAGACATGAGGTTACATGGATACATGGCTCTGGAGGCATTTGTAGCATTGATAAATTTTGTGACATTATTCTCTGATAGTTTAAATGCCCCTTTCTGAATGCTGTCTTCATATGCCTTCAATTTGATACCTCACATGACAGGGGTTACAGGGTTATTTCGTTCAAAAACTTCTGAATATTTGACAGACAGACTAAATATTATGCTAATTAGCTACTAAATAATTCAATAATTTGCTAATTAATATTGAATAACAGATAACTAAAATAGTACGGAGAAATGTCTCATCATTCAGGTGAAAACTGTTTCCACAATTAAACAAAATAATTGTGCCTATATTGTGATATTAACAGTTATAACTATGCTCACTCTGTGGTATAAACCAAATAAATGACTAATTTGCATAATAATGAACATCATTATATGCTAATTAACCTAACTAATATGCATAATTCAAGTTTTTGTACTTAATATCAAGCATATACAATGAACATCAACTATTATATGTTAAGTTTTGTTGCTCTACCTTCAAAAATATCCAAATTACAATTAATAAACTGAATTTTAAATGGAAATAGCTTCCAAAAAGTGGTGCCATTATCCAGGTCAAACCACCTTGAAACCCATACAAATGTCCATTGCCCAATGGCATGAGTTTCACCAAAATGCGGCAATTTTTTGACGCATTATTGATCACACACCAAGAAATACTTTACATTTTGTCAAACGTTTGGTACCAAAATGATCACTAAACAACATTACTATGACTGAACTCTCTAATATTGGACTCGTGAATGTCATATTGGACTCCCAAGTGTGCAATATGACTTTTTTTATCGGGACTCTGTGACATCACGAATTAACTCTATTGCTAAATGAATCGGTGAAATTGTGATGCTAATGTTTGTATAAAAAGTTTTCATGTTCAGGGTTTCGGGGCCATCTGCTCAGGCCTGAGAAACAGGAAATTGACTAAGTTGCATCTGCTCAGAGCAATCAGAACTGAAACCATATAAATATTATTATTATATAATAAAAATATAATTATGCTCTTAATATAGTTGTGGCCTGGAAGAGATACACTATGTATCAATTCTGGGCCACAATTACAACATAATTTTTATAATACCCGATTTCAAGACTACAAATAGCTTTTTTGTTAATAAAATAGAAATATAACTGAAGATTGGATATATTATTTGTGTATAAAGGCATAATAAAGTGGTTTGTTTCTGATGAAGCGAGCATAATTTGCAGTGAAATCTCTTAGTTGAAATGAAATTTGCCTTGATTAAAGGTGCTAACAAGATAGAGTTCTTCCTCTTGGGATGCTCCAAATGGTTTTACAAGACTTCTGTTCTTAAAATATCCCCTTTTGCTGTCCCAGAAATGAGATTAGAAATTCTAAATAAAATTTATATTAACTGATAGAAGCTTTTCCAGACTGGTGTTCTTGATTCATATCTATTATTTTATACCCCGGAATCTATGTAAAACTTGCTCCTTGATTCATATCTATTATTTTATACCCCGGAATCTATGTAAAACTTGCTCCTTGATTCATATCTATTATTTATACCCCGGAATCTAAGTAAAACTTGCTCCTTAATTCAAATCTATTATTTTATACCCCATAATCTATGTAAAACTTGCTCCTTGATTCATATCTATTATTTTATACCCCGGAATCTGTGTAAAACTTGCTCCTTGATTCATATCTATTATTTTATACCCCAGAATATATGTAAAACTTGCTCCTTGATTCATATCTATTATTTTATACCCCGGAATCTGTGTAAAACTTGCTCCTTGATTCATATCTATTATTTTATACCCCGGAATCTGTGTAAAACTTGCTCCTTGATTCATATCTATTATTTTATACCCCGGAATCTATGTAAAACATAGCTCCTTGATTCATATCTATTATTGTATACCCCGGAATCTGTGTAAAACTTGCTCCTTGATTCATATCTATTATTTTATACCCCAGAATATATGTAAAACTTGCTCCTTGATTCATATCTATTATTTTAAACCCCAGAATCTGTGTAAAACTTGCTCCTTGATTCATATCTATTATTTAAACTTGCTCCTTGATTCATATCTATTATTTTATACCCCGGAATCTATGTAAAACTTGCTCCTTGATTCATATCTATTATTTTATACCCCGGAATCTGTGTAAAACTTGCTCCTTGATTCATATCTATTATTTTATACCCCGGAATCTGTGTAAAACTTGCTCCTTGATTCATATCTATTATTTTATACCCCGGAATCTATGTAAAACTTGCTCCTTGATTTATATCTATTATTTTATACCCCGGAATCTATGTAAAACTTGCTCCTTAATTCATATCTATTATTTTATCCCCCGGAATCTATGTAAAACATAGCTCCTTGATTCATATCTATTATTTTATACCCCGGAATCTATGTAAAACTTGCTAGGAAGAGATACACTATATTTAAATATTTAACTGTTCAATTCTAATCTCTCGCTACTATTGACATGATTTCTGTTGTACACTGACAATAAAAACTTTGTCTGTTTTAATTCAAGCAACTGCAAGTTGAATTTTAAATGGGTATTTTTGTAATCTGTGGAGTCAAGAACCATGAATTTACATAATTTTTTTTTTTCAGGAGATATTTAAGGAGATCAAATGAATTTGATGGAGAGGAACAAACACTTGATTCAATTCTCACAAAAGGTATCCATCTGGAAGACTTAAATTAGAGATCTCTAAATTCAGTCACTAAGGCCAAAACAAATTAATGTATTGTTTCACTGGCCCCTCCGCATTGGATTTAAATCCCCGCGTTGAATGTTTTTATTGACATCACAAAACAAAATTCCAAACTTGTGCTATAAGCGTACAATTAAAATAGGCAGCAAAATACCTGAATTGGAGCATGGTTTTGATTGTAATTTTGAGCTTTGTTTTCCATCGAATATGTTTGCTCATTTGGTGCAACTGCATTTTGGTCAAGGTTAGATCATAATTTTAGCTTGTTGTTGCTGAAAATGAGTTTCATTTAGCCCGGTTGACTTGTAAAAATTGGGTAAATTAAAAAGTCAGAATCCTAAATACTGATCTATTTCCAAGTGTGCACGTTTTAGATTACAGGACGATTTGAACATAGTGATTGATTCACAACAGGAAATAACAAATGTTAGAAAAAACGGTACGAATATGCTACCTAATGCTTGTAACACTGTAAATTAAAGAAAACCATAGAACTTTTGAGACAATTGTTGGGCTCTATTTAGATGCCTACTCAAGTTGGATGCTCTAACAAATTTCCTTGGAAAAAGGCTAAAAGAAAATGGTACCTGTTGATAATATATGTTGGGGAAATAAAAATATAACCACCTGCCCCCACTCTTTTGAAAAAGAAATTGCACGTGAAACAAAACATTAATTTTTTTGGCCAAAAAAATATTTTTTAATCAGTATCAATGTACATACTGTTTTCTTTTCACCTTTGTACAATCTATTGCAGTATATATTACTGTACAAACTCCGAAATCTCTCATTTAGATTGATTAATACATGTACTTGTTTCCACATTTGCAATATAAATTATTTTAGCATTTACAGAGATGATATATGTTGTATGTGTGGTATGCTAATATGAATATTTCAACTATCTCTTATACCTCTAAAGAGGTACAATTTTTGAAAGCCCATTAATATGGACAAACATAGGGTCATAAACTATTAGCTTCTAAGACCCTATCATTGGTATAGCCGTGTGTCCATCCTTTTGTCTGCGTGTCCTTGTCTGTATGTCCGTTTGTCTATCCATCCATCCGGTCATATATCTCAGCCTTGGGTTATCGTATCTGAATAAAATTTGGTGTGGAGTTTTATTATACACCCGCTGTTGTATTCTTAGTACAAGCCTATGTGGTAATTTCAACATTTCTCTCTAGGGTTATCCTGGACTCACCCCGGAGACACATGACGTAATTACATTGCTAAAGGCGACATAATGTGAATTAGGAAGTATGTAATACAAAATGTTGGCAAAAACAACAAATATCTATCGGAAAATCTCAGAATAATATCCCTTTTGTTTGTGTTTGTGATATGTAATAAATATTGAGCTGCACTCGTGTTGGTTTTTGTTTAGTGATTACGGACTCGAGCAGATTGCAGAATGATACCCCTTGAACCTTCGGCTCTCGTCGTATCCTTCTGCCAACTGCTCTCATGCGATAATCATTATCCCAAAACAATACAGAGTGTGGCTCTATTTATTGCCATCATGACAGCTTTCAAAAGAGGGTAAATGACTCTTTTCATGTTTTCCATTCTAGAGTTATCCTTTGTTTATCTACAAATGTGTGTCTTTTGTACGTCCATGCATATATTTTAGTCATGGGTTATCAAATCTGAAAGAAATTTTGTATGGATGTTCACCATCAGGACTGCTTTTAAAAGAGGGGCAAATGACATTGTTCACAGTATCCATTCTACAGTAAGGCCATTAAAATAACATATCTGGGTTCTCAGGCAATTTGATCTCAATTTTGAGATGAGGGAGGGAGGCTATTTATTTAATTTTTTTTCTCAAAATCTGGAAACACTTTAGAAACAAACACAAAATTTAATGAGGCCATGGAAATCTTGATTTTTCGGCCATCCACAGCCATCAGCGTATATATCTCAGCCATGGGTTCTGAATGTAGTTGTATGGGGTACGTCATTCTGACTGCTTTCAAAAGAGTGGCAAATGACATTGTTCATTTTTTGGTCTGTCTGTACAGATATCTCAGCCATTGGTTATTGGATCTGAATGAAATTTTGTATGGAGGTTTGCCATCAAGATTGCTTTTAAAAGAGTGCCCCAAGGATGTTTGCATCTTTTGCTTGAGTTATGGCCCTTAGTTTGTAAATGTTCCACAATGATTTTCAGTCTGGCTCTTCTAATGTTAAGCCTCCATGCTGCAATTATTCCAAATGGAAAAGGCCCAGAACGCTTTCCCTAAAAGGTTAGAATTATTCCTGACATGTCACCAAGTGCATTTTCTGATTTGTTTGGAGTCAGAGAATTTACGTCACTAGCTGTGAAAAGTGTTACGATGTGTTTTGGTGAATGGACATTTGTTTCTGGGTGTGACTGTACTGTACATTCTGAGGCGGAAGGAAGTGACGTCATAGCGAGTGTAGTTTCGATAGTGTGTAGAAATACGTGAGAGAGAATGGAACTGATAAAGAACAAGGCGTTCGCCAAAGGCCAGCGCGAGCGGGATCTCGAGGTGGATCATACCAGATGATAATTCTTTGTGGTGAGTTCTGCTAACCTATCAAAAAGAAGCTGTTGCATTTCATTTTCTCTTATTATCCAGGACTCAACAACAAAGCGAAATTAGATTCCATCTACTTCAAACCAAATACAAAACACAGGGCCGGCGATGGAGAAGATGTTTCTGCAAGACTGTCTAACCTATTTGGAGGTACATTCATATGATAGCTCATTGTTCAGTTATGTCCTTGTAACAAGAAATTGTCAACTTCTGATATGACACCATAACAATCATCCCAATCTTATTCTTACAAATTCAGCTATTACTCTAGGGCAGACAGTAGATAATCATTCAAGTGAAATATTTTATTTTAACCCTTTCATGACTGGAGCTGCGCTGTTTCAGCTTTAAAGAAGTTGTGCCAGAGCATTCAATTATATATTCAAGTCTCCCATTGGGAGCCTCACATATATAAGAGAATGCACTGGCTTACAAGGTCAAGGTAAATATTGTTAGGTCAATGTATACTCTTATATATGTGAGGCTCCCTATTGGAGACTCGCATACATAAGAGTATGCATTGGCACAGGGTTTTCTCAAAATTTCTGGAAGCTCCAGTCATGGAAGGGTTAACCAAATTTTGTGTCTATGTTTCTTTGGTGATTGGGATTCAGATTGGTTCACATTGGGCAGAGGCATAGATTTAGCAGGTGGACTTAACCCTTTCTATACTGAATGGATTCTCCCATTCAGTTACAAAAGTACACTTTTGAATGGTTTATTATGTATTTAGAGGGATGTTCAGGTACTATACACACAAAACTACACGATGTGTAAATGGGTTTGTTGATACGGCACGAGCGCTGTGGCGGAAGGATAGAACGAGAGGTGCTTGCGCCCCGAGTTCTGTCCTTCCGCGACAGCACTCGTGCTGTATCGACAAACCCATTTACACATCGTGTCGTTCTGTGTTTATTACACGCTTCGCGTCCTAGAATCCGTACATTAAAAATACAGGCTTAGAAGGTTTATTTAGTCACATAGAGGGCGTGTTTTGTCATGTGTGGTGATGCTTTTATTTTATAGTTCCGGTTTCATGGTTGAGGCGAACGTCATTTTACGTCAACGAGATGCATATGGAATGTACGTTCCATACGTATTTGTAAATATGGAACAGCAATAACACTGTACTTCTGGGAACAAGCGTGTAATAAAATTAGATGACAGACTGGGTTCAGATAATACAAGTGCTAAAGGATTCATATTCATGGTTGGGACATGTTTAGAAAATTATCTCAACAAACAGTTGTTTGTTGAACTTATAATCTGAACATTTATGTAAGGGAACTGCTCGTCAATGAGTATTTAGAATAAAATGGGTTAACATATTTCCCTCCAAATATCTGTTGAAACTTTGTAAACACAAGTTTGTATTCACTGTTGGCTGGAAATAATATATCTGAACTATACATTTTTAATGGTAATTATTCCATCAAATATATTGTAGAATTTGTAAACCTGACAATGTTTGTGGTTGACATTGTTTATTTACCATAGTAATATCATTTCAAAATTGCATCATTAGAAACTAATTGCTAGAAATAGGAGCCTTTATCGTAAAAAATTGTTTCAGATTTCTGAACTATTGCCAGAAATACAGCTGTGATGTCATAATTTTAATTAAACGAAAAGCATGTTATTGATAATTTTAAGAACAACAAAATGCTCTTGTCATAGAATTTGAAAGATGTAGGCAATGCCTGAGAACACAGGTATCTTAATAAAAAGATGATCAATATTTTTATTTGACACTGCAATCTGCTAATCTGTTGAATTAGATGACGATGATGAATTGAGTTTAGCAGCAGATAACAAACAGTCGCAGTTGCATCAGCTACGTCACAGTGAGATCAGCAATGACATTGATACTGAAGACGAGTTAGAGGCGGCCAGACAAGTAAGATTACCTTCATATCTGATATGTGAGGATCCAATTCCCTGCATTCTAAAGGTACAGATTATTCTGTAGCTGTTAAAATAGACAGGCCTTTAAAGCCACATGGCGGAATGCGAAACAGAATACACATGATATTATTTGCTTTATAATATGTCCTGGTATCAATTTAGGTCGATAAATACCTGAACTATCTTTCTACTAGCATTATATGTCATAGAAAGACCCATTTGAACACAAATATCGGACCCCGAGCAAATACTGCGCCAATTGTATTCTTCCAATTCTGAAATCAGAAGCTGAATAACGTGCTTCCGGAAAAGGTATATTGTGTTATATATGAAATTTGTGTATATTAAAAACATGCAAAACAAAGTTCCATCTACATTTTCTGACTGTTACTAGATAAGGGAAGCTATCATGATCCATACTTATGATTTGAACAAAAAAAATATAAAAATAAAGTCCTCCCTCCCTCATTGTTTCAGAAAAAAGTTCTCTGAGACTCAAATCCTTATTTTTTGGCATTATATTTTTGAAAATATTATTGATATATTCAGGCTTTCCGCTAGGTTTTGGGGAACGGGTCCTGTATCCGCCGAGGGGAAAATGCAATCAATGTTTTCAATGTCGTGGAAACACTAGTGGACCTACTTTTGTTGTATCGGCCAATAGAAGAAACAGAGAGTAGATTTGCTGATCGTTTTGCATCCATTTTCTACCTAAGTTACTATGCTATCAACCGCAATAACTTTAAAATATAGAAAATTTATTAGATAAAAATTAATTGCTGTATACGGAAACACGCCCATTGAAGTTAAACGACCACTATTCAAGACTCGGCAGAAAGTTCGGATGCATAACATACAGGAATATAACATGATTAAATTATCGGCGGTCATTTTTCGTAACCTAACCGCAGCAATGTAACCAGTGGACTCCAAAGCATGTGTTCTAGCGATGTCGGGTTTGATCACTTCCTCAGTTCGTGTTAGATCGGTCCGAGTGTGTATTCTTGCTAGAAATCAAAGAAAGTTGTCAACTATTTAAATTTCTTAGTACTGTCCCAACGAAATTGAGAAGTAAACATCTTTATACCTGTATACATATGGAATATGTCCTGTGGTATGACAGAAGGGGGGAAATTGGCTGGGGGAATGGGGCCCAAAAAGGGATCCCCTGCCGCTATAGCGGAAACCCTGATGTATTTTTGACACAGCTTTCGCAAAAATGATACAACTGTGAATGAACAATATTTATTGCTTCGTGATTACCTTACTTGAATTTAAATCGTTATAGATATATGTTTTTACATCACTTTCAAACAATTCTTATATTGTGTTCATTGATTTTTCCGCCAAGGAGAAGCCCTCAACTGAACTATATGGATTACGTCTCCGGCCTTGTGTCAATCAGGAGGGTTAAAATTTTATTGCTGTGCCGACCCCACTCACATCCGTGTCCAGATTAGTCTCGCATGAATACACCCGCATTCTATCTATTGTCTAGTCAGTTTTTATTCCTCCTCGCCAGGACAGGATCGTTTCTATTTTCTCAAGGTTGTATCTTTCTGTGTTGCGAGTTTATCGACTCAATATTTATTGTTGATATTACAAACTTGCAATTTATTGTACCCGATAGTTAATTAATATTTCTCACATCCGAAACGGGAACTTTTTTCGTTTCACTGTATCCGTAATTTGTTTCCGTGTTTTCTGTTTTCCTCAAGACGGCTTTATCTTCCAACAATTGGAATTAAGATGGCCATCTTGACAATGACTAAAGAAGCACATAGCTTACTTGTGGCAAAACCACATAGTGCATATTGTGCCACACATACGGCGTGATGACTATCATGACTTACAATTGAGGACGCAATGTAGTACGGTATGCGATGTCTCCTAATTTCGTGCTACACGTGTTTCACTTTACATAAGTTTCCGTCGACTCGCTTCGATTATTTCGTAAGTTCCGTTGCTTTGTATCCTAATGTATACTGCCAAATCATACATGGCACTGCTCTGTTAATTCGCAGAAAGTTGCACAGGACAGCCATATCCTCCTTTGTAATAATTTACATGAATTAATACGAAAGATAGTACTTGTTATCACTATCAGATGACAATTCACATTTCTTTCAACTGAGCGATCTGTAATATTGTTTTAACGATCAATACCTGCGAATCTACGCCCGCCAGTATGTATGAGCGCGTGGTCTTGTTAGACACATGACAAATGTAATAACACATTACATCGACTTCAAGGTATTTCGAAAATTCTACCTTGTCTATCACGATTAAATATCATATAACTCATTGTATCATCAGTACAATAGTTACTAACACTCCGTAACAGGGGGATGGTATTCGTTATCACATATATAACCACACTTCGAATTGATGTGTTGTCTGACGTTCTAAATATTGTGTTGCATTCTTTACATCCATGTATGTACAGTTTGGGTTCCTACGAACTATTGTTCACCAACTGCAATGAAGTGAAAACTTTGTGGCCTGACACTAAGCCATCTTACCGTAGGCTCTAATATGCCTCGGCGTGGGCGAGCTTGCAATGATGTATTGCACGCCGTAATAGTTCCATACATTGCACATGACAATCATATCGTATCAGGGCCTCATGTATGCTGTCAGAACTGACTACTAGTATGCTTACATATGGTGAACAGTTTTCATCCCAATACTGACATACTTTGCAGTTTCATCAGTGAATGATAACGGCAAACAGCGAAATAGAAAGAATACATATTGTCACGTGCTCCAGATTCACTGCCAATAGTCTTTCCAGTAGAGACCATCACTTGGCTCACTAACTTCTATTTCCACATATATCAAAACGATATTCTGCCACATAGCTTTCACTCGTGTATGATGCGCAGTTACATGCAACACATTTATATTGCGCAGAAAGGACTGCATTTGTATTGTTACATGTCTAAAGCGAGCTTACATGCGCAGCGTTTATATTGCGCACATCTACTGCCAATATATTTCCGAAACCGGCCATGACATGGCTCTTCGTCTATGGCGGCTGTTCTGGGTGGGGAAGACTCGTTGTCACGTGACGCTCTTGCTCTCATAGACATAGCGCACCAGCCAAATGGCCTTCTGACTCTTCCCCATGGTGCAGTGGCCCACATCATTACAAGATGGGGTCCAGTCGATCCCCTGGAATAGTAATACCTTCGGGATACATCCGGGCCTGCTCCTCCGCAGTCATGTGATCATAGTGGTATATCATCGACATATCCACTGATTATGTGACAAAACGATTCGATACAATCATGACGAAAATACAGGCATTCGTATCTTCACGTCCGCTGTAAGCGCACTTTCCTAACGGAAACCGCCTAGTTCTTGCCTATGTGCATTCGGAACTCATCGTCCTCATATACGAGAAAAGACAGTATCTTACCTGTCATAGCAGGTAAGATCACGTGGCCAGGGGTATAACGTGATTTTATATTAACCTTACTTTATATTCAATAACCTAGGTTGTATTGTGTTATGTATATTAACCTTGCTTTGTTATAACTAACAGCATGTCTTGCAGTCGAACATGATTCGAATTTGATGGCCACACACCGTGCAGGTTGCTCATTCACGGGTGTATTACTTGTTATCGTTGGGTAAGGGCATATTAGTCAATGATTACCTACTTTGAGCGACCGTACCAGTCTTTACCTCGGGCAGGACCAGTTCTGGCCCCCCAGGTCCTGCTACGGCAGTTGAACCAATGGTAGGCGGGTGCTGCATGCGGTTGATTCGGGAAACCAATCTTCACGGGCGATTGCTCCGGCACCTTTCTCTCAGGTGCCTAATGGTAGTGGCAATACGATTATTAAATTTCGAAAAAATTCACATCGATATACTATTATTCCACATAGAGTGAAATTTCCATCAGTATTTTGATTTCGGCCTGGATTCCTGCCACGAAGATCTGTTTATTGGGCACCTGGGAGTAGCCTTTGGCGGCTGTTCTGGGTGGGGAAGACTCGTTGTCACGTGACGCATATGCTCTCATAGACATAGCGCACCAGCCAAATGGCCTTCTGACTCTTCCCCATGGTGCAGTGGCCCACATCATTACAAGATGGGGTCCAGTCGATCCCCTGGAATCGTAATACCTTCGGGATACATCCGGGCCTGCTCCTCCGCCGTCATGCGATCATAGTGGTATGTCATCGACATTTATTCCAGTTTGGTCAGGACCACCTGCATTTGGGGGATTCCATGGAAGGGGCTTCCTCTGATCAAATGGCTCATCAGAACTTATTCCCTCTGGCCTTGGGGGCGCAGCTTGATGATGCCCCAGAATTTGAGGGGGTGACCTTGGACAGGCCATAGCTACTTATCCCAAATGCAAGAGCATTTGTCTTGCGTCGAACCATTTCAGAGTAGGCCTCTTCCACAGTCTGGTATCCCAACCTGATGCAGCCAATTCTGTTGGCGTCGATCTTGACATGCTTCTCTGCATCGCATGGCGTCGGCAGGTTTGACGACGATGAGCAAGAATCGCGGGTCGACAGTGGGTCGTCAGGCACACTGTCGGACGAGGATTCTTTTATAAAAAGAAGAAAAGAAAAAGAAAGAAGAAATAAAAAGAAGAAAGAGAAAAAATAGCCTTTGGAGGATGTTCTGGGTGGGGTAGACTCGTTGTCACGTGACGCTCTTGCTCTCATAGTCTAGACATAGCGCACCAGCCAAATGGCCTTCTGACTCTTCCCCATGGTGCAGTGGCCCACATCATTACAAGATGGGGTCCAGTCGATCCCCTGGAATCGTAATACCTTCGGGATACATCCAGGCCACTCCTTCACCGGTAGGAAAGAAAGGCTGAATGATCTGGGTGGGGAAGACTTGTTGTTGCGTGCCTCCAAGTGCTGCACCAACCAACCTTCTAACTCTTCCCCATGGTGCAGGGGCCCACATCTCCACAAGATGGGGTCCAATCCCCTGGAATCGTAATACCTTAGGGATACCTCCAGGCCACTCCTTCACCGGTAGGAAAGAAAGGCTGAATGATCTGGGTGGGGAAGTCTTGTTGCGTGCCTCCAAGAGCTGCACCAACCAGCCTTCTATCTCTTCCCCACGGTGCAGTGGCCCACATCTCCACACGATGGGGTCCAATCTCCTGGAATCGTAATACCTTCGGGATACCTCCAGGCCACTCCTTCACCGGTCATTTTGCAATTTTGATCATTCTGCTACATTTGATCATTTCGAAATGTACCCGACACTCGTTATGTGCGCCATCATAGATCACTGATGCTTCTATGCTTGTTCATCAAGTCCGCTGTGGTGTTCTCTAATCCCATATATACTGGTATGCAATGATACCTTGGATCATGATGGCGTTCCCTGCTCTCTACATTATACGAGGCTGGAGTACAGATGTGTGGCATGATATAATGAAACCTCATACCTCGCTATGATATCTGCAGCATATCATTTTTATATCTGGTTTGTGTATCACAGGGAGCAATTTACTTTCGATATCTGATTAGCAAATAATCTCACATTGACATGATTAGATAGCATTTTTATAACATCATACATGTATAAAGAAATTCCTCGCTATTACCGGTATCCACATTTCAGTGGCAAATCGCGATGCGATTCCAGTTAATTTGCTCCCTGGTGTATCATAAGCATTCTGATATCTTATGGCCTACACAATGGCTGCATGTGACATCAGTTCATAATGTGAACTGTCGAGAGAGCGAAGAAGATGACAAAGAGAATAGGATGCAGCAAAGTTGTACTTGCTCGGTTGTCTCGCTAGCATGAATTATATGGCACTACCTGGGATGTTTATTCCAAAAACAAGGGGGGCGGGCGGTACACATTTGAGCAATGTCGTAATCTGAATTGGGAGCTCTTTCACGTAACATAATCATATCTGATTCATGACTAAATCACATTTACATGAATCATGTTTCGGAAGAGTACATTCCCATCGAATTTGGATATTAATTAACTTTATTGCTCGTGCCTCCTCCTGGGCTTGCATTCTAATCCATATAGTTCAGTTGAGGGCTTCTCCTTGGCGGAAAAATATAATATTTATAAATAATATTACTTTTTCCTTAAGGGAAGCCCGAAACTGAACTATCATAGATCCCTCCCATGGTGGTGCCATTCCCAACCCCGCGACTCGCAAATCTCATGATTAAGTCGGAAATAAAAAACTGACTAGACAATAGATAGAATGCGGGTGTATTCATGCGAGACTAATCTGGACACGGATGTGAGTGGGGTCGGCACAGCAATAAAATTTTAACCCTCCTGATTGACACAAGGCCGGAGACGTAATCCATATAGTTCAGTTTCGGGCTTCCCTTAAGGAAAAAGTAATATTATTTATAAATATTATATTTTCAGGATCTAGCCCTGAGTGATGACTATAAAATCAGATTTGGCCTGAGGTCATTACAAGCTGTTGGTGTGAGGCCAGGTGAGTTTATTTTTAAAATATTTTTATTGAGAAAATAAATATAACATGAAGATGACGACAGACAGACAGACACGACACACACATTCGAGTAGATTGACATTGAAACATTGAATATTACTACACTCGCAAAAATTTCCTCATTTGGCAGGGGTTTTGTATGAAATGTCAATATAAAGGTTGCACGCGACAGCACGCAAGGGGTTTTTTTGGGGACTTTGCATGGCCTAAGCTTTAATTTTTGTTGATTTCAGGTTTGGAAGGTGAAACTTGTGATGAAACTAGAGGTATTATTCGAACTAGTCAGTTGCTAGGCTTTCGGCAGTCAGCTGAAGGAGATGTGATGTCCCCTGTGCCTGGTGATGGTGGCGGAGGTGGCGACGGAAGTAGTGGGTCAGATACAGAAGGCAATCCAATGAGTCATGCTCCTCTCACACAGGCACAAGCTCACATTCAGAGCTTTTCAAGAAATTATATGCCAGTATGTATTCAGTAGAGGTGCCACGATTATTGATTTCGATAATCGTTCGTCAATAATCTACGATAATCGATTAATCGTACCTAATATTAATAACATCAGTTGAAGTATTCCGTAATATGGCATATTGCCTGGGTGCTGGTTAACTCAATAACTGCACTGTCGCTGGTTGTTTGAGGCATCGGCTGATGTAATTTTTACGTTAATAAAGTGCATCATAAACCACCGTTAATGACTAATGAGTACAATGTATTGAATACCAGCACAGTTCTCGGCGATGTTATGATTATAATATTTGTGAGTTCATTAGAACGAACGTAGCGATTAATTTCAGTTTTATGAATAGCCACATATACAAACAATATAAAAGTAGGAATGAACGATGGACCGCCAGCGGTTCCTAAAGAAAGGAATCAAATGTTACCGAAACTATAAGTTTCATCAAACTTTCAGAGCGTGGTTAAGAATCACAAACGTGTGCCCCCACCCGCAAATTGAAGGACTCAGAACAAGCTAAGTATTTGATAATAGTTTCATTCAGCATTCACCACACGATATGCGATAGCCTTTACTAGTAACTTCTAAGTATACATTTGTACTTATACAAAGTACACTCGCAATTGCATTGCGGAGAGCATCGCTGATTGAAATGCCATATATATTGGTTCCCTGGTTTTAGAGAGAATGTCAATCAACTTCTCTTTGGTCCAATCAGATTCAAGGGCGAGTGAATTCAGTTCATTGAACACGGTGACAGTTGGCACATTTCAAAGACATAGTGCCACCTTTCAAGTATATTAAAATATACAACGACGTCGCAATGTGTTCAAATCTGCAGTACCGCCAATTTGTAGAATATACAACGACCCGACAAGAAACCATGTTGCATCATCAAATGAACTGCTGACTGTTTGCAACATATATCAGTAGTACTCATGTTATTGGAATATCTTTGGTACCTCGGTTGTAGATTAAACTGTGTAAAATAAACACTGTATTCAATAATACCCGGCATTTTCTGACGTCCGATATAAATATTGCAGATTAATCAACGATGGAAATGGTAATCGATTATGGGCTTTATCAACGGTTCATCGATTATACGATTAATTGTGGCACCCCTAGTATTCAGTCATCTCCTTTTTATCCCCTGCAAAAAGATATAGAATGTAGGGCTACAAAAAAGTGTGATATCGAAAAAAAGGGGATATAGAAATGGGCTCTGTCTGTGAATTCAACCATCCATCCATTAACAACTTTGAAGCTCTATTGTCCCAGTGTTACCAGGAGTTACAACCCTTATTGAGTAATGAGTAATGGGAGTGTGAAAATGGATTTTACCCTTTGCATGACTAAATCCGTAAATCCCTAATGGCAAACTTCATATGGATCTTTAGGGAGCCTCTCGATGGGAACTACCATACTTTTTCGAATTTTGTTAAAGAACACGTCTGCCAGCAGCCATCTTGGATTTCACTTTTAATCCTGCAGCCCACAATTATAGGAGAAATATTGTTGAAAATTTTAATGCACTCATGTTTAGGATCACATATAGATGGGAGATATTTAATTTGAGTGATTTCTGCTGAAAAACATGGCCGCTGGCAACAATCTTGGATTTTGCTCTTTGCATGACTAAATCCTTCCTCAAGTTGAGCTAGTGTGTTGACACTTCCATTTTCCAAAGTTATGGTCCTTAATGTGTGAAATACACCCATTCCTGTATCTCCGTCATATTAGATGGATGAATGATCTTTTAAATATTAACGATGGGATGAATAGATACATTCTACAGGTATTGTTCAGTCATCACAGGCCAGATTAAGACATATTTTGAATTAAGCCACATCAGAAAATTAATAAACCTCAGCAGAGAGCCACCTTTGCCAGTGATAGTATGTGTGGTGCAAATGTTTCAACTGAGACAGTTAGAACTATGAATGTGAATGATAATGTTCTGGATTTATATCTACCCAGATCAATGCAATACTCTGCAAGACAGGATATCTTGTTATACATGTATCAGTGTAGTGTACCAAGTCTGGAAATCAGGAGCAGGCGGTCGCATCACTCGCAACGCCCATGCAACTTTTAACTATGGTTGCATAAGCATTTTTAGCTCAACTTTACAAAGTAAAGTTTGAGCTATTGCCATGGGTTGCCATCTGCTGTGCGTTCGTCCGTGCGTCAACAATTTCCTTTGGCAATCCCTACAGGCCGCATCCCTCATCCGATCTTTACCAAACTTCATATGTAGCTTCAGGGTGACCTATAGATGGGAACTATCAAATTTTTCCAAATTTCAAATTTGAATCCATTGACTCACCCTATAGTCTGCATTTATGGGCAGATAATATTTTAATTATGCAGGCACAATTGTGATCACCTGTATTTAGGAGCTATCAAATTTTAACGATTTTTGTTATGAAAAACATGGCTGCCGGCAGCCAACTTTTGAATTTAATCTTTGTATGACCAAATCCTTTGGCGCACCCTACAGACCACATCTCTCATTCGATCATCACCAAACTTCATTTGGATCTTTGGGGTGATCTATAGATGGGAGCCTCCTATTTTGACGGAAATTTGTTGAAAAAAACATGGATGCCAGCAGCCATCTTTGACCGAAATTCGTTGAAAAACATGGCCGCCAACAGCCATCTTGGAATTTACTCTTCGTACGACTAAATCCTTTGGCGCACCCTACAGACCACATCCCTGTTCCGATCATCACCAAACTTCATATGGATTTCAGGGTGACCTCTAGATGGGAGCCTCCTATTTTGACCGATATTTGTTGAAAAAAACATGGCTGCCAGCAGCCATCTTGGATTTTAAAATTCAATCCATTAGCATGGGCTACATGCCGTACTTAATTTAACTTCTTCCCAAGTTGGGCTACATTGTCATTGACACTTTCATTTTCAACCACGTCAATTTTACGAACCCACTGATTGACAAGGCTTTGTAAAACAAAATCTAGAGAATTCATTGTTATGATATAAATAACAGCGCAAAACATATATTTGACATATATTTTAAATATAGACAAAGGTAAATACTGTAAAAATTGTATTACCTTTCACTGATTCATGCAATGTGATGCAATCTTTCTTGAAAACGGAACAACCACTTAAAATTCCAGCCTCAACGTAAACTTTACAAAACATTGCCCCTTTCTGACTGTCGTAATTCAACCATGGTCGATTATGCATCCATGCATCTTTGAATGTCCGTTTTGTCAATAGATTCTAAACTTTTGTTGCTCTGGCAATCTTTCTAGTCTGGTTGTTACTGTCGGTTCGTATTATTAAATTGGGCACTGGTTCCACTGTCGCATCATCAATAAAAGTTACGTCTGATCGATCATCGTCTTGACGAAAGTCAGTAAAAGAACAGTCGGTTGTTGGTTTCGGAGGTAAGCTCGTTATGGGTCAGAAAAAGTTTGTCAGTTTTTTTGGCTTTCACCGACGGTTCATCCCATTCAGTAAGTTTGCGTTTGAGACTCATTTTGGAAATTATAAACTATTGAATCGACAACCATATTTAAACAATATTATACAAACACCATTACTAAAAAAAACAATGATTGACACATGTTCTTAAATGAACAGTTATCATTGATGAGATTTGATGACTACTAACATAAAAATTGTAACAACATAAGCTGCTGATTTAAACTCATCCTGGCGTGACTGGCTTCCTTTGTTAATAATGAGCGTGTTTAAACACGTTGCCGTTTGACTTCCTGAAAGAGACAATTTCTTAGTATGTTATTTAAAAACACTTGCCATTTTTTTTGGCAAATAAAAACCCTGGTTGGTAGCATCATTGTAAGCCTCACACCATGTCAACAATCCATGTGACCAGTTTCCCCGCCTACACTGTTCCAGATAAAGTTTGGAGATTACATAATTTATGCATTATAATTTTTAACAAAGTTTTCAGTTTTGTAGATGCAGTTATTTATTATAAGTTTGGCTGTGTCCTATGTAGGCTGTATTGCTATACTGAGAAGGGCAGTTTCCAGCTTTTTACCATCTGTTTAAATGAGTTACTTCAATAAACCTAGGCTATCTTATATACTTGATATAATAGTGATATTTGTTTTAAGGCTGGACGTGTCAAGCCGTTAGGAGACGATCAAACTTACAGATTCTCACTATCTCAAAAAGTATGTATTTAAATTCATTCCGAAGGATAATGAAATTGTTTGGACTATGAAACGGGATCAACTGTCAATAAAATTTTGAGCAGGAAAAGCATCGTTTTCTCACCTAGTAGCATAATATTTAGTTGCTTATAATCTTGGACTCTGCACCTCTGAGTTTCTGTTAATAAGTTAAACATAATTTAGTTGACGATAGTGTCATGGTTTCAAACTTCAAGAGCACAACATCTGAACTTTCATAAGAATCTAATAGTCCCAACACAAACATATGGCTTATTTTTCATGGAAAATTGTGTTCTAAATAGCTCTTAATGTAATAAATTTGTTTTAGTATTCATACAAAATTATGTTCTAAATGGCTCTTAATATTATAAATTTAATTCAGTCAAATGAAACCAATAAATATGAATACTTCTGCTCTAGTTATATTTGTTATTAGGCCTAACGTCTGCTTATGTATTCTGAATCCCCCTCAAAGTCAATAATATACCATTCCACTGTATACTTTTATAACTGACTGGCAGAATCCATTTAGTATAGAAAGGGTTAAAGCAGTCTGATATATCTTCAAGCGGCACTCAGCTAGATTCCTTCACTGGTTCTCAGACCGGAGGATCAATTAAATTTATAAATCTATTTCAGTCAAATGACTCTCGAGACGTGAAAAGCTTAAAGCAGTCTGATATATCTTCAAGCGACACTCAGCTAGATTCCTTCACCGGTTCTCAGACTGGAGGATCAATTCAATTTATAAATCTATTTCAGTCAAATGACTCTCGAGACGTGAAAAGCTTAAAGCAGTCTGATATATCTTCAAGCGACACTCAGCTAGATTCCTTCACCGGTTCTCATACTGGAGGCTCAGTGAGATCTTATTTTTCCACTAGAGACTCAGATACGTTGGGCAAGAGGTCAAATGCTTCTGGATACAATGCAGATGACTCCGAGCAGGTGAGCTGTTCACTGAGTATATATGTGATTTCTCACAAGATTTTGCTTCCTCTGTCTGTGTTGCTTGATGAGAAAGACCAAGAAAACTGATTGTTTTAATTAAACCCTTTTGTGACTGGAGGTGCGCTGGTGCAGCATTAACATTTTCACTGCCAATCGCGACTACAGTCAAATTACCCATACACTGCCGATAGCGACTTGAGTCGAAATCGGGTACATGCTGCCAGCAGGACGGGTACATGTGGTGTAAATATGGCCGTCCAGTGAATATGACGCATGTGAGTTCCAGTGATGGGCACATACATGACATTTTTATAAGTTCCAGACTATATAACACCAGGACACGTGTGAGATAGTGCATATAAGAGACAATCTCTGTATGTAGGACTATATAACACGAACCGTTATATACAGGCACTTGGTGATGTCATTGTCACATGGTCTTATCATAGGTCACGTGTGTAGCACTAGCTATCAGTTTTACCAATAATATAAAATGGAAACTCAAATACAGCAACCTACTCAATATGATATGTTCATCAAATGCTTATAACATAATGAAGTTGGAAAATACCCAAAACATACGGCCATACTGGTGTTATATGTAGATCCAAGATGGCCACCAAGGTCACGTGACCAATTTGGCTCCCAACATATCAATATGTCTATATGGTCCAACAACATAAGTCGGACATTTACGATATATCGAAATGTTAATGCATTACCTGCACCTATACATGTATGTACATGGAATATGTGACCACTCACGCATAAGTTCATGGTAATCACCACGGTCACGTGACCTATTCAAATATGGGTAAATATAGCACATTTTGTACGGGTATGGGTCCCTCCTTGCAAGATGACAACTAACGTGAGAAATAAATGTCGAGAATGACCAATTTCTGGCAATTTTCTGCTTCGATAGCACCCATATATACCCTTATACGCATGAATATGCATCAAACAGCCATTAGTGTGTAAACCAAGATGGCCACCAAGGTCATGTGACCTCTGTGGTGGTGGTGTGAGTGGCTATGAACTTGCGATGCCTATGTCTAGTCACATATGAAGTTTCAACACAGTATTCCAAGCGATACTTGAGATACCCTATGTTACTTACCGGGCATATACACCCATAATGCTTGTATACATGTATTGTATGCTTGGCAGTGGGGAATCCGTCTGTGGTGCTGAGTGGCAGTGAAAGAGTTAAAGGTCCTGTACCAGTGCATTATGTTACGTAAGAAAATACACTGGCTTACACGGTCAAGATAAATATTGTTAGGCCAATTTTTTCTCTTATATATGCTAGGCTCCCTATGGGAGACTCCCATATATAAGAGAATACATAGGCACAGGCTTTCGCAAAATTTCAGGAAGCTCCAGTCATAGAAGGGTTAAACCTTTCTTTACTGAATGGATTCCCTCCCTCATGTATAAAAGTGTACATTGGAATGGTCTATCTGAAGAGCTGTTCAGGATATATTAGTAAACAACTGATGACCAGTTAATACAAGTACATATGTTCCCTATTCATTGGTGGGAAATGTTCAGATAATAAGTTCAACAAGCAGCCTGCATTTGTTGAACTTATTATTTGGACACTTTCTAAGGGCGCCTCACATATATAAGAGAATGCATTGGCCTAACAATATTTAATGCATTCTCTTATGCGAGACTGGCATACATAAGAGAATGCACTGGCACAAGAGCTTTAATGCTGCACCAGCTTAGCTCCCATCATGGAAATAAATATTTGTTGTTGGGGTTGCTACTGACCCTATTTTAACTCTTTCATCCCAAAATCCTGGATTTACAGCTTGCCTACATAAAATTATGTGTCCCTGATGTATTGCTTCAATACTACCTTTTGGTCATGTCGTTTATGGCAAACTGCATGTTTTTATGATCGTTTTATCTTATTCTTTATCATTCTATTGACTGCTCAGCTTAAAATTAATGCCTCCCCATGTTGAGCTACAGTGTCATTGATGCTTTCATTTAGAAATGAAGTCTCAATCCATTAAAACTATTCAAATGTTTCGCAATAAGTGGACTTTCCCTCTCTGATTTTTGCAGACAGACTTTGACCAACCTCTTGGGGTATTAGAGTCATCTCTTGGATCATTTGGTAGAAGTCCACCTCAACAATCTTCAGCGTTTGGATTTTCTGATCCTAATATCAGCATACCTCAAAAACCAGGGAAAACATCACTGTTTGATGACAGCGCTGTTTTTCTCAAACCGCTACCACCACAACCAAAAGACATTTCGATAGATGGTATGTTCTAGATGTAATATATATATGTATATTTGTCTAATTGTCTTGAAAGACTCTTGTTTCTCAAAAAGCTGATACCCCAAAAAAAAAAGATATTACCTTTGGTGATGTGTGGCCAAGCAGTCTTGGTCATATTATATTTCTGCAAAAGTGCATATTACTGTTATATAAAACTAATATATGGTATGTTAAGTATAATATCTATATACTCAATTATGAATTTATCAAACTGAGTGTTTACAACAACAACAAAAAACACATTGATTCATACATTTTACCACTAAATCGCACAAACAATATGTTCTTATTTTGTTTACTAATGGACAAAGTCATCACACTTTTGAAATCCTGGACACCCACATCCAGAGAATATCCAAGCCTGCAGAAAGTAAGGTTGGAGTTCTTTAGTTCTTTGTTGCTAATTTACCCTTTCTATACCAAGTGGATTCTCCCATCAGTTATAAAAGTATGCATTGGAATGGTCTATTATTAATTTGGAGCGATATTCAGGTAATATAAGCAGACGACAGACAAACGAAAATATAATACAGGTGCTGAGGAATTCATATTCAGTGGTGGGAAATGTTCAGATAATAAGTTCAACTAACGACTTATATGGTTTGTTGAATTTATTACCTGGACATTTCCTAAGGGAAGTACTCGTCAATGAATATTTTGGTATTGAAAGGGTTGATCTGGGTACTGTATTTGTCGACTGTCCGGCTGCTATGCATCTCTCGACACTGTGATGGGAGATGGTTTCCTTTGTTCATTGAAAATTACCTTGGGCTATTTTTTCAGCCATTTTTTTAGCCATTCAGAGCCATTTCTTATTTTTCAGGCAAATGTCTCCTGGTAGTTCGAACACTGTTTAAAAATATTCCTTTTAGTCATTATATCTCAAACAGAAACCTATCCAAATCTCTAACAGTAGAAGGCCTGAAAATATGGTGGCAGGCATTCGCAGAATGAGGTCCCTATAGGGTGAATTTAGTGATGCTACCCCGCACACCGGGCTATCAGCACTAATTTCACCTTTTGGGTACCTCATTCTGCTTAGGGCTCAACTGCTCTGGAAAATATCTTTATTATCAAATTAATAAGTTTTGGTTTCTTTAGGAACTTTCTATTCCTATTTTTTTTGATAATTTCTCAATATCCCCAATTGGCAGACGACACAATGCATAATCGAGGTGCCCAATGGGTGCACATCAACATCTTCACCTTCTGTGAACTTAAATCTGAGTCTAGGTCTACATAGCAGATGAGGCCATGCATAATGAGGTCCCCAGAGGATATATAAATTTGGTGATGCTAGACTGCTGTGTGGGGTAGCATCACTATGTTCACCCTTTGGGGATCTCATTCTGCAAATGTCCATAACTACATTTGCAGGCCTGAATTGCAGGTTGAGTTTTTAAACTTGCAGTGGAAAATTGTGGGTGAAATGCCAAACACAAATATTCTACAAGAAGATCTCTGTGTGATGTGGGAGGTGCTGACAGGACAGTATTTTTATTTTTTTCAAAATTGGTTGAATAACTAATCTATCATGCTAGGAATTCGACAGTGTTGTGGAAGAATATTCTTGCTTTTTCCAGGAAAGAATTATATTTCAGAGGACAGTCCTGTGTATCTTGACGAGTATGGCCAGGGTGTCACAGATCTAGCTTATCACTCGTCGTTTCCAGATGTTGGTGAACAGCAGCAGCTTCTTCATGAAGAATTTAGTATGTGCAGCGATCCTGATCTACACAGCATAAAATCCGAAGAATTTCATGGAATTGGTATGCATGCTCAGTCTAATAATGGCTTTGTTTTTCTTAGAAGGTGTTTCATATATGGTGACATGGGCAGTGTTTTGCTGGACAAGGAAGGGACATTGAATGTGATTGTCTCACACTCAACTGCTCAAAGAAACAACTGACAAACTTGCCCAGATACATTAATCGGGTAACCTCCCTTTCCATGGATTACAAATCCTTGCTTAGCCATAGGCCATTTAGTATACCCCTGGGGGTATACAAGGTATATAGGAATCAGCTTGTCTGTCCAACAGGATAGATTCAATACTTTGCAAAGAAATGCATTACCATTACTTGCCATTTTCTGAATTACAATTACCATTACCATTAAAGGTACTCAATCCGATTCGATGGTCCCCATATCATCAGATTCCAACAACAACATTTTATGAAATGCTGCTTCAGTTATCAGAATCAATTGCCCAAAAATAATGCTAACCACAGTCAACTATAGTATAAAATTGCCCAAAACCTGTTATTTATCAACATTTTTTTGCCGGTTTGTCAAAAATCGTGACAGAAAAAAGCCAATTGATTTTAGAGTTATCCATCTTTATCCGCAATTTGGTCCGAGACCGTCTTCCCGTAGACTTTACTGGGCACTAAATATTATTGGTGGTGAAAACTAATAGACTTCAAAAATTGATATCTGATCACTCTGTGTTCCTTGACTCGAATCAAATATTTTTTTACCACTGAAGCCAAGGAAATAGTAATTTGCGAGCGTTAATTCGGATTATTATCTTTAATATATCTGTGATAGCACTCACCATGGATTTACCAAAAACTCCATACAAAGATTTATTATTGCCCACTCTCTAAAATGAGCATCTGGGGCATATGGCATGCTTGGCGTTGCACTGTATAGAAATGTTTTTATTTTGTCTGTCCATATGAATGTCTCAGCCATGGGTTATCAGATCTCAATGGAATTGGGTGGAGCTATTCAATACAAGGACAGCTTTAAAAAAAGGATGATCCATTGATGTGATCTGAAAATATCACAGTCCTGTTACTTTTACTTAGGGTACATGTATACCTACCCTAGTTGGTATGCCACATGGGGGTATGCACCAGTTGATAACCCAGCTCTTGTTTTCAATTGATTATGTATCCTTTTCAGGAGATGCAAAAGATATTTTAGAAAAAGATGAGAAAGATTTCATGAAAGATAAAGGCAATATGTTTGTACAGGTACGATGATCAAATACATTACTCTGGATATTAAGTTATCAAATATGCAATTATGGCATGTCATTAGGTAATTGGTATCATTAATTAATTTCTTCACATCTAAATTATTTGGTATATGACCTGTTAGGTTTTCTTTGTCAGATGGATCATAAAGTAAGCGAGGGTCTCTAATTAAGCCAAAATTTAAGTTCTCAAGAATTGTCATGTCTGAAACTTTTGCATTGGTTTTTATCAATAAAGTATCTAGTCCAAGTCTTCTCGTACTAAAGCTGGCTAAGATATTGGGATGGAGGTGCCGGTCTTTAGTCTGAGTTCCAGGCCCATGCATTCCTATGACACGACTTTCGCCCAGGATCTGTGGCGGGAATCTGTGGTGTATTTTACTCGATTTACCTAACAAAGCAATACATGATGCTATATACGTCGGAAAGAGTGACATCTTATGGTCAGAATGGTGTATAATAATCTAACTTTAATGTTAAATTACACATAGAATATTCCGGTTGATTGCCACAAACATCGTTGTTTTTTCTGTTTGTTTACTTAACTGAAAGCCGAAGTCAGGTTCCGAAGAATTCCGGCATTGTCCGCTGGGTATTCTAGTTTCCGTTTCTATATATAGCGCGGGGTTTTCCGAACAAAATGGCGAAAACCGATCGCCCCAAAGTCCAGTTTCCTATGTGCTTTGAGAACAATTCCCGCACTAAAAACTTAATGACATAATGGAGGATCAGAACGGTAGTTTTGTTGACAATTTTCGCAAGCAACTTGTCAAAATTGGAGCAAATTAGAACTCTTATGTCTGACTTGCCATGCGTGTGATGTGCATTTTGATTTGTGTGTTGATAAAATAATCGGAGAACCGAATCACACAGTTTCGAAATATAGTTCTTCCGTTTCAGTGGGACTTTTCAAACTTAAGGTTCAAAATGTATACAATTTTTTTTTGATTTTTTGTGTGCATAACAAGAGCAATATATTGCCCTGTTCGCTTAGTATATATCTTAATTTCGCGGAAGTCCACCAAATGTGGGTGAAATGTAGCACCATATAAGGCATATTATTTATTCTAATGCTCGTTGTGTTTACACTGTTTTAAACTTTGAGAGGGTTATAATTCCCGTAATTTATTTAATGTATTACATTTATATCTCCAATGTTTAATTAATCTATTTATTTTGTATTTATTGACACACATAATTACGATTACAATGGAGAATTCATCGTAATTTGCGGTGTTAGTCCAAAATCTACGGAATATTTTCAACGGAAAATGCCGAACACAGTTCGCGAGGTCAACTGAGTTCGCATACTTTAAAAAAATTGTAAACATTGCGATAAATGTCTCTTTTCGCATTAAATTACCGCTTTCAATTCACAACTGATGTGGGTTTCAGATCAAATAGCATGTCTTCTGTTGAAAATATCCGTTTATTGTCGCAATTGTGATATTTTATTTCATATAATTGTGGTTTTATTTGAGCGGGTCACTAACGCTTAAGTCGTGTCATAGGAATGCATGGGCCTGGAACTCGGACTAAAGACCGGCACCTCCATCCCAATATCTTAGCCGGCTTTAGTACGAGAAGACTTGGACTATAAAGTATCCAAAAAACTGGCCACCCTAACCCACATATACTTTTTCAACACTTAGATCATGTTTCAGTATGGAAGGAAATTAAATTACACGATACAGTTATTTCTCTTTCTTGTCAGAGGTTGACTGTGCCTAAAATTGAAATCTTGCATACCTTGTATGAATTCCATGTTTTCAAAATTGGCCCTGCTCGTAAATGTCATATTATTCATTTAGAATTTAAGAGTACCAAAGTGCATCTAAAAGGGGCTAGGCAATCAATGCACAATGCAAAATTAGTTATTTCATTTTGAACGGGACGTATTATGTTATTGGTCTGTCGTAAGCCTGTTCAATTTTGGTTTCTGGATGTTAATTTTAGTAAGTCTGATTGAATAGAATGAAATTTGGTATGTCAGTTTACTAGCCGAAAAAACAGGTCAAGTTCGAATTTGGGTTCCACCCGCCAATTTTCACCAGAGTTATGGCCCTGTGTTGGAATTACCATGGGCATACTTTGCCATGCCCTAGTTATATTTTTGAATTGTTGTAGGATATTAATGTAGTAGCTGCTGGTGATGGCTTTACCAGTACCAGTAATATATGGAACAACACCTTCAGCACTATAGATGAAGAGGACGACAAGGCCTACATGAGAATATCAATCGGCCAATATATCGCAAGACGCACAGAAGCACTCGGTTCACTGGATGGTGATCCCAACGTAACCCGGGTTAGTTTTTCTATGGGATATATACATATATTCCAATGACCAAAACAAGCCTTGAAATAGTGTGTCTGTCATTTGCAGAATGAGGTCCCCAGAGGGTGAATTTAGTGATGCTACCCCGCATAGTGTAAGGCTTGGACCAAAACTTTATTTCTGTTTTTTAGTCAGCAATCCTGTGTATAGAGACATATTTAAACAGATTAATATTATATTATTACACTGAAGTTATTTGAATCTCCATGTGACATCTAGTTATTTGGGATCATAGATGAGATAAGATGCAGCAGGTTCATTATATTTTATATACATGTATTCTCTATTTGATATGCAACAGAATGAACAGGTGTGCCATGCATCTGCCCATGAAATGACCTCTCTCATATACCAGTATGCATAATTCAAAACAACAAATTTTATGTACATTTACTGATTATAATTGTGTACTTACTCATTATAACGATATCATAAATGGGCACTTGTATGGCATAATACTTCTTGGATCACACAAAGGTGATGTTAGAGAGTAAATCAAATTTCAGAATTTATGACTTCTCCCAATGTGAATACTCTAGGCTGGTCCTATGAAATCATTGTCAATCACAGTACATTATGAATTTTTATACCCCCTTTTTCAAAAAAAAGGGGGGTATACTGTTTTGCACCTGTGCGTGCGTGCGCGTGTGTGTGAGTGTGTGCGTGCGTACGTCCGTCCGATGTCTGTTCATGTCATAACCTGAACAGTAGTGCTCGGATCTCAATGGAATTAGGTATGGATGTTCACTACTATGAGGACATTAAATAGAGGGTTCCATTGTTTTGTTCGGATTTTCCATTCTAGAGTTATTCGTCTTTGTTTATCTGGAAATGTTGGCTTTTTGGTCCGTCTGGTGTCTGTTCATGTCGTAACATCAACAGTTATGCTGGGATCTCAATGAAATATGGTATGGATGTTCACAACTATCAGGACATTAAATAAAGGGTTCCATCGTTTTGTTCGGATTTTCCATTCTAGAGTTATTCATCTTTGTTTATTTGGAAATGTTGGATTTTTGGTCCGCCTGGTGTCTGTTCATGTCATAAATTGAACAGTAGTGCTCGGATCTCAAAGAAATTTTGTATGGATGTTCACTACTATGAGTGCATTCAATAGAGGGTTACATCGTTTTGTTCAGATTTTCCATTCTAGAGTTATTCATCTTTGTTTATCTGGAAATGTTGGCTTTTTGGTCCGTCAGGTGTCTGTTCATATCGTAACTTCAGCAGTTGTGCTGGGATCTCAATGAAATTTGGTATGGATGTTCACTACTATGAGGACATTCAATAGAGGGTTTCATTGTTCTGTTCGGTCCGCTTTTCCATTCTAGAGTTATTCATCTTTGTTTATCTGGAAATGTTGGCTGTTTGGTCCTTCTGATGTCTGTTCAGGTCATAACTTGAACAGTAATGCTTGGATCTCAATGAAATTTTGTATGGATGTTCACCACTATGAGGACATTTAATGGTACATTCAACTGTTTTGTTTTGGTTTTTTGTTCTATAGTTATTCATCTTTGTTTATATGAAAATGCTGATTTTTGGGTCCAACTGAGTATAGCAGTCATAAGTTATAGATATGCCCACACTAGGCGGTATGCCACAAGGGGGTATGCACCGGACGACAGTCCATCTCTTGTTATCAATGTCAACTAAACATTATACATTATATATTTGCATTTTAGCCGGAGTTTGGAATGACTGTTATAACGCCTCCTAACAATCAACCAATAGCTTTACTTGAAAAAACCAAAATGGAAATGTCCCTTCGAGCTGTAGTTGATGCTGGGAAATTCATCAGATCAGAGGGCGTTGGCGACGACGAAGCTGGTAATGACTAGATACACTGTTATTAAAATACAGACGTAATGTTTGGTGCTTAAGATTTTGCCAATTCAGTTTTCATAAACATGGCAGAGATAAATTTTTCCACCAAGGAAAGCCCTCACTGAACTATATGGATTATATCTCCGGACTTGTGTCATCAGGAGGGTTAAAATTTATTGTCCGCCTATCGCCTACTACCGGGGTCGATCAGCACTCGGATTAGCCACGCATGAATGCATCCTGTGTAACTCCCGCGTTCTAACAATGCAATCTAGTCAGTTTTATTTCCCTCCTGCTGTCGATCAGACGTGTTTACTAAAGGATGTATTTTCTGTATTGCGAGTTTATCAACTCAATATTTATTGTTAATAACAAACTTGCAATTTATCTGTTGCCTACCGGTCGTTAATATTATATAAACGCACAGAAACTTTTCGTTTCATAGTATGTGTTACGTCATTTGTTAAAAAATCCGTGTTTTTTATCAACTCAATGTCGACTCTTAAATTTCACGAAGTCGACTCATCGCTAAATTCATATAATGTATACTGCTAAAGCATACATGTCACAGCTCTGTTAGTTCACAGTAAGTTGCCCAGGACAGAAATGTCTCCTTTGGCAATAATATACATGACTGAATAAAAATGATAGTCCAATGACATTTCTTTTGCTTGAACAAACTGCAATGTTGCCGTTTAGCAACTGGAACTCAACTGACATTTGGGACATGATTATCATAGACCTTAAGGACATCATTATCGATATCCAACAGGTCGTTATCTTTAATTGTGTTTTCACGATTAATACCTACAAATCTAAGCTGGCCAAAAATGTATATGATCATGCGGGCTTGTATTTGTTGTTGTTTGTATTTGGATACTTGCAACATTATCGCAAATGTTACTGCGACTTCAAGGTATTTATTGGAACATCATGACTTGTTTCTTGCGATTCCATTTTCTATACCTCATTGTTTCGGAACAATCGTTAGTAACAAGGCGATTATGTTCATTATAATATGTAAGAGTATTATATGACCTCTGTTCATATAATGCTGTGTCGCTATAATAAATAGTGTCTATTTCTTTACATGCATGTACAGTATGACTGACAGAGTCAGGTTGTTACGCATCATGTGACTGGTTTGCTTGGGGCCAATGATAATATGATACACAAGATTTGGCGACAAAGGAATTTCATTTCAATTATCGAAAGGAAATCTCCATCAATCATAATCTGTCATTTTTCGGTGACCCTTGTGTCTGTTTCTCTGCAATCACTCCATTCAGCTTGGCTGCATGGAATTCCCTGATCCCAGTCTGCATCTTTGGAGGAGACATCTGGGATGAGGACCTTGACGAGAGCCCACTGGTCTACTTGTACCAAGTCATCATATCCAATGTGAACTCGGTACCACAAAGCATACTGTGTCTCCCATGTCGAGTGCCTTGTTCTTGACAGAACATGGTCGAAGTATTGAACTGATTCATTGGCTAGCCAGTGTGATGACAAATTTCAAGTTAATCAATGTTTATACTTATTCTCATCGGGCAGATGATTTCACATCCACAGGTTCTCAATTAAAATTGTCTATATTTGTGAGGTACTGCATGTGATCAACGTAACCAAATAGACAACATCTGACCTCTTATCCTCAGACATTAGTGTTTGTCGACATACTCAAATTAATTGGGTCCAATAATAAGGAAATATAACGGTAGCAGTGCCTCATCGCCACAATACCATACAAATGGCATAAGAACTGCAATATGGAAGAAATGACCAGTTTCACTGATACTTCCATACTTCCACGCTTTTCAACCGTGAATAGTAAAGGCGAACTAGTACACATATATATTGTCACGTGCCCCAGATGCGCTTCCAATAGCCTTTCCAACAGAGTCCATCACTTGGCTCTTTGCCTTCTATTTACATATATTGATCCAATCATATGACAAAAAGACTTCACTCACATATAAAGCAAGGTTACAGGACATACATTTATATTGCGCCTGGCCTCTGCCAATATAAATTCCAACAGAGTACAAAACATGGCTCTTTTCCTTCTATTGCCGTATATCCAATTGATTATCTGGCGAATAACCGACAGGACAGCATTTGTATTGACCCGCGTATGAAGCGCAGAACTTTACATCAAAAGCCTTTATATTGTGTACGACCGATGCCAATTTCACAGAGTCCGAAACATGGCTCTTCTACTTCTATTGCTACATATCCAATGATTATCTGGCAAATAGAATACCTAACAGAATACCACAAATGAAAGCATTTGTATCATCACACACATAAAGTGCCGTTCCGCAAGAAGCCTTTATATTGTGCACGACCACTGCCCAATAGCAGTGACTGGTGGGGTGCTGCCATCGTTGATTCGGAAAGCCAATCCTCAAGGGCGAACGCCCCAGCACCTGAGCATTTGAGAGGGGAAGACTCGTCATGTGCCGCCAACAGCGCACCAGCCGACCAGACTTCAGTCCTTCCCACAAGGAAACACAGCAAGAGCACTTATTTGCTCTCGCAATTCAGAAGATGGATGTAATTGCGCACATAATAATTATAATCGTTGGGTTTTTCTCAAATACAATGTCATTGTGGGATAGACCTAGATATAGGGTCCTGCGAATTGGGGATTTTGATCGAATCGAATATCGAATCGAATTCAGGAAATCGAATCGAATATCGATTCGAATCATATCTGTATGTTGTATTCTTAATTGGGCATGTTTTGTCAACAATTAGACGATTTTTGAAACGTTCCATGAACTACATGCACGAAGTTCCATCATAACTTATGTGGCGATGAACCGTCATTTGCAATACTATTAACTTCAATTGATTAAAACGCACATGAGGCCGTCACGACGATCAATATATAACCACTAAACGGATTATTGGAACTAAAATCACGCAAAATTTGTACAGATTGCATGTGCATGCAAAATTGCAAATCAACATTCGGAATCACCTGTTGTTATAAACTTGAAGATGCAACAACAGTCGCAGTGTAGCCTGTTTATATATGTAGTGTTGTATGCTTCTTGGACAGATGATTCCATAGATGGGTCGTTGTCCCAGATACTTTTCGATTTATACACCATGTTACATTCATCACGTGTGTAAGCCTGCAGCTTTTTCATGTTTAAAATAAACACGAATAACGGATGACGTTTTGTCTATGGGCAATTGAAAGTAAACTTCAAAAGAAAACACTGCCAAAATGCAGTTTTCGATGCCGGGAACACGTGTTGATTAAATTCTTAGCTATATTACATAACGCGGAATCTGAGAAGGATAGACCGCGGATAACGCTAGCGGTTGATCAGTCTCATAGCTATTATAATTTACGCGCGTCGTCGGTCCATCGACGATCTCCGAGCTTTTGGCTACCATGTTCAAAGATAGAAATCAGACGTATTTAGTTGTCCTATAGTGGCTAATTGCTGTCCTACTTATATATAATCACGATGTTCAATGAGAATTATACGGTACATATATACATCATTTTCTGTACTTAAATGGCACAAAACAGCTAAGACCGACGTGTGTACCTGCCTGTAAACAGCCTACTTTTCCATCAGTGTATATTCGAAATTTCGAGTTGGCAATTTCGAATCGAATTCGAATCGAATTTGACTTTAGAATCTCGAATCGAATATCGAATATTCGCAGGACCCTACCTAGATATGTTCAGTTGCACTTTCACATTTCCATTATTTAACTGAGATGGGAAAGGTTTTCAGTATACCTTCAAATAGTTTAATATGGAATCAACGATTTCAGTGACCATGAACATTTTGACATGAGGGACAAACTTGTGCAAGTTTAGCACCCATGAATTAAATATTGCAAGTGCATACGGGTGCGAGAGCAATTGCTCTCGTCTCCTGGGAAGGACTGAGACTTCTGACTCTTCCCCACGGTCCGTGGCCCACTCCATTACGAGAATGGGTATTGCCCCACTGGAATTATACTCCTTCGGGATATGTCCAGGCCTGCTCCACCATCGGCGGACTCTCCGAAAGTGTCTAAACATTCTCCTCACCGTAAGCAAGGACACCGCTATGTTCTTGCACATGCGAAATCGAAACTCATCGTCCTCAATACACGAGAAAAGACTATCTTACCTGCGGTTTAACTTATCGCAGGTAAGATCAAGAAGGTAAGGCCAAGAAACTGAAGGATTTTTGTCTTATTAACCCTGTTTACAATAACTAACCAAATGTTTTGTAAAAAGAAAAATGCCAGTCTTTACCTCGGGCAAGGACCAGTTCGGCCCCCCTTGTTCTGCTCTGCATCAGTAGTGATCAGTGTAGGCAGTGTGCTGCAAAAGTTGATTCGGGCAACCAATCTTCCAGGGCTGAAGCTCCGGCCACTGAACCTTGGCGGCTGTTCTGGGTGGGGAAGACTTGTTGTCCCGTTCCGCAAATAGCGCACCAGCCAACTGACCTTCTGACTCTTCCCCACGGTCCCGTGGCCCACTCCATTACGAGAGTGGGTCTTGGCCCCCTGGAAGTCTACTCCCTCGGGATACGTCCAGGCCTGCTCCTCCACCGTCATGGGATTCGAAAGAGACCATCATTTATGCCAGCTTGGTCGGAACCGCCTGCATTTGGGGGATATGGGGGGGGGGGCTTCCTCTGGTTAGATGGCTCCTCCCAATTTTTACCCTCCGCCCTATTGGCCTTGGGGTGTAACTTATTCTCCCTGGGCACCTCCTAATTGTGCGCCAGGATTTCAAGGGGGTAAATGGGCGGGCAATAGCTCCTTAAATCCATATGCGAGTGAATTTATTCCTCGCTCGAGCCATTCACAGAGTCGGCCTCCCTCCAGTAACGTATCCCAGCCTGATGCAGGATGTTCTGTGACTGGCGTCGATCCTGATGTACTTTCACTCCATCCCATGGCGTCGGAAGGCTTTGTCGACAATGAGCTAGAATCTTGGGCCGACAGTGGGGCGATTAGTGGTAGCTTGACAGTGTGCTGCAAAAGTTGATTCGGGCAACCAATCTTCCCGGGCTGTTGCTCTGGCCACTGCGCCTTGGGTCCCCACTGTCGGTCAAGGATTCTGTCATTCCTCGGAAACGCGCTTCTGTGAATGAAGATAAGATGAACAGATAAGCTTTACGGTCTTCTTCTCTTCCTTAGTCTCTTGACTAAGGAGGGGAGGAGGACTGACATACCTTCTATGCGCCTAATGGATTTGTCAACGATGAGCTCAAATCTTGGGACAGCTCTTTTGTGAATGAAATCGGCAGAGGTGATTTCTTATCTTTCTCACAGGATACAGGTCAAATCTTGTTTAAATTAAATTACCACAAAATTAACACCAACCATGCCAGTCTTTAACTCGGTCATGCTCGGTTCTGGCCCCATGGTCCTGCTACAGCAGTCCGGACCAGTGGCAGGTAGGATGCTTACATCTCTGATTTGGGAAACCAATCTTCAAGGACTAAAGCCCCAGCATCAGTGCCGTTGGAGGCTGTTCTGGATGGGTAGGACTCGCTGCCGCGTACCATCATTTTGCTAACAATTTAACAATTTTGAAAGGTATATATACAGCCATCAATCTCATCACATGACAACGAGAAGAGGATGACGCGAAGAAAGAAGAAGATGTCTCTACTTGCTCGGTTTCTCGCAAGCACGACTGCTATGGCACTACCTGGGATGTTTCTTCCTAAACAAGGGGGGAGGTACATGTTTGAGCAATGCCGGAATCATAAACATATGAGCTCTTTCACAACACATTATAGCTGATTCATGAATAAATCACATTTACATGAAATCGGTTTTGGAAGAGTACATTTCCATCAAATTTGGATATTAAATTTATTGCTCGTGCCTCCTCCTGGGCTTGCATTCTAATACATATAGTTCAGTGAAGGCTTTCCTTGGCGGAAAAATATAATTTTTTAGAATTATAATTAATTTTTCCTTAAGGGAAGCCCGAACTGAACTATCAAAGATCCCACCCATGGTGGTGCCATTCCCAACCCCGCGACTCGCAAATCTTATGATTGAGTCGGAAAATAAAACTGACTAGATTGCATTGTTAGAACGCGGGAGTTACATGGGACGCATTCATGCGTGGCTAATCCGAGCGCTGATCGACCCCGGTAGTAGGCGATCGGCGGACAATAAATTTTAACCCTCCTGATGACACAAGTCCAGAGATATAATCCATATTAGTCCGGTCGCCAAACACCCGGAATTCACGAATGCTTGTTTTCGCGTATAAAGTTTTTTTCTCTGCGGATTTTGTAAATTCAGGTATCCGACAACAAGATTTTATCGGCTGACCATCTGTCAGCCTTGAGCAATTTTTTTTATAGCGCCCTAAAAAGTATACCCCCCCCCCCCCCAGATTTCCCCAGACGTAAAACCAGTTACTTGGAATTTGTTGCAAATTCACATGACTAATCTAGTAAAATGTATATATTTTTATGAAGCTAAGACATGACACTATTTTGGGCCAAAATTGAAACTCACCATCCAAGATGGCCACCAAAATGGCCGCCGGAAGTTGAAAATATGGTATTTTTTTCTCAAATATCTTCTAGATCAGTTCATGCTGTTTGGAACTGGTTGAGTAATATGACTTTATTTTGTATATTAACTGATCATTGGAGCAATTAAACATGCAATTATTGGGGTCCTATCCGCTTGTGATCCCTCAAAAATTCGATTTTATAGAACGCGGCATAAAATTTTACAAAAAATCACAACTGGGATTCTAGTCATATTTCAACAAGAAATGAACAGAAGGTTGCAATTAAGTGAGGCATACCATTACTTATGAATATTCCAAACGGATGGAACCAAAATTCTTACTTTGGCTAAAATGGCTGCCAAAATGGCCGCCAAAATATGGAAAATTATAAATATTGCCCTAGGGTGCCCTGCAATCGCTTACAAGTTGTGGTTGATGTACAAAATTTGCTATTATGCCTTCTATACATTGAATACTAACATGTCTGCTGCACCATGGTTAATTGTTACTGTTGCCACCACTGACATCACCAAAAATATTGGACTTTTCTCTCAAAAACTTAACATAAATATCGACAAAAATTAACTTTTCAGGTTTGGACCATTTTGTCTTGTAATATGTAACAATCTTTGGATTAAAAGGTGTTTATTGTATTGGTTTATCTTGAATGTGTCGCACTTTGGTGTTTATAGACCAAATTGCTCAAGATGGCTTCCAAAATGGCAACCAAATTGGTAAAATTTATGTTTTTACATATATCATTATAATATTATATATATAACATTATTCTCTGCGTTATCCGAAAATGTAGCAAATTGTGACTCACTTGGTTATTATACGTGATAAGTAATTAACTGACAACTAAATGTTCTATTATGGTTGTCCCAGTTCCGTATGTGGCATGACAAATTCATTTTAAAGTATGGCAATTTGCGGAGAACCTCTTTTGTGATTCTGACCATATTATTGAAAGAAAATGGGCAGAACTTTGAGACGGAACTGAGATGAAACATAATATATGGCTCTTCTGGTCAATTATGATAAACCAATATCAACTGAGTACAGGATTGATGCCAAGATGGTAGACATGGAGTTACTCTATGATCAGAGGTGAGGTGAATAGGTATACATGGAGTTAGTGTATGTCATGAATGATGTGAATATGTATACAATGAGTGACTATATGGTTATGCTTGTGTTGTCCATAGTGATATTTATAGGTATACAGGGAGAGGTCATGGTCAGGTGTGGGGTGTATCGGTATGCATGGAGTCACTGTATGGTGTATGGTTGTGTCTATCCTGTACGGGTGCATCCGGTGTGCCTGTATGGACATTGGTGTGGTGTATGGATATAGCTACATGGTTATCTATGTATTGATTATGTATATATGGAGTGACTGTAAGGTCATGGGTGGGATGTACATGTGTTTTCTGTATGATCATGGATGGGGTGTGTGAATAAATAGTGAGTGATTTTATGGTTACGGGTAATGTGTGGTATACATGGAATGACTGTACTGTCATGATTGAAGTCTATATGCATACCTGGAGTAAGCTGGGTGGAAATTATCGTGTGGGTATATAGGAAGTGTCCTTGTAGTAATGGATGGGATGTATATGTATATATATCGTGGATGTATTATCATTGGTGGGTGTGTAGGGATTAGCTGTATGATCATGGATGGCGTGTATGATTATACAGTGCATTGCTGAATTGTCATGTGTGAGGTGTATATGCAAGTATGGATGGTATGAGTGGTCGTGTGTGCGGGATTTTGTATATCTGGAAGGACTGAATGGCCAGTGGTGAGGTGCATATGTATACCTGGAGTGACTCTATGGTCTAGGGTGAGCTTCATATGTATATATCGAGTGGTTATATGACTGTGTGTGGAATATGTATACAGGTAGTGACTGTATGGTCAATGGTGTGATGAGTAGGTATACAAGGAGTGACTGTATGATCATCAATGTAATGAATATATATGCAGGAAGTGACTAAATTGTCAGGTGTGTGAGTATACCTGGTGTTCCTGCTTGGCAACTCGTGGCAGTATGGTCATGTGTAGGTTATGCGGATATACAATCGTGTTGCTATATGGTCATGGGCGAGGTGTATTTGTATATAGCGAGCGGATGATGTGCATATGCTCACATGGAGTGACTATACTGACATGGCTGGGGTGTATTAGTATATCTTTCGTGGCTATTCGGCTATGGTGTGACAAATAAGGATACAGTGAGTGATATGGCCAATGGTGAGGTGGATATGTATACCATACACATTACCCCTGACCATAAAATCACTCACTATTTATCCACACACCCCATTCGTGAGCATACAGAAACACATGTACATCCCACCCATGACCTTACAGTCACTCCATATATGTATAATCAATACATAGATGACCATGTAGCTACATCCATACACCACATCAATGTCCATACAGGCACACAAGGTGCACCCGTACATGATAAACACAACCATGCACCATACAGTCACACCATTCATACCGATTCACCCCACGCATGACCATGACCTCTCCCTGTATACCCATACATCTCACTATGGACAACACACTCATAACCATATAGTCACTCATTGTATAAATATTCACATCATTCATGACATACATTAACTCCATGTATACCTATTCACCTCACATGGAGTAACTCCCTGGCTACCATCTTGGCAACCATCCTGTATCCAGTTGATATTGGTTTATCACAATGGACCAGAAGAGCCACATATTATGGTTCATCTCAGTTCCGTCTCAAAGTTCTGCCCATTTCCTTTCAATAATATGGTCAGAATCACAAAAGAGGTTCTCCGCAAATTTCCATACTTTAAAATGAATTTGTCATGCCCCATTCGGAACTGGGACAACCATAATAGAACATTTAGTTGTCAGTTAATTACCTAACACGTATAATAACCAAGTGAGTCACAATTTGCTACATTTTCGGATAACGCAGAGAATAATGTTATATATATAATGTTATAATGATATATGTTAAAAAATAACTTTTACCAATTTGGTTGCCATTTTGGAAGCCATTTTGAGCAAATTGGTCTATAAACACCGTAGTGTGACACATTTAAGATAGACCAATACAATAAACACCTTTCAATCTAAAGATTGTTACATATTACTAGAAAAAATGATCCAAACCTGAAAAGTAAATTTTTGCCGATATTTATGTAAAGTTTTTGAGAGAAAAGTCCAATATTTTTGGTGATGTCAGTGGCGATAACAGTAACAATTAACCATGGTGCAGCAGACATGTTAGTATTCAATGTATAGAAGGCAGAATAGCCAATTTTGTACATCAACCACAACTTGTAAGCGATTGCGGGACACCCTAGGGCAATATTTACCATTTTCCATATTTTGGCGGCCATTTTGGCAGCCATTTTGAGCCAAAGTAAGAATTTTGGTTCCAGTGAGTTGGAATATTCATAGGTAATGGTATGCCTCACATAATTGCAACCTTCTGTTCATGTCTTGTTGAAATATGACTAAAATCCCAGTTATGATTTTTTGTGAAATTTTATACCGCTTTCTGTAAAATCGGAATTTTTGAGTGATCACAAGCGGATAGGACCCCAATAATGGCATATATAATTGCTCCAATGATCAGTTAATATAACAAATACAAAATAAAGTCATATTACTCAACCAGTTCCAAACATCATGAACTGATCTAGAAGATAATTGTGAAAAAATGATATATTTTCAACTTCCGGCGGCCATTTTGGTGGCCATCTTGGATGGTGAGTTTCAATTTTGGGCCAAAATAGTGTCATTATACCTTAGCTTTATGAAAATATATATATTTTACTAGATTAGTCATGTGAGTTTGCAATAAATTCCAAGTAACTGGTTTTACGTCTGTGAAAAAAATTGGGGGGGGGGGGGGTAAACTTTTTAGGGCGCTATAAAAAAAATTGCTCAAGGCTGACAGATGGCCAGCCGATAAAATCTTGATGTCGGATACCTGAATTTACAAAATCCGCAGAGAAAAAAACTTTATACGCCAAAACACGCATCCGTGACTATATAGTTCAGTTCGGGCTTCCCTTAAGGAAAAATTAATTATAATTCTAAAAAATTATATTTCTTGTTTTTCGTGACGTGTTTGCTCGAATTGCTCTGAAACTTAACACAATTTAGGTGATACTGCAGCCTAAAAAAATTCTTTTGATTTTATCTTCTAAATGTGTTCTATTGATATTGTGATGTCCTTTTGAAAACTTACTGAATTCTTGACATTTCATAGAAGCAGCATATATCACAACGTTTACAGGTCATGAATATTCAGAGCGACCCAGTTTTTGGCACCTCCTCAAGCTCCATTTAAATTAGATCCAGGCAAATCTTTACTTTTTTTCAACTGGGCAGTTTCATTCCAGAATAAATACATTATTACTGTTATTACTGCTATTAATATGATTCAATTATTGGCAAATGAGAAGTAAAATAACTATATATTGGAGAATTTCATCGATACAATGTTTTTTGTCAAATGTCTTAAGGATTTTTTCTGAATTTTTAAATATCTTTTCCATATTGGTTCAAAATGGTGAGTGATTGCTAGTTCACCTTAATTTTTATTCCAGTTTTCTAAAATAGTGTGCCCAGTTTTATTGGGTGACTAGGATTGAATGGCAACTTCATTCCTCACCCATTAACGCGAGTCTTATGTATTTCTATGTAATATTTATTTACACGTACCCTATTGCCCAATTTCAATATCAGCATGGCATTCAGTGTCACTGACACTTCACTTTCTTCATTATCTTTCAGATACAACCTTACTTTCCGACTCCACTTGTGTGATGGACAGCACACCAAAAAATTACTCCAATGAAGAGGCAATGACTTCTCTCGAGAGAATTCTGACTGACAGCAGTAATGAATCATTATCCAATAAGACTGGAATACTGAACATTACTGCAATAAAGGATATGTTAACAAAGGCAGCACCTGGACAAAAAAAGTCAAAAGAAACCCAAATGCTTGTTGACCTTCTATTTAAACTCGGTAACGAGAAAACCACTGATAAGAAGGAACCACCAACAGGAGATGTTAAAACTCAAGAAATCACACACAGCCCCGATGAATCTCCAGGTACTCAGCAGAATCGAAAGAGAAAGTCGCGCTTACCTGTCAAACTTGGATCAAGTTTGTCTTCCTCAACTCTGCGGAACCAGACTTCACTGAAAAATCTAAAGAGTGAAAGGATAAGGTCGAATAGTTTAGAAGATATGGCAAGAGTAAATGATGAGTGTCAGTCTGTTGATAGCAGATCTGGAAATAAAACTTCATTACATAATTCTTCCAACAATCAAAATCATTCTATTTCTAAAACTATTTCTAAAGAAAAACCGAAGTTCTCAAAAACTTTGAGCAGTAGTCATGAAGATAAAACTTATATGCCAAGGACTGCGGATAAGGTTACTGGAACTGGTTTCATTGACAGTAAAAGTCGTGATTATACAGAGCAGAAGCTGGAAGGCAGTGATAGGTCACAGAGTGCTAGGTCACAGAGTTGTGAAGAAGAACCCAAATGTGTAAGAAGGAAGATTTCTAGAAATGGTGCATCTACGTTAAATTCCTCTATTGAGGACAATACTGATGTATCAAGAGCGTCAAGGAAGGTATCTAAACAGGGAAACACTAACTCTGAATTTACTGCATTAAATGACAGTATGTCACCAGAACGAGAGCAGAGAGATTCATTGGAAAGTCTGCCGGGTTCTTTCAAAACTCATTCGCCGAGGCTCAGTATTGGACATCGTGCTCTGCCGACAGCGGGAAAGATGGATTTTAAATCAAAAACACGTCTCAATTGTCTTCAAGAAGAACAAGATGATGCACATCCTATCAGAGATATCAATAGTCAGAATATCATGGAAGACACATTAACTGACAACTTTGAGAAGTGCTCCTTCAGTGATAGGAATGCCAATCATCCAAGTCCTACCTCCTACGCATCGCGTGACCATTTACCAGCTGATGGACAAGCATCTTCAAATGGTCAGCGAGGAAACTTTACTCAGCCAATATACGTTAACGTGACTGATGAAAAACAACGAAGCCCAAGAGTAATGTCACCTTCTAATGCGAGAGAAGACTGGGCTGGACATCACGTCCCCGATGGGACGGAATACAGTTCCGTCAGTATGCTTACGCACAAGGGACAGTCTCCACGAGAATTTGTTGCAGGCACGTCTGACATCCAGCTCGCTGAATCGAGAGAGTTTACTCATGTTTCAGATAAACAACCAACTTCAGATTCTATTCGAAAAGATGGATACGGGTATTCTGGTCATTCAAATTTCAATCACAAATCCGATTATAATAATCAGTTTGGAGATAAGCCTACATTGTTGACTGATAAATCCTTGATGAACACTGATTTTGCGACAGCATATTCCCATTACGATTTAGACTTCAAAGACAAATATGAAGCCAATATCACCGAGGACTTCACACAACTTCATGGGGAGCATGATTCCAAATCAAGCTTCTACCACACCGTACCTGTTGATCAGAGTACACCTTATGCCAACTTTGATCCTGCGCAGTCTGCGACAGGAATGAAGCACACAGGCAAAAACAACCTGGATGTCGACAAATCAGTTTACCATCAACTAAGTCCTTCAAGTGAGTCTTATTTTACAATTTCATTCCAAATTGGCTATAACCTGTTACTTTTATTAAATATCTACAAATGATTTACACCCATTCAATATTTGTTTCCTGATGATAAATTTAGTAAGTCTGAACTGAATGGAATGAAATTTGGTGTGCGAGTTTACTAGCCCAAAATGCCAGTTCAGGTCAAGTTTAAATTTTGGTTTCCACCCGCCAATTTTCACCAGAGTCATGGCCCTTTGTTGTCCCCCGAATTCGGGGGACTACAGAAATCAGCGGTGTCCGTCCGTTTGTCTGAACCAAATGGTTTCCAGATGATAACTTTATTTCATATTCTCAGATTGTTTTAAAATTTCGTATGTGGATTACCTACATGTAAATACAGGTCAAGTTCAAATTTGGGTTTGGTCCACCAAATTTTACAGGAGTTAAAAAATCCGTGTTTTTTATCAACTCAATGTCGACTCTTAAATTTCACGAAGTTGACTCATCGCTAAGTTCATATCATGTATACTGCTAAAGCATACATGTCACAGCTCTGTTAGTTCACAGTAAGTTGCCCAGGACAGAAATGTCTCCTTTGGCAATAATATACATGACTGAATAAAAAAGATAGTCCAATGACATTTCTTTTGATTGAACAAACTGCAATGTTGCCATTCAGCAACTGGAACTCAACTGACATTTGGGACATGATTATCATAGACCTTAAGGACATCATTATCGATATCCAACAGGTCGTTATCTTTAATTGTGTTTTCACGATTAATACCTACAAATCTAAGCTGGCCAAAAATGTATGATCATGCGGGCTTGTATTTGTTGTTGTTTGTATTTGGATACTTGCAACATTATCGCAAATGTTACTGCGACTTCAAGGTATTTATTGGAACATCATGACTTGTTTCTTGCGATTCCATTTTCTATACCTCATTGTTTCGGAACAATCGTAGTAACAAGGCGATTATGTTCATTATAATATGTAAAGTATTATATGACCTCTGTTTATATAATGCTGTGTCGCTGTAATAAATAGTGTCTCATTCTTTACATGCATGTACAGTATGACTGACAGAGTCAGGTTGTTATGCATCATGTGACTGGTTTGCTTGGGGCCTAGGATAATATGATACACAAGATTTGGCGACAAAGGAATTTCATTTCAATTATCGAAAGGAAATCTCCATCAATCATAATCTGTCATTTTTCGGTGACCCTTGTGTCTGTTTCTCTGCAATCAATCCATTCAGCTTGGCTGCATGGAATGGCCTGATCCCAGTCTGCAAAGATATGTCAGCATATTAACCTGACCATTCAGCTACAGTTTGCTTAACTATCCAATGATAATTCCATCCATGGTAAGAAATCTTTGGAGGAGACATCTGGGATGAGGACCTTGACGAGAGCCCACTGGTCTACTTGTGCCAAGTCATCATATCCAATGTGAACTCGGTACCACAAAGCATACTGTGTCTCCCATGTCGAGTGCCTTGTTCTTGACAGAACATGGTCGAAGTATTGAACTGATTCATTGGCTAGCCAGTGTGATGACAAATTTCAAGTTAATCAATGTTTATACTTATTCTCATCGGGCAGATGATTTCACATCCACAGGTTCTCAATTAAAATTGTCTATATTTGTGAGGTACTGCATGTGATCAACGTAACCAAATAGACAACATCTGACCTCTTATCCTCAGACATTAGTGTTTGTCGACATACTCAAATTAATTGGGTCCAATAATAAGGAAATATAACGGTAGCAGTGCCTCATCGCCACAATACCATACAAATGGCATAAGAACTGCAATATGGAAGAAATGACCAGTTTCACTGATACTTCCATACTTCCACGCTTTTCAACCTTGAATAGTAAAGGCGAACTAGTACACATATATATTGTCACGTGCCCCAGATGCACTTCCAATAGCCTTTCCAACAGAGTCCATCACTTGGCTCTTTGCCTTCTATTTTACATATATTGATCCAATCATATGACAAATAGACTTCACTCACATATAAAGCAAGGTTACAGGACATACATTTATTTTGCGCCTGGCCTCTGCCAATATCAATTCCAACAGAGTACAAAACATGGCTCTTTTCCTTCTATTGCCGTATATCCAATTGATTATCTGGCGAATAACCGACAGGACAGCATTTGTATTCGGGGGACTACAGAAATCCGCGGTGTCCGTCCGTTTGTCTGAACCAAATGGTTTCCAGATGATAACTTTATTTCAAATTCTCAGATTGTTTAAAAATTTCGTATGTGGATTACCTACATGTAAATACAGGTCAAGTTCAAATTTGGGTTTGGTCCACCAAATTTTACAAGAGTTGTGATACTTGTTGACTTATAATTTGATGATTAATTTGGTTTTCATGTGATAGATTTAGTTTTGCATGCAGCTCAGTTATATGATAACGCACAAGTATTTTCTCCATATAATAGATTTCTACAAAGCCCCCACTCCAAATGAAGCCACTATTTCGGGGGACACTGTCGCCGAGCAGCCTGTTATTGGAATTACCATGGGCGTATTTTACCACACCCAGCAATGCTCTTGTCTCTTTTGCTTTGAAAACATTCTTAAAGCTATTGTTTTTTTTAAATATTACCTCAGTGAATTAGATGCTTTCACTACCACCTCCCAACAACACTGAAATTTCAAAAATATATTCTCTGCTTCTGTACCTGTGAATATAATGGCAAGAAATCAATTTATTGTGTAGAGGGGGCTTCTCTCAAAGAAATCTCCTGCCTGTCACATCAATTTTCTGGCCAGAAGGTGGAGAGATATATATAGAGAGAAAAAAAATTGTGCCTACACTCCTTGATCAGTATAAAATAAATTAGACCCTGCAAAGTAAATTTCCCATTTCTCAGGCCAAAAAATTATGAAAAGCATGCGTGTACCCTTTTTTTATTAGCTCAACTTGACAAAGTGAAGTTTGAGCTATTGCCATGGTTGGTATCCATCGTCTGTCCATGTGTGTTCATCTGTCAACAATTTCCATTAGCAAGGGCTACAGGATGCATCTTTGGTCGGATCATTTATATGAAATTTTTCATGGATGTTGACATTGACATGTAGATGGGAACAAGGTTGGGAAATGGGTCTTTTAAATCTCACTTTCACTCAAGAGTCATTTTTGTATAAAACAAATAGCAATTGGGCTTTGCATGGCCTTACCAAAAAGAAGATGGTTCTAATAGACACATGTTGCTGAGATAATGTCTAAGCCACCGAACACTTCCCCAACTAGTCTAAAACATTGTATTAAAAGTAAATATTCATGGGTTTTTATTATTAGAAACAGCTACATCCATAGTTTTATTTCCATTTTATTTGCAACATATTAAGGAAAAAGTAATGTCTTTTGGAATTAAAAGGCTGCCCAATTGCAGTTCCTGGAAACTAGAGAATAATTTGGGAACCCTTTGATACCACTTTATCATTTGGTTCTGGATAGGTACACCATCGTTTCTGCATGCTGATTCCATACTGACAATGATTGATGCTCCTGGGATTCTGAGCTTTCCGAATGTTTGCTGCGTGGGTACTTCTGCTCGGACTCTGTTACCACTGAGGAATCCCACCACCAGGTGGATACAGTGCCAGATATATGTGCGTGCCCTGATCATCGATGGCAAGGAAGATAATGTTAATCTGGGAATAGATATGCCGTTTGACTTCAAACGGAAGGTGGAGATTCAACCAGGAGCAACTGAAGACATATCTGTGAGTATTCTCCTTCTTTTTATGCGCCCGTTTTAAAAAAAGGGACATATTTTATGTTATTGGTCTGTCCATCCGGCTGTCTGTTTTATTTTTCATTTCCTGATGATAACTTTAGTAAGACTGAACTGAATGGAATGAAATTTGGTACGTGAGTATACTGGCACAAAATATAGGTCAAGTCTGAATTCGGGGCTCCATCAACCAATTTTCACCAGAGTTACAGCCCTTTTTGTTGGAATTTACACTCAATTTTGATTTCCAGTTGATAACTTTAGTAAGTCTGAACTTAATGAAATGAAATGTGAGTTTACTAGCCCAAAATACAGGTCAAGTTTGAATTTTGGTTCTGCCGGCAAATTTTCACAAGAGTTATGGCACTTTGTTGAAATTACCACAGATTAATTTCCACGCCATAGCAATGCTCTTGCTTATAACTGAATGGATACACAACATACTTCTTGTTTTGCAACATGATTTATTCACTGTCAGTGTGAATTTGTCAGCGCATTATCAGCTACAAACTATTTTCGCTTTACAGTGCTCATCCACCAAAAAATATGGCTGACAGCTCAGTTCATGTACAGTAATGCCCTAAATAATTGACTCCTTAACCACAGCAGATTTATGGGTAATTATACCCCCCGCAAAGAAGTTAGGGGGGGTATACTGGAGTCAGCTCGTCCGTCTGTCCGTCCGTCGTCCGTCCGTCGTCCGTCCGTGGACACAAATTTGTCCGGAGTTATTCTCAGTCGTTTTTTTTATCAATTTCCGTGAAACTTGGCACAGACATCAACCACCATGGGAACCTGTGCACCTGCGATTATGACGTCTGTCGGACTTTTTTTGGTGGAGTTATCCCCCCTTTTTCGACTTAATTTTTTTTCGCAACATGTATACTTTTGTCCGAGCTTTTATTCCTACATTTTTCGGTCAATTTTTTTTAAACGTGGCACAGATATTTAATACCATGGGAACTTGTGCACCTGCGATTATGACGTCTGTCCGACATTTTTTGGTGGAGTTATCCCCCTTTTTCGACTTGGAAACTTTTTTTGCAACATGCATAATTTTGTCCGAGCTTTTATTCCTACATTTTTCAGTCAATGTTTTTTAATCTTGGCACTGATATTTAGTACCATGGGAACCTGTGCACATGCGATTATGACGTCTGTCCGACATATTTTGTGTGGAGTTATTCCCCTTTTTCGACTTAGAATTTTTTTCGCAACATACATAATTTTGTCCAAGCTTTTATTCCTACATTTTTTGGTCAATAGGTTTAAGATTAGGGTTATGGTTGTACACCTGTAATGGGAACTGTTATTTTATTATTTTAACTAAATGTTTACTGACATGTGAAACATCTTAGTATTTTAAAAACAGGGGGGTATCCGTAGTCCCATTGGGACAGTCACACCTCTAGTTATGATGTGGTTAAGGAGTCGATTATTTAGGGCATTACTGTGTATTTCATCTCTTTATCAGCAAATTAGCAGTTTAAATTTGTTTATGTAATATTAACTTTAAGTGCCATTGACTCTTTTAGTTTCTATTTTCACAGGTGATATTTTTACCAAAGAGGTCTGGTGATTATGTGGCACACTTAAAAATTTACTCCCAACCATTCAATACATCAAATCACCACGACCTGGGCACTATTCCGACTCAAGTATCGATTCAGGCGTCGGCTGAACAGGCCAGGGTACGTGTGGTATCGCCGCCTGATCTCACTATCGACTACGAGGAGGTGTCATGGGGCAGCATGCAGAAGATGAGTCTTTGTCTGGAGAATGTAGGTCATTCTTGTGTACCACTGCGGCTCACTTTGAATTCTGTGAGTATATTGTTTATAACTGCAAAATCATTTTAGTTGATGGGGATCTATTATTAGTTTAATTTGTGGTATGGCAAAACCCAAGGGAGAATTATTATGATATCCTGCATGATGGGCTAACATCACCAAATTTACCCTCTGGGGACCTCATTCTGCTTAGGTCTCAACTGCTATGGGAGAACTGGGATCAGATTGAAGTTCCCCAGTTGAAGTTGGTGATGTTCACCCTTATGCATTTTATCTTCTGCAAATTAGGGGTTATAGACACTGAACAGAAGGGAAAAAGTAACTAAAAACAATGTTAATTTTATACTTTAGATACTTCCCAGAAGTTGAGGCCCAAGCAGAATGGGGTCCCCAGAGGGTGAACTTAGTGATACTAGCCTGGATTCTGTTAACTTGCATTCTATCTTTTGGTCAAGTGCTTCAATATTACATGGGTTCTCATTCAATTAAATGGAGAATTTAATGATGGAGAACTTTTTATCTCAATTTTTTTTCGTAGAACCTCACTGAGAATCTTAGAAACTAATGGATATTTAGATAATTTTATTAAATGCACTTTGCTAAGTAATCTATAGGATCTCTGTTTTTAAAAACTATTACCTTTTGAACAGAAATTTACTAAAGTGTCTATTTTCTGATGATTGGAGGATAAATATATATTTTAACACTGAATTGATTAGGCCAAAGAAAAATAAATACCTGGTTTGGGTTACATGTCAGAAAAAAATAGGGTCTGTAGGTATGCTTAAACACGTTTATTAACAACGAGTTGTTGGTTGTTGTGGGGGGGGGGGGGGGGTATACTGGAATTTGCTTGAATCAATTTTGACCGAGCTTTTATTCCTACATTTTTCCGTCAATTTTTTAAACTTGGCACAGATTTTAGTACCATGGGAACCTGTGCCCCTGTGATTATGAGGTCTGTCCAACTTTTTTTTTGTGGAGTTATCCCCTTTTTCGACTTAGAAAATGTTCTCAAAATGCATAATTTTGTGTGAGCTTGTATTCCTACATTTTCCGGTCAATTTGTTTAAAACTTGGCACAGGTGCCGATTGGGCAATTTTGTTAGCAGTTTTCTCGACTGCCATGTCGATGGTATCCTTAGTCCCATTGGGACAGCCCACCTCTAGTTTTTATTATTTTTGTATAAACTGATAAAAACAATGCTTTGACAGATGCCATTGAAAACACATTCTTCAGGAGACATTGAAAATACATTTTCGTTTCTTGAAAATGATGAAATAAACAGTAGGGTAAAGGGTTTAAAATGAGCAGGTAGGGAAAAATATTTTTTTCTTTGGCCCAATTCTCACTAAGGCTTTTCTTTCATTTTTAGCAAGGTTCACCCTGGAATTGCTACTCATTTGATGATGGTTCTTACCAAGATATATCCCCAGTGTCAAATACATCTGTACCTAAGTCTCGGGCTCTAAGCAAATCTGTGATAAATCTGTCTCTGCCTGGTGGTGCAGATGGCATGGTTGCCAAGAATAAGGAAATTGAAGTGTTCTGCCGTCCTCCAGAACGTCACAATCATCGAAGTAAGTCATAGAATACCAGACTAACTGTTTATTTTGTTGAAAATAGACTCGCAATATTAAAAACATTCTTTCTATTTTCTGAATTTATTCAATTAGCATATGTATGTTAATCAATTTCTGAGCCTACAAAGTTATGATATGCAGCTATTGATGCGTTTACCAAAAAAATGCAACCAGAATGGTTTGGCAAAATGTACAGCACAGATACATACAAGTCTATAAAACATGTATATTTTCCTGTTAGTATCTAATAATAATGGTCCCAACATGCGTTTGGGATTCTAATATGGTAAAAAGGCTATACATGTGCATTTCAGTATGTGGGTCATATTTTAAAGAAATTTGGGTTGACATTGATTGCATGGCAACCAAAAAAGGCTTTTTTTTATAGTAGAGATGTACACCCTACAATGTCTTCCTACTTTGAAAATTATTTCTCATTGATATACTCCTTAATGACAGCAGAGCTTTCCGATGAATGGCAACAAGCCATATTTCCGACTAAATCCTGAAAAATTACCCATAATTCTGCTGTGGTTAAGGAGTTAATTATTTACAGCATTACCGTAGATCACATACATAAATTGTTCTCATTGATATACAAACAATTGAAATTACCTTCTAGTTAACCCTTTCATGACTGGAGCTTCCTGAAATTTTGCGAAAACCTGTGCCAATGCATTCCCTTATATATGCGGCGAGTCTCCCATATGGAGCATCGCATATATAAAAGAATACTTTGGCCTAACAATATTTACCATGACCTTATATATGTGAGGCTCCCTATGGGAGACTTGCATATATAAGAGACAGAGCCCAAGCTAGAGATTGAAAACAGGGAGAAGTGAAGTCTCCCTCTGCAGATTTTAGAGAGACTTCAGCCAAAATAGGGAGACTTATAAAAAACACTTATTAATTTTCAAAAATCCCTTTATTTATAATCTGAAATTTTAACTAAATTTATAACTTTTATTTTTTTTAAACTGTTGACTTTATCTGAAGAAATTATTTGTTGACTTAATGACTTATAATATCTGAAGAAATTAATTGTTATTATAAATTTGAAATTTTTGGAAATGGCTTTTGCCACTGCTGTAATGTGGGTGTCCATTAAAATAAACAATAAGGACTATTTAAGGAGTTGTAAAAGCTTTTAATTTTGTTTCTAAAGAGTTTATTCTTGAATACCATCATCGCGACCGTATGATCAGTGATGTCTGATGATAATCCAATTAAAGCAATAAACTTGACGATAGTGATTAATGTGTTCTTAACAGAGACCAGTTGAGCTTATAATATACACCAACAGGTTATCTAAATACCTGCATTGTAAGAAAGTAGGCCTACATGCAATTAATTTGCAACCGTTGACAGACGTATATATACAAGTACGTGGGCAGCCGGTACGGCGATAGATTGACAACAATTGTAATTTGCAAACACATACTTTTGACACAAATTAATCCTTTTAAATGAGTTTGCATAGTATTAGTTTATTATGCAGATCTTTGATTTAACTAAGAACATTAAATTAAGTACTTCCAATGCACATTCAAACCTCTATTTTTAATAGTAAGCAAACACGTGTTATTGTTTACATAATAAATCTGCAACTCTAAAAAGTTAAAAAGTTGGATTGGGAAACGGAGTCAGACACAAACTACTTTTGTAAAATTAAAAATTCATGGATATGTTTTAGTTTATATTCATAAACATTAAAAAGACAGTATTATTTGTTCACATTGGCTACTGCATGAGCGGTGGTGACCATGTATGGCTATACTTGTAATTTGCGGTTACAAAATGACCCACCGGAACAAAGTAAGGACTAAATTGCAGTCTCCTTAAAACGAACCAGTAGCTCATCATAAACTTCGTTACTCAGCGCAATTTCCCATTTCCAAAAGCACCCAATCTGATTAGAATATGTGGATACAGTACACAATATATAATTGATAAATAAAAATGCCTCGTTGGAACAGTTGAAACTATATATATTTTTTTTGCAAAACAAGTCAAATTTTCACCGGTAAAATTACCGTAAATCCGAAGCTAGTTTTGTCAAATTTGGAAGGGGACTTCGTTTTCGCCTTGCGGACATCCGAGGGCGACTTCGCCGGCCCGAGGGCGAGAATTTCGCCCGAGTCGCCTCTTAGCGTGGTCCCTGATAAAAGAATGCACTGGCACAGGATCTTTAATGTTGCACCCTTGCAGCTCCTGTCATATGTTCACATGCTTGTTCTCTGAATTCTTTTCAGATGTAGCCTTCAGCCGTCCAGAAACGCTAGTTGCTGTGATGAATGTAGAACTTGATATCCCAACTGGCAGCATGGCTCCGCTTCATCAAGTCATCCTGCGGGCTACCGTGGGACAAGCCAAACTACATATAGAGAGGAATGTTGAGGTATGCTGAACATGCCTTGTTTTGAGACACCAAGGATTGAATGGACATCTTAAATTTGAGTTGTTTTTGGATTGGGATCAAATATATTCAACATAAATCTGCAGAGATACTTTTAAATGTGAATCTGAACAGGGTTCATACACAAAATAAAAAGTGCTTAAATTTCGACCCACTCCTTTAAAAGTGCTTAAATAGATCCCTTCCTTGAAACGTCCTTAAAAATTTGCATAAAATGATTCGCATGGATCAATTTATTGGAAATCTCAAGCAAAAAGCTGCGATGTCGTTCAGCCAATATTATTAATATTGTTGATATCGGTTACTATAAATAACAATCTGGATTTCCCGCCTGCGCAAACGTCATCAGTGTATGTGGTCACGTGCCGTCATGCGCAGTCTCAACCAATAGTGCAGTTTAACGCATTTCCTTTGTGAAAATGCCTGCTGGAAAATGCATTTTTAATCAAATTTGGAGCAACAGTTTGAAAGGATAAGAGCTGTGAAAGGAAATAAGTATAGAGTGTGAGAAGAATGTTCACTATGCAAGAAGGAGATCGACATTAGTTCTGGAGCTCATTTCACCATTTTGATCTCTGTAAACTGACGTAGAGTGATGCGTTTATTGTGGGTTACGATAGTAAAATAGTGCTTAAATTTGATTCCCAGGAAAGAGTATGAACCCTAATATTCTCCTCACTTTTGATAATTGATATGTTCTCCTATCTCACTGACTGGATTGTTGCTGCTTTACGTTACTTTGCCATCCTTTGGCACGTTAAGAAATTTGTTTCTCTGATTAACCCTTTTATGATGGGAGCTGCGCTAGTGCAGTGTTAAAGATCCAGTGCCCGTGCATTCTATTATATATCCGAGTCTCCCATAGGGAGCCTCAAATATAAGAGAATGCACTGGCTTACAAGGTCAAGGTAAATAATATTAGACCAATGTATTCTCATATATGGGAGACTCTCATATATATAAGAGAATGCACTGGCACTGGGTTTTCGCAAAATTTCAGGAAGCTCCCTTCACGGAAGGGTTAATGAAAATATACAAAACCATGAGATAAAACCGCCGAATGTAGATTTTACAATTCAGTATTCCTGGTCAAACTGTTGTTAACTGGACTGTCATGGCTGAACGCACGGTCCATCTCAACTGACTGAGTCATTGGACCCCTCTCTGATAGGTAGCTATAAAGATTTGGTCAATAGGTTTCAAACAGTTGATGAAGGTGTGATAATTTGATACCAGGTATTATTCCTTGTATTTTCAGGTAATAGAAATGCACAGTCTACCTGGTAATAGAGAGAAGAAGACGTTCATGCTGAAGAATGCTGGGAATATTTCAATGAATGTTGCATTAGAAGTGGCAGACCACAGGGATGTCTTCATGGTGATTCCTTCATCGGCCTGCATTGCCCCTGGCAAGGGTGCAAAGGCTACTGTTTTGTTCACACCAAAAAATAGAAATCTGAAGCGCTATCAAACGTAGGTTCCAAATATATGGCATACTCATATAGGAAGTGTATTCAAGAACATATTAATGGGTAGAAAGGAACCATATCTTGTTCCCCTATTAAAGATCCTGTGCCTGTTAGAGCTGAAACGGTTTAGACGGTTAACCGGTTAGCATCCGGTTAGCGACGTAAACCGGTTAGAAAAAAATGAACCGGATGTAACCGCATCCCGTTGTCAGTTGAATGTGAACTTGAATAATCCTCAAAATATTAGGTTAAATGATGCAAAACTAATACTAAATCCCGTGTCACCGATAGTAGAGTGCAATGCAAGCATTAATTGGTACACACTGGTAGTATCAGATACTTAGTAGCAATTCTCGAACTGTCTGGAAGTGTCGGCGACCTTCAATCAATTCCGACCCTTTGAAGTTTTCTTCGACAAAAGCATGTGTGCAGTCACTGTGTATCAAGTCTGAATGCACACAAGGAAGTGACAACGTAAAAGTGGCGTTGTGTGGCAATGTGTGCTTTCGTAACTTAATAGTTAATACTGCACGAAGCAACATGGATTCAAATTGGAATCACACCACGACATACTATATATAAAACTGTTTTACAGTGGGGTTTATAAAAACTATGCAAGTCGACAAAGTTTGAAGATTGAGATCAGCTGCACAATGTCTTCACTCTTCCCGTTCTTCCTCCCTGTTGTGATTTAATATGATCAATTCAATGGAGTGACCAAACCGACATCATAGTTGAAGCAACCCAAAACTTCTTCAATAATCTTCCCTTTTATCAAGGAAATTGATGATCCATGCTACTCTGTAACTGGTTGTGCCTGTGGGACTAATTAACACTCAATTTGGCAGTAATTGCTATATGTTAAGTGATTGCATACTAAAACCGAAACCGAAACGTAAATTATATAACCTCCCAACACTAGTGTCCGCTATCATGATACCGACGAATAGCTCGAATACTGAATAGGACTGCGAGTCTGACCTAACTGACCTTCCTTTTTGTTCTCTAGTTATTACTTTCTTGTCTTTATATATAATGCATTGGAGGATATACCAATGATGATAATGATATATTACAGATCTTTAATTTATAGTTTTGTTACTCGTTTTACCAATACCCATACTATTTTACTTGTTTTACAAATGCCCAAACATATGCTGATCACAGCAAATGAGCGATCTCCCCTGCCATTCACAAATTTCACTTGCTCATTCCCCATCACGAGAGCCAGCAAAAGAACAGTGAATGCGTGTTTTTGAATATCGTTAAATGCCATGAATAAGGTCTTTATTTCAGCTACTACTTCTCACCTAGGTTTGTCCCTGGAGCATGGCATAATGTCGACATAATTAGTGTGAGAGAAGTCCGCTAGAAATTTAGCGGTTAACCGGTTGAAATCCGGTTAACCCCGATGGTTAACCGGTTAGAAGAATGGGTCAACCGTTTCAGCTCTAATGCCTGTGCAATCTCTTATATATGCAAGTCTCCCATAGGGAGCCTTGCATATATAAGAGAATGCACTGGCTTACAAGGTCAAGTTAAATATTTTTAGGCCAATAAATGCGATGCGAGGTTCCCTATGGGAGACTCGCATATATAAGAGAATGCATTGGCACAGTGTTTTTGCAAAATTTCAGGAAGCTTCAGTCATGGAAGGGTTAAAAACTGGAATCTATATAAGAAACATCATTGAGTTGCAATTTCTAAAAGTTGGCCAATTAGTGCCGAGATGAGACTCTGCCGCTTTCTATATAGATTCCTGGGTATAAAAATATACCAGCCTGCAATAGCTTGTATAATATTTGTTGTTTTTTTTAGTTATTTCCTACAATGATTAAGTATTATAGGGACACCAGTTGTTATATTTCGGCTGAAATATCAAGAGACCTCACGAAATCATTCAAAACCATTGACCCTGTCCAACTAAATGCATTTCCTGCTGAATTGAAATTCAAAGATGCAACATGCGATACCTCAAGTTTAAAAAGCGATGGCTACCCTTAGAAAAAGTCATTAATGAGAAAACTGATTGATTTCCTAATTTCCCCCAACATAACTAAATATATACATGTATATACCCCCAGATAACACAATTATATACATAAAGCCGGGAACCCGAACTATCTCTCAAATTTAAATTTATCGTTTATCAACTCAGATCAATTAGTCGAGCAATAAGTTTATCTGTGCCAAACTTAACTCTTTATGTAACTGTGTAACCTGACAGGCTTCATTAATAGCATGAGCGTTGTGTCACCCAATGGCCAGCGGAATAGCAATATACTTATCTCATCAAAATTACTGTTCGACATCAAATATATGCTTCATCTAATCTTTCGTTAATGTCAACAGTGAGAGAGTGGACCAAGTGAGGGGGCATGCAAAAGTTAGTGCAAGACTGTTTAAATGTCTCAATGTATTGTTACTCTGATGTGTGTGCCTTACATCTGTCTGTCTGTCTATCTCATCTTGTTATATTTATTTCCTCAATAATAAATAATAATAAATAATGGTGAATTTTTTTTTGGCATTAGCAAAAATCTCTTTATTTTAGTGATGTTTTGCAATATTTAAGCAGATTTTATCTATAGTATTCAGTTTTTGTTGTATTCTTTCATAGAAAAGAGACCAAGTGCAATTTTAAGTAAAGTTTTATAAACATGTTGTAATTTGGCATCCTCAAGATTCTATCATGTTATTAAAGAGACAGATTAAATGCTATATATATTTTAGGGTCCTGCTCATGTGCCAGTATCCTGAGAGCCTCATGTTTGAGTTGGATCTACTCGGGACCGTGAGGGAACCACCAGCTGCATGTGCTCTGCTTAGTAGTAAACGCGAACTGGCATTCGGTGCTGTCAGAATTGGTGAAGCGAGGTAAAATAATGCCATAATTAGCCAGGGGTCTATCCAATAAACATTTTACGCTTGTAATAGATAGATTGTCTATAGCGCAAAGCTTATCATATGACTTCCCTAAGTGTTTATTACCCCCTGCCCAGATATTTTAAGCAGGGGGAATAAGAATGCATTATGTACATCTGTCTGGGCATCTGTCAATGCGTCTGGGCATCTGTCCGTCTGTCTGTCCATCCAGAAATGTTGTTCCGTGGTTGTTTCAAACAATTATCAACAGATTAAAAAAATATATATATATATAAGTTCACAAGAGCAATATCTAATACCAGTTCGCAAACTAGGCCGAGTGGGACATTTTCACCAGAATTACGGCTCTTTGATTGTCATCTTATCTGTGTCATACAGCTAATTGCAAGGGTCAACAGCTTCCTCAAAGGAAAGAATAGGACAGTTCCAGGACATGGATGAAAATTAGCTAGTTTATAATGGAGGAATTACAAGTAGTAAATGAGAATATGTTTATGTATGTTTCATTTTAATTTCAATTCCATTTCAGCGAACAATCTTTGACGTTGTGGAATAAATCTGAGGACTATCCCTTGAATTTGACTTTGGATATGAATCCTCCATCGGGACATTTCCAGGTAAGTTAGAAAATGGGTAAAAAAATCTTGACTGTTTTTTAAATGTTTTATTTGACTTTTGCATCTCCTGAAACATTTATGATCAAGATATCTTAATTCTATTCAAATTTAAATTGTTTTAAAATAGAACATTTGATGATGATTTGTTACTGAAATACAGATAATATAAAATGCACACAATTTTAGTTATTTACCTAATAAAGTGGTTTGAAAATTATTATTTCCTCAATCTCCTTGAATTATCCAAGGAAGTAAAAATAATTCCTATACTCTCACTATTGTAAAGTTTCAACCACTTAATTCAATTAATGTTACCAATATATTGGGGGTTATACATTGAAATTCAAGTTTTAGTACTCTATCCATTCTTCAAAATCTGAACTTGCTAACAGTATTTGTGGCTCCAAATATCTCAAGATAATTATTCCCCCATCCCAAAAGAAGGGGGGTATACTGGATTACATGCCTCTATCCATCCATCCGTCCATCCATCTGTCTGTGCGTCTAGCCATCCGTCCGCTCATATATCTCAACCATGGGTGAACAGATCTCAATGAAATTTAGTATGCAGGTTTGTCATCAGAAGGGCTTTCAAAAGAGGGTTCATTGACGCTGTTCACATTTTCTGTTCAAGAGTTATCCCTCTTTGTTTATCTGAAAATGTTGTATTTTGTCCGTCTGCTCATATATCTCAACCATGGGTTATCGGATCTCGATGTAATTTGGTATGCAGATTTGGCATCATGAGGGCTTTCAAAAGAGGGTTCATTGACATTGTTCACATTTTCCGTTCAAGAGTTGTCCCTCTATCTTTATCTGAAAATGTCAGATTTCCGTCCTTTGTTAGAATTGTCAAGTAATTTGTTCATTCATCAGTGTGTTCATCACATTTGTTTTCCCAAGTTGGTTTCCGACCTGCCCATATTTAAATTTTCACCATGGGGGGGGGGGGGGGGTATCCCAGCATCCGTGGTGCAATATGTTAAATCTCAATATTTCCTGTTTCAAAGGTACAGATGCCAAATGTCGTAGGAGATGATTATCTTAACAGTAAGAGAACCGTTGTTCATCCAAAGCAGAAAGCCGTTGTCAACGTGAGGTTTGTCCCGACTCACGTCTCCAATATCACATCAAAGCTAGTCATCAGAGACATAGAAACGAGAATTAAATTTTCTGTGAGTTATTATTTTACCATTTTTACTTTTTAGCTCAGTTTCAAGTTTCAGCTATTGCCTTCGTCCATGCCTGCATCCATCAACAATTTCTTTTAGCACCCCTACTGGTCACATCTCTCATCCGATCTTCACAAACCTTCATATGGATATTCGGGATGACCTTTAGATGGGAGCCATCAATTTTTCCCCAAATTCATTAAAAAACATGATCACCAGCAGCCATCTTGGATTTCAAATTTGAATCCATTGGCACACCATGCAGGCCGCATTTATTGTAGATTTGATTTGAAAATCTACAGGCATATTAGGATCACCTCTAAATGGGAGCTATCAAATTTGAAAGATTTTCGATGAAAAACCTAGCCGCCGACAGCCATCTTGGATATTACTCTTTGCATCACTAAATCATTCGGCACACCCTACAAGACACTTCCCTCATCCGATTGTCACAAAACTTCATATGATTCTTTGGGGTGATCAATAGACAAATTTTGTTGAAAAATATGTGGCCATCTTGGATTTCACCTTTGAAATTCGCCACTCCCTGCAGCCGACATATATTGGAAAATGTTTTGAAACTTTACAAGCACATACATGATTACTCCTGGATGGGAGCTATCAAATTTGAACAATATTCGATCTTACTCATTGCATCACTAAATACTCCGACATGCCTGACAGCCAACATTTTTCATCCAATTGATCCCAATCTTCATATGGCTCTCTGGTATTGACCTCTTGTATTACTTAAACATTTAAACATTCCGCATTCCTTATCGCTCCATAGATAGTAATGTATGACATTATCCCCTCTTCAAGTTGAGCTACAGTCACTGCGAAAGTGTCATTGAAACTTTCATTTTACAACCCCTTCTCGATCCCTTCATGCATCAGTAGTGTTACAGTGAACTGTTTTATTTTGATGAGACTGCAAAAAGGTCATAAATTTTCTTAAAAACTGATTTTCTTCACAGTTTGAAGTAAATAGACTTAGATATATCATTAAATATGTTTAGCTATAGAGACCGTATACAATTTTTTTCAATGGATATTTGTGTGCAGTTTCTTCTGGAGTTAATGAATATATTTGTCATAAATTATAAAATTTTCCAACTAAATTGACAGTGACTTATTTTAATGTTACTTACTCTTTAAATATTGGAATAGCTTGGATTAAAATGAATAAATTTAAACATTTCGTTTAGTTCAAATTATTGAGGCGGGAGGTGAGGACATTCTAAAAAATTTCATTGCGACATTGGTATTTCCAACATGTTGATGTTTACAATAATGGGAAGTTGTCTTGCAATTTATTTCAGATTCCATTGTATGGATATGGTCGGTCATGCAAAGTAGTTCTGCATGCAATAAAAACTAGTGCTGGGAGCTATTGGACGAATGTAGGTTCGGTGAGAAACAACAGGCCGCTGTCTGCATCAGTCACGATTGCCAACGAAGGACCCAGTGCCGCTTACATCTGTGCTGCTTACTTTGCAGGTAACATTGCAAAGAAAATATCTGTTTTAAGTTATTCAACACATCTACAATGTTATAGTTTTAAAAATGTATAATCATACTAAAATTTAATAGAGTAACTTTTTTATTCTAGTCCATTGAGTTTTTCATGTGATCTTTATGCTAGGATTTATCTTTTGAAGTTCTCATATATATACATGTATTCAAATTAATTGACCTAACCCAGGGTTCGCGCTGCCACTGCCAAATTTGCCAATGACAAAAATAATTGACATTTGGCAAAAAATAGTTTCATTTGGCAAGTCACTTTTTAATTCCTCAAGAAAGTTGAAAAATATTGGTCAATCAATACCATTCATTTCAGGAAACTCAGAATATAATTATATTAGTGGTGTTTTATATAGGAAAAGGAAATATATAGGTATAGGAAAAATTAACACCATTATTAAGATGCAGTTAATCCGATAGCATTAGTATTGATGGTTGAGGGATTGCTCGTATTTAGTGTGGTGGTGGTGTTTACATAGCTAATCTTCTTGTATATAATGTGCCCTTCTGATGAAGCAACCCTTCTACAATTTAATGTTTGGTGATTGGTTTAAAGTTGTATGATAAACCACAAAATAAGACTCAATGTTGCATACAATTATACTATCAGGGATAGAATTTGGCAAAAAATATTTTCATTTGGCAAAAGTTAATTTTGGTCCAGTGCGGACGCTGACCTAACCGCTGATATCTTCTTAGAGAAACATATCTACGGATTTTCAAAGATAAATAGGAGGTACTACTGGATTGACTTTGTCCATATGTCTAACCATCCAAATGTCCTTCCGGTTATATCTCTGCCATAGGTTATCGGATCTGGATGAAATTTTTTATGAAATTTCGCCATCATTACTGTTTCTAAAAGAGGGGCAAATGATGTTTGCATTTTACATTCTAGAGTTATCCTTCTTTCATGCCGGCACCTGAGGTGCAACTTCTTCTTTAATCTTGTTTTGAGTGATGACAATAATCAATAAATCATATATCTTTATTTGTCTTATTCTCTCTTCAGATGTCGGCTGCAAACATGTTCTACCACCTGCAAAGATGGTTGTTGAACCAAGTAGTTTTGTGTTAAGAAAATTAGAACAAAAGGTAAATTTATGAAGTTGATCTAAATAGTGAGTTTAAAAAATGGGTTTTCTTTTTAGGATATCTAAATAAATGAACTTTGTGATTTTATCTGAACACACGATTAATTCTATGACTCATAAAGCTATCGTCATTACTTTTCGCCATTAATGCATTCATGTGTTTACAGTTTTTTCAAGCAATTTCATTTATAAAATCACTGGGCCGATTCTGTTATATATGCTCTTAATATTCCCTTGTTATACCCCAACTCTGGAAGATTGACTGGATTGACCTCGTCCGTTCGGACATCTATCCCTCAGTTTTTCTGTCTGTCCGGGAAGATATCTCAAACACCAGTTGTCGGATATGAATAAAATTTGGTATGGATGTTCACTGCTATGAGGGTATTAAATTGAGTGTTGAATCGTTTTTGCAGGATTTTCCGTTCTTGAGTTATTCATCTTTGTTTATCTGGAAATGTTTTTTTTTCCGTTCGAGCAAACCTCCGGTGCATTTTCTTTTTGACTGGGGTTTCAAGTTTTAAATGATAGGCACCATCTATGGGCAAATGGTTCTGACAGTTAATTTTTCTTATTAGCTCAACCTGACTAAGTCAAGTTTGATCTATTGCCATGGGTTGTCGTCCGTCCGTGTGTCTTTTGGTAGACAATTTCCACTGGCAGCTGTCTTGGACATTACTCTTTGCATTACTAAATTCCTCGGCATTCCATACAGCCAACAATTTTCATCCGTTTGATATCAAAATTATCCCATGTCCAAGTCATTGACACTTTCATTCAGGTTGTGAAAATAGTGTTCAGTCCAACAGATAAGGATGCTGAGACGTGTAAGAATAGCCGAGGTCTCTTGGCAGCTGTTGGCTTCTACTACGGAGATGAAATTCTACGCAAATCTTATATCAGGTAATGTTCTAAAAATAGTAACATATACTGTCCCAGCCTTATTGAAATTCAGACTATTGAACAAGCTGCATTCTACAGAGACAGAGTCTGAAACAAAAGAGCAGGGAATCATATTACTTACAAGAAGCAGTATGTCAGTGTCGACTGTTTCACATATGGAATCAATCCATGCCACATTTGTATAAATGGTATATTATTCAACCTGAAGTCAACAAATTTAACATTTTACAATCAGTAAATATACATTTACAACTATATGACAGAAACAATCAGTAATACATTGAGAGTTCATATAAATTTAAATTGTTACATCCACACTTCACACATTTGTTCACAATCCACAAAAAGTCCACCTGAATGTGAGATACTCACACCACTGAATGGTATCCATGATATAAATTGGTTACACACGACACACACGAGTAAGAACATAGTTTGTGGAGCCTTCTCTTGAATAATTTACAGCATATTATTAACAGTCAATCTTAAATAAAAGCGCCAAATAAAGAGTTTCTTAATATCATAGGCAGGATCACATGCAGTGAAATATCATACACAAATAGTCAGTTCTGATCAACGTGGCTGGATTCACACTCGATGCTTACTTACTTGTTGGCAGGTTTTAATCGGGTATCCAATATGAATCGAAGGCTCAGCGAAATCCAGTGTCAAAGTTGTGCAACATCCAGAAGTTCAGGCATGAAAAATGTCACTGTCGATCAATAATTAAGATTTCAGTCATTGATATCGGGGAACATAAAGTCAAGTGAAAATCTGTAGTCAATTAGCTACTAACAATTATGACCACTCGCAGGTAGTTAAGTTAACCCTTCTTTACTGGAGCTTCCTGAAATTTTGACAAAACCCTGTGCCAATGCATTCTCTTATATATGCGAGTCTCCAATAGGGAACCTCACATATATAAGAGAATTCATTGGGCTGACAATGTTTACCTTGACCTTTAAGGCAGTGCATCTCTTATATATATGCAAGGCTCCCTATTGGAGACTGGCATATATAAGAGAATACACTGGCACAGGATATTTAATGCTGCACCAGCGCAGCTCCTGTCATTAAAGGATTAAACACAAATAGTTCAGATTATGCTGAAATGTACTTTGAAATTGTTCAATATTACCACCTTGTGATACATCGACCAATCATAACATTCCATGATAAAGAGATGAAGCTATTAAGAATTACTATACAGCAACTGCAATTCCAGTCAACTCGTAAAATAGCATAATAAATTTTCTGTCATATCGCTAATTTCATACAGCGTTTACAAATATAGAGATTACGACAACTAATTAAACTCTAAAAAGGTGTCTATGAGGAGTCCAGAAATGACCAATTATAAATAGCCAGGAGAATAGAATGTATTTCCAAGAATTTCATCAGGTAGTACCTTATTTGTTATTCACGAAACCAAAAGCAGCTCAGTCATAAATGCAAAATGTGGGCATTGACGTCAGACAGGGAATGCCTGGGGAAGCTATTTATATGATGGTGAAATGTTTCGAGACTCTGGAATGCGTAGCTTGTTCAATTGTCTGTATTTCAATCAACCTGATATAATACTGTCCTAGTTTGTAGAAAATAATAAAATAAAATGTTTAAAGAAAGAGGCTCCTGTTGACTCGTCTCTCTGACTCAAAATTATTATTTGATTAATACAGACCTTTCAGGGAAGAGATACACCATCTTTTAACCCTTTCTATACTGAATTGACTTTCTCACTCAGTTATAAAAATATGCATTGGAATGGTCTATTAATCATCTGGAGAAGTGCCAGATGAAATGATTATACAAGTGCTGAAGGATTTATATTCATTGATGGGAAATGTTCCGATAATAAGCTCAACAATCAGTCGTTTAACCCTTTCAGTGCCAGGTCCGATTTTTGTATCTACCCATATACCCTGTGCCAATGCATTCTCTTATATATGCGAGTCGACCATAGGTCGCCTCGCATATATACGAGAATGCATTGGCCTAACAATTTTTCATCATTTGTTCTTATTTTTTACAATTTGAATAATTTTTTCTTATATTCTTTAACAGGCTTATTTTGTAGGTTTATTGCCAGGGAATCTTACGTTTTTCATGGGCATCAATATTATTACTATGAATACTTGGTGATAGTTTTGAGTTATAACATGCCCCTAAGGTTTTATCCAGTTTGTTTTAAATTCGCTATAGCATGCTTAAGCATACCCAAAAAAACATTCCACCCCTGGCACTCAAAGGGTTATTAAAGGGTTAATATCTCAATTGTGACATGGTTCTGAAAAAAATTTCTTTTTAAGAGCCATTTTGAAAACCCTTTCCTCTAATAAATAGTATTATCTTAAAAATTTGTAGTCATGAACATCATGTGTGGATTTATCAAATATTGAACAATTGCTTCTTATAGTGCTGTGGAATCTGGTAAAGATCGTCTCACTGGCTTGTCACAGGATGATGTTAGACGGAATCTAAAATTCCTTTGTCGTTATGCACAAGATGACTGTGACGAGGTCAGACTTGAAGGTATGTAATGTGGCTGGTAGTGTTGAAACGATTTGTCGATTAGTCAACGAATTGTTCACCAAAAGTTGACTCCAGAGTCCCATATCAATTAGTTGCAATAAATTGAGCACGCACTCTGTTTTAAAGGGAACAATGGCACAATACAATATACCAACAACGGCAAGGACAGTTTTAAAAGTTAAAACAAAAGCTGCGCTATTTAGTAGAATTATTTACACAAACACCAGTTATGAAATGACAATGTCGCTAATAAATAAACATCGTTGCGCGATGGCCAATCAGAGATAACGGTATCGGCAGCCGTGCTTTGAATCCTTTTATTCTTTCAATTTGTGTCGTGTCACATCAGTTTAATTGAATACAATGACTCTACCAATATGTTTATTGCGTATTCTCTGTCACTATGTGTGTAATTAATTCAGTATGAGTATGGACTAATGTGTCCGGATATAGTGATGAATGTGTCATAAGAAAACGAGAAACCGATACACAATGACACCCAAGCCAACTTAGCCAAAAACCCCGATATTAATTAGCTGGATGGATACAAATTTAGTATCATCGGCCACCGGTTTGTAACTCGATTTTTGACTGTAGATTAGTCAACTAATATAAACCCTAGTTGTTTCAATACATGTGGCTGGTGATTAGGCCTAGATTGTGATGCTGGGCGTGCACAGAATGAGGTCCACAGAGGGTGTATTTAGTGATGCAAAGTGGGCTAGCATCACCGAATTCAAGCTCTGGGGACCTCATTCTGCATGGCCTCATCTGCTATGGGAGACCTAGATGGTGAAGATGGTGATGTGCACCCATTGGGCACCTCAATTATCCATTGTGTTGTCTGCCAATTTGGGATATTGAGGAATTAAACTAAAAAAGAAAAAGAGTATTTGTGAAGAACTTTCTAAAGAAACTGAAAAACTTGTTAATTTGATAATAAAGATACTTTTCAGAGAAGACGAGGCCTAAGCAGAATAAAGTCCCCAGAGTGTGAATTTAGTGATGCTAACCTGCTGTGCGTGGTAGCGTCACTAAAATGATCCTCTGGGGACTTCGTTCGCAAATTTACGCACCATATTCTCAGCCCTACTGGTGATTATACAGTAATGCCCTAAATAATCGACTCCTTAACCACAGCAGAATTATGGGTAATTTTTCAGGATTTAGTCGGAAAAATAACCCATAGTTCTGCTGTGGTTAAGGAGTTGATTATTTAGGGCATTACTATATCTCATTACCGTGATTGTAAAATAAGGTTATATATAAAACCAGTCATACTCGTTCCATTCTAGACAATAGAGTGTGAAGCAGGTGGGAGTGGAGGCCTAACCAGTTCAACGACAACAGTCTCATATTTTTATACGACTCAATTTAGTACATAGCTTACAATCCCAGAAAATATGATCCAGAACACATTTAATACCCCTTATAAATGTCAAGAAAGCGATGATTTTCTGAACTTGGATTCATAGCTTAAGCAGCTTAATTTGCATTCAATGATTGTTTATGACTGATAATTCTCAGAGATGTCTGAACCCTTTAACTTTTTTTCAGTAAGGAACGTCAAGCCATCGGCAACTTCTGTTGGGGATTTCTATGGTAACATGAACAAATGTGTGCTGGCTTTGTTAGGTGATTGTCCTCCTGCCAACATGACTGCATCACAGTCTCCAACTGCATCACAACGCTCACTACGGACATCCAACCTTGGAAATCTCAGAAATTCTTGTATAGCTGATGTCAGTGTGTCTAAGGATACACCTCCATCAAGGTAGAGATAAATTTTGGTATGAAGTGGTGTTCATGTGACAATTTGTTCATCCTCGTATAAATATAAGTTAAGCACACCTGAATTACGGAACATTTTTTTGAATTATAAATGTTGATGGATTCGTATTCAAAGGGAGATAATTCATGGTTCAAAATCAGGTGACATGTATTTTATCTGAAAAAAAGTGGTTTGAGACCAAGTCACCTTTTGTTGAATTTATCTAGTAAAGCCATTATGCAGAACTAAATCATACTACTAAGTTTAAAGATCAACTGTTATTATACCCACACTTATAGATGAAAAATTAGGGGTATACTGGATTTATTTTAATCATTTATCTGTCTGTCTGGGCATATCTCTCAGCTATTGATTATCTGATCTGAATGAAATTTGGGTTCTCCATAAAGAGTGCTTTCATAAGACGTCAGAATGACATTCACATTGATTTTCAGAGTTTCTATAGTTATCCTTTGTTTAATTATAATGATCCATTTCCTACCTAAGGCCATTGAAATTAAAACCTGTGTTCTCAGGCAATTTTACTCCAAAAATCAGATGAGGGAGGGAAACCTTTTTTCTGGGACTGCTCCCCATCCCAGATGTTTGTTACAGATGGAACAACATATGCTCCATAGGAAAACTCTGGAATAATGTGGTAGACCAATTGTGTGAACAAATAAAATTCAGTTCAAGAAATATGTCCCACATAATTATAGTCAACAATTTTTGTTATTTACAAATTGAGAGAGACTTGTTTTAATTTTGAGTCCGTTGCACGTCCCATCTAACAAACAAGAACAGCATTGTCGGTAGCTCAGTCCTGAACGTAGAGCGGTATCCTTCTACAATCTCTACCAGAGCACACCAGTCATGCTTCCTTTCCGTCTCTGTAACTGGCTGAGTACCAGTCTAGTTTTCTATATTTAGCTCAGGTTTTTTCCAGCAATAATGGTGAACCTGATCCCAAATTTCCTATGTGCTTTGATAAGAATTCCCTCACTAAACACTCATTAAAGGTACTCAATATCGATCAGATGGTCCCCATATCATCAAGATACAGAAACAACAACATTTCTTCAAAATAGTCTTCAGTTATCAGAATCTATTAATTGCAACAAAATAATGCTAACCACTGTCAACTATGGTATCAAATTTCTCAAAACGTGTTATTTATCAACATTTTTTCAATGAAATATGGCCGTATTATCACTTGAGTATCACAAATTGTGGCTGTATTACCACTTCATCTGCAATTTTGTCCAAAACCGTCCATTTGACTATGTTTTTCTGGGCCACAAATAATTGCACATCTCAAGAAATAACAAACTTCAAAAATCGATATCTAATCACTCGGAGCTTTCATGGTTGGGTTCCTCGACTCGAATCAAATATTTTTTAACTCCCGAAGCCAAAGAAATTGTAATTTGGGAGCGTTAATTCTGATTATGCATCTTTAACAGAAAGGAGATTTAGAGCAGTCATTCTTGTTGACAATTTTTATACCCCCACTTTCGAAGAAAATGGGGAGTATACTGGATTGACTGCGTCCGTCACGTTTTCTCCTTCCGTTTGTCTGTCCGTCCGTCCGTCTGACCTCATAACTCGAACAACTATGAACTGATTTCAATAATTTTTTGTATGCAATCTCCTTAGGACGGTCTCTCCGCATGATGCTAATTGCGGGTCGGTCCGACTTAATAACTTTAACAAATATGAACCGATTTCAATAATTTTTGGTATACATGCTTCTCACAATACCCTCTCAACATGGTGCGGCTAGGGATTGGCTCAGACTGTTTTTCGTAATATTACACCTCATTTTCGACTTATTTTGACTTAGAAAATTCTGTCTGACTTAATAACTTTAACAAATATGAACCGATTTGAATAATTTTTTCTGTACAAGCTTCTTGTGACACCATATCGATATTATTAGTCCGAATTTTTCTTTAAAGTTAAAAATCTTTTTGGTTGAGTTTACGGATAATGCGGGTTGAATTTGCCACGGTGGGGGTATGCTAGCACTCGAGTGCACACCTCTTGTTGCATTTTACTCAGCAGATTGGCAGCCAATTAGAAGCTTGTGTTTGACTCATTGTTTGCCATGCATGTTGTTGTCCATTTGTGTTGATAAAATGCCCCTTTTTGTCCGCCGACCCAACGGGTTCGGAGGACTATTATAATCAGCACGTCCGTGGATCCGTCCGTCCGTCCGTCCGAGGTTTCCGGATGATAACTTTAGTTAGAGTGAACCAAATTAAATTAAATTTGGTATGTGGGTTTACTAGCAGAAAAGACAGGTCAAGTTTGAATTCTGGTCCCGTCTGCCAATTTTCACCAGAGTTATGCCCCTTTTTCGACTTAGAATTTGACCGTCTGTTAACATTTTTGGTTTCCGACCGATAACTCCAGTTTGGATTATTTGATCTGAACCAAAGTTGGTGTGTGTCTTTCTCCCAGCAAAACACAGGTCAAGTTCGAATTTGGGTTCCGCCCGCCAATTTTCACCAGAGTTATGTCCCTTTTTGACTTAGAATTTTTGCCAATTTGAGGTTTCCGGATGATAACTTTAGTAAATGTGTACTGAATGAAATTAAATTTGGTATGTAGGTTTACTAGCACTAAAGACAGGTTTTTATGCGCAAACAACGGTTGTATCAAGCCGACACTTAGAGGCGGACATGAGGTCTACCGACCTTTTATTCACTTAGAATTTGGCTGATTATTTTGTTGTCTGGATGTCTACTTGAATAGTATTTGGCAGAATTTGATGAAGGTTAAATTGTTGTCTGCATGATAGCTCATGTTATGATTACCCCCAATAGCTGATTTAGTATTTGGATTAATCACCTGAAAATACAGGTCAAGTTCAAATTTGGGTATGGTCCAACCATAGTTATGTCTATTTTTCGACAAAGAATTTGCCGATTATTATTCTGGTATCTAATATGTTAACAACAACATAGACAGTTGGAAGCAAAGTTTGATTCAATGATTGTTCCCAGAATCAAATTTCATTTATAAAAAAAGCCACCCGTCAAATAAAGCCACCTTATTCTGGGGAGTGTGACCTAGTTTACTAGTTGTCCCCCGACGTTTCCGTCGGAGGACTATAGAAATGACCCTCGTCCGTCCATCCGTCCGTCCGTCCGTCCGTGCGTCCGAGATTGGGTACCTTCATGGTGTAATCAACTCCTCCTACAGTTTTAAACGTAGAGATTTGAAACTCTGGGATATTGTTCCTAACATGTTGGTGATTTGCAACATCTATATAGCTAATCAAAAATATAAAAAATGCCATATTTTTGGGGGGGTTTTCGACTTAGAAAATTTGGAACATTTTTGCCTTTTGGATGAGATTGGGTACCTTCATGGTGTAATCAACTCCTCCTACAGTTTTAAATGTAGAGATTTGAAACTCTGGGATATTGTTCCTAACATGTTGGTGATTTGCAACATCTATATAGCTAATAAAAAATATCATTTTTTCCATATTTTTGAGGGGTTTTCGTCTTAGAAAATTTGGAACATTTTTGCCTTTTGGATGAGATTGGGTACCTTCATGGTGTAATCAACTCCTCATACAGTTTTAAATGTAGAGATTTGAAACTCTGGGATATTGTTCCTAACATGTTGGTGATTTGCAACATCTATATAGCTAATACAAAAATATCATTTTTGTCTGTCGCGTTTGCATGCATTTGTTCATCGGGTTGTTTTGTCCAAGAAATTTTGCGGTGGTTTGCAACATCTATATACTGTATAACATTGTTGCAAATAGTATCCTTCTAACAAATCCAATCATGAAGTTTACCACTCGAGTCGGGGGACATGTGGTCTGCGACCTTTTATTTATTTTAAAATCCTAATCTGTTCTGCAACAGGTGCTTTTGCTATGTTTTATTAGTTTTGTTCACTGTGTACCATTTGTCCCCATGCAGCTATGATGATGTAACAGCTGAATCTCATGCTGTGGATAAAAGCGACAAAGAGAATTCTGACTGGCTGATAAAACCAGAGCAACTTGTCATTATTGCTGAAAGCCAAAGTAAGTAACAGAATTTGTTTCACTTATTTTTTTTATATGTTTAATGATTATTTAGCCTAGACGGATTCAGCAATTTGTTTCAGACTAAATTGGCTTTACAGGGATTTCAGCGACAGCCATTGTTATTCATGCATGTAGGAATTGTCACATCAAAGCAGTAAACTGTACTCTCATAGCACCATCGCTGACCTTTGACCGACTGCATAAATTCCAGTTGTAATGTGTTTTATTTGGAAACATGAATATTAATGAGCTGTCGCGAGCAGACCTGTTACTTCTCACTGATTCGCCGTGAGACTCCCGCTTTCACCATGCATCTCACGGTGTCACGGCGACACCTCCTAATCTCACGGTTTGAAACAATCTGATCAAACAAAAAAATAATAAAAAGTTACTTTCGTTTTCATTGTATTATAACGCGGTAAGCGAGAATATGCGAGACTACCTGCCCGGGTGTGATTGTTTAGCATCCGGTGCAGACACTGCTGTTACACGATAGCTTGGAGTAGCTGCCATTTGAATGTGCCGCGGGTAATTAGTATGGCAATAAATGGTTTGTCACCCACATGTTTTAACAAACAAAGGATGAATGAACCTCACGTTATAAAACTAATATTAACTATGCCAGACTGTTTTCATATATGGTCATTTATAATTATATATGTCTCAGTAAATTGGCGACAATACATTATATTTTTTAAATGTCTGATTCTGCGGAAAGACAGGCAAAATGCCGACGATATGATTCAAAGTTGAAGGACTCATGGTCTCTTGAAATGGTATGATAAAAATCAAAAGAAACATGCGTTCTAGATTTTAAACTTTACAAGTCCGTTCCTGAATTGTACTTTTTAACATGACAGTTGAAATCTCGTGAGATGTAAATGAAACCGAAAGTAGTTTATCGTTGTTGATACGTCGTGGCCTGCAATGTTTTCTCTATAAATGAGACAAATTCAGACAATAAAATGTATAACTGCACAATAACTGTTTTCCTGAAGAATACTTTGTTAATTGTTATCAAACTTGCATGTTTCTGTGTGATAGATAATAAGAAATTTTGTTGAATTTTTTCTTTATTGAAATTAAAAAATGCAAAAGGAGTCCAATGTAAAAAATCTCCCGGACAGTGACCCCAATCTCACGGAAACGAGTGACCAATCTCCCGGAAATTATTTTTTGAAGGTAACAGGTCTGGTCGCGAGTGGGGAATTTAAGTACTGGTGTCTCTAGACTGAGAGTTGACTGTAAGGAATCCTTGGTCTAGTTATAATTAGACTGTTTATTCCCAAAAGTAACCACATAATTATGAGGGATTTTTCAATTAGTTAGTGTTTGCAGAAAGTAATATTGCCTGAAAATTAAGTGTGAAGTATTTTTTTATGAATTCAAAATCTGGATAGTTATCATTGACTTGATTTATTATCCTTCTGTGAAAAGTTTCATTGATTTCAAATTTCCAGAAACTGAACTATAAAGCATAATTTCAGACATTGGAATGCAAATGTGATCGGTTAAGCCCGAAAATTGGAAGAAAAAAAAAAATCCCCAACAGGTTTAGGTGTTGTATACTTGTACTGGCACAAATGATCTTTAAATAAGCAATTGCAATCTGTCCTTCCTAGATTCAAATAATTTGAACATAGATTTAACAGGAAATATAGACATAACAATCAGTGCTGATTTATGCTGAGATCCTAAAACTTTATGTGCAAAAGTTTAGCTCATGATTTTTTATGTGGCTGTGTGAAAGATATGTGGGCAACGTCTGATAACCAAGGAATTTCCTATTTACTGTCGTCACTCTGGTCAACAGAGAAATGTATTCACTGAATCTTGTTAGTATGGAATCTGTTCATTAAGCCTCATTTCATTTCAGTTGAAGAGAAATTTGTAATTGTCAACTACACAAACAGTAATATGAAGTAAGTTCTCATTTACCCTTTCTTAACAAAATACCCATTGATGAGTAGTTCGCTTAGGAAAAGTTCAGATACGGCTGTTTGTTAAACTTCTTTTCTGAACACTTCCCACCAAAGAATTGGAATCTTTTTGTGCTTGTATTTTCAGTTGTTCTCTCTGTCTGCTTATATTTCCTGCTTATATTTCCTGAACATCCCTCCAAATGAATAATAGACCATTCAAATGTAATTGATAATAACTGGGTGAAACCATTTAGTGAGGAAAATGTTAAATACCATGTTATTTAATATATTTATACATTCCTGTTTGAAAAAATTGTCCTGTCATGTTTTTTTGCCAAACTCATACCCTTTTATTTTTTTTAGATTTTGTGCCAAATATATTTCTATGGCTATAGTTCACACCTCTATTTTTTGATACAGTAAATTAGTTTCAATGTGTTTCACACTGACTATCCCCACATATTTAGGGCATATATATAGTCCGTTGCCACTCTCAATTCTCCCAAATGAGGCAATCCGAGTGGCAACAAATTTGTTAAACCAGGTACTTGGTTAACACATGAGTGGTTCAAAACGAACAAGATGAAACAGTCACCTGTCAGGGAAAGCAGAATATATATGGCATGATTTAAAACAATTGTCTTGAGCTTTATGTTTTAGCATTGGTATTGGTTAAAACTCAGAACATTTGTCATCCACTTCAATATTTTCAACACGATTTCTTATAAAGACTTATGCCAAACACAAATTTTAAGTAGTTTTTGTCTTTACTTCCAGATATGAATTATCTTGGCCAGGGCATTGGGTTGTTGTTACACCAGAATCAGGAATCGTCTCCTCAAGGTATAATTACACTTATCTAAGCATCTGAATCTGCACAAGCCTTGAAATAGTGTGTCTGTCATTTGCAGAATGAGGTCCCCAGAGGGTGAATTTAGTGATGCTACCCCGCATAGCGGGCTAACATCACCAAATTCACCCTCTGGGGACCTCATTCTGCTTACACCTCAGCAGAATGAGGTTCCCAGAGGGTGAATTTGGTGATGCTAGCCCACTATGCGGGGTAGCATCACTAAATTCACCCTCTGGGCACCTCATTCTGCAAATGACAGGCACACTATTTCAAGGCTTGAATCTGCAGCCAACACTTATCTGTGTTTTACCAATTTATTTTTTATACCCTCATATTTCAAAGAAAATTGGGATATACTGGATTGACTTTGTCCGTCTGTCCATCCGTCAGTCTAGCCATCTGTCCAGTCATCCATCTGTCAAAGGCATATATCTCAACCAATTGTTATCAGATCTTACTGTAATTTGCTATGGATGTTGGGCATCATGACTGCTTTCAAAATAGGGGCAAATGATATTTGCGTTTTCCATTCTAGATAGAGTTAACCTTTTTTGTTTATCTGGAAATCTTGGTTTTTTGTCCAGCCGCACATATAATTCAACCATAGTTCACAGGGTTCCCCCAAATTTCTGACACCAAAATTCAAGGACTTTCCAGGACCTATTTGACAAAAAAAAAAACAAGGATATTCCAGGACCTTCCTACAATATCGGGGCAATATTATTTCAGTTCAAATTAGTGTTGAAAAAATTAGTGTTGAAACAACTGAGATTCGGGTGTCAACTAGTCGAACCCCAAAAGTTGAGTCAAAGTCGACTAGTCAGTGCCTGTCGCTGAGAACTATATAGCGATACCCATATATCCTTTTTTCCCTCTTCTCATTGTTGCAATTTTGCCCATTATAAGCGCTGTTCAAAAGACAATAATTCAGTGGAAAAACTTTGGTTTATTCATCAAATCATGTGATAAAAATCTTCACAATTGATTAAATTGACGAATGAACTCATGTAATGATTATGTTCACAGATGTTGAAAGTAAGAGATCAACATAACAGGTATAAAAAGATTCTAAAATATCTGCATTTCTCATGCTACTGAACCGGGTGAATTTAATCACGTGATTTTGATAAACCAGTGTTCTTCAACAACTCGTATTGATAAAATAGTTCTATTGAAACTACTGAGACCCGAATGTTTTTCCAAGATTTCTAATGTTCTATACGACAATATAGTTACCTTCCGAGTTCCCCAATGCTGAACTACTTGTAGTGTGGTCGTCAGAGGGTTCGACCCGGAAGAAATTGGTATAGAAGCGGTTTTGGTGTCATTCGACGCGGGAGAATCTCGTGTATAACATATCCAAAATCCGCTAAAATCCGCTTTGGGCAAAATTCAGGATCCAACATGGCGTCCAACATGGCTGTCGTTAGTCAAAAGATACTCTGACTGAGATTAATTCGATAACAGTGAGAACAAATGTTGTCATATGTATACAAATGTATACATTTTTGCAAAGGTAAAATGTTGTGCCACCTGTTTATGGCAAAAATGGAACCCATCGTCCCAGATGGCCGCCAAAATGGCGGCCTAAACTAGAACATTTGAAGTTTTTGCCTAATATCTTAAAGATCAATTCCTGTTGTTTGATAATGGTTCAGACTGGCGACATTGATTAGTCATATTCATGTTAATTCATCATTGGAGCAATGAAAGATACCATAAATGGGGTCCCAGACTCATCTACACCCTCAAAAATTTGATTTTACAGAACGCGGTATAAAATTCCACAAAACTCTCCATTGTGATTACAGTCATATATCAACAAGAAATGGACAGAACTGTACAATGTAAGTTGGGCATACCAATATCTATAAATACTCCAATTCAATGAAACCCAAATTGGCGCTTTGTCTCAAAATGGCGGTCAAAATATGGAAAATGGCGGATATTGATCACAGTGTCATTCAATCCATTATAAGTAGTGGTTGATGAATAAAATTGACTAAATAAATACGAATGTATACCTCTTTATGATGCCATTATGCTAGCTCTATGTAAAAACTTAAAAATCAGTACCAAAAATGGCTGCCAAAATGGCCACCCGATGTGAAAAATACTATTTTCTATCACTTCTGTTTATCACTTGTTGCTCTCTGAACTGGGAAACAATGGGTATATTCTTTCAATGATCGTGTCAACTGATCATTACAGCAATGACATTTCTAATAGATTAGATCATAGTTTACTCTGGTCCTTCACTAATAAGTTATAACGAATGTGGTATGAAATTTAACCAAAATCGACTTTGGGGTTCTGGTCACATTTGATATTTAGGGATGAACAGATCTTGTCTACAAAATAATTGATCAAATAGACCAAATAGACAAAAAGAAACAATAAATTTTATCTAATATGGTTCCAAAACGAAAATGGTAGACTCTGCCCAGCTTATCACATAATGGAAGTTGTGAGTGGTGGATGCAGTTGATAGTTGGCTCATATACATGTATGTGGCTCATATACATCAAAACTATTTATTTTCAATCTTTTGGTGGCTTCCCGCGGGTTGACAAAATCTCGACTCATCAGTGCTATAATGTCGTATATCCATTTTGGCGGGAAATGAGTATTTGATACCATTCGAATCGTGAGAAAAAATCCAATCCGATGGGCCAAACTGTCCTTGCATTGGATGACAAATATTCGCACAAACCAGTGAAGCAAATGTCGTATCTCCAGCGATCTTTACAATTATTCGTGCTATGAGGTAGTATGTCCAACAGCAGCCAATCGGACGCTTCATGTTGTCCACGTGACTTCTGTTTTGTGTTTGTGAATTATAAAATGTGTGCTATATGGCAGTATCTCCATGTTAGTCACGTGATCATTTGGTGATTTAAATTTTGTGATTGTTCCACACATTTCTGTATGATGATGCACATGGGTGAATTTTCATAGTGTAGAATAGGCACTATTTAGTTCATAGACACATGCGATTGCCACCATATTTAGCTTAATCTGCATTTATTAGCACAACTTCATTATAGCACGGAAACGAATCGTCGCTGGCATGTCATATCTCCAAACAAGCTATTGTCAGTTTTCATTGGGATAAATACAACAATACGCCATGCTTTGTCAACATTAGGAGAAATGTCTAAAAACTTCAACCTTCATTTTCTCGGAAAGTTGAAAATGTGGGTTACATTATAGCACTGATGCGACGAAATATTAACTATTCGGGCTCGGCCATCATTTTCAAGTTTCAAGCTGGAACTAAATGTAGCCCATGGATTCCCCATTCGACATGTAAGAAAAGTAGTTTTACTCTGATCTCTTCCCAGATATCAACTCTCCGGTAAATGGTGATATCTTATGTTCTAGAAAATACGTGTGCCAAATACATATATGTATGAAGAAACTATCCCCATACATTGTTTACACATCGACTCCGTAAGTATGTGGAGGTTTTCTTGGACAAGCGGGATTTTCAAACCTCGAAACCGTCCGTACAAACAATAAAAGTTAATAGGAAATGACGTTGGATGTAGGTCTAGAGTACGTCGTCCGCATGAAATAGTTTTCGTGTCATTAATTTGCACATATTTCGTGCTCTGATGAGCATGGATGAACACCTTATGTGGCAGTTTGATTGTCTAACATCCGGAACATAACAGGTTCATTGTTCACATTTCTTAGACAAACATGTTGTTAATCACCATGTTCATGTGGCATTTCTATCCAATGACAACCTTGAAATGCCAGTTAATCAAGCTAAATGGTTGATACCTTTACGCCTACGGGTCAGATCCAGCCGTGACGCACATTGTGTCTACATATCATTGATGAAATTCACTAAATGTGTAGAAGATATAGGTGCGTCTATATATGTACTAGAATGTTTCTATCCACATGTATATACCCACAATCGCATGACACGGAATTGTCACATAAAGTGTGAAGGGTATACAATGTACGTGCGAATTTTCATTTTTCCTCTTGATATTGAAGAAAATAATTTTACTTTGAAACTCCCCAGCTCCGATAACCAACTTGCCCACCAATTAAATAAACCCCAGATTATTCGCTTTTCCCTCCTGTCCTTTTCACTTTCGCCAGCACTGGAAAACCTATTATAGCCTGATGCTTCCGGACTACCACCGATGCCCATATATTTGATATTCCGAATAGTCGTTATAAGTAGAAATGTTGACACTGTGTTTTCAAATAATCCAGATTCGTAGCAATTTAATTTCTTTTTAATTAATTTCCAGATAGTCCCTCGTAATAAGTGGACATCGTGTTGGATCCTGCAGTAGATACTGCTTAGTTGGAACATTTCGGGCTGAACTGATTGTGGTAGTAGATTATTGGCAACATGTTTAATAGGTCTGTCATCGTTAGCTCACAACCGAAGTGTTGTTTCGGCTTTCCTCTGAGCAGAACTTAAATTCGACAATTTTCGGTGGCCATTTTGGTAGCCATCTTAGCATTTGAATCGTGATTGGCTACTCATACCCACAAAAAACATTGATTTCAATCAATGATGTGTATTGGTGCCGAATTGGCGTTTTGTCGAATGGGTTTTCGTGAATAACTACATATTTGCCATTTTCATTATTATTGGCGACCATGTTGGACGCCATCTTGAATTCTGTATTTTCCCCAAAGCGGATTTTAGCGGATTTTGGATATGTTATACACGAGATTCTCCCGCGTCGAATGACAACAAAACCGTTTCTTTACCAATTTCTTCTGGGTCTAACCCTCTGACGACCATTCTAAATATCTGCCATTTTCCATATTTTGACCGCCATTTTGGCAGCCATTTTAAGACAAAGCGCCAATTTGGGTTTCATTGAATTGGAGTAATTATAGATAATGGTATGCCCAACTTACATTGTACAGTTCTGTCCATTTCTTGTTGATATACGACTGGAATCCCAATGGCGATTTTTGTGGAATTTTATACCGCGTTCTGTAAAATCAAATTTTTGAGGGTGTATATGAGACTGGGACCCCATTTATGGTATCTTTCATTGCTCCGATGATGAATTAACATGAATATGACTAATCAATGTCGCCAGTCTGAACCATTATCAAACAACAGGAATTGATCTTTAAGATATTAGGCAAAAATTTCAAATTTTCGAGTTTAGGCCACCATTTTGGCAGCCATCTGGAGCGAGGGGTTCCATTTTTTCTATAGATATGTGGCATAATACTTTACCTTCGCAAAAATGTATACATTTGTATTAATATGGCAACATTTGTTCTCATTATGTCGAATTAATCTCAGTCAGAATCTCTTTTGACTAAAGGCGGCCATGTTGGACGCCATCTTGGATCCTGGATTTTGCCCAAAGCGGATTTTGGATATGTTGTAGCAGAGATTCTCCCGCGTTGAATGACACCGAGATCGCTTGTATACCAATTTCTTCTGGGTTGACCCCTTTTTTTGCGTACCACGACCACACTATTGATGATAATGATAACAAAACATGTAGTGTGTTTTGAGTAAGAATAAAGAATTCAATGTTAAGTTGAAAATGTGTAGTTTATCAATAATGATTTATTACGAACACAGTTACACCATGTTACAATGTTGTCGGCGAACTTCAAAGCTGTCAATCATTGCAACAAGACAGTTTCGCAGTTGCACCTTTTGATGATCTTTGAGTTTGATCATTGATGTCAAATTCACTGCCATGGAACTTGGAGCATCTGTTGACCCAATTATCTCACTGCGTGCATGAAGTATGTGCGTTTTTAACACTGTCAAATCCATGACAAGTGTTTGAACAATGTGTCATGTACCTACGTTATAGTCTTTTAAATCTTATTATAGAAAGTATAAACAATATTCCGAATAGTCAACGGCAAGATACAGATTCGACAATGGGAGCTATCAGCATTGACGCTGGTTCATTACTAGTAATGTTGCTGTTAATAATGTTATTGATAATGTCAAATGTAGTCTCAAATCTTTACATATTAAATCACAAGTCTTTGTGCATTTTAAGTTCAACACATCCATAATTATATACATATGTACATGGCCATTCTCATCTGAATTACTGGGACAAGTCCGTTATCTGCTGCTTCGCATATTTCATGTCTACACCAATCTCCAGTCCAGCAGTGTTTTTTGTTTTTCCTTCGCTGACTTTGTCAGTGCATCAGACTGAGTTATTTTGGCAGAGACCACACTGAACGCTATTATTTTCCCTTATAACTGGCAAAATCCACAATTTGTATTCACTGTGATCCGTCGAATGGTTCTGAAAGGAGCATTTTCCGGCCATTGTGTTGTACTTTCTATTTTCTTTTGTTAAGTTAACAACTAATCAGCAGAACGTAATTCACGTGTACAATTTATAATTCAAATCCCCACCATATAAGCTTGATAAATGCGTGTGTGATTGGCTGCACTATAATTAACTCAAGCGAGTGACTACTGCCACTAGCAACCAATCAGAGCATGGCTTACATGAGTGTTCTAGACTCTAAAAATTAGGAATATTGATACTCTCAGGTGCCTTTATAATAGTGTCAGCAAGATTATTGATTTTAGAGAAAATTCCCAATGATCACTATTATTTGGCATTGAGACATAGAGAGAAATTGCCATCACTATTATATATTTCAGCCTAAATCCCCACCCATCACTATTATTAGGCCATCACAATTATTAGGCACCTGAGTGTACACATGTTATGGGCCGATAACTGGCTATAAATTTCAAGGACTTTCCTCGTCGTTTTACTGACAGAGCTCATTTTCCCAGACCTTCAAGGGATTGACAAAATAGTGCTGGTTTACAGTTTTCTGGTCTATTGCCATCTGCAGTTGCGCTTGTGTTTAGTCATGACGATTTTAGGTGTGTGTTACAGTTATTTCCATCTGCGAACACATGTGCTTCTAGACTCAACCGGTCCTCACAATAGTCCTGGTGACTTGCCGATTGTGTTCCATTCCAATCAATCAGCATGCAATTATTGTAATATACATCATCACCGTAGATGTTAAATAGTGTAGAGATATAATAATCATATAATCTTCAACATCAACATGTTCTTGTCATGATATTTCTCATTTCAGATCAACCTGCTCTATCTGTATAAGTGCTAAACCCCGTGTTTCTAAGAGTGAGGACAGTCTTCCATGGAGTGGGTCTGTAGTCGTCGCCTGTGATAATCAGATAAAGGTAAAACGTTACATTTATTGTTTTCTTCCGAGAGAAAATTGCTTTAACTGTTGAAAGTTCTCCTTTAAAATACCACTATCAATATTGATGTGCTTGAGATCAAGGAAAGTCTGGTCTTCAATTCAGTACATTCCTGCTTCAAAATAATTGTTACCGTAGGCCACAAAAGACCCCCCCCCCCCCTGTGTTCTCAGGCAATTTTGCAAATCAGATGAGGAAGGGAGGGTTTTTTCTCTTGAAATAAAATTATTATATGATCACAAGTTTCTTTCCCCAATTCCTATGTTAAAACGTAATGAAAAAAATTGAGATATCTAGCGATGTTCACCTCATTAATGAAAAAACTGGTATTCAACAGACTCGTTAAATCATGTCACTTAAGGTTAAGAGCAGAGTTGTTAAGTTTCACGGATTGTCCGTGAGACTCCCGGATTGCCACAGCAATTCCGCAAATACGGATAACCTCCAATTTCTCCCGGATTCAGCAAAACTCCACATTCGAAATCCCAAACGATGTTCTTTTTATTTTTCGAATTGGTCAAATTGAGGGGATTCCCCAAATGACAGGGATTTCCTTATTTTCGGTACCGTAAATACCCACACATCAACATCCACTTTTGATGTTCGCACTGATTGAATACTGATCAGTGGTGGACTATGACTGATATTAATTGATTTTCACACCCCGGTGAAGCCACACATATAAAGGGTGTTGTTATAGTATACGATACGTATAATCACAAGTGTGCAGCTGTATTGTTAGGCCTCCTTTATGGACATTTGTTAGTAACGGATTAGTGTTTTGCATTACGAACGGATGTGTCCATTTCGTTTGCGGGTAAAACTGTAAGACGGGTCATTTTGTACTTTTGTTTTCACCCATACATGTCCGGTTGTAACCTTTGTAACTCAGGTTCGTTTTTACTTATTTTAAACAAAGTTTCTGCTTCTTAAATTTTTTTAATAAATTGTGGAATGTGTGCATTTCTTTTGGGGGTTAAACAGTAAGATGAGTCCATTTTGTAGTTTATTCCGATTTTGTACTTCGGTTTGCGCATATCCGGCTATATCCGGTGGAATTCTGAGTATTTTCACTTAGTTTATACGAAGTGTCTGCTTCTTTCTCTTCAATAAATGGTAATATCTCCCACTCACAGCAGCTATATTACAATTACCAACAGGACATTCATTACCATTTTATTTAGGTCTTTTTATTTATAAAATAAACACAAATAGAAACTCTGAACATATTTGGGCATACCTCCCACAAAAATCTCCCGGATTGACATTTTCAAAACTTAACAGGTCTGGTTAAGAGTTAAGTTTGAAAATATTACAGATGCTAAAAGTGCAGATACGGAAAATCGGCTAGAACAACAAGGAAAGATCATCGGGTAGTAATGAGTCTTCAATAACACAGAGAAACGATATGCTTTCGGCAGCAAGAAATAGCTTTCCCACCCCCAATAAATCTTCAAGAGTGCTAGATGTTCATCTGATACAACTATCAACTAAGTCCATACAGTTTGCTACTTTCACAGCATCTCTATCACCAAATACCACAGATCTGAATCGCTTTTACTCGCGTGTCCATACAAATGCCAGTGTGTATATTTCATGTCTGTTTTTTCACCACAATCCCCACAACCTGCTATCTTGCAAGCGCGTTGGGGAATTAAAATTCGCGAAATTAGGAGATGTTACACAAATCTTTCATTTTTCTTTTAATTTTGCTAATGTTGCAAGTAGATAACGTTCCTGCCATCCATACCAATAACATATATTATATATTCATTCCATAGCATTTCCTGATTGGAAAATCACCAAATATAGTACTTTTTCTCCACACTGAGTTTTATATGCTATTGCCACGCGTGACGTCACAATTAAGTTTGTAAATATTACAGATGTTAAAAGTTCAGATAAGGAAATCAGCTAGAACAACTAGGAAAGACAGCTTATCGTCGACCTATACGGGTAGTAATGAGTCTTCCATAACACAGAGAAACGATATGCTATTGGCAGCAAGAAATAGCTTTCCCACCCCCGATAAATCTTCAAGAGTGCTAGATGTTCATCTGATACAATTATCAACTCAGTCCATACAGTTTCCTGCTACGGAAATCGGATCACAGACTGGTTTGTATTTTGTGGATTCATTTTCAACCTATCATTCATATAAAAAACACCTATAGATATGTTCAATAGCCATTACTTTATACACCCATCAGTAAGCCCAGGGGACCTGTGAATGTTTTGACACAAAAATTTGGGACTGCATGGGCTTACCTTCGAGGACTCCCACATGCAAAATATCAATTTGTATTCATAGTGATAATTTAATGTTGTGTTTTATATTAATCATGATGAAAATAATTTGTTTTGTGTTTTATTATGTTAGATTAATATTTAAAATAAGACACACAGGTCATCTTATATATTGTTATACAGCATTTTGTGAAACACAATGGGGCAGGTAGTATTGAGTTTGAGATGGAAATTTGCTGGAGTAATGCTATTTTTTTATGGCATGAATTTTTGTCATCTTTATTCAGAATTAACCTGACATCAATGTCTACTCGCCCTCTATGTTCTAAAAATGGGGGTGAGAGCAAAAACATTGACTGGTCTTATATCCTCAGGGATGGGCTTACTGACGGTGTATACAGTAATTAAAGTCTTACTTTCTAGTATTACTATCAATCACACTTTATGATTATCCATAAATAAACCAACTTTATCAGCTCTTTTTCACAAACTATATCCACTTTTATATGAATCCACATGATTATGTTCCATTATTAGCAGTATTTTATGACTTAAATAAGAATTTCTCAGGCATATAATAGTATTTCAGGTATTTACCATCTGAGCTGACATGTTTGGGCAAATTGCTCACAATTTGCTTGCCAAACTAAATTATGACCTCACATACTAGAAAAATGTGGTGACTTCCAGAAACATAATCATATTTTGAATAGATTCAATGCAGAAATATTAAAAAAATATCAAATAATAGAGAATGTAAGTTTTGTTTTGTTATACAATACAAAGTGTTAAGACCTCATAACCTCTGGATTGGCACTTATGGTCCCCCTTCTCTACTACAATCACCAAGAAATCCACTTTAAAAATCAAGCACGAAGCACCTTTGTGATTTGAAAGAATTGTTGATTCTCTCCTACACCCTGCTAGTGTACCAAATTTCAAACAAAGATATTTTGTCTCTCAACAGAAAGTTGCCTAGAAATAAGAAGCAGTTGTAAGGACACCATAGAATGGACAATATCATCCTTCACTCCTGCATATCATAAGGTAAGTTGGTGGTTTTGAACTAATCTGATAAATTTACATTGAATTTATATGTATATTATTTTAACGTAAGACTCTAATATACCAGCTAAACTACTTGAGAATTTAGCATTTTAGAAGTATTATAGGTGCTTTCTAGAAAATATTTCACATGTATCGTGCTACAGAAATCAAACTTTGTGATTGTCTATGAATAAACCTATCCTATAATTCAATAGGAAAACATACCATTATATTTAGTGGCAAAATTGTTCACATTGTCTTAGTTGATTCAGGTCACTGTGCCACTAGCTTAGTGGCCAAATTGTTAAATTTTATTTTAATGATTTTATCAAAAGATCACTGCACCAGTATTATTATGGTTTTTATATGAAATTTATCCACAGGGTGCTGAGGGTAATGTTCAGAGAGTGGAATGTACAGTGTTTAAGTTTTCTTCAAAGCATGGAATACTGGATCCTCTTCAATCACAAGTGGTTTGTATAATTTTTACTCATTTTCCATTAAGGATGAGATGATCTTCATAATATCAGTTTATATTGTGTGAAAATATCACATACTGATGCTTGAAAACCTGTCTATTTACTAAGACTGACATATTAGGCGAAAAAAAAGGGATTTGATTCTTGGGCATCGTTGCATAAAAAAATGGCCCGCATTGTTGGACAATTTTATTTCCATTTTGGATTTCACTGTACATGCGTAGATGTAAACTGGTACCAGGAAAATATGAAACTGTCACACGGAAATTAGTTATGTTTCAAATATTGAATAGGAGCTAAATAAAATTGTGTATGTGTGGGTATTCAACAAATGACCAGAGGCAACAATAACTATCAGGTATAAAGTCACCACAGGCTGTCCAAATTTCCGAGTTTGTTGGTGAAAAGTGTTGAAATATTTTGTTCTGCAATCAGAAGGAAGTTGGATATTAAATGAGTCATCCACTAACCTGACTTTTGCACAGGAAGTAAGTAACCCTGCAAGATAGAGTTTTCATCCTTGCTATGGGATATCTGAGATAATTCCAAATGCCGCGATAAAGTATAACCTGAATCAGGCTTGGGGCAATTACTTGTGAATGTAATTAATTACAATTACAATTACTTCAACATTTTTCAATTGCAATTACAATTCCCATTACACCTATTTCACAAAACAAATTTCTCACACACACACAAATGGCCCCAATTCGGTCTTGTTTGTCAGGTCGATGGCTTTTCGGATTAATTCTGTTGATATTAACAATTTATAGTCAGTCGCGATCCATATTAATTCTAAATAATTTCACTTTCATAAAAATGGTTTTGGATGATGATTATAACAGTTCTGAGAACAACATGTCGATACCATGGTTAGAATGCAAAATGATACAAACACATGTATTTTGATATTTTATTGTGGCTCGGTAATCCATTTAGGTAAGATAAGCATTGCCATGTTTACATTTTCTAACCTTATGTAGAACTGCGCAATGCATGGTGTACTGAATTCTGGGAAGGGCCATACTTGGTAACTATAACACCATCGAAACGATAAATATTGGCCATGTTTATGATGGTTATTTGAAGTTTTATTGTCTATCATCCATTGAGGGGGGTCTATCATTCTGTACAGACTTCTATCCTTCTGTTTTTTCCATCAGTCCGTCTGGGCAGATATCTCAAACACCAGTTGTCAGATCTGAATGAAATTTGATTTTGGATGTTCACTACTATGAGGGCATTCAATTGAGTGTTCAATCGTTTTTTCCCAGATTTTACATTCTACAGTTATTCATCTTTGTTTATCTGGTAATGTTTTTTTTGTCTGTCAGAGCAGATATCTCCACCATGGTTGACGAATGTTAATGAAATTTGATATGGATGTTCACTACTATGAGGGTAATCGATTGAGTGTTCAATAAAAAAATTTGAGTGTTTAATCAATTTTTTTGCAGTTTTCCGTTCTAGAGTTATTCATCTTTGTAGACTTGGAATTGTTGTTTTATCTATTATATATTTTGAAAGATCTGTGTGTTTGTTTGTGTGTGTGTGTGTGTGTGTGTGTGTGTGTGTGTGTTTGAAATCGATGGACTCAAAAACGACTAAGCCAATTTCGATGAAATTTGGTATTTGGATGTGTTTTCGGCCGGAGACGAACATAGGCATATTTATTTGTCCGTGCGAGGTCAACTTTTCACGTGCGGAGGTCAAATCTGTTTTTACGCCGTTTTTGCGCTAATATATTTCAGTTCGGTGCTCACAAATCGATTCGATATAGCGCGAATAATAAATTGCCAGTCATATAATTTGCACGGTTAGAATCTGTGGCGTGTCCTCTTTCCAACGATATATAATATGTATGTATCCGTTTTAGTTATCTGCCTCAATTATTAGGTACAAGTGGTCCGATGCTTTTATCGGGATAAAATCAATGCGTAATTTCTATGACGTCGTCAGAGGTCATAAAGTTAGATTACGTTAACTCTCACCCTGCCGATGCATTTGACTGTGTCGCGTTAACTCATCACCGGCCGAGGTATCCGCAAATGACATTGGGCTATATATCTCGCAAACGGGTGTAGCTATCGACTTGAAATTTGGTATGTGAATGTATCTTGCCCCGGATACGAATTTTATCGGGTCGCCGAGCACGTGCGACACCAGCTTCGCGCATGCGCAGACCAGATCTAGGAAACGGGTGGAGCTATCGACTTGAAATTTGGTTTTTGAATAGCCCGGACGAAGTCGGGTCACCTTCTAGTACACTATAATCAGAATAAAAAGCAAAACAGGTTTCCTAAAAATTGTGCTGGAAACTCTAATAACTCATTTACTTAGAACACAGGTCCTTTTATATTATATTCCAGATTGATTTGGTATTCATGCCTCGAATGGCAGGAGGTTTGTCTCAAACATGGGAGTTACAGTACAAGAAAACAAACAGTACAGTGACTAATGCTAAAACATTCCAAATTGGCACGTATGGTGAGGTATGTCTAATTGAAACCCTGAGAAATAGTAGCAAAGCAACTGGGTTTTATTATCTAGTCCCATGAGAACATGAGTACCAAATTGTCCAGTGGCAATGGTTGGCTGAGTACTTACTGATGGATAGTTTTCAGGTTCTCATTGATTAATCTGTACATAGGAATGTTTCGCTAATAAGTTCAATAAATAGCCTGAGGCTGTTTGTTGAAATCACTGGCTGAACATCTCTGTATGCCATATGCTTTTAACGTACTTCAGTCCTTCGATTTTGAGGCGTGCAATTGCGCTTGCGGATCTAAAAACCAGCGAGTTATTAAATGCGCACGCCGAAAAATTTAAATGCGCGCGTCGGAATTTGCAGCCAGTGAACGAGATTTTAACAAACAGCACATCAATGGTTAAACACCGACAAGACTATTCACCGTGTATCTTTCTCAGTAGCGATGACGTTGATTACGAACATAATAACAAAGATCAAAGCGGCCGCCGGCGTCTTTCTCACTCAATGATTGGGGTACACCTCGTCACAACTGCTGCACGTGCGAGTTCCCGCAAAAAACAGTGTCAATTCTTTGGCAGCCTCGTTTGATGTTTCGGCATGCGGGATTCGCCGATTCATTTGAATATTATTGCCATAGATTAGGTTTTAAGTTTAACTATACTTCGAAGCTATACTTCGAAGCCAGTATCTCTCGACTCGGAGAAAGCGAAAAATGGACATTGGGGCCTCCTCAAATACCGACTCTATCAAAACGAAAGAGAGCCCCGGTTGATTCGTCGGATTCCGGTGAATCTGATTGATGTAACGATTCCACTTCCGAGTTTGAAGTTTTAAGCGACTGCGAGTCTGGTGAGCATGCGCTCTCAGACGCGGAAGTGGACTCATTACCGTGATTAGATTCACCTGGATTGCCAGATAATCGGATTATTGGACTAGATATTGTACTACAATATAAACATATGTTTTTATTTCTGTTTTCACTTTAAGTTGCCAAAGGCACACTTGGAATTACACGTGTGTATCATTATAATTGTGTTTGTCTTTCTTCTGTATTCATTTCATCCATGTTAATTTAAATTGTGCTCCCGCAAAAAAGGCGCGCGCAAATTCCAAAAGCTCCGAGCGATATATCGCGCACCTACGTTTTCCAAATTCGAAGGACTGGTACTTCCTAATGAAAAATAGACGATTCCATTGTATAGCTGTGGAACTAAATTGGAGTCTATTTTAGAACATGGTTGGTTGGTCACCAAGGAATTCTGCGTGTCATTGGTATAAGTATAGTAGGTTTGGAGTTTGATCATGCAGATACAAAGTGCCTGCTTAAAATTAGATCCCGCTCGGCCTGCAGCACTAAACACAGGGCCATGTATAGATAACAGGTAATAAGTTACCATAAAAGATTTCGAACACATATAATTTACTATAAAAGATGTCAAACGAAACCACTGTTTTGAGAAAAAATCAGGTGACTTCTTGGTACCGTAGAAGGAAAAGCACGAAATCGGCAATGGACCAAAATTTGCTACTTCACAACATCCGATGATGTGATAATGAATAATTAAATTATTGATTTATTTACTTATAAACCGTTTCATTTTAGATCAACTTTGTAGGTTAGCTTAATTAAAACCATGTTTCATGACGTCGTTTGGAGCATATGAGAGCATGCAACTTTGTAATACAAATATAAATGGGTGTCATTGGTATAAGTAGAGCAGGTTTCGAGTTTGATGCCTGCTTAAAATTAGATATCAACAACCCCTACTTTGTAGGTTAGCTTAATTAAAACCATGTTTTATGACATCATTTGGATCATATAAGAGCAAATGTAAATGGCCCTATGGGAGTAATAAACTGTGAACATATTGTTTTTGTTGAGGTACCAACATAATTTCTGTGCTTAAGTTTCATCTGGATAAAATATATATATGCGAATCTCCCATATGGCCAGAATCCAGACAAGACTGCACATGTCGTTTCCAGACAACTGATTTTGACATCTTAGACTTGAACTATATAACCAAACACACTTCAATTACTATAACAAGGGACATTCCTATCAGGGTCATTCTATATGCCTTGCATGTTATCATGAGTTGTAGGTGTTCCTGGTGTCAATAACATTAGTAAACAGGTGTCGAGTTAAACCCTTTCATGACTGGAGCTTCCTGAAGTTTTGCGAAAACCATGCCAATGGATGCTCTTATATATGCGAGTCTCCCATAGGGCGACTCACATATATATGACAATACATCAGCCTAACAATATTTACCTTGACCTTGTAAGCCAGTGCATTGTCTTATATGCGAGGCTCCCTATGGGAGACTTACATATATAAGAAAATGCCCTGGCACAGGATCTTTGATGCTGCACCAGCGCAGCTCCAGTCATGAAAGGGTTAATTATGCTGAATTATGCAGAAAAAAAACCAACAAATTCTTGCTTAAAGGCCCACTTAATTTTCGAATCCCCAGATCACATTATATAAAATATATGCCATATTATAAAAAAGTTTGAAAGAGGAAGCTCCAAAACATTGTTTTATCAACTTATCCTGTGTAATAAACTGTGAACATGTTGTTTTTGTTGAGGTACCAACATGTTTTCTGTGTTTAAGTTTCATCTCGACTGTACTGCAAAGTCTAGTATTTTTCAATGGAAGGGGAATAACTCTATATCTTAGTTTGAATTATGTTCCGTTCTGGGAGCGAAACGATGGAAAGGTTTCTATGATTTCAGCTATTTTCTATTACTCTATGGGCACTTCTGAGACACAGACATTCCAAATGGTGATGAAGTATGTTAATTATATTTTATGTCATAGATTGTTATTAAACCGTATATCAAGGCATAAACCAAGGCACTTGAAAAAAAATAATCGTTGACTCGAATATTAAATGGGCCTTTAACATTTGATATTATCATGAGTTGTTCACTTGTCATTGCTTGTTTTGAAACTCTTGGATTTAGTTAGTGTTTTTAACATTTTCATTTCAATTGCAGTGTGTTCAGCCTGTTAAACCTAGGAGAGATGCTGCTTCAGAAAATATGTCGATAAAAACACTAAAACCATTCAACATGGACCAACCTCATAGGTATGATACCTTGATTTCAAAGGATATTTAGAGATTCCAAATATCTGCAAAATTAACTATTTCTGGATAGTTTACTGCAGTACATGTATTATTGAAGAAATTAAAGGGTTACTGTACTCTAAATCTGACCATTTATGCGACCATCTCCTTTTATACTGAACAGAATATATGCAACAAATGAATGAATTTGAGCTATGGATTAGTTCAAAATACACTTGTGTACTCTATGAAGGATGCAAACAACATGGTAATTATAATGAAAATGAATTTATGATTCCAGTCACAAATTCATTTTCATTATAATTACCATGTTGTTTGCATCATTCATAGAGCATATGAGTGTATTTTGCACTAACAAATCCATGGCTCGAATTCATTCATTTGTTTCATATTTTCTGTTGAGTATAATAGGAGATGGTCCCATAAATGGCTTTATTTGGTGTGCAGTCCCTCTTTAAATTTAAATCTAGATTAATTATTAAAAGAATATTTTTGATGTTGGTACCAAATATTCATCTGGTGACCCAGAGGAAAATTTTAACAGACTTTTTTGTTAATATTCGTTTAAGGACTCTTCACTTGAAGTATATGTATGAGAAAAATAAATATTCTACAGTTACCACGCATTGTGAGAATTACATGTAACATGTTATTTGCATGTGACATGTGCACTGTTGCCATTAAGGCAGGGTTCGCACTGGTCAGAAAATTCCTTGGCCATGTTAGAATTTTTTGGGTCTGTTTCAAAAAACTTCGGCCAAATTGAAAAACCAAAATATAGGATTGTCGAGAAAACTGAAACTAAAAAACAATAGAAAAAAATAACTAAGAAAAAAAAATGCAAAGCAAGAGAATAAAAGGTATTTGATAAAAACTCCAAATAAATATTTACACAAGGAAAGTAAGCTTGAATGACTTATAGTAAATAGTTATCCAAATAAACAGGAGCGAATAGGTACTGATTAACTATTCCGTTATCAGATTGATTTTGTGAGATCTCAGCTAGAGATCTCGTGATTTTCTGACAGATAATTGCTGGCAAAGGCGGCCAAAAAGTTTGGCCAAATATAATTCTCTGCACATTGGCCAAAAAAAATCTGCCATTTGCCCTATTTTGCCACCAATAACGTGAACCCTGGATCAATGAATTTAAAGTGCCAATGTTATTGCTTACGATTAGGATACATACTTCGTTTTTTTAGCTCAACTTTACTTTGTAAAGTTGAGCTATTGCCATGGCTTGGTATCCGTCGTCCGTGTGTTTGTGTGTGTGTGCGTGATGCGTCAACAATTTCCTTTAGCACGGGCTACAGTTCGTACCTTTGGTCCGATTATTATGAAATTTTGGGGTCATTCGGGCAAAAAACATGGCCGCCAGTGGCCATCTTTGATTTCAAAATTCAATCCTTTAGCACGGGCTACAGGTCGTACTGTTCGTCTGATCATCATGAAATTTGTCAAGGGAACGATTAATTTTGGGGTCATTCGGCCAAAAAACATGGCCGCAGCAGCCATCTTGGATTTTACTCTTTGTATGACTAAATCCGTTAGCAAGGGCTACAGGTCGTACCTTTAGTCTGATCATCGTAAAATTTGTCATGGATGTTAACAATGACATGTAGATGGGAACGAGTCATTTTGGAGTCATTCAACAAAAAAAACATGGCCGCCAGCGGCCATCTTGGATTTCAAAATTCAATCCATTAGCACGGGCTACAGGCCGTACTGTTCGTCTTATTGTCATGAAATTTGTCATGGATGTTAATATTGACATGTAGATGGGAACGAGTAATTTTGGGGTAATTTGGCCAAAAAACATGGCCGCCGGCAGCCATCTTAGATTTTACTCTTTGCATGACTAAATCCTTTGACACAGGCTACAGGTCGTACCTTTGGTCAGATCATCATAAAATTTGTCATGGCTGTTGAAATTGGAATGTAGATGGGAACGAGTCATTTTGGGGTCATTCGGCCGAAAAACATCGCCGCCAGCGGCCATCTTTGATTTCAAAATTTAATCCATTAGCATGGGCTACAGGTCTTACTGTTCGTCTTATCATCATGAAATTTGTCATGGATGTTAATATTGACATGTAGATGGGAACGATTAATTTTGGGGTCATTCGGCCAAAAAACATGGCCACCAGAAGCCATCTTGGATTTTATTCTTTGTATGACTAAATCATTTAGCACGGGCTACAGGTCGTACTTTTAGTCTGATCATCATGAAATTTGTCATGGATGTTAACAATGACATGTAGATGGGAACTAGTCATTTTGGGGTCATTCGGCCAAAAAACATGGCAGCCAGCAGCCATCTTGAATTTTACTCTTTGTATGACTAAATCCTTTAACACGGGCTACAGGTCGTACCTTTAGTGTGATCATCATAAAATTTGTCAGGGATGTTAATATTGGCATGTACATGTAGATGAGAATGAGTCATTTTGGGGTCATTCGGCCATAAAACATGGCCACCAGCAGCCATCTTTGATTTCAAAATTCAATCCATTAGCACGGGCTACAGGTCGTAATTTTAGTCTGATCATCATGAAATTTGTCATGGATGTTAACAATGACATGTTGTTGGGAACTAGTCATTTTGGGGTCATTCGGCCAAAAAACATGGCAGCCAGCAGCCATCTTGAATTTTACTCTTTGTATGACTAAATCCTTTAGCACGGGCTACAGGTCGTACCTTTAGTGTGATCATCATAAAATTTGTCAGGGATGTTAATATTGGCACGTACATGTAGATGAGAACGAGTCATTTTGGGGTCATTCGGCCATAAAACATGGCCACCAGCAGCCATCTTTGATTTCAAAATTCAATCCATTAGCACGGGCTACAGGTCGTACTGTTCGTCTGATCATCATGAAATATGTCATGGATGTTAATATTGACATGTTGTTCACTGTCGGATACCCATTTAGGTTCGGACATTCCAAGATGGCGGCGCCAACTAAATCAGATAAATGGTACGTGTATATATTGTCTCCAAGCAGCAATCAACGACATCTTTCGGTGATACACCTTGAAACAGTTATGTAGGAATTTGTATGCCCAACACATACGTAATACGCCTTTTGCATTACAGGCATGTGAATGGTTGTATTTGGCTTGTCAAGTCGTCATAATTTTTCGAAATTTTATCGAGGCGGCGAAATGTTCGCTTTTTCGTATTGTTCTGGTCCTGGGCTCATGCATCCGCAAATTTATGTATTGTTGTGGATAGATTAGGTCACCACACATCTTCGGAATGCAAAACCGGCGATATTTTTTATTGTCTAACTCCGAAAAACGACCTTTGAAAATTTCAAAATGTTCAGGTTCGGATTCGCAACATTCGCGATTATTTTGTTCAGGTTCAGACACAATTTTCGTTCAGGTTTGGACAAATTTGGTTCAGGTTCGGACAATTTTAGTTCAGGTTCGGACGCATCAAATTTTCGATCTTATTGTACGTGTTATTAACGAACATGCACTGTTAATTTGTTATATCTAAATATGGCAGCTGAAATTTCCAAATATAGGTGGTAAATTCTCTGAATTAATGGGATAAAAGCCACAGTTGAATATTCTCGAGCAATGTCTACTATAAACCAGCTAGTGGGAATTATTACATTTTACATATGAGCAACAGTGTATTATACTTATCTTCTGAAATATCGGGGATACATGGATATTTAATACCTGGTTCTCGATTTTGAACCCCGAGGCGGAACAAAGAGGTTTCAAAAAGAGACATCCGGGTATTAAATCTCCTAGTATCCCACGATGTTGGCGGAGCTAACGATTTTGTCCCACATCAATAGCTAACATGTGGTGTGCTTTTTATAGGTTATCAGATAAATTCACACCAATCAGCACCAATAAGAATAATTCAGTAGCAGACCTATCGATCCTGTTTTAGGTGACGTCAATTAAGCTCAGCGCGCTAGAACAATGTCACGATTGGTGAAACTGCTAGTTCAAGGGTAATTCATAACCACAATGTTTCACGTACTTTTATACGCCCACTGTCAAGAGTTACGGGACATGGTGCATGACTTAAACGTGACGTTGTTGTCAGTCAGATTGTAAGTTACAACCGGGTGTGGGGACAAGCGCTGTTTGTTATATGTTTCCCTAGGAAATAGCTGTAATTTTAAATGACGTACGATGCGCTCTCTTTCGTCAGGACCTTGGCATGGATAATAATTTTCAAACGTTATCTCACTGTTTAAAAAATCTCACTGTTTAAAAAATAGTACACAATTATTGACGCGTTTATTATCAATGGAACTACGCGAAATTCCACGGAAGACTGAAAATAGTTTATTACTGCGATAAGTTCTAAAGAAAAACAAATGATCCCGTTTTATTACGTATTCAGTTATTTGTTAATTAGGTTTCTGTGTGTACTATTTAACCATTGGGTATAGTCACTATTCTCTTAAGCGCATGAAGGAAATTTTCCACCAAAATTTGAGAAGTTGGCTTAATTTGCCAACGGAACAGCTGATATTGTTTGCATAAGTTTCGGCGTCTAAATTCTTGTTTCGATAAATAAATACTTGTAGTTTTGCAGAATTGCTTACCATAAGCATACCATAAAGAGAACACATATGGTTTCTCGAATAATATATTCCTGAAATATCGCCGCTCGTGAAGATTCGCATATTGCAGGTATTATTCGGCAAACCATATATATACGTATTCTCTATGTTTGCATAATGCTGAATAGAACGCAACATGTTCGGGCTCTAATTAATAGTCCTGCATAATAGTCGTGTGACAAATGGTTAACTTGTAACTGGATTCAACATTTAGAAATGAGGCAAAACACATAAGGCTTATATTGCAAAGAATATGTTCCGTGTGAATACCCAAATATATCATCCAATTATTGATACAAAATATATATTGTCTATCTATCAGCAAGTATTTATGGGCAAATTGTGGGAACAGCTATATAATCACATTCATCGTATACAGGCAATACGCACACGCTTGACTACCAAAAGATAGCATATCGGGGTTCACGATATGATGGCTACTGGTATACAATCGCGACCACGGGAGGCACGTGATGTTCGATTGAATATCAGAATGTTGGGTATCATATAATACCATATCCCATAATATGTCAAATATAGCGAAATATCGAAATATAAAATAAAACGAAAAAGCGAAATAGGAAAATACATCGAAAATCGAAATAGGAAAATACAGCGAAATAGCGAAATAGAACGAAAACTCGAAATAGGAACATACAGCGAAATAGGGAGAAATATAGAATGAAATATATAAATATGAAATTATTTTTATAAACGAAATAACGGAGATATTTGAAAAGGTGTCTTTGACGAAATAACGGACATATTTGGAGAAGTGTTTTAAAGATCGTATGTGGGTGTGGAGGGGAATCACGTGATCGCATACATCTCACACGCATAAAATAAGAAAGTCCGCCCAAATTATTCACGAGTGGGCTAAAACCATGCCTCGTGTTCCCCATTTATCGTTTCTTTTACGAATGGGAGAAAATCAAATGCACAACAACGCAATAAGAACGCGACTGTACCTCGGCGTGTCATTTTTATGCGAAGTTTTTGATGCGTCCGAACCTGAACCAAATTTGTCCGAACCTGAACGAAAATTGTGTCTGAACCTGAACAAAATCATCGCGAATGTTGCGAATCCGAACCTGAACATTTTGAAATTTTCAAAGGTCGTTTTTCGGAGTTGGACAATAAAAATATCGCCGGTTTTGCATTCCGATGATGTGTGGTGACCTAATCTACCCACAACAATACATAAATTTGCGGATGCATGAGCACAGGGCCAGAAAAATACGAGAAGGCGAACATTTCGCCGCCTCGATAAAATTTCGAAAAATTATGACGACTTGACACGCCAAATACAACAATTCACATGCCTGTTATGCAAAAGGCGTGTTACGTATGTGTTGGGCATACACATTCCTACATAACTGTTTCAAGGTGTATCACTGAAAGATGTCGTTGATTGCTGCTTGGAGACAATATATACACTTACCGTTTATCTGATTTAGTTGGCGCCGCCATCTTGGAATGTCCGAACCTAAACGGGTATCCGACAGTGTTGTTGGGAACGATTTATTTTGGGGTCATTCAGCCAAAAAACATGGCTGCCAGCAGCCATCTTGGATTTTACTCTTTGTTTGACTAAATAAATTAGCACGGGCTACAGGTCATAATTTTAGTCTGATCATCATATAATTTGTCATGGATGTTAACAATGACATGTAGATGGGAACGAGTCATTTTGGGGTCATTCGGCCAAAAAAACATGGCAGCCAGCAGCCATCTTGGATTTTACTCTTTGTATGACTAAATCCTTTAGCACAGGCTACAGGTCGTACCTTTAGTGTGATCATCATAAAATTAGTCAGGGATGTTAATATTGACATGTAGATGGGAACGAGTCATTTTGGGGTCATTCGGCCATAAAACATGGCCACCAGCCATCTTGGATTTTACTCTTTGTATGATTAAATCCTTTAGCACGGGCTACATGTCGTACCTTTAGTCTGATCATCATCAAATTTTTCATGGCTGTTGAAATTGGAATGTATATGGGTACAAGTCATTTTGGGGTCATTTCGGACGAAAAACATGGCCGCCAGTGGCCATCTTTGATTTCAAAATTTAATCCATTAGCACGGGCCACAGGTCGTACTGTCGTCTGATCATCATGAAATTTGTCATGGATGTTAATATTGACATGTAGATGGGAACGAGTAATTTTGGGGTCATTCGGCCAAAAAACATGGCCGTCGGCAGCCATCTTGGATTTTACTCTTTGTATCACTAAATTCTTTAGCACAGGCTACAGGTCGTACCTTTAGTCTGATCATCATGAATTTGTCATGGCTGTTGAAATTGGAATGTAGATGGGAACGAGTCATTTTGGGGTCATTCGGCCAAAAAACATGGCCGCCAATGCCCATCTTTTATTTCAAAATTCAATCCATTAGCACGGGCTGCAGGTTGTACTGTTCGTCTGATCATCAAGAAATTTGTCATGGCTGTTGAAATTGGAATGTAGATGGGAAAGAGTCATTTTGGGGTCATTCAGACAAAAAACATGGCCACCAGCAGCCATCTTGGATTTTACTATTTGTATGACTAAATCCTTTAAGCTACAGGTTGTACCTTTAGTTTGATAATCATAAAATTTGTCATGGATGTTAATAATGACATGTAGATGGGAACGAGTAATTTTGGGGTCATTCGGCCAAAAACATGGCCACCAGCAGCCATCTTGGATTTTACTCTTTGCATGACTAAATCCTTTGGCACAGGTTAGACATTTCAATTACATGTAGCACCTTTCCTATTCCTCCATTTACTGTCAACCATTAAATTATTCCCCTACCTAAGTTGAGCTACAGTGTCATTGACACTGTCATTTGTTTTATTTTTGCATTATTATTTCATTGTCCTTCTATATACATGTGAAGATTCTTTTTGTTTCAGTGACCCAAAGAAACGAGGTTATCCTGTTATTCTCGTTGGAGATTACACAGAATTCCCTCGTACTAGCAAAGACAATATGGAATCCATTGTCAAAATATCATTCAAAAATCTCTCACAGGAATTACATCGGGTACGTACAGAGAGATTACTTATTCACAACTGAAATTAAATGTTCAGAAAGTGATATTGCTCTGGCCTATTCATCTACTATTGTCTGGATATCCAGAATATCAACAAGGCATCATCGTGGTCACAATTTAGTACCGGTACTTCTTAGTTTAATAGAATTTAGAACTGCAAAATATCATGAAAACGCGTTTTATAAAAAATTAAATTTTCTGATTTTACATCCTCAATGGCAATTTTTAAAATACATGTCTAGACATGTCCATTTGTTCATCGTTAGTTTCAGAGCATTACTTGAGAATACTTCAATAAACAAAATGCCATAAGGTACTTGGCATACAAGAAATGTCTGCCAAGTTTGATTTCAAATGTGCTGCAATTATTTTTGTTCAGAGTTTATATGGGCTTTTTATACGCCCTTTTGAAAAAAAGGCCGTATTATAGTATTGGTCTGTCCGTCCGGGCGGGCGGGCGTCCAGGCGTCCGTCGAGCAGTCCGTCCGTCCGTTAACCTGTTGTCCGGATGATAACTTTAGTTAGAGTGAACCAAATTTAATAAAATTTGGTTTGTGGGTTTATTAGCCGAAAAGTAAGTTCAAGTTCGAATTTGGGTTCCGCCCTCAAATTTTCACCGGAGTTATGCCCCTTATTTGACGTTTTTTGACTTAGAAAATCCTTGAAATTTGTTGTCCGGATGATAACTTTAGTATGGTTTATCGGAATGAATCCAAATTTGGTATATTACTTTCTCCCACCAAAACACAGGTCAAGTTCAAACTTGGGTTCCTGGCAGAGTTATGCCCCTTTTTCGACTCAGAAAATTCAGTTTTTCTTATGTTTTTTGGTTTCCGGATGATAACTCGATTTTGGAATGTTTATACGCAAAACCCGTTTTTTTGTGGATTACATATATCGAAATACAGCTCAAGTCCGAATTTCGTTTTAATCCGATAATTTTTGCGAGAGTTATGGGCCCTTTTTGGACGTAATTTGACTTAGAAAATCCCTGAAATTTGTTGTCCGGATGATAACTTTAGTTAGAGTGAACCGATTTCAATCAAATTTGGTATGTGGGTTTATTAGGAGAAAAGACAGCTCAAGTTCGAATTTGGGTTCCGTCCGCCAATTTTCACCGGAGTTATGCCCCTTATTTGACGTAATTTGACTTAGAAAATCCCTGAAATTTGTTGTCCGGATGATACCTTTACTAGAGCTTATCGGATTCAATGATAATTTGGTATATTACTTTCTCCCACCAAAACACAGGTCAAGTTCAAATTTGAGTTCCGTCCGCCAATTTGTACCAGAGTTATGCCCCTTTTTTACCAGTTTCTGCCGACCCAAGAGAGGGCGTATTTTGCACGCCCAGCGTAGCTCTTGTTGGAACTTAGAAAAATTTATTTTCTTGGTTTCCGCATAACTCCAATCAGGACTGTTTGATCACCAAAGTAGATATACGACTGAATTGGCTCAAAATACAGGTAAAGATTGATTTAGGACCAAGTCTGCAAATAGTGTGCCTGTCATTTGCAGAACGAGGTTCCCAGAGGGTGAATACATTTAGTGATGCTATCCTGAAGCTGGGCTAGCATCACCAAATTCACCCTCAGGGAACTTCATTCTACCTAGGCCTCAACTGCTATGGGAGACCTAGGATCAGATTGAATTTCCCCAGTTGAAGTTGTTCACCCCATCAGTCACTTCGATTATGCATTTTATCTTCTGTAAATTAGGGATATAGAAACTTCCTTGAAGGGGAAAAGTTAATAAAAACAATGTTAATTTGAGACTATAGATACTTTCCAGAAGATGAGGCCTGAGCAGAATGTGTGGGTAGCATCACTAAATTCACCCTCTCATTCTTCAAACGACAGACACACTATTTGCAGGCTTGTTTGGGACTCCACTCAAGAGCACTAAATTCATCCAGAATCAAGATTCAATTATCAGAGTGATTACTAAAGATTTTCAGTCTGTACAAATGTGTTTGTGATAAATCAATCGTGGACTTTTCCACTCTGTTCTATTTTCTTATAAGTTTGCTTTTGCCAGCCTGATTATTTTGTTTTCTTTGCAGGTTGAAGCAGTTGAGATAAACCCACCTTTCCTCTGCAAACATTCAACATTCACAATGAAGTAAGTAAAAATATTTCCAACCTCTAATTGTAACTCACAATTAGATTGGCTACAATGACACATTGAAATAACCATGACCTTAGTCATCAAGATGAGCAGGATTTAAAATGCATTTAAAAACATCATCAGCATATGGATGTCGCTTCCACTGGAGGTTTAGACACCCTTACCCTGATCTATTGCTCAGCGATTGAAGTCTTATAGAAATTGATGTCAATATGATAATTTGATGAAATTACACCAAGCTTGTGATTGGAATCTTATCATTGTGGGGTGTGGGTCAAAATTGTTATCTTGTTATCTATCACAACATCGAGAGTAGATGGAGATTTGATACCTGGACCGCGGTGTTGCTGGAGATATATCTTCTATTATACTATACTCAGCTTTCACTAAATTATTAAACCCAACTTTTTGAAGTAAAATGGGGGGGGGGGGGGGTATACTGGATTGACTTTGTCTGTCCATCCATCTTAGCAAATACATCTTAGCATTGGGTTATCGGAATGCAGGTTCGCCATCATGACTGCTTTCAAAATAAGGGCAAATGGCGTTCGTGTTTTCCATTCTAGGGTTGTCTTTCTCTGGAAATCTTTTTTTTTTTTGAATTTTATTTTTGCTCCTTCTGCTGCCTTCTGCACATATCTCAGCCATGGGTTATCAGATCTGAATGAAATTTTGCATAACGTTCGCCATCATGATTGCTTTCAAATGTGGGGCAAATGACATTGTTCTCGTTTTCCATTCTAGATTTATCCTTCTTTGTTTATTTTAAATTTGCATTCCGACCTGTCCCATGTTTCAATTTGGCAGTGTGTGGATATGCCAGCTCCCAAGATTCAACTTGTTATATTAGACATTCAAAATGGGCCTGCAATTTAATCAAGCCAGCAAATAGTATGTCTGTCATTTGCAGAATGAGGTCCCCAGAGGGTGAATTTAGTGATGCTATCCTGCACAGCATGCTAGCATCACCAAATTCACCCTCTGGGAATCTCATTCTGCTTAGCCTCAACTGCAGTCTCTTTGAAAAGCCGACAAATATCCTATATCGGATGTACGTCTCTAGAAGTGTCCATTATATTTCATTTCTACAACGATGTGTCATTTCAAACATGATGTGATAAACTGTTTCCAAATATGGAGTGAATTCCAGTAAATATTTGTGAGAATCTTAGTACAATGGTTGAGTTTGACAATGCGTGGGAAAATTGTCAACGCGTCATTGACCTCAGATCTGAAGTGATCTGTTATGCCATAAACCAATGAAATCGCGCGTAGTCTTCGCCGCTCTCCAATGAAATGGAAGGAATCCCTTCAAAACAAAACCTAATTTTAATAGAGAGTTCTAGAGACGTACATCTGATATAGGATATTCTTTGGCTTTTCAACTGCTATGGGAGACCTAGGATCAGACTGAAGTTCACCAGTTGAAGTTGGTGATGTTCACCCATTAGTCACCTCGATTATATATTTTATCTTCTGCAAATTATGGGATATAGAAACTTCCCAGAAGGGAAAATTAACTAAAACAATATTAATTTGAGACTAAATACTTCCCAGAAGATGAGGCCTTAGCAAAATGAGGGTCCCCAGAGGGTGAATTTGATGTTAGCCTGCTGTGCGGGATAGCATCACTAAATTTACCCTCTTGCGACCTCATTCTTCAAATGACAAACTCACTATTTGCAGGCTTGAATTAAATAAAATTCACACTAACATGATTAAAATACTTTGTTTCAGGCCAAGAAAGTACATCAAGTTTCCAATATTCTTTAAGGCCAAACAACAAGGAGTGTATTCGCAGGATGTGGTATTCAGAGTCGATGATGAATATAACTTACACCATAAAATCTGCGGGGAGTATCTCAAGTGAAAATCTACACAGAAATTAATTTTGCATTAGAAAAGGATGTCAGTTTAATATTGTCTAGGTTTAAGGTTTAACGACGTCTAACGTCATTTGAATCCGAGATGGTACTCATTTCCAGTGATTCTGCCAGGATGATTTACACAATATAACAAATTATTGGCTCCAAAAAAAGAAATTATCTCCCTACAATACATTTATAAAGATTATTTTGATATTGAGAACATACAAATTTGTCATGTAGTAGTCGAGAGTACAAAGTGTTGCGATTTGGTGGTGCAAAATGTGGTGTTCCAACGGTGTTCTAATAACTCACTGATGGACTTCACTGGACAAGGGATCTTGGTTGCAATTATCATGTTCAACTCATATGTTATGTGAGTATCCAGTGTGGAGTCAATAGATCTTATCAGTGTGATAATCCTGATGTTCAATTTCAAAGCTGCTTGGATTTCTCCCTCGTTAAGAATATGGGAATGACAATGGTGTCACATATTTATCAGTATAAAGTTCATTGACACTAATTTACTGTCTGATGAGCTATATAAATGGATGAACTATTATATATTAATACTTATCTGATCAGTGACTTACACGGCACATCATCCAACTTGAAGAATGATGGTTTTCTCCCATGTCATTTCAAACTTCAACTGTGACAGAATGTGCATAGTTTGCAAAAGGTGATCGTGCCATCCATTTTGACGATGAGAAATGAGAGGTCTCTCATCAAAGTTCAATATCACAACTAATACTTGACAAATTTTCATTTTCTTCATACCAAAATAAATTTTGTTGCTGTAAATAGGTGGGAATCCAGTTAGACCACTAGATAAATCCATGTGGTCTAGATAAATGTCAACATTTAAGTACATCGACTGACTTTTTTATCTTACCATATAAAGATATATATGTTTTCACGAGTAGTATATTCAAAATATAAATTTCTTCCTTTCTCTCTGTGTGAGTAATAAATTGTGTTTGACAAGTGCTAGCTTCAGTTTTATACAATTGACCAATTATGATTTCTGATTAGTAGCTAGTAATATTGGTGCTAGAAGCCACAGTATTCTCATGCCCAATGTGTTCATTCAGAAAGGTCAGGAAATTTTGTATTGTACAACATGCATTTATGCTTTATACATTTCATAGAATTTAAACAGGATTTCATTTTCTCTTGTTATATCACATTGTCTCGTTCATGTTAAATGAATCAAAGCCTCACTGATCACTCCACTCACTCATAAGTATGAATGTGTTGTATGTAAAGCTTGAGTATGAATGCAGGCATTTCATTCTCATCCATATTTCATCCTTTGTCTATTTATGTGCTGCCAGCAAATCAGGTTGATAACACTTGACGATGGTTGATTGTTTAATATTAGTCAGAAAGATTTATAAGGCGAAATGCTGCTCACGACAGAAATTTCTTCAAACAATAATGACATCCCTTTAGGTGAAATTAGGTCACACAGAATCAATGTAGAATCGAGCCCTTTCAATGATATATATTTTAGATGTCGCCAAATTTTAAGGAAAGCAGCAGCTGAAAGCAGTATATTTTTCAGTACTATATGTCAGAAATATGTTTTGATTCCCTCCTAAAGGATGTATACAAAATTTATATACAAAATTAAAAGATTCTAAAAATACAGGGTCTTCCTCTGGTTAGTCAACTTGACATTTGTTGTTATGCTATATTAGTGATTGTCGAAAATAAGATGACCCTTAAGTGGCCCTCAATTCTTGTCAAATGAGCATGCATCTTCCCCCTTATAGTGATAGATAAGTTGTTCTGTGATAATCTAATATTTATGTGATGTTAGGCTGTGCTTTCTCTGCATGAGGATCAAAGGAAACGTTGCTTTTTTGTTGGCTTGTTTCATTCGGGGCAATTGTAACATACATGTGTATTCACTGAACCTTGACATTTTGTTTATTTTGTTTCATTAGAATCGACATAAGTTTCTGAGAATAGAAGCCAGTGTTGTAAAATATGGTCCAGGTTACAGAATAATTGAAATAATTAAAGTACAGTTGTGATATCATAAATAATAATAGGGTGTTCATATTTTTCACACCTCTAAAAGATAATGCTTCTTATTTCACTATAATGTTTCATTTCCATTTGTAAATAGGGACTATCTTCAGATATAATACCATGGTTCCATGCTACAATTTTCAATATCAGCTTGCAGGATTGCTTCAAAATAAAAATATATGGAGAATATATTGCCGATATAAACATGTTCTGAAACAATATATCAATGTGGTTTGACTTTCATTCCCTTTCTTAGAATATCATATTATGTTTTCATTTGTTTTTATGCTGAATTGGTGATTTTACAATGAATGAAAAAATATTAATCTTATAGTGATGACTGCGCATTTAAAAATTCAAAGTCAAGCCATTCTGAAGACTAGATTACTTATTCTTGTTGAACATTATGTACATCACAAACTGGTCGGTTGATTACATCTGTAGTCAACAGATTAATTTGAAAGCATTTGAATTATTTTTACTAGATTTACTACTCTATTATTATATGCCCTGACTAGCAAAAATTACCTCAAATGGTGAACGAACACCAAAGGACGAATTGCAATTTGCTTCCTCATGCAGACTTATAGTGGGAATGTGTTGTAAATTATCCAAATATCTTATCTTGAAATAGGTGCCTTCAATTTGCATTTAAATTTGTCATATCTTTGTGTGTGTATGATTTCTCACAAATGTTTATGTCCACTGATAGCTTGAACTCCATGATATAATATTATGTAGAAGACCAGTTATTTGACATAAATATGTTTTGCTGTCAAGATAATTCAGTACAAGAATAAACTGTCAAAATTAAATGACCAGAATTTATTATCTCAAACTTGGGAATTTTGAATTTTTCCATCTTGTGACTGAAGATTTAACGTCAGCCTTGAATGGCAATTTAATCGAGTTCACTACTGCTTCAAGAATCTCAACATTATGTTAGGTGTGTGCTAGAAAATTATGCGAAGCCATTACCATGAACTGTTACATCAAGGAACTATTAAAGCCAATGTTGGTATGCAGGTCAGTCCACTCAAGCTGGGAGCAATCAACTGGATGTATGCCACAAAGTGTTGGAGATAGCTGGTAAGGTGGGAATTTGGCTATGGCCATATGACCTGAAAGTGAGGCTAAAACTCATCTCGGCCCAAAGGTTTATATCAATTCTTGCAAAATGGAAGTTCACAATTTTCCAGCACACACCAAACATAATGTTGATATTCTTGAAGCAGTATTGAACTCAAATAAATTGCCATTCGAGCCTTTTTCTTGTTAGATCACATACTTTTTATGGCAGTTATTCAATGCCACTCAATATGTTGAGAACGCTCTTCCCAAAAGTTCCCTTCTAAAACTGATTAAAGTGATCTTTTTTGACATTTTTGTCCCCCGAATTTTTTTTTTCGGGGGACTATTAAAATAGCCGGTGTCCGTCCGTCCGTGCGTCCGGAAATGGTTTCCGGATGATAACTTTAGTTTCGGTTATTAGATCAAAAGCAAATTTCATAGGTGAGTTTATCAGACCAAAATACAGGTCAAGTTCGAATATGGGTTTGCTCCGCCCATTTTTGCGAGAGTTATGGCCCTTTTTTTACTTAGAATCTTGTAATTTTCTGGTTTCCGGATGATAACTTCAGTTTGTGTGATCATATCTGAACCAAATTTGTGGTATGTGAGTTTATCAGCCCTATGTACAGGTCAAGTTCGAATATGGGTATGCTCCGCCCATTTTTGCGAGAGTTGTGGCCCTTTTTCGACTTGTTTTACTTAGAAAATTTCTCACTTTTTCGGTTTCCGGATGATATCTCAAGTTTGGATCCTTTAATTGCAAATACCATTTTTATATGGATCAGTCATATCAAGATACAGGTCAAGTTCGAATTTGAGTTTGATACGATGATTTTTCTCAGAGTTGTGGGCTTTTTGACTAAGAAAATTAAATATTTCTTGTAATTTTCTTCATTTTGTGCCAATTTGAAGTTATATTTTGACTTTAAGAGTTTTTTTAAGATTTGGTTATTTGTATGCATGTCAGTAATGAGACAATGCACAAGTGTCTTATCCATATACTATACTTCTACAAAGCCTCCGCTCCAAATGAAGCCCCCCGGTCCAAATGAAGCCACCGGTTTGGGGGACACTGTGGCCGAGCGGCCTTTTATTATTATATAATATGCTTTATGTGGTCTTCAGAGAGCATAGATTTCTTCATGTGGTGTACTAGCTTAAAATTATGTAGTTTTCTGTGTAGGTCCATCTAAACTTTCCACCTCAAGACATAGCTCACGTGTGGAAGCCCATAAAGGTTTTTTCCATTATGGGAATATTAACATTCTTTGGTGCACACAAGAGCATTGTTACACCCATCATTTGGGGGATATTTCTGTCCTTTGGACAATGGTCACTGATATTAAATTTGTCATTGGTTTCCGCAGCTGGTTTCCATGTGAGAAAATAATAAATCAACAATTTTCGTCTAAATTTCTAATTCAAGAGATCAAAATTATTGTCTACAAACTATATGAAATGTTGGTTGAAACAATGTTATTCAACACAATAACATTTGAATATTACAACATCAGAGAAAAACATGCTACGCAGCTGAATGGGCTAGAAGGATCTAGCAAAAGGAAGCTTAGTTATGTTTTATTTGGTTCACCTTTGATCTATGGCATTCATATACCGATTATAATGGTTGGGTCTGGTGTCCATTTGAAATTCAGAGATGGGTACCCTTCTCTTTCACCTTTGTATGTCTTGTGGACGTACAAGATCATCTCAGTTTGGATAAGAAAAACAATACTCTAGATGCACACTTATTAAATGCATGAACATGTTATATTTTGCCTAATGATTAAATTAAATTAATCGCATATCTTTTTAAAATATGATAGGTGATACTGAGCAACGAATACCAATAAAGTGAGGCCTCGGATAATGTGTTTCAAATGTTGAAGTGCGGTTACATGTTTTATTCGTACCCATTTTGTTTATCATCCGGGTACTCTTAATGGCCGCCTCCATAGGAAACTTTATACTTTATTTTGGTCAAAGTCCGTCAATAACAGCTATTCAATTCATGGGCATCTATAGCAACTTTCTTCTTCTTTCTTGTAACATGGTATTGGTATAGCTAGTGACAGTAGTACGTGAATTGAAATCTGATCGTACAATGGCTGGCATTTTGAAGCATTGGAGGGAGGCGGCTTCTCTGATTTTGGTTTCACGTTCCGTTGTTGCATCGGGGAAAACGAAATTCAACAATGCGATGCGTTCACACGAGAAACAATGTGTAGAAATTTCGTGCAATTTAGATATTTTGATGATTAAAAGAAGTACGAAGAGCACTTTTATGCCAAATATTCACGTGTTTCCTGGTGGAATAGCAGACGATGCAGATTTCTCAAAAGATTGGTTGGATCTATTTTCCAAAATAGGAACTGAAACAGTTCCTGCTTTAGCCACCCATTGGCGCAGAGGTGGTAGAGGTGCATATATGTTCTCAAGGGAACGCAAACCTCAGTTTTCTTATGTTCCCAGTGAACTTGCTTTTCGAATCTGTGCCATCAGAGAAACATTTGAAGAGTGTGGCGTGTTGCTTGCGCGTGATATTGGCATCTGTGATAATAATGGAAACAATTTGATAAATCAATATAGCTCATGTATGGAAATATCTAAACAAACATTTGAAAGCTGGAGGCAAAGAGTTGATAATGACTCCTCAGAATTCATTACAATGTGCAAAGAGTTGAATATCCTTCCTGATGTTTGGACTCTTCATGAATTTTCAAATTGGCTGACTCCAACATCTGAACTTCTTCCTTCAAAAAGCCGAAGATATGACACAGCCTTCTTTGTTGCTGCTACAGATAAGAAACCTACTGTCAGAAGAGATAAGACAGAAACAGCAAGTTCAACAGTATGTTGCAGTACACATGGTTATAAATATATAACCATTTATTACTGGGCTATACTACTGGTATACCGTATGTTATTCAGCTGCAATGAGAAGAATGCGCCCAGCATAATGACCGCATTATAAGTAGTAAAAAGTTCGCCAATAAGTGGAAAACACAACCAATAAGTGAAAAAAAGTCTGCCAATATGTAAAAACGTATGGGAGGCCAAATTCACATTTATTAATAATTGCGCTTCAGGGCAATTCAATGTGCCTCAGAGCAATTTAATTGAGCTTCAGCGCAGTTTAATTGAGCTTCAGCGCAATCCAGATTGAAGCGCAATTATTGTAACAAGCTTACACCCCTCAGTAGATACATGTAGGTTATTCGATTATCATCAATTAATATGGGATATCCACCAATTACGCTTCAGCGCAATTATTGTAAGCTTACACCCCAAGATAGGTAGGCTATTCCATTGCTGAAGCGCAATTAATTTTGTATTGGATTTATTCATTAATTAACTGGGGGTTAGCCATATATGGGAAAATAATTGCACTTAAGCACAATTGATAATTGCGCTGAAGCATAATTGAATTGCGCTGAAGAGCAATTGAATTGCGCTGAAGCGAAATAAATTTTGTATTGGATTTGTATTATTCATTAATTAACTGGGTGTTTTAGCCATGTTTGGAAAATTAATTTCGCTGAAGCACAATTGAATTTCGCTGAATCGCAATTGAATTGCGCTGAAGCGCAATTAATTTTGAATTGGATTTATTCATTAATTGACTGGGTGTTTAGCCATACTGGTATATGGAAAATTAATTGTGCTGAAGCACAATTAATTTGAATTGCACTGAAGCATATTCCAATTGTGCTGAAGCGCAATTGAATTGCGCTGAAGCACAATTGAATTGCACAATTTATTAATAAATGTGAATTTGGCCTCCCATAGAATAGTCCAACAAATTAGACTTTCGGATTAATAGGAATTTTAATATTTGGACGTTTATGGACCGTTTAATCAGTAATACAATCGTAAATGTCCAAATATTAAAATATGTATTAATCCGAATAGTCTAATTTGTTGGACTACCCATAGAAATGCTGCCAATAAGCCTATATGATAATGTAAATGACATCCTAATGTGATTGCAATGTCACCAGGTGAAGCTCATAGTTAATTGTTATTCCCTAGAAATATATTACAGTTGCTGGCGAATGATCACTTGACAAGATCAACTATACATGGAGGAACTATCATTCCCAATAGAAAGAACAATATGTTTTCTGTGAGATCGCTTTAAATTCTTCACAAAAATCACAGGAATAGCTGAAAATTTTGAATAATTATTCATTTAATAACAATCAACAATATACTCTCAGGTGCCTAATAATAGTGTCAACACAATTAGTAATTTTGGAGAAAATTCCCAACAATCACTATTATTTTGCATTGAAACAGAGTGAATTGCCATCACTATTAATAATTTCAGCCTGAATCCCCACCCATCACTATTTGTATTTATAGGCCATCACGATTATTAGGCACCTGAGAGTGTTATTATTTTCTTCCTTCGGGAAACAACACAATTTTCCATTGCTAATTGAGAAAATACCTTGGTCTTTCGTAATGGCCTTTGGCCGCCACATTCGGCCTCATAACTTGGCCAATATGGAAATGACAAATTAATAACATATAATAATGGTACTGTCCATATAGTATGGTTGTGGTAAGCGTATGGAATAAATTAATGGTAAGGAACAAATGTTAGTGTCGAAAGACACAGGATAAACATATCTAAAATCAACTTTGGTGAAACTTTGTTATCCAAGATGGTGTCCACTGTCCAACATGGTTCTCTATGATACATTTAAATAGTTCTCGAAATTAGTCATTATCAATATATATAAAAGAGTCGGGTCTGTCTGTCCTTCATCTGCCTGTCCGGATTTTCCTCCCAGTCTGCTGGTCCGATTTCAATCAACTTTGGTGTGGTAACTCGGGGTTACCCTGGCGGAGGTTATAACAGCGTTAGTTTAAAAAAAAATTAAAATAAGCTCTTTGGGCCCATTCTAGAATATGAACCTATTTGCATGAGGATATTTTGTTTTCACTGTGGCCCACGCCATCCAACGGAATAACAGGTATAAGTTGACTATGGGCTTGTTCCAGAATAAAATAAGTCCAATATGAACCAATGCCAATATATACCGGTAGGTCCAGTATGAACCTATTTGCACAAGGATAATTATATTGAAGTAGCATAATAAATATCTATATATAATAATAAAGTAGAATCCATCTGTCATATGCACGAAGCTCACATGGATCCTGTTTCAGCTACCGGTAGTTCTATATATATAAAAGAGTAGGATCTGTCCGTCTGTCTGGATTTTTCTCCCAAACCCCTGGATCGATTTCAACAAAATTATGTGTGGTAACCTGGCAGAGGTTATATTTAACATTCATCTCATTATTACAACTTCTACAGTGGGCCAGTCCTCCAGAACTGCTGCACGACTTTCATAATCAAGCAATCAGAATGGCTCCTCCACAACTCTATGAGTTGTCAAGACTCCTACATTTCCAAGATGTTAACCAGCTCTGCGAGTTCAACAGTCAGAGGTCACAAAGAGTTGAATGTGGCATGCCAATCCGATGCCAACTGCATGATTGTCTGATGTACATTCTTCCCGGTAAGTTTCATAAGTAAGATTCCATGTGATGTAAAGAAGAAAACAAGGAATATTATATAGATGTGTAAAGTACTCAACTGAGTCAGATAGAAAAAAGACAAGTTTTATTTTAATTACTCATACATATATCACACTACAAGCAAGATCACTGAGTCGCAGCCATATTGCCATGATATTGGATTCATCCAGCCTCCGTTCCGGGGTTTAAGTGCTACAGGTCAAAGTTCTGGAGGTGCATTCCAAATAGAACATTTGAATATTCAAAAGCTCCATATATGGAATCATGAATATTCAAAAGAGACTACCAGTAAGAGTATTTTCTATTTGACAGGTGACTGACAAAGGAATTGTGTATTGTGCCAATAATGATCAAATGTGTAATTAATGCGGTGATGCAGGGCGATGCCAAACTATACTTTAATTAGCCATGGCCTTGTTGTCCCCCAACATTCTGTTGGAGGACTATAGTAAACGACCCTTGTCTGTCTGTCCGGAACTTTGTCTGAGCCTGTATTCTATCATTTTCTGGTCAGTTTTTTTAAAACTTGGCATCTGTCAACCAGGATGGCACCTGTGATGTTGAGTTCAGTCTGACTCATACTCAGACTGTAAATCCTTCAAACCTGCCACCATCGTCAGGGACATTTTGGTCAGCAACCATTATTATATCTTGGGATATGTTTCTCTTGCAGGAGACAGCTTGTATCCAGAGACACCCAACTTGTGTGCAGAAGGGGAAGTGCTTGAGATTGATAAATCATTTGAGGACTTACTAGAAGCTAATTCACAAACACATGGCACAAGAATAGTAATCACTGAAGATGGGCAGCTTCACATGACTCTACACTGTACTCTAGAAAATCCTCTGGGGAATATCAAGCCAGTTCTAGCAACAATAACAGGACGCGCAAAGTTATAGCATTGATTTTGCAACCTATAATTTCAAACAGATTTAGAATATAGAATAAATTAGATATATATGCGATCAAATGTGTGCACCATTTTGCAGATATTCAAGAGAATATATTTGTGTGTACTTTCATTGGAGTTACAATTCTTGTAAATCTCCTGGACTATAGTACATACATGTATGATCCCTTAAGTAAAGAGCAGTTAGAGCATACACATGTATGATATCAGCTATAAACACAGCACAATCAAAATATTTCAAATAGTAATAATTTAAGAGGTCCCCTATTTTAAATTAAATGAAATGACAATTTCCTGACATCATTCACTTCTCACTATACTAAATTACAGTTTAACAGCCAATCAAACTGCACAGTGTGAGCAGTTGGAGCATATACATGTATGATATCAGCTAACACAGCATAATCAAAATATTTCAAATAGTAATAATTTAAGAGGTCCCCTATTTTAAATTAAATAAAATGACAATTTCCTGTTTCTGTGTTTTTGTCCAATTGAGTGACATCATTCACTTCTCACTATACTAAATTACAGTTTAACAGCCAATCAAAATGCACAGTGTATTGCATCACTTTAAAGTAGGGTGATCCAATAGAAATGGATATTAATTTGCTCAAAGTTGTTATTTTTACGAATATTAATCCTAACACACACCGTCATTCTGATATATTAATTAAATGCACCGACTCCGGATGGCAAAATCATATGCTATAAGTACATTATGTATGTGTCTCTCACTTGAATTTTTAGAAAATAGCCTATTATATGAATTAGAGTTTTTAACGGTCTCATTTCAAGCAGGATAAGCATAATCCATTGAACAAAAAGATATATGACAATAACTTATAGGCATTTCCAATCCATACCGGTACATATATAAAAATTTCCAAAGTTACACTTGAGAAACTTGATCAAATTGACCTCTCAGTAAAATTCAAAATACTGATTCCGAGATCCCTAGATTAGCTCTCAATGCATTGGATTTTCAAATTTTTTTCCAGGGGAAAACGCCCAGACCCCCCACCATTAGTGATGCGGACTAGTGGTGCCACGATTAATCGTATAATCGATGAACCGTTGATAAAACCGATAATCGATTACCATTTCCGTCGTCGATTAATCTGCGTTATTTATTTCGGACGTTGGAAAATGCCAGTTAATGTTGAATGCCCTGATTGTTTTACACATACAACCGAGGGGTTAACAACATTTGATCATGTATCAAAGAGATTCCGACAACTTGTATATGTTGCAAACAGCCGGCAGTTCATTTGATGACATGGTTACTCTTCGAGTCATTGTATATTCTTCAAATTACATGGCGCCATGATGGCGGCACTGCAGCTTTGAACTTATGCCGACATCGTTGTATATTTCTACAAGAAAGGCGGCACTACGTCTTTGAAATGGGCTGACTGTCAGTGAACTGAATGACCTCGCCCTTGAATCTCATTGGACCAAAGGGGAGTTGATTGACATTTTCTCGAAATCAGGGAACCTACGGCATTTTAATCAGCAATATTCTCGGCGGTGTCATTTGCAGCAAGTATATATTGTTTGTATAAGTATACTTAGATGTTACTAGTACAGGCTATCGCTTATAGTGTGGTGATTGCTAAATGAAATTAAATATTACCAACTACTTAACTTGTTCTGAGTCCTGAAATTTGTGGACAGGGGCCCACCTTTGTAATTGTTATCCATGCTCTGGAAGTTCGCTGAAACTTATAGTTTCCGTAACATTAGATTCCTTTTTTTTTAGGAACCACCGTCGTGCATTCCTACTTTTATATTGCTTGTATGTTTGGCTGTTAAATTAATCGCTACGTTCGTTCCAATGAACTCACAAATATTATAACCATGACATCGCCGAGAACTGTGCTTGTATTGAACACATTGTGCTCATTAGTCATTACCGGTGGCTTATGATGCACTATATTAACACAAAAATTACATCAGCCGATGCCTCAAACAAGCAGCGATAGCAGTTAACCAGCACCCAGCCAATATGGCAATAGGCCATATTACGGAATACTTCTACTGATGTTATTATTATTATGTACGATTAATCGATTATAGTCGATTATTGACGACCGATTATCGATTATCAAAATAAATAATCGTGGCACCTCTAATGCGGACCGGACCGCTTTGGATCGCTCCGGTCCGCGGTCCACCCCTGGACCGCGGTCCGGACCGGGTGTCACTGGACCGAACCGGACCGCTTTTTGCCGCCGGTCCGGTCCACTATTTTACTTCAGTTATAATAAACTATCGCGAATATTATTGCGTATTTGCCGTCATATCAATTAGTAACGATGTATTGACGCATTCAAGTGGTTAATATCTATTAAACGTTTGATGCCACGAAAACAATGTATAGATGTACTTTGTACATGTCACTTTCCTTATAATGAAAGTGCCAGTGTGGGCGGCCGCCTGCTTTGATCTGATTCAAAATGAAGGTTTTGAAAGAGTTTGAAGTGTTAATGTATGTCACGTTGTCAACTAACTCAACTTCTGAAACTAAATCAGTCTTGGTATTAAAAAAGTTGAACATTCTGAAAACATTTTAAATTTGTTAGTATAAACCAAATGTTAATTTGTTGAATATTCTGAGATTTTTTTTTAATTTGTTGGGAACAAAACAAATGTTAAATTGTTGAACATTCTGAAAAAAGTTCAAATTTGTTAGAATAAACCATATGTTAATATGTCAATCATTCTGAAAACATTTTCAAATGTGTTACTGTAAACCAAGTGTTAAACTATTATGCATTCTGAAAACATTTTCAAAATATAAAAATTGCTTGTTTCGTTCTAAATTGTTTTTAATAACTACTATCCTACACTGGCCAACACTATGTAGAACCCTATCAATGCGACAAACATGCAACTGAATGAGTATGGAACTATTTGTCATAAACAGTGTAACATGGCATCAACTAATCAATTTGGATGGATATCGAATCGAGTATTCTATTGTTTTTCACAGTTATAATTATTGAAGAAACATGCAAACCACATTACATAGTACATACACAAGACAGTTACATTAATCCAATAGTATTATAGTTGTTGTAATTAGGTATATAACTGTAATTGTCAGGACTATACACTCAGCCATCACAATCTCCAAGAATCCAATATTAATGCAGTAGTCATATTAGTACACATTTGTAAAATTGTCATCAGTATAGTTATTTCGTTTAAATTTCAATTTAATGAAAATAAGTATGATACGAATCATGCATACGATCAGTTGAGTGCCATGTTAGATTGGTTATAACACATTCTGGCCCTAGCTATATATCTGTCCAATACATTTAATTAGTGCATCTTCGCATTACTAGAAATACTATTATCGTGCATCGTTCCCAGTATATCCCACCAGAGACAGACAATGATGCATACAATCGGCAAACAATGTAAGTTTTAACATATATGGACTCATTGCAATGCACTGAACTAAGTAACCTTATAGTTTGTACTATACAGAGTAAAAACTTTGAGGCCGGTCCAGGCATGTGTACCGGACCGGAATGGCATGGACCGGACCGGACTGGACTGCCTTGGCAGTGGACCGGACCACCCAAGGTGGTCCGGTCCGGTCCGCATCACTACCCACCATCAGCAGGGGGATACCCCCTCCCAAACCTCCCTCGCTCAGGTCTTCGGGATATGCCTTCGGCATATCTTTGCCCAAAAACAGGTGTCCCAAAAAAATCCCTGGATCCTTCACTGGCTTGTTTTCCGCCAATTGTCCCAAATCCAGATGTAAATATTTACAATTGAGCGTAGTTTTTATGATGTTTTATATTGAGTGGTATGGTCGATTTCTTTGAAATTTTCGACAATGTTAGTAGAATGCTACATTCTCCAGGTTGGCATAACGACTGAATATTAATTTATCAGTTTCACGAACTCCAACAAGTCCATAATATGTGTTGGAAAACTGAAAGTTGTTCAAAACTTGAGTATAATTTGTAGAACTGAATTTCTAGGGTTTCCCTAGTGTTAAAATGTAGGGTCCTTAGATCCTGGGATAGGACTGGACAACTATAGTTTGACCCTAGTATGTAAATTGTTTAATTCCATGCTCAGAACTCCCTTTACTTTGCACACAGGCCCCTGGGAAAAATACTGAACTACCGGTTTGACCCCCAGATTAAATTTACCCTTCGCTTTGAGAGAATAAAGTCCAAGTGGCAAGACAGAATATATCCAGTCTCCTGCTATGCTGGTCTGACCACTGCCATAAAGTACGTACAATGTGAGAAAATCTTTCATATTTGTATTTAAGACTTTGCTCGGTTAGGCTGCATTCTGAGAAACTGAATTAATGTCCATATTCATTAGGAAACAGTTTTTGGCTAAATCAAAAACTGAATTGTAACTGACAAAACTCTTAGATTAGGCTGTATAGATTTAACTACGAATATATATGTGATGGTAGTGGTCTGACCAGCATAGGGAGGGGACTAAATTCTGTCTTGTAATTTGGAAAAAGTACTGACAGCAACATAGTGTTACTCTATTGTTTCCCTAGTTTGTAAAGGTATATGTTATGGGGAAAACTAGTGCCTGAGAATGAGACCTGGGAAAGGGCGGGCAAGCAGGCCCATTCAGCAATATGCCCTGTCACTAACTCGTGACCCTATTTGATCCACCAGGCCCGGTCACAGGTCCCTGGGGAAAATACTAAAATAACATTATATATACAGTAATGCCCTAAATAATCGACTCCTTAACCACAGCAGCATTATAGGTAACTTTTCAGGATTTAGTCGGAAATATGGCTTGTTGCCATTCATCACAAAGCTCTCACTGAGTCACCCATAATTCTGCTGTGGTTAAGGAGTCGATTATTTAGGGTATAACTATACCAGTGACAAGGTTCAAAAGATCACTTTTTATGGGAGGTCAAATTCACATTTAATAATTAATTGCAATTAAGCACAATTGCGCAAATAATTATGATTAAGTGAAATTGATTGAGCTTAAGCTGAATTAATTGTGCTTAAGCACAATCATTGAGCTTAAGTGCAATCATTGCTCTTAAGCGGCAATCATTGCACTTAAGCGCAATCAATTGTGCTTAAGCGTAATTATTTATGCTTAAGCGTAATTATTAAAGCGCAATCAATTAGGGAAGTGGAATGCAGGGTGTGCCAAAGGATTTAGTCATGCAAAGAGTAAAACCCAAGATGGCTACCCGCAGCCATGTTTTATAGCCGAATGCCCCCCAAAATGACTCGTTCCCATCTTCATGTCAATATTAACATCCATGACAAATTTCATGATGATCAGACGAACAGTTCAGCCTGTAGCCCGCGCTGATGGATTGAAATCCAAGATGGCCACTGGTGGCCATGTTTGTTTGACGAATGACCCCAAAAAGACTCATTCCCATCTACATGTCAATGACAACAGCCACGACAAATTTCATAATGATCCGACCAAATGTACGACTTGAAGCCGGTGTCAAAGGATTTAGTCATGCAAAGAGTAAAATCCAAGATGGCTGTCAGTGTCAGCGGTCATGCTTTATGGCCGAATGGCCCCAAAATGACCCGTTCCCATCTACTTGTCAATATTAACATCCATGACAAATTTCATAATGATCAGACGAACAGTACGACCTGTAGCCCGTGCTAATGGATTGAATTTTGAAATCCAAGATGGCCGCTGGTGGCCATGTTTTTTTTTTTTCCGAATGACCCCAAAATAACTCGTTCCCATCTACATGATTTCATAATGATGCGACCAAAGATACGACCTGTAGCCTGTGCTAAAGGAAATTGTTGACATACGCACACATGTATGCACACACTCACGACGTATACCAAGCCATGGTAATAGCTCAAACTTCACAAATAATTATTCAGAGGAAACCCTTCACCATTCCACTGAGTAGATACATTTATACGGTAAATTAAGGTAACGTTGGCAGTTTACTTATGAGAAAAGTTATGACAATAGATTGTAATGACATGTGAAATATGCGTCTTTCACCACCTACAGTTCTTTCCTATAACTGGTATTTGGTATTCACCCCCTTTGTTAACTGGTGTCATTCTCCCAAAAGCTATATATTGTATTCATTTCATTTTTCAGAATTGCTGCTTGTACACAAAGGACAAAGTTCTGTTTTTATGAAAGCGAAGTGCAAACAATGAACATTAAAGTTAGCAACACCCAAAAGACAACATCACAAGTAGTGTCTCTTGATTTTACACCCAAAATTAATCTTCTGTACTCAATATTCATATTAAAATATAAATACCTCACAACTGGTTCTGATTTTGGTAGCGGGATGATGGATAGTGTTGTACAACGGTCAGTGGTGTTACCAAAATATAATTGGTATTTATGGTAATACAAAGCTGTTGAGAGCAGAGATACTGATCTTTGATCAGTTCTTTTGCAACCATTCTTGAAAGTCATGGGGGAGTTTTGAAAGATCCCAGAATGTTAAAGTGGAAATAAACTATCAAAACAGGTAAATTTTAAATTGTATCTTTTTCAGTCAGAGGTGTTAAAGCCTGTATGCTATCAAATTTTTCCCACAAAGCACCATGCAATTGTCAAATGAGAAGTATAGTTTAAAATATGAGCAAACAAGACAACCTTTGTAAAAAGCAAAGGGATGTATATTTGATTGTTGTAATGCCTGTGGTGTTACCGTGTGAGTGGTGTTACTATAGATGCAACACATCCAACTTAATTTACAACTTGAACATCTTAAATCTTAAGAAGTGTTTGCAGAAAAATAATATGTTGTGGTTGGCAAACACCTGTGTCATTTGATTCTCCTAACACCAGACATTGCATTACAAAGTGCATGGCTTCACTTTTATGTCACACATAGATGCAGACTACCCGAGTTAAATCTTTTGAATAAATTTATGAGCAGTTTTACACAGATTCGGTCAACTATACTACACATGGTTATTATGTAACAGATTCTACCTGTGTCATTTGATTCTCCTAACACCAGACATTGCATTACAAAGTGCATGGCTTCACTTTAATGTCACACATAGATGCAGACTACCCGAGTTAAATCTTTTGAATAAATTTATGAGCAGTTTTACACAGATTCGGTCAACTATACTACACATGGTTATTATGTAACAGATTCTCATTGGTCGAATAAACCTGTTCGCACACTGTATCAATGGTTCTGTGAAACAGCATTCTACATCCTTGGATATGAGAAATCCGTGTACATGTATGGATGTTAGACCTGCTAATAATGGTTAAATATTTCTATTAGACTATTAGACAGAGCATGATGATCTTTTCTGTAACCTTTAGCATGTGCTAGGCAGCAGTGTGGAGTTAAACACAATTGTTATGGACTTTTCAACATTCGATTCAATTTTATTGACAATTTTGAAGAAAAAAACATGTCAAGTATGTCACTTAATTTAATGAAGAGGACTTGGGGTATTTTGTAATTTGGTTAACCTTTGTTATTGTAATGACTCCAAACATCATAAAATATAAACATGTTTGCCATAGGATTGTACGTACAGTAGCTGTTAATAAAGGCCAACACGGTGAATGTCAGTGGTGTTACAATCAGCGTCAGTGGTGTTACTTTGTAATCATTTATAAAAATTTCCCATACGAGCTGTTTTTGCATATTGTGCACATATAGACAGACAATGTTTAGTCACTCCCTTACAGCCTGTGATATGTCGCATACCCTTGTATTCTCAGAGCCATCAAAATACGGGTACTCAACTATTGACCCACTTTACACTTGCTCGAGTGTATGGTGCTAGTCGAACATTTCCTGGGCCAGTTAATGTGCAAATTTTCAGCACAAATCTATGTTAACACAACTAATATATCTGTATAAATATGTGGAATGTGTACACCTTACGCATGGAACTACCTCATGGGGCATCATTGTGCAGAAACACCACTGACACCATTTATTGTGTCATCTTCTAAGAACGTGTCCAGTCTGTAAGATAAAAGAGTGCCACAGTGCGCCACTATCGATATCTGGCTGGTCACATATCGTATTTTTCACTGGGGATAAAAAATAGAAATAACCTGTTGAATAGTTTGAATATTTTTTTTTCAAAATGAATCCATACGCTTTCAGGAGAATGACCCAATATGCCCTATCACTAACTTGCGGCCATATTGGATCCACCAGGTCCGGTTCCATGGTTTTACTTAGCTTTCCATATAATTATGGAAGTCATGAATAATTCAAAAGCTCCATATATGGAAATGCCACACCAAAACTTTGACATGTAGCACTAAAACCACGGAACCGGACCTGGTATGGGAGGCCAAATTCACATTTATTAATAATTGTGCTTCAGCGCAATTAATTGTGCTTCAGCGTAACTCAATTGCGCTTCAGTGCAATACAAAATTAATTGCGCTTCAGCGCAATTAATTTTCCATATATGGCTAACCCAATTAATTTTCCATATATGGCTACCCCCCCCCCCCCCCCCCCCCTCAGTAAATTAATGAATAAATCCAATACAAAATTAATTCAATTCAATTCAATTGTGCTGAAGCGCAATTATTTTCCCCATATATGGCTAACCCCGAGTTAATAAATAAATCCAATACAAAATGAATTACGCTGAAGCGCAATTATTTTCCCATATCAGGTGAAGCCCCAGTTCAGGGGTGTAAGCTTGTAACAATAATTGCAGCCATAAATATAAATTATAATATAATTATAATATAAACTAGCTTAAAAAATTCCATGTGGGAAATTTGGATACTTCCATATATCACGATTTGACCCGGACAAAGGTACCCCTAGTTATCAAATTTCGTCGAAATCCGCCCGATTTGACCTTGAATTGACCATTTTGAAGGTCAAGGTCAGGTCGGGGTCACGATTTGACCCGTCCAAAACACTTCCCAGACAAAAGTATCCCTAGGTATCAAATTTCGTCGAAATCCATCTTTGATTACCACACAAATGCAATGCTTTCCAAAGGGTGTGGTATATTATCAATATCAGCACATGTGCTAATCTGTGTCGGACTATTTTATTGAGCATTTAGGATACCGCATTCGGGGTAACACTACAGCTTTTAAAGCGACCCATTGTTACTTTTACATCGACCTAATCCCCATAACACCAGTGGATTTTATATTTTCAAGCACAGTATACACGCTGGCGTGCTAATAATATGTTTATTTTATGACCAATAAAACTGAATTATTACAACCAACCTCTGAAATTGTATTGCGAAAAAGGTGATCAGTTGAATTCAAATTTAAATGAACGAATCGCAACAATTTAATCAACAACAACAATTTTAAGAAGAAGTGTCGCAATTGGAAATAGTTCAGGAGCCTCGTTCTGATTCAGACACGCATGGTATGGAATCGGATCACGATACTATAGACAGAGATACTATATACCCCCCCCCCCAACTTTGGTCAAAATTTTCAACAGTTGGAAATTTCATACCTGCCACAACATTAGTTGGAAATTTCACACCAACAATAGGTTGAAAATGTTCTTGTTGTTTGATTTTCAAACAATTTATTGGGGGGAATTAATTGTTTTTGGACCAATATTTTCCTATTTTTGTCAAAATTTTGGACTGAAATGTTCATCAGATGGAAATTTTCCAACCTTGGGGGGGGGGGGGGGGGGTGACAGGTTGGAAAGCTTGTGTCCTGGTCCCTCCCCCGTGGCCAGTCTAAAATTTCTAATTAATTTATGGAAACAATATTGTCATACATTTGGTCAACATTGTCATTGGAAATGTCATCAGTTTGAAATTTTCCAACCTAAGTGGGGTGTCAGGTTTGAAATTTCCAACTCTAGGAAGGCTTGAGGCTAGTCTGCCCGGTGTGTCATTGTCCCTCCCCCGTGTCCAATACAAAACTGCCAATTAGTTTAATAATACAATATCTTACTACATGTGCATTTGGTCAAACTTGTGGACTAAAATGGTCATCAGTTGGAGAATTTCCCACTTGAGGGGAGTATGAGGTTTGAAATTTCGAACACCATAGGAAAGCTTCAGTTGAGGCCAGTCTAGATGCTAGGATTTGCGATTTTCTTGTATAGTTTATAAAATTTTCTCACACCTGGCCGAACAACCATTGTCAGCCCGGCGTTGCCTGGTCTCTTGTCCGTAGCCGTGTGCATTGATCTGGAGTTAGACCACTAGATGTTACGATTTATGCAATGTTTCAGGTTAAAATCGGGGGGGGGGGGGGTGCAGTTGTAATTTTCCAAGGTGGACACCCACCCCCCCCCCCCCCCCCCCAACGGAGACCCTATAGCCACGTCCCTGACTATATATCATGATCCGATTAATCAGAAAACCATCACCAAACAATGGTGGTATTTAGTGAAAATAATGGCAGTCATATAATAACATGTATTTACCCATACCGTGTTCCCCTTGTGTATTCCGACAATCCATAATCGCCAACCAAAATTAACTGGTATTCAGGGAATGATCGCGAATGGGGGTCTAGATTTTGATGGATATTAGTTACTTAAATAACGATATGATGATATGAAACCTGAGGGGGTCACCGAAATTCCATTTGAATGCCTGAACACGAAGAAAATCTCGTTTGTCGCCGAAAACGATCCGTCTCAGATCGAATAGCCACCGTCTCGTTTATCGGAATTCCACCGTCTCTTTATCGGAATGCAACCGATCCTCACGCCGCAGTTCCCCACCCCGTGACCACGTAAACACCGATTCCAAAATTCCTATAAATGAAATCGGTATATCCGACATAATTATGTAATCATAGTACTACATCAATGACTATGACATTTGAATTTGTACATAAGTTATGTTTACATATATAATTGGCATTAATTGCTCATTGCCATCATAGTGTTACATCTTAAGTAGTGTATTAACACAATGGACAGGAGGGGCCCTCGCCATTTTCAGACAGCATCACCTCCCAAAATCCACATCCCTTTCCAAAATCACGAAGTACAATATTGTTACAGCGAAGAGAAGATTAAACCCCTATACCGGGCCTCATTCGGAAGACTTTCATTCAAATCACAAGTCAAATTGTATTTTAACTATGCGATATTAAATGGATTGACCCATCATTAACTGGGTGTGTACGGTAGAACGATCGGCGATGCAGTGGGAATTTTATTTTAATAGAAATTCTCTACATTTGCGGGCCTCAATTATAAGAATCGTGTTTAGCAACATGTTAGCGACACCACATTAATTGGAATGTTCCATTATTATATGGCTATACAAGGTTGTGTACAGCGTACTGGGAGAACATTGTTGTGGAGTACGGGGAAATTATCCTTGATACACATGGGATAAACAAAATTATTATATTAAACATGCGAACATTAATTTATCAATTACAGCATTATGTGGTTCGGTTACTAGTATTTGGATAGGTATGTGATGAGATTGGGCAATGGGGTTAGAATATACAGGCAAAAACAAATACACTTAGGGGAGACCCGGGCAAAGCGGATCGCCCGGGCAAAGCCGATCACCTTTATTATTTCAATACTAGCAAATTATTCCGATTCTATCCGTATTTTAGAATAAGATAGTTTTATGATTGGTTAGTTTTTATACATTTCCACAGAGAACTAGGTATACTAAAAATTTGTAGCCCATTAGAACATTTTCGTCGACATTTTACGATTTTACCAAATTTGTAATTATTGTGCGTTTGCGCATATCTATTGCGCAGGTCGATGGTCACATATCCATCTACCCGAATAAATGTTGTCGATGTCTTAGGCAATATATATGTGGAATAAGACAATATGTCAATTTTCTATATTTGATAGGACACGCGCGTATTACTCCGGACTGTAAAAATGTGTGATCTGGGCAAAGCGGATCATTCATAACATGACTAACTTCCGGTACACATGCGTAGATTAAGTGAATTTGGACAATTTTAGTCCGATGTATCGACAAAACTCGTGCCTTGTCGGAGCATGACCATAATTGGAAAACTTGAGCGTTTGAAAACACGCGTTATTAATTATTTGGGATAAATATGTATTATTGTAATAAATAAAACTAAAAAGCATATGAATAGTTGAAAATTATTGCATTTTCAGAAGGATTCGTTTGCTGATCCGCTTTGCCCGATGTGGTGATCCGATTTGCCCAACGGCCGGGCAAAGCGGATCAAAATTAAAAATCACCATAGCAACCAAACCAATAGATGTATCTTAATGCATCATCCGCAGGGATGTGGCTAGAGGGGGGGGGGGGTGTCTCACCCCCCCCCCCCCCCCAGCAGAGAGCTATATTTTCAATAGTTGGAAATTTCATACCTGCCACAACGAAATTTCACACCAACAATAGGTTGAAAATGTTCTTGTAGTTTGATTATAAAACAATTTATTGGGGGGAATTTATTGTTTTTCAACCAATATTTGCATATGTTCCTATTTTTGGTCAAAAATTTCGACAGAAATGGTCATCAGTTGGAAATTTTCCAACCTTAGGGGGGTGACAGGTTGGAAATTTCCAACACTTGGAAAGCTTGTGTCCTGGTCCCTCCCCCGTGGCCAGTCAAAAACTTCTAGTTAATTTAAGAAAACAATATTGTCATACAATTGGTCAACATTGTCATTGGAATTGTCATCAGTTGGAAATTTTCCAACCTAAGTGGGGGTGTAGGGTTTGAAATTTCCAACAGTAGGAAGGCTTGGGGCTAGTCTAGATGTTAGGATTTTGCGATTTTCTTGTTCAGATTTCAAAATTTTCGCACACCGGGCCGAACCATGGTCGGCCCGGTGTGTCATTGTCCCATCCACATGGCCAATACAAAACTGCCAATTAGTTTAGCAAAACAATATTTTACTACATTTGGTCAAACTTGTAGACATAAATGGTCATCAGTTGAAGAATTTTCCAACCTGAGGGGGGGGCATGAGGTTTGAAATTTCCAACACTAGGAAAGCTTCAGTTGAGGCCAGTCTAGATGCTAGGATTTGCGATTTTCTTGTATAGTTTAAAAAAATTTCTCACACCGGGCCAAACAACCATGGTCGGCCCTATGCACATTTATTATTTATTTGCGCTTAAAGGTACTCAACCCGTAAAGAGGGTCCCCATCTCAACAGATTCCAACAACAACAATCCGATCAGAGGGTCCTATATTACTATTTCTTTGGCTTTGGGGGTAAAAAATATTTGATTCGAGTCGAGGAACCCATCAAACAAAGCTCAGAGTTATTAGATATTGATTTTTGAAAATTCTTATCTTCTCGAGATGAGTACCAATAACTGCCGTCAATTTGGTAACATGCTCGAGATTTTACGCCAAAATTATATTCAAACAGACAAGGATGGATAACTCTATGATCAAGTGGGTAATAACAACGAATTTTTTACTGTCTTCTGGGCCAGAAACAATTCCCGATAATGAAAAATAATAGATTTCTAAAATCGATATCTAACAAATCTGAGCTTTGATGGGGGACTTCCTCGACTCGAATCAAATATTTTTGACCCCCAAAGCCATTGAAATAGTAATTGAGAGGAGTTTTATCGGGTTGAGTACCTTTAACCCTTTGAACCCGACTGGCCGCAAAAGCGGCCAGCCAGAAAACGTTCATACACCCGACTGGCCGCAAAAGCGGCCAGCAGCATTCAGTGACATCATAAACCTATGTAGCATGTGTATATCCACTTATATCTATGTAAATGATCCCAAGGAACTTCAGCAGTGCCATGGGTGCATGTGTTTGTTGCAGACTAGTTGGGGTAGAAAAACATGCGCACAGCGCAGAATTCAACAAACGTACAATCATTTGAAGTGATTCGGGTAAAGCTCTACATTGTTGCGCGGTTCGCAGGATTGTAGAAAGACACCATTTCGATCACTCTTTTTGGTTTAAATTAGTATTGCACACAAAATCAGTGTTCTGTTATATGTGAGGAAGGCGCACGCAGTTTCTTATGTGAGTCGATTTGTTTCGCGCATGCGCATAGGATAAAATTATAAATGTATGGATTTTTGTGAAATGATACAATCACATCAAGGATCTCCATAGTACATAAATTTGCGTTATACAGCTGCACGTTTTGACATTGCACCAGAGTAGTACTGTGGAAATGGGTTGCATGGTCACAATACCATCTAGTCCGATCTACTTGCGCGTGCACATTACAAACACGTGGTCAAATCGTGCATTACTGAGCAATTATGTAAAGTTTAAGACTCGTGGCACCATTTGAATATGACCATCACCGTGCCCTATAGGCGATGTCTAAAAACGGGACGTAAAGCCATTGAATGCACAGGGAAGTGGTGTCATTCGATCACTTGGGCTATATGCTTAGCAACCATTGATACCGTTAAATACAAACTACATGTAGGTTCAATCTTCTGATCTGATGTATCTCCAATTTCACAATAGGGTATTGACTGCATAGAAAATACTGTTTCTTAGCGCGGAATTATACGACGCTATAAACTATAATTGCATTATACTTTCAGTTCCGGGTAGTTGCTTAGAAACCGTTACCAGGGAGTGATCGTGTGGCAAAGTATACCGTTCTAAAAAAAATACACAGTGGCCCATGGGAACATACCTGTAAAATTTCAGACCTGTAGCACCATTTGAACATAACCATCAGCATGTGCATGCCAAGAATGTCTAAATTGGGGAATAATACAATTGGATTCACAGGGCAATGGTGTCATTCGATCATTTGGGGTATTTGCTTAGCAACCGTTGCTACCCTTAAACACAAGTTACGGTAGGATCAGACTTCTGGCCAGATATATCTCAAATTTCACAATAGGGTGTTGACTGCATCAAAAACGCCATTTCATTGTGCTGAATTACGACCGTAAAAGCTAAAATTGTATTTTACTTTCAATATCGGGTAGATGCCTAGCAACCGTTACCAGGGAGTGACCACGTGGCAATGTAACCAGATCGTAAAATAATCAGTGGTCCATGGGCAATATACATCTAAAGTTTCAGAAATGTGACACCACTTGAACATAAACAACACCATACATCTAAACACTGGCCACAATATAAAAAAATACCACTGGGAGCCCAGGGTCAGTGTGTCGATCGTTGTGGGGAGCCAGGGTTTAAAGCGTTAAGCGCAAATATTTACGCTTAAGCGCAAATATTTGCGCTTAAGCGCAAATAACCTCTATCATTTGCGCTTAAGCGCAAATATTTGCGCTTAAGCGCAAATCATTTGCACTTAAGCGCAAATCATTTGCGCTTAAGCGCAAATAGATCATGTTTGCGCTTAAGCGCAAATGATTTGCGCTTAAGCGCAAATACAAATTAATATTCATTGATTCCCCCCTGAATTAATTTTAAATGGCACAGGCCTAAACACATCACTCAAGTCTATATAGTCCCAACATATGAGGGAAGCAATCCCCCAGTAACCCCTAGATCCCTTTTATGACATGGAAATGGTATAGATCTGTGCAGGATATGTCTCATTTATAAAATATACTTGATCTCTGTGATGGAGACACACATTCTTGGGGACAGGGATGCTGATAATAGGAAAATAGGGTTTTTTCCCCCTATTTCAAGTCAATAAGTACACCATATGAAGGAAGCAAGCCCATGAAGCCCCCCCCCCCGGTAACCCCTAATTCCCTTTTTATGGCCATGGAAATGGTATATATCTGTGCAGGAGATATCTCTTTAAAAATATATACTAGAGCTCTTGGAGTGAGACACCAATTCCTGGGATACCAGGGACAGAGATGCTGATATGCATATGGAAATCTATGTTTTTTCTTCAACTTCGAGTCTGTATGGGGCTATTACTATGGGCCCATTATAATATACTATGAGATGGACTCAATCATTCACAATCAGAGGGAAGGAAGGGAGTGTTAGGTATTTGCGCTTAAGCGCAAATGATTTGCGCTTAAGCGCAAATAAATTGATAGACACATATTTGCGCTTAAGCGCAAATGATTTGCGCTTAAGCGCAAATGATTTACGCTTAAGCGCAAATGATTTACGCTTAAGCGCAAATGATTTGCGCTTAAGCGCAAATATTTGAGCTTAAGCGCAAATAAATAATAAATGTGAAAAGGGCCTCCCATACGGCCCGGTGTTTCCTGGTCTGTTGTCGGTAGCTGTGTGCATTTGTCTGGAATTAGATCACTAGTTAATTTTTTTTGGGGGCAATTTTCAGGTTAAAATATCTTAATGTTCTCATACTGGGAAAATAGAAGCATGGCTTATGAATATATAGGAAATTAGGCAAAAAGTTGTGTTGGTGCGATTCCGACTTAAGGGGGGGGGGGGGGTGCAAATGGAATTATGCAAAAAGTTGTTGGTGTGATTCCGACTCAAAGGGGGGGGGTGAAAATGGAATTATGCAAAAAGTTGTGTTGGTGTGATTCCGACTGAAGGGGGGGGGTGCAGTTGGAAATTCCCAACGTGGACACCCCCCCCCCCCCCCCAGCGGAGACCCTCTAGCCACATCCCTGATCATCCGTCAAATGTTATGCCATCATGAAAAGAAACTGACAGTGCTAATAATTCTGATTGCCGGTTGCATTTTGTACAAGAAACCATTACGTGGTCCGCTTTGCCCGGGTCTCCCCTACCTGTCATGAACACGAAATTGAACAGATTATAAAAATAACGTTTCAATTCACAGCGTTGTCAAACCCCGATCTGGGCGTTGTCAATTTTTGCCAATAACGAGGAACAAATATATTGGAAAACTACGGTTTATAATATAACAATAACATGATTTTTGAGGGCGTTATGGTTTATTAACGGCCCGGCTGGAATGATTAACAGCCCAAGGGCCTATTAGCGGCCCGAGACGAAGTCGAGGGACGCTAATAGGCCCGAGGGCTGTTAATCATTCCAGAGGGCCGTTAATAAACCATAATGCCCGATGAAATCATGTTATTACTATTATTACCACAGTTTTGGGACATTTGACCCATTTGAGGATTTAGTGGAATAATGAAGTAGATTAAGAGAGAAATATTTTCAAGAAAATTTAAATTTGATACCATTTTGACTTGTCAGCTGACACGGACTGACGGAGTCTCGAAAATAGGACAGGGGAAAACCCAGCATTGGACTCGGAGACGAGTAACAACCAATGAGAGGTTGACAGCTAAAATTATCAATGCATACTTACGCTTGATACAATAATTCAATCATATAGCGTGAATTCCAATCATAAAACCACTTTTGTGTCGAGGAAATCGGATACATCTTCCCATTATTTTCTTGAAATAAACACGCCAGAACGGAAGTTGAAGTGACGTAACTCTCGCGATAATAAACGAGGTCTATAGTTTCCGGGCGGCGGGCCGATATTGAACTAGGCTTCTCATTATCGGCCCGCGGCCCGCTGTTTTGGTAACAATACGCTATTTGGAACGCCCCGAAAAACATTATCAATGGCCTAGAGAACGCCCTATAAAGTGGTAATAATATGTTTTATAGGCAGAATTGTGTTGGACATGGTGAACGAGTATCAGATTCACCACAATAACCACACTTATGTACCAATATCCGGGCATACAATTATTTTTACGCGAATACCGACCGCGTTTTTGGCATATATTTTGCCGTTTTATTTAATAATATAATTTTGTGTTCAACTTTTCGCCAACTATTAACTACTGTTTCACATAATTGGTATTGAGTTCCATGTCTTCATTAAATACCATTCTACTTGATAAAAAAGTAAAATTATTATTAAACATAATACTTATTCAGTTACTTTTCGAATACTATCCGCCATGTAGACTTTGGGTTGGATTAAATTCCGGGAAGCAGAGCTGGAACCGCCGCATAGCAGATTTAACGCCGATCCGGCCCATATCGATTACACGGCACCTGTGATTACAGACAAGTCGAACAGTGTCTAGCACACCGGCATTGTATTTTCTTTTTCGCAGGAATGGATTATAACAATAACTCGCTGTTCAGAGAACTTTTATTATCCGCTCGTAAAAATGAAGAGTACATTCCCCGGCTATAAATCGCGACGAAAACGCACTGATAGATTAGATAGACATAATTCGAACTCGGAACTGTATCAAAATCCAGCACGGAAGTAAATCTCACCACGCGTTTGGCTTCCAAACAGACCGGAAATTATCCCCCTTGATATTTACATTCAGCCCGCACATTTAAAATGGCGGAAGTACTTGCATGCATCTAATTTTGTTCATTTTAACACACAGAGACCGCTTTATAAACGAAGAAATAACCAAGTGCTGTTGATGGCGGACTATTATGAGAACTATAGCACAGTTTAGTGAGTTGCTCATGGCGTGACATTCTCCGTCCATGGACATAATATAATTATAATTTACACCAGTTGACACTGTCAGTGTCCTGAGGTGATTTCTCAGCTGTCTCACTGTACTGTCCACAAAGCTACCGGTAACAATGACGAAGACTGTTTTGGTTGGCCCTTCTTGAATAAATATTAGGTGAATTTCAACTGTGAATTAAATTGAAATTATAGTAGTTATATTCAACCCTTGCTGATATTGCAACAGGGTTGGGGTGTCAGATATGTATTGGCACAGTCCTATAATACATCCGCCGTCATGTATGTCTTTTTAATACTGTGATAATACTCACTGTACTCTATTTTTCCCCGACAGGTATATATATATATATATACATCTTGATTCTTCAAATCTTGTCACATTCGTGATTTTGATTCATTTATATCATATTATATATGGGAGGCCCTTTTCACATTTATTATTTTATTTGCACTTAAGTGCAAATATGTGTCTATCAATTTATTTGCGCTTAAGCGCAAATACCTAACACTCCCTTCTTCCCTCTGATTGTGAATGATTGAGTCCATCTCATAGTATAGTATCATGGGCCCATAGTAGTAGCCCCATACAGACTCGAAAATTGAAGAAAAAACATATTTCCATATGCATATCAGCATCTCTGTACCTGGTCACTGGTGTCCCAAGAATTGGTGCCTCACTCCCAGCTGAGCTCTAGTATATTTTTATTAAAGGGACATCTCCTGCATATATATACCATTTCCATGGTCGGAATTAGGGGTTACTGGGGGCTTTCTTCCCTCATATGGTGTACTTATTGACTTGAAATAGGGGAAAAACCCCTATTTTCATATTATCAGCATCCCTGTCTCCAACAATTTGTGTCTCCATCCCAGAGATCTAGTATATTTTATAAAAGAGAAATATCCTGGATAGATCTATACCATTTCCATGGTCATAAAAGGGATCTTGGGGTTACTGGGGGATTGCTTCCCTCATATGGTGGGCCTATATAGACTTCAGTGATGTGTTTAGGTCTGTGCCATTTAAAATTAATTCAGGGGGGATCAATGCATATTCATTTTTATTTGCACTTAAGCGTAAATGATTTGCGTTTAAGTGTAAATGATTTACGCTTAAGCGTGGTATTTGTGCTTAAGCGCAAATGATAGAGGTTATTTGCGCTTAAGCGCAAATATTTGCATTAAAGTGTAAATAAGTAATAAATATGAAAAGGGCCTCCCATACCCCAGGTTGGTTTGTTTTTCTCTCACCCACCTCCATATTAATGATTTTCGTTTAAGCCTATCTCAAAAAAATTTGTTGTTTGTCTGTACGTAAACTCGTACCGCTATGTGTTCATGGCTGCAGATGCACGTCAGTATCTTTTTGGTATTGTGTAACAAACTCGATCTATATAGGCCTATTTGGAGACGGTGTATGGTCACCTGTCCACCCATGTCATGATGTAAGTGTGATAACTCAAACAAACATAATCCGATTTTGATCAAATTTGAATCATGGCTTCTACTCGTGAATCTATTGGATGATCCAAAACCACTCCTACCCAAATTTTGTTCAGGAGTTATGCCTCCTGAGTTGTTGAACGGGTGTCTATTTCCCGACATATGTGCAATTACATTAACATATGTACATTTAATATCCATTCCGAATTTGACCACATTGGGTTTGTGTGTTCCTAGCTACATGTACACCTCATCATTATCGATGAGTACTATAGTACCTCTTGATATACAGTACCAGTATCATTAGTATGTTAGTCTTGTGTGGTCATCTAACACATTTGACAACCGTCTGGGATGGGGTGCTTTGACAGAAACTGTTGGTGTCAGAATAGTCAGATAACCTCTACTATAGTAGCAGTCTTTGTAAACATACTAGTACATTCAGATTTATAAGCATACTGAGTCTATTGTATTCCTGCCAACTTTTCATTTCTTTGAAGGCTTGCGGTATTCCCCCGAATTACAGTCACATCATGCAATGTTAATCGTTTTCGATTCAGTGAGTTCTGATTGGCGCTACAGTGTGCTATTGACATGGAATCCCGGGGTTGGGAAAAGAAAACTCTACAAAAGGTCATCAGACCCGCTATTTTATATGTGTGTATGTAGTTTACTCCAGACCGCTATAGTAGCTATAAATTTTGCAATTTTCTTGAAAATAGGGCCGGTTTACTGCATGCACCATGGCAGTGTGGGTGCATCCCTCTACATTTGTACATGCAGCAACTACTGGTATATTGATGGCAAGTGAAGTCGACCTTTTAAAAGACATACATGTTCACGAAGAACCAAAATAAAGAACCAAATTAACTTAATTAAGTACACAACAACCTTTTGGGTCGACATGGAACCAAACTTGTTTCTAAATTTTGTCCCGAAGGGAGAACCAATCATGAGCTGCTTTAGTTCTCTATCTGGTTCTTGTGATAGAACCAGAAAATGGAATCAAATATTTCCTTTGGGTTCCCAATTTGGTTCAATAAATGCCTCCAGGAAACAATTATGAGTGCTTGTGGACGCAGTGTGCTGTGACACTATTTTACAATTATAAGCATGTTTGAGGTGTCTTTGAATGTTGTATTGGTAAAATTTAGTTTGTAAATGTGTTTTACTGTTTAAAATTTAAATCACAAGATGCTGGTTTATCGAATAGACCACGAAGACATTCTGATGTCTGAAGGAAATATCAACTAGTCTTCCGTAATCATCTTAACACCAAATGCGTGGACAGATTGTTAAATTTTAGATCAGGAAATTAAAGCTAGGCCATATTCCCGCACAAACCTTGTGTTCTGTGGGTTCTATGAAGAACCAAACTTAGGATGGATCATGGAACCAAAGAAGTGTGGAACCAAACTTCTGGGTTCTATGTTGGGTATTTGGTTCTTTGGGGAACCAAATTTTATATGTGTACCCATACCATGGTACACATTATCTGTTCGTATACACTTGCTATCCGATTTGGTAACTTAAATATTTATTTATCGGATCAAGTTCATATTTTATATGCAGGATTATGATGACACAACCCTCACATATATATAGTTTTTGGTATTGATTGTTTGATCGGTTTAGAAAAGAAATTCATCCTTTCCACATATTTCATAGACACTAGTCTTGCTATCCGATGCAATATTTCAAAAACTTGTCATTTTATCTTCCCCATATTCCTTATCTAGGTTTATCTTGGCAAACTCTTCACCTGTATGGATTTATGTATTGATTGATTAATTGGTTTTGAAAAATATATTAGCTCTTCCAACCCACCCTGTAGACACATGCTATCAATATCAAACTCAAATATTGGATAGCGAATAAGAATTATCTGTGCAATTTGCAACAAGCAGATAAATATACCTGTCTGACATATGACTGTACTGTTTCAACTAAGCAGAGCATACTAAATAAATAACACTTCCACTTCAAACCAGGTTCATTAGTGAACACTCTATACAACAGCTATTGAATATTATTATATGATTAGATATGATGTTCTGTTTTGAAAATTCCTAAAATCACCTGCATCTCAGTTACCAGGGGCTTAATTTCAGCATGTCCTATCAACGTTATATCAAATTATCCATGTTTATCAGTTGTGCACTGCAATAGGCCTGGCAGTTATAGTCTGACCATTGTCCAGGGAGCTCCAGGTTTATATTTAAATATGTGACAGCATTTGTCTGGAGTTTCGTTTGTTTATCATATGTTAATATTAATGGCTTGCTAGTAAACATGGCCAATTAGGTGGGGTCTAAATGCTACAGGTGGCGAGTGCTATGGTATTATTTCTGTTATTCCAAGACAATGTTTTGCAGAAATTATGTCAATTGCTCAGTATAAATTGGCCCTCTCTTGTGAAGCCCCATGACTTTGTATTACTCCATTTTATCCCACCGTGATCATACTGTATATTCAGGTTTATGATGACCTACCTCTTACCTGTATAGTTTTTAGCTCACCTGAGACTTCGTCCGTCCGTCCGTCCATCCGTTCACAATTCTTTAAACATCTCCTCTGAAACCATAAGACCGAATGGGTTCATATTTGGTGTGGATGTTCCCTATGTGACTCTCATTCAGATTTGTTCAAATGAGATCACTGGGTCAAATAGTTGCGAAGCCAGGGCCATAACTCTATCCCTCTATAGTAATTCTTAAAACGTCTTCTTCTCAAGAACTATTGGGCCTATTTAGCTTCTATTTCATATGGAGGGTCCTTGGGTGACTAGAGTTCAGATTTGTTCAAATGGGATCACTGGGTCATATATAGGCAGAGCCAGGGACATAACTCTTAAAAAAATAAAAAAAAATAAAAATTATTTTAGATTGAACACCTTTCTCAATTTAACCAAAAAAATAAAAATACTGAACAAAACAAATCATAGTTTAAATTTTTTTGGTTTTACATTTTTTTAAAATAATTTTTTGTTTAAACTTATTAGAACAAAACAACTAACACCATTATAACAGCAGGGTTCCTGAGAAGACAGAATGTTTACTTAACAGCATATAGAAGTCACATCGTGCTGGCTAAGGTGATTAATGAGATGGCAGCATTAACAAAATCTGCTTGGAGTGAAAGCTTTATGATTGATGTCTTAGAGATATCTGCCTGGTAGAGAGTTGTATATAAATGACATGTTGCTTATGATAACAAACTAATTCCAAAGCCAAGTGTGAATCTGACAGTTAGGTCATTATTTATATACCCTTTCATGAGGGGAGCTCCCCTGGTGCAGCATTAAAGATCATCTAACAGTCCATTCTCTTATATATGCGAGCCTCCCATAGGGAGCCAGGACATAACTTATCCATTCATTGTAATTCTTAAAACGTCTTCGTATCAAGAACCATCAGGCCTATTCAGCTTATTTTTGGTATGGGTGACTGGGATTCAGATTTGATTCAGAATTGGACCACTGGGTCAAATAGGGGCAGAGCCATGGACATAATTCTTTCCCTTAATAGTTATTATTAAAACATCGTCTCAAGAACCATTTGGCATATTTAGCATATATTTGGTATGGATAGTCCTTGGGTCACTGGTATTCATATTTGTTCAAATGGTGTCACCAGGTCAAATAGGGGTGCGACCCTATTTTAATTCTTAAAATGGCTCCTCCTCGAGACCCACCAGGCCTATTTAGCTTATAATTTTTGTATGTAGTATGGAGGGTCTTTGTGTTACTTGGGACTGGGTTACTGATTTGTTCAAATGGGTTCAACCAGTCAAGAAATGGCATTTGGTGTATATGGCCTATGGAGAGTTGGGATCAAATTTGTTTGATTGCGGTCCACCATTAAACAAGAGCTACGCTGGGCGTTCAATATACGCCCTCTCTTGGGTCGGCGGAAACTGGTAAAAAAGGGGCATAACTCTGGTAAAAATTGGCGGACGGAACTCAAATTTGAACTTGACCTGTGTTTTGGTGGGAGAAAGTAATATACCAAATTATCATTGAATCCGATAAGCTCTAGTAAAGTTATCATCCGGACAACAAATTTCAGGGATTTTCTAAGTCAAATTACGTCGTATAAGGGGCATAACTCCGGTGAAAATTGGCGGACGGAACCCAAATTCGAACTTGAGCTGTCTTTTCTCATAATAAACCCACATACCAAATTTGATTGAAATCGGTTCACTCTAACTAAAGTTATCATCCGGACAACAAATTTCAGGGATTTTCTAAGTCAAATTACGTCAAAAAAGGGGCCATAACTCTCGCAAAAATTATCGGATTAAAACGAAATTCGGACTTGAGCTGTATTTTGATATATGTAATCCACAAAAAAAACGGGTTTTGCGTATAAACATTCTAAAATCGAGTTATCATCCGGAAACCAAAAAACATAAGAAAAACTGAATTTTCTGAATCGAAAAAGGGGCATAACTCTGCCAAAAATGGTCGGACAGAACCCAAGTTCGAACTTGACCTGTGTTTTGGTGGGAGAAAGTAATATACCAAATTTGGATACATTCCGATAAACTATACTAAAGTTATCATCCGGACAACAAATTTCAAGGATTTTAAAAGGGGCATAACTCCGGTGAAAATTGGCGGGCGGAACCCAAATTCGAACTTGAACTTACTTTTCGGCTAATAAACGGTAAAACCCACATACCAAATTTTACTAATTTTGGTTCACTCTAACTAAAGTTATCATCCGGACAACAGGTTAACGGACGGACGCCCGGACGGACAGACCAATACTATAATACGGCCTTTTTTTCAAAAGGGCGTATAAAAAAGGGGGGGGGGGCATGTCAGGTTGTAACTTTGCAACAGTTAGGATAGCTTGAGGTATCAGTTGTAAAATTCCAACATGTGCAAAGGAATTTTACGAACTTGGGAGTGTGTTTGCTTCATTGGGAGTGTGTTCACTTCAGTTTGGAGGGAGCAGACTATGTTGGGTGGGGGTGATCAGGGCCATGCAGTTGAAAATTTCAAAGTGGACACCCCACTGCTTAATAGAGACCCACTAGCTACGTCCCTCTTTAGGACTACTTGTTTTAAAGTGATTTTGACAAGTACTATTTCTTGTGGTCTTCCTAGTCCCAGTCTTCTCAGTCTTTACAGTCTGGTCGCCCACAGCACTTATTTTGTTCACATCACAACATGGCATATAGGTCATTGAATTACTGCATGATTTCTAACAGTCATGTTATAATTGGGAACAAACTTCTTTGTTAACCCTTACACACTCATTTTCTCTCTGATTTGATAATTAAAATAATTTATATTTTTTATCCAATTGATTTTATATTTCATGTCAGGTTTATGATGACATATCATTGACATCTATATCATTTGGTTTATCACTGGCTTAGAAAAATATTAACCCTGTCATATCATGCACCCTCTTCACCTGTATAGACTCGGTGTGGATTGATTGATTTTGAAAAGTATTATTATCTATTTCCATGCCATATATAGACACATGCTATCCGAAGCGGTAACTTAACAGGTCATTCTCATATTCCATGTTCAAGTTTATCATGGAAAATCCCTCATGGGTATGTTAAACCTGTTTTACCCATGTAATGTTGTGAATTGGCATTTAGCACATGTAGATATATTCTGGTCTTGTGTCATACAGTCATATGTCTCTTTCTAATCATCTTCACTTTTCGTGTACATGTGTACATTCAGTTCCAGATTGATTGTTTCGATTGTGGTAGTCAGTATGTTAATTGGAAGGTATAGGTTAAACATCTTCGGCCTGTTGTTTCTTAGAGTGTAGGGGAAATGCATTGGGTTCATTTCAGAACCGACTTCCAGCCAAATAAACGTTCGGTTCCGAATCAAACTCTAGGCAGAGTTATCTGCCCCATCGCTCCGCTGAGATATCACTGACATAAGGACATTTGTAAGGATTTCTTACGTGTGCTTAGTTCTTATGTTTTATGATTAAAATTGTCTATATCTGGCTCAGTCTATATTGTTCTTATCAATACCGAAATAATTACCATTATTGCAATCTTTTGGTGGTCAAAATAAGATATTAGGTGACTTAATATATAGTTCCGACGATATGTAAAAATAGATGTATCGGTCCGCAAAGTACTATCATTGTGGCAGTGCTATATTGCAGTGCTAACGTAGAGGGCGCTGCATGGAGTTTGGTTCCGAATAAGCACCTTATAGTCTGATCGTTGAAGCTCAATTTTGAGGTGAACCCGGAATAAATTGATAGTAAGCTGATTTTGGTGTCATTTTGTCGGACTGAATCTGTGGAACATCATACCCAAAATTCGCTTTGGTGGAAATTTTCTACAGCTCTTTGAAATAGGGTCCTATTTATAACTTATATATCTATCTCCTTATTAGTCCAGTCAATCTGATGGAAAGAAATATCCAACTGTGAACAAATTGCTATAAATTGGAATTTTGTTGATCAAATCTGCCGACCACAAACGCTCAATCGAGTTCCCTGACTGCTAAATATGACCGCTCAATAACATATCCAAAATTTCCATACATTTCATGGAGGGAAAGTCGTTATTTTGGGGTAAAAAAGAAAAAACATGTAAGAAATTGGTGAAAATTCGAATTTTAGTCCGGGAACCAGGTCGGTCAACGTGCATCGACCAGGATTAAACTTTTTAATTTGTTTTGTTCGTAAGGATGTCTGCTCAAACTATTTCGACATTACAAGGTGTTTGTGTATGTTCCAGGCAATATGACGGCCATTTCCGGGATTGAAATGGCTATAAGAATGCATAATTTGACTGTAAAAATTTAAAAAAAAGATGGCGGAAAAAATGGCAACCTGAAGTTCGGGCCGTGCGAATTCGAAATCCGATATCGAATCGAGTGTCCTATGTCGATATCGAATCGAATCAGGCAGCCGCGAGTGTATAGCAAATGCCCCCAAACTGGCCCAAAGTCGGTCGTGAGTTTTACATAAACGCATGGGGGAAATAATTCGTTATATTCTATTCAACCCACATATCGATGCGAGTTAACTACTGCGTATTATGCAGTCTGCAAGTTTGAATGTCCGAGAAGTGATCAGGTCATGTGACATGAACCATTAATACTCAGATGATGAATAACGAATCAACAGTTGGTGTTCCCCTTGGATCGGATGCAATCGTTACCATTCTGAAATATTCATGCAATGTATGGACAATCGCGTACGTCATTTGTGTATTTCGCGTATGTTTATATTACTCATCGAATGACATCGATGCATGGTATAGCGAATGGGACTGAAACCATGAGACCCTCACTGGCCCTGATTCAGCTGAGTGGAATATGCCATTATACTGATAATAGCGACTGATTATATATATCATTATGTCGCAACGATGCATGAGGAACAACTATTAATTAATGCTGCGATTTAGCTAACACAGATCCCCTCGCACGCAACTCAATTCAACTGGCCTGGGGATCGGGACTGATTATGCAGGCCATATCCAAGAGGAACAACTCTATTAATTCGACTTCAATGCCGTGATTACCACGGTGTGGAATCACGTGGTTTCAAGTTGATGAGTATCACGCATTCAAAATGGCCGAAGCGATCTAAAACGCGACCAGAAGCGTGGAAAAGGGTAATAACTAAGATATGACATATTACATAACTTATTTTGACAGCTACGAGCAGATGCTATACTATTTTTTTTAAACAAGCTGATTCACATTTGTTTGCTCTCTGACCAAAGTTGTCAGAATGTTATAGAAAACCACTAAGTATTTCCGAACAAATAAGGTATCAGCTTGTTTCAAAAATAAACCAGTATGCTCGTAATAGTCTAACTGCTATGTTTTGTGTCAGTTCCTCGTATATTATGATTTTGTGCGTTTGCACATTTTGAATGCGTGGTACTCACCAACCTCGAAATCACGTGATTCCCCGCCGTGATTACGTTAAACAGATTTCCCTCGCAATCAACTGGCTCCGGCTACATACAGACTCAATGCGATCTACCCACGACCGTACAGTGAACCAGTTACCGATTGATCACCAAAATTAATGTTGCACTGTTTTTGGCAGTTGGTCTCCACAACCCAGCACAAAATATCCAACAATGTGTCAACGATGATGATATTTTGCATATTCAAAAATACCGAATACCACCGGCGATATTGTTATCTAATATTCGCAGGGCCCTATTTGAAATAGTGAAATGAGCATTTTACGCTAAATATCACCAGACCGTTTCCACGAAAACTATAGGCGTAAATGGCTAGTTGTGCCACCATACATTATGTCCAATCATAATCCGATAATAGTAAGCCATATCCCGATGAATTATTGACAATTCCGTGTTTCAAAGGTTTCGAAATGAGAAAAAAAAAGGGCGATCAGAAGTCAGCAATTTGAAGTGTTTGTTTTGTTGATTTTTTACAAAATTTTCACATATCGAATATATTATAGCCAATAAGTAGTGATATTATTGTGTCATATGAGTTTCCAAAGCCGCCAATTGGTTTCCAATTAGTTTTAGAATACATCAAGTGAGTGCCCAAACTACATAACGAGAATACCATAACCATATAGTCATATACAGAGTTTCAAATCGCCCATCTAGTATCCAACAGAAACCTGTGAGTATCCTAATCCACACGACGGGAGCCCCATATCCAAATATTGTCCCAAACTATCGAAAGGGTGTCCCAATCCATCCAATATGTTTCCCAAACCACACAGGTAGTGCCCAAAACCATGCATCCTGTGTCCCAAACCCACCCAATGAGTCCCAAACAACCATCCAATGAGTGTCTCAATCCACCCATTTAAACAATGTTCCAAACCACACTGGTAGTGCCCCCAAATTAGGCAACTGGTGTTACAAACCACACAGGTTGTGTTCCAAACCATCCTTCGAGTATTTCAGACCAATCGAATGAGTGTCCATAACCATCCAATGAGTGCTCCATGCATTACAACATTGAGTGTCCTAAATCGCACAGTGAGTGCCACAAACCATCCAGCTGGTGTCCGAAACAACATAAACAGTGTCAAGTATAGGCATACCATGTGTACCTCATGCCACACAGTTAGTTTCCCAAGCCATCCGGGTGGTGTCCCATATCATACAACAGGTGTCCCAAACTACCCATCTGTCTCAATCAATTCAATTAGTGTCACACACGGCCAAATCAGTGAACCAATCGACCAATCGGTGTCCCAAATCCACCCAACTAGTGCCCTAAATCCACACAACTAGTATCCGAAATCCATAGCGAGCGTCCCAAACCACCCAATCGTGTCCCAAACCACACAACGGGTGTCACAAACCACACAGAGGGTTACCCAAAACATACAACTAGTATCACAAACCATCCGAGTTCCCATTCCAGCCAACATCTACTGTCATTTAAATGCACCCAAATACTGCATAAGCCCTCCGTCGAGTATTTCAGACCATCGAATGAGTGTCGGTAATCCAATGAGTTTACCAAACCATGGGTCACTCGCTGGTTGGTTTGAGTTATTCGATGGATGGTTTTGTACACTAGATTGGGACACCTATTAGATGACGTGGGGATTGGGGAATTAAGTGGTTTGAGACATTAGTTGGATGGTTTTTGGTTTAACCATTCCTGTTGGTTTGAAGCAATCGCCGTATGGCTTGGGACACTCATTGGATGGTTGTGGGCAATCATTTGTTGGTTTGGGACACCCATGGTTTGAGAAATATTATTTTGGCGGTTTGGGACACCACGTGCATGATTTGGGACACTATGGGTGGCATATATGGCAGTCGTTGGATGGTTTGGAACACTCATTGGGCGGGTTTGGACACGATATGGGTGGTTTGGTACACTAGTTGGGTGGATTATTATACTTATTGGATGGTTATGTTATTTTAAGCTCCTTATATGGTTTCTGACACTCGTTAAGGGGGTTTGGACACCCGTTAAGTGGATTTGGGCACTCATAAATAAACTATAAATTGTTTGGGTATGAGTAGTCTAGTCTTTCGGCCGCCATTTTCGCCGCCATTATGGGACACCGAAGGACAAATTCTCGGTATATAGCTCACTATTATCGGACTATGATTGGACATCATTTACGGTGGTGCAACTAGTTATTTACGCCAATAGTTTTCGTCTAAATTTATGAAGACAATTTGGTCAACTTTATAGAAAATTGCCCAATTTTTACTACTTTCGGTCGCCATTTCGCCCTATTTTGGAAAGTGATGCCATGGTTTCTGCTAAAATGGGCACGAGTGGTTCATATCTGACATCTAATTAGTATTCAGAACACTGATGTGTTCAATTCCGGATATTCTGGGCATTGAAATAATAATTAATTTTTCTTTAAAATTTAGTACATCTATTTCGAATATGATGGACACTGAAGAGCCAAATCCTCGTGGAATGGCTGACAATTATCAGATATTGATTTAATATTATATATGTGGTACAAATGGTCATTTAAACCAATTGTTTTTTTTATAAATGGAAACGATCTGGTGAAATTTAGTGAAAATTGCCCAATTTTACCACGTCCTGTCGCCATTTTGGATTTTGACGACCAAATGGTACACGGAATGGCATATATCAGTCATAACAACAATAATAATCTGTTTTTGTTGCTTGTTTCTGTCATATTTACAACTTAAATTTAAATGGCATTGAAGTGTATATATTCCATAAGTAACGGAAAATTTAGAAAACAGCTGGGTATAAATTTATTCTGGGTCCAATCCTTCAACGACAAGACAAAAACAGGGTGGCAAAATTTCACGTAAGTTTTTTTCACCCAGGTCTGGGACACCCACCCGGGACTAAGTTTTTTCCACCCAGGTCTGGGACACCCACCCCCAAAATTGATGAAAATCTTGTAAATTCTACTAAATAATGTTTTGTTGGCAGGGTAAGGGTCTCTCATTGTGTCTGCACTGGAACTGAGAGAACGCTGATCAAGTACACCCACAAAAAATAAACAAAGCACATGGCTGAAAAATATGCCAACAAAATATGCCAACAAAACCTTTAAAAACCCAAATATTTATGGTTATAAAGGTAAAATACCCACTTTAACAGGATAGTTGTGTCCCTTATTAGCAATAGGTTAAAATATGTGCATGTGTAAAGTAAAAACACCATCAATTTGATTAAATAAACACAGTTCCAGTCTCTCCATGTGGGAAATCACTGGTGAGCAATGAGAAGCTCCTCTTAAAACATTCTAGGCGAGTGGCGAGTAGCTCTCCTACAAAATGTCGGGGCGAGTAGTATCCCAGCAGTTTGGCATCTCCCGAAGGCCTGAGGGGGGTACGGGAGGGGGTCAAGGGACCTCCCCCGGAAAATTTTAAAATTAGATGCAAGTTGCTATATTTGAAATAAAGTTATCTGATATATTACGAACATTTGAAGCATGTGTATTCTGAGTTATCGACAGTATTTTATTGAACCACGTGGTCTCTGTTTGTTGTGCAGAAATTGTATTGCCGATGTGAATCGGAATCAGTTCGATTTTGAATTAATTCCTCGATCTATTTTAGTAAATAGCGCATATAATAAAAAGAAAACCTTCGTGTTTTGAGTGACCACTCATGAGATACTCTCGGTATTTACTCAAAACACGCAGGTATCCTCTATGTATAATAAGTTTTTAAAAAGCCATGAGAAAAGATGAGAATGGATTTTTTTTCATTGCAATTTTTTCCTCTACCAAAACCGGACTCACCCCATGGTTTCAACTGTTAAAGGGAGAAATTGTGGGGAGGGGGGTTAAAATATAGAGCCCCCCCCTCACTTGTATAAGGCTATAGCATGCACTACTATATGAATCTGATTGTTTCAATTCATTTTGAAGCTGTAATTTGTCTTAGAAATGATTTTGGAAAAAAATTGCATGACATCAGAAAAAATCTGCATTCCGGGCTCGGGGACACCCACCCACCCGGTCCTTGAATCCTGTAATTTTTTTCCGACCCCCCCCCCTGTATAATATAATAAGAACATCAAAAAGTTCCAATGTTTTGAACTGGTGGAAAATGACATCTACGGATGTAAAGTGCGGCGTATATAGAGATTGATTACTTTATCTACCTTATCTGTATGTCGTGACAGTATACGTTCTTATACTTTCAGGATAGCGTTTGGGAAAGACACCACAGCTATGTCGATCGACAATGGTATTGACCAGGCTACCGCCGAACTTATAAGACAACTACAGAGAGAGGATTCTGCGCGTGCGTTACCTCGAAGGCAATCAAAACTGTTCCCGAACTACCGAGAAGAACACATAACATTTGAGGAAGACCGGCGCACGAGATGGCAAAGATTCCCCAGATGCAGTAACGACAAACCAGTAAGAAAGACAAAGAAGAAAGGTGTTAATAAAAAGAGTAACTCACCGCGTCATCGTGAAAAACAGACAGTGACAGACAACATAACAAATATATTTGATTCAGTCAAAGAACACACATATCCAATTGGGAAGACAAAATGTTCTCCCGTAAAGAAAACCGATCACAAGACGGATTTCCTGAATATTAAGCAAGAACCTATGTGCAATGATAGACAATCCTTGTTTGAAAAGTTTACACTTCATGACGATTCCAAAGCTACATGTACCAAACAATATGTTGACTTGTACTCCGCAGATCGTTTACAAGTTGGATCAAGATTTCCATCTGAGAATAATCCCTCTTTGAAGAATGCGAGCAGGCCTACATCAAAGGCGGAAGAATCGTCTCATTTATCTCTCTTCGATATTGTAAAAGTGAAAGAGGAAGTTCTCTCAGATTCTGATGACGTCGCCGACTTACCAACAGAAAATGTTACAGGGCGAATTATTCCTTCTCTTGATCTTGAAAAGTGTCGCGCGGCACTAAAGAAGTTCGACACACACGGCCCACCTCTCCTCAAAGTTAAAGAGGAACAAATATCCGATTCTGAGTACGGAGGTTTCACTTCCGATCGGCATGGCAAAGTGTGCTGTCCATCGTCACCTAGTTCCTTAGAAATAGTCCCTGACTCTGAGATGTTCTCTGATGTTTCAGATGAGTTGGAAGGTCCTCCACATCTAAGCCCGTATAAGATGTTTAAATCAAAACAGAAACGCCGCAGTGAGTGTATTAACTTTGCTACCCCCAAGTCTGCTCCGCTCGCAGACGATGACTTTCACCACAGAACTGTAATCCGGAATTGGGAATCTTTAGATTCAAGTTGTTCGACGGGGACGGGGGAGTCGTTTGTCACGCTGAAATCGGAACCGTTTTCAGATGATAATGAAGCAGACGACGAAGAAGAGGTTGACATGTGGTATTCTACTGAAAGGAATACCACTCCACAAGTCAACACTGATACTGCGATTGATTGTTCGGGAAACCGAAGTGCTCAACTGCTTCCTGTTCTTAGTCACAAATGTGACAACGAGGATGATATCTCAAGTTTGTATTTTAAAAATGACTGCGGATCTGAACTGCCGATACACGCCACTACGATGTCTGATTTAAATAACAACCATGGACAAGGTACGAAAAGTCTACTAAAGAAACTGTTCGTGGACTCCGTCAGTCCTATCTCGAAAGAAACACCATTCGACAAATTAGAGCATGTGGACAAAATAGACAACGAGACGTCTGTTGGCGAACCTGCTGCTACTAATTATGATAAGGTCATTGGCTGTGTAGCTCACGAACCAGACATGGACGACGTTGAAAATCCATACGACGCCATTTTCGTCTGTACACTGGATGGTTCGGGAGATGAGGATACACACGAGGGAAGTGAATCGTGTAGCGTGAAGATAGAATCAGTGGAAACGATGGATGAACATTTTAAGGACGACATGAAACGGACATGTCCTGTTTGTCTGTGTCTGTGTGATAATATGAAACAACTAGAAACACACATTTTGTTTTGCTCTGATGAGAGCCACACGAGCGTTAAAAGTATTAGCCAATTACTTGGCATCAGCAATAAATCTGAGCCACCCAAAGAGGAAACAAAACTCACACACGAAGAAATTTGCGACAAACTTGCAGAAGTTATTAGTTCCAAAGAGACTTCATATTTAGATGGGATTAAGTTATCAAAGAAATTTATCCAACCGTTCAATGATATGTATGGCGTCAGTTGCCGTATTTGTGGTAGGTGGTGTAGCAACGTTCCTAAATTGGCGACGCACGAACAATCACACGCAAGGAGAGGCATTCATGCCTACGCTTGCAAAATCTGTGATCGCGGGTTCTACAGCCAGAAGGAATATGATGACCACACCATCCATGCTCATCTTAAAACTAATAAACCCTACATCGAATCAAATGGTGTGACATCGCCCAAACTTAACAAGGCACGGGATAAACCAATAGATCAGAGGTTGCCCATCATCCTAAAGAGACGCGTTCGGGGCCGTCCGCGAATACGTAACAAATCTAAAATTTCCGTATCTGTGAGTGATACATTCTGTGGTACGAACCATGTGCAGGAAAACACAACATATAATTCACACAAACATAACTGTCGTACATCTTTATCCAAGTGTAAGATGTCGAAGCTACCTAGTTCAGTTCCTGTTGACCAAGCTCGGCGTTTGATACGTGATTGGGAAGAATTTCCTTGGGAGGGCACGACTAAAGGAGTTCCTTTTTGTGATATCACCGAAGCTCGAAAACATCACATGTCCAGGCTTTGGTTCGGTGTTCAGTGCGACCATCCATACTGTCGTTTCTGGGGATTCCACAATGAGGCCGGAAGTAGCATGTGTAATATCCGCGAATCAGATTCTGATATTTTCTGTTACCAGGAATCGAGGAAGAATGGCGCAGAATATATCGATATTGCAACAGCAACGGATAAGGATAATACACACAACAGTGTTGACGAATATGGTGCTCATTTAGAAACTTGCAATAGAGACAGGATTGATCTCGAAACTACCACGTGTGGTAATTTAGGAGCCGGTGCATGCTATACTACTGTAACCACGTCCGATGGTGATATCTCATGCGCTTCGGATAATGATGATATTGTGATAATGAAACAAATGGACGATGGTCAGTTCGAAGTTGTAGACAAACTCCGTTTGTGTTCCAACGGTTCGAACAGAAAATGGGTTAAGGAATGTACTCCTGATTCCCAACAAAACTTTCTCCGCATTGATGACTGTCCACAGACTCTTATCACAGACTTGGTTCAGGATAAACTTACCAACGAACCACCTCTCCATAAGAAAACTGTAGATGATGCTGTTGTTATTGAAAATGTTGACGATTCGCCGGCATTATGGGAGGAGAGTGGGGAGTTATCGAACATAATATTTGAATACGAACCCCTGCAAGTTTCAGATGACGATATCGATGCCAGTGAGGTTGAGTCCTCTTGCGCTGAAACTCAGACTGACGTTGAAGTTATAGAATTTAAAAGTATAAATGTTTGAAAATTAATATATCGATGCTATAACATGCCTTATTATTAGGCTACAAATGGTTCACATCAACATATTCTGGTTGGCCTTTCGTTATCTGATTCAACGAACCTAATGGTCAAACCGATTTAATACTTGATGCTATGTCCAAATGGCGAATGCGAGACACGTACCGGTATGAGCCTGAAGTGTAGAGCTGGTGCGTTTGTGCGATGATTCGGTAGTCCGATGGTTCAATAGCCCGAGTGTTAGCTTTTGGTCACTTAGCTACCGTGTTAGTCTAATGCGGGGCAGACCGAGCCTCCGATGGTCACAATTTCACAAAAATAGATCAATACATGTATGTCCGACTACCTCAGACAACTGAACTATCGAGCCCTCCCGACCAATGCACCGTCGGGACTATATAAATTAGCACCATGTACACAGACGTCATGGTTTTAGCGATGTTTTTGGCCAATTAATGTTGGGGCAGAACCACAAACCCCTCCTGTCGCCACGAAAACTAAATATATTCTTGGGCTACACAAGGAGCATGCATATATATTAAACCGAATGTCTAAGCCATAAGGAGGAGCCAACTCCCACAAATCAGTCTACGCCAGTTTATGAAGAAGGACAAGGTAGAGGGACTGATATATTTGAGCACAATTTCTTTTTAATGTGATAGCACGAGAATTAGTCTGGTCGATAAAAGGTTTGACCTAGAATATATTTGGATTAAGTTGGTTTTATTCCATTTTGAAGAGGAATATATCCTCTACAACATATCCAAAATCTGCTTTGAGCAAACTTTTTTACAGAGATTTTAAAAAATGCCCATTTTTTGACCTTGCATGTGAAGTACGTTTTTCTACAATATCCCTCATCGGCGACACAATAACGCATTAATCCTCCATCCGATATATACCAGTTTGTGTGAAATTAAGAGTATAGGGGGTGAATAGAGTGACAAGGACAGAAAACAATACAATCGCGGTGATGAAAAGGCTCTCAAAATGGCCGCAACTCCAGTCCATGCTACGACGAAAGCAACCCATTTGATAACCACATATAAGCGAAAATACACATTGGTAATTTACAAGTATGTTGTTATATATCTTTAAAGGTACACATATAATTAAAACAGATCTATCTGAATGATTTATCGATCACTGCAACGCACGTTAACCCAATAATTTACGTTCGGGTTTTCTGCTTAGAATGCATCCAACAGTCGGGCCAAAAACAGTTATTTCGGGCATGCAACACACGAAGTAATATTTCGTCACACAGTGCGTGGTAGTTTCATTTGGAATGATGATTAATTATTGAATGTAACGCAGAAACTGAAATGCACACCCTTGCTGTGTAAATACTAGTTATATTTCCGGAATTTTCAACACTCTCCGTGATAATAAACCATACACGTATGTCGTATCGTAATGCTGATTATACTGTAAAGAAACACTCCTCTCTTCAACAGAATAGTACCTTATCTCACTAGATCGAAGAGACTGCATCGTACATTTTATTTAATACTAATGTTCATGCTGCTTCCAAACCGGTTTCTTAGTAGACAATTTTGTTCAAATTACTACAATCGACACTTTACAACGGGAATATGTACCACGCAATGCACACTATTAGTTTTCAGCATCTTGTTGTTTGAAATTATATTACCATTGCCACCCACATACTTGCGCTAAATATCAGGTCATCAGCGTTTAAGGTTATTAGTTCTGCGTTTACCATTCACTCAATGTTGCTATTTATTGTTTTGTATGCAGCAGATATGTGTAACATTAAGCTGGTTACACATGGGTGCGGCGCGACCGACGCGGTTATCTAGCGAATAAACTTTTTGTCTTCGCCGCGTGAGTGTGTTGCGTTCACATGGCAGCGGCAGAATAATTATAAACACCCGAAGTATTGTGTTTCATAACATGATTTCTAGAATGGAGGCAGTGTCTGATGACACACTTGTTATAATAGCGCTGGCATATTTGTATCGACAACGGAAAAAGAAGAGAAATAGAAGGTTTTGGGTACACCCAATTAATAAGAAGAGATACTTACATGGTGTATTTAATCATTTATACCGTGAACTCTATTCAGATGAGGACAAATTTATACAATACTTTAGAACGTCAAGGGAACAGTTCGCACGGATACTTTTCTTCGTCGAAGATGATATAAAGAAAGAATACAAGGTGCGGAAGCCAATCAGCCCACAACAAAGGTTGAATTATATTATGACATTGTGCAGATGAGAGAACTGTTGTGTAAGGGCTAAATTCGCAGAACGTATTTATATAATTTTTGGGGATTTCCCTTAAAATTGAGGTTGTACTACATGACCCGATGACTATGTGTGGAATGCTTTGAACAGTGATTCGTCGGGCGATCGCTCTGCAAAATGGCTCACGGTTCCATTGAAAATAATCGCGCCGCTCATTAAAAATGTCGCCGCGCGTAAATTGGCCCCGCCGCGCCAATGTGTAAGGTCCCGTGCTTCATGACTGCACAAACTCGATCGTCCGGCCGCGCCGCGCCCATGTGTAAGCGGCTTTAAGGAGAATGGGTAAACTCGGCGATGCGGTTTTCAGAAAAGGTAGGTTGTACGTTTCGCGTATATTAGTCTGGTCGATAAAAGGTTTGACCTAGAAAAAATTTGGACTAAGTTGGTTTGTATATCATTTTGAAGAGGAATATATCCTCCATAACATATCTAAAATCCGCTTTGAGCATTTTTTGTAATTCAAGATGGCGTCCAAGATGGCTGCCATTTTCATATAAGTCAGCTTGGTGCAATTATAGTGAGAACATCTTGTCATATATATACACATGTATACATTTTTGTGAAGCTAAGACATAACGTCACCTTTATGTGCCAAAATTGGAACTCCCCGTCCAAGATGGCCGCTAAAATGGCGACCGGAAGTGGATTTTTTACGTTTTTTAAATAATATCTTTAAGATAAGTGTCCGTGGTTTGGAACTGGTTGAGCATTTTGGCTTTATTTTGTATATAGCATGTTAACTGACAATTGGAGCAATGAAATATGCTGTTCGTGAGGTCCACACCCCTTCTGATCACTCAAAAAATCGGTTTTACAAAACGCGGTATAACATTTCACAAAAGATCCCCAAGATTCTAATCATATTTCATCAAGAAGTGGGAAGAACTGTGCAATGTAACTGATCCATTCTATATCTTATTGATATTCGAATTCAAAGGTACCAAAATTGTCACTTTGGCTCAAAATGGCTGCCAATATGGCCACCAAAATATGGAAAATGGTAATTATTATCCCAGCGTGCCACGCAACCGCTTACAAGTTAGGGTGATGCACACATTTGACTAGTATGTCTTATATAGCTTGAGTACTAACATTTCTGATGCACCTTTGGTATTTTGTTACTATTTTAACCACTGAAATTACCAGAATTATTCGAAATTTTCTGTCACAATCCTGATATCAAAATTGGCAAAATATCGCTGTTCAGGTTTGAGCCATATTTTGAAAGTAAAATGGATCTATGTTTGGTATCAAAGATGTTTATTGTTTTGATATGTGTTACATGTGTCACACAGTTGTTTTAGACAAAATTACTCAAGATGGCTTCCAAAATGGCAACCAAGTTTGGTAAACATTATTATATACATAAACATATGTGTATATACGTGGTGTATATGTATACATAATCAATTGTGACTCACGTGCCACTTAATCAACTAAATGTTCTATTCTGATTGTCCCGGTACCCTACGAGTCATGACAAATTCATTTTGATGAATGCAATATGGATTTTGCCTAAAGCTTCCTAGTTTTTGAACGGAAATGGGCAGAACGTTGAAACCGAACTGAGATGGATCATATTAAGTGGCTATTCTGGTCCATTAGCATCAACATTGATCAACTTAATACAATGTGTATGTCTGTTGATTGTCTGGTCATAGGCGATGTGAGTAGGTAACTAGGTATACATGGAACTATTGTATTCATGAATGGTGTGAATAGTTATACAATGTGTGACTATATGGTCATGGATGGGATGTCCATAGTGAGATGTATATGTATATAAGGAGTAGTTGTATGCTGATGTGTGAGGTGAACATGTTTACAGTGAGTGGCTGTCTGGTCATTGAAGTGGTGTATGGTCATAATGAGAGCAGCTACACTGTCCTGTATGTATACATGGAGTGATGATTGTGTAGTCAGTGGTGGGCTGTACATATGTACAATGGGTGGATGTATTGTCATGGGCGGGTGTATATGTATATACATGTTGGATGCATGGTAATGGATGGGTGTATGTATAAATAGGGTGTGGTTGTGTGGTTATGGGCAATGTGTATATGTATACATGACTGCACGGTCATTGTTGAAGTGTATATGCATACCTGGAGTACACTTTGATGGCCATTGGCGGCTAGTGTATATAGAGAGCAACCTCATGGTGATGGATGGGATGTATATGTTAATATGTACTATTGTATTGTCTTTGGTGGTGTGTACAAGCATACAGTAACTAGCTGAATGCTCGTGGAGAGGGTGTATATGTATACAGCGAGTGGCTGAATTGTCACGATTGAGCTGTATATGCAAGTCTGAAGTGTACGAATGGCCGTGTGTGCGGGGTATTGGTATATCTAGAAGGGTTGTATGCCATTGGTGAGGTATATATACACACCTGGAGTGACGCTGTGTCATGTGTGAGGTGTATATGTATATCATGAGTGACTACATGGCCATGGCACGGCCAATATGTACATATGTATATGGGGATTGACAGTATGACAAAATTAATGGTGGGGTGAATTGATATACAAGGAGGGACTATGATCACGAATGTGGTTTATGCGTATACAGAGAGAAGCTGAAATGTCATGGGTCAGGTGTATATGCAAGTCTGGGGTGTATGAATGGCCGTATGCGCGGTACGAGACATTGATATATCTAGAAGGGCTGTAAGGCCACTTTTGTGATGTTATATGTATATACCTAGAGTGACTCTATGGTTTTGGGTTGGGTGTATATGTATATCTTGAGTGGCTATATGGCCATGGGTGTCGCAAATATGTATATATACAGGGAGTGAGACTGTTTGACCAGTGGTGAGGCAAATAGATATACAAGAAGTAATATATAACAATGGATGTAGCGAACAGGTATGCAGTGACTGTATGGTCATCGGTGAGGTGTATATGTATATATTTAGTGGCTGTATAGCTATGCATGTGGCAAATACATATACATGGAGTGACTGTATGGCCTATGGTTAGGCGAATAGGTATACAAGAGGTTACTTTGTGTTCATGTATGTAGTGAATATGTATACAGGTCATGTGATGTGTGGGAGTATACCTGGTGTGTCTGCAATGTTATTCACGGCTATATGACCATGCGTTGGTGTATGGGTAAACCCAATTGTGGTTGTATGGTAATGGGTGAGGTGTATGTCTATACAGCGAGTGGCACATGGCCATTTACGTGGTATTCATGTATGTATATATGGAGTGACTGCATGCTCATGTGTGATTTGTACTGGTGCACCTTTGTGTGACTATCACTTTCCACAATAACTCAAGGATATGTTAATCGATAGAGGTAATATCAGAGTGTTCTCCACATTAATTGCGTTTTATATGCAATGTGAAGAAAACGGTTTTCCTGACAATAGTTTATAAGTTAATCAATTTTGATGCTAATGGGCCAGAGTAGCCACATAATATGATACCTGTCAGTTCAGGTTCAACGTTCCGTCCGTTTCCGTAAAAAACATGGACATAATCCCAAAAGAGGTCTTCGGCAAAATTCATACTGCATCCCTTAAAATTAATTTGTCGTGCCCCATAAGGTTTTGGGACAACCATAATATAAGATTAAGTTGTCCATTGATTAAGTAGCATGTTTAATAACCAAGTGAGTCACAATTTGCTACCATTTCGGAACAGCCGAGAATAATATTCGGAATATAAACTTTTTACTAAATTTGGTTGCCATTTTGCATGTAATCTTGAGTAATATTGTCTAAAACACCACACTATGTCATATTTAAGGCATATCAAAATAAAAAGAACTTTGATACTAAAGATAGTGATTTTTTGCCGAGTTTGATGCTGTTTGTGATAGAAAAATCCCATAATTCTGGTGATTTCAGAATGGTAAATAGTAAAAATTAATCAAGGTGCATAAGAAATGTTGGTATTCAATGTATATAATACGGAATAGTCATGTGTGTACATCACCATAACTTGTAAGCGGTTGCATGGCACGTTGTGATAATAATTAACATTTTCCCATATTTTGGCGGCCATTTTGAGCCAAAGTGACAATTTTGGTACCATTGAGTTCGAATATCAATAAGATATAGAATGGATCACTTACATTGCACAGTTCTTCCCACTTCTTGGTGAAATGTGACCAGAATCACAAAGGGGATATTTTGTAAAATGTTATACCGCGTTTTGTAAAATCGAATTTTTGAGTGATCAGAAGGGTGTGGACCCCCACGAACAGCATATTTCATTGCTCCAATGGTCAGTTAACATGCTATATACAAAATAAAGTCACAATTCTCAACCAGTTCAAGACCTCAGAAACTTATCTTAAAAGTATTAGTAAAAACGTATAAATTCCACTTCCGGTCGCCATTTTGGCGGCAATCTTAGACGGGAAGTTTCAATTTTGGCACATAAAGATGGCGTTATGTCATAGCTTCACAAAAATGTATACAAGTGTATACATACGACAAGATGTTCTCACTATAATTGCATCGAGCTGACTTATAGGAAAATGGCAGCCATCTTGGACGCCATCTTGAATTACAAAAATTGCTCAAAGCGGATTTTAGCGGATTTTGGATATGTTATAGAGGAGAGCTTCCTCTTCAGAATGATATAAAAACCAACTTAGTCCAAATTTTTTCTAGGTTAACTGAGGTTGACCCTAAAATTTGAGTTTATCGACCAGACTATATGTGGCCTTAGTGCGTTTAAGTGTCAGACGCATGTTTTGCCAAAATTTCCTGGTATTTCAAAATGTATTTTCTCTAAATCTATCAGGAATATCTTTGTGAAATTTTGTACAAGAGATTATTGTGGTACCATACATAAGAACCATTGGACATTTGGTTATTATAATCTCATTTACTTTACTTTTATGGCATGAAAAATCTTTAAAATTTCACTGTGTTCAGGTACCGAGAACTACTGTAAAACAGATTTTTTTCGAAAGTGCATTTCATATATGCATGATATCATATCTGAAGATCATGAGAGGAGACTTAATTTTTCTTGATTCATGAAATTAAATGATTATTTTCATTCAGAAAGACAACTACCATAAATAATTTTTTATTCTTGAGAATTTTCATGCCATGCTTGTTGGTCATTGAAAAATTGGGCTCAGTTGAGTTCTGGGTCATGGGTTCATAACCAAGTTAAATCTGACCACCATATCTCTTAACACTGTGGCCTAATTTATGTTGATTGCTCCCTGCTTGAGTGGACAGCACCACATTTGAACATTTGTTTTCATTGGGCTGGCATATTTGTGACTGCTTTATTCTTCATTATAATACATGGGGTATGATGCTATAATATGCAATTAAAAAGCTAAGTCAACATTATGATACAAATGAAGCCTCCTCTCATGGAGTCAAGACAATAAGCTATTTGATGGTTGACATGTTGTTTGAAATTATAAATTTTTCTGGCAGTTCTCGGTACCTAAAGGGACAGAAACGAAACAAATATTTTCAACCTCTCAAATGTATTAAAATCCATTATTGTTATTGTCTCTTTATAATTGCTCTGATTCTATATATAATGAAAATTATCATATGTAAAATTCAAGATTTTTCACCAGATAGATCCAGAGAAATTCTTTGTTGAAAATCACTTGCCATTTCTGGCTGGATTTACTGTGATTTATGCAAAACGTGCGTCTCCCCCTTAAGCACATATAATTTACAGGTATAAAGACAGTCTCTGCCACATAGTATGTAGGCAAATTTTGGTTATGTTGAGAATTTATTGAAGATAGTCTATTGTTCAACTTTGTGTTTTGATAAATTGCGCTCATGGTATACCACCATCTATTTGTGTGATAAAAGCGAAACATTCGTGTTTAATCACTTGACCGGAGGCAACTATGACTGCTATTTTAAGACACGGACAACAGGATCTACACATTTTACCTAGTACCATATGAATAGCTCTCATTCTGATATATAGTAGTGAATTTTGACAGATTTGGTGTTGTAGATTTAAAAATAAATGATTATCGGTCACATTCGTGAGACTGTTTTCATTACATACATGTCTGCTTCTAGAAAAGGTCACATAATCAATACATCCCTTTTAGATCACATTTAACTGTTTAATTACACATATTACACGATTCAAGATAAACAGTACAGATAAAACTGCGTTATTCTTCTGTTTCTTGGCGCCCAAAAAGTCCACATTTAATCGTTGTATGAGACGTTGTATGGCTTTCGTTTGCTCTCTCGCGAGATACATTAGAGAGAATGCTTACATCTATTATAAAAAGCTCCCCTTATACTCAGAAATCATTCTTCCTCGTATAATTTCATTCGATTTTGGCGGCCATATTTGGACAGACAATCTACCGATATGCTTTACGACTAAGTATTGTTTATGTGTATTTTATTTTATTACTAATTTGGTATTAGTTGGCCCACCTACCACCGAAATTCTGAATTTTTCGATACCAACTTCCATCATGGACGCCATCTTGGATTACAGAAAATGCTCAAAGCGGATTTTGGATATGTTATAGAGGATATATGGAATAGAAACCAACTGAGTCCAAATTTATTCTAGGTTGACCCTAAATTTTAGTTTATCGACCAGACTAAATTGGAATCATCAATTTTAACAGCGAAAACTTTCAAACGAAAAGGAACAAACTTCGTAATAAAAAATAGGTCTCCGAGTAGGTCACTCCGGTTGGCGTTGTATAATTACAGTGTCACATTAAACACACACAATGACGCTAAAGATTTATTCCCCATCTGTAGTTGCACGAGCCGCTTCATATCCATGGCCGAGTTCAATTGGTGTCGTCACTTTATTCCGATGGGTAACTACTCCGAAGGTATTTATTTGGCGTCTGGGGTAAAGATAATTTTGATTCGAGTCGAGGAACCCACCCATCTAAGCTCAGGTATCAGATATCGATTTTTGAAATTTGTTATTTCCAGAGATATGTAATTTTTGGCGGCCTGGCAAATATTCGTCAAGACGACAGTCTAGGACCAAATTGCGGATGAAGATGGATATCTCTAAAATCAAGTAGCTTTGGGGGTTAGATATTTGACAATCCGACCAAATTTCGTTGCAACCTGTCCACAGAGTCGTTATTTGGTGGGAATCCGGATTCAGAATCCGAAGCCGATTACGGGGTTGGGGCTTATTCCCGATTCTAGGTCAGATTTTGAAATCCACGTGGTCTCCGATACTATATTTAATGTTCTCCCAGCGTCAAACATGGCTCATGTATTTGACACAAGTATCATTTGTATCTTATATTTATAAAGTTCATGTTTGTTGTGAAAGTCATGCTTTTCTTCTATGTGTATATTCTTTTCCTCGGTAGTTTGTTCTCTTGTCTGTCTTTTCATTACTTCCTGATTGCTAAATGTATTTATGTTACATTCATGTATACTATGTCTTGTTAAATCTTCAAAACTGGAGGCAATAAAGATATATATATAATTAGCTGCCAATCCGACTCAATTGCATCTTTTTTCAAGTTAAAGTGTGTTTATTGATGAGGGCAAGCATTTCTAACAGCTCTAGGTCTCCTGAATCAAATTCCGAAGATGTTGTGAAGAACACACGAAACTTGTCAGTTGTACAGGAACGTGACGACAGGGGTTGGTTGGGGTGTCTCGACCCCCTCCCCGAACTTTGGTACAATTTTCTTAGCTGTGCAGTCAATCATACGTGAGGAAACTCAGGATTCTTTTGACTAACTGTTCCAAATAATGATACACTTGTACAAGCCGGCAAACGCAACAAACAAACCGGATTTTAAATAAATACATATACAAACTTATGACTAACTCGTGAGATGGGGTGGCCGGTGATCTGTATATATGTTCAACTTGTTCTGGTAGTCATGTTGCTTTGCCATTACTAATTATTTATTTTTTCAGTGTAATAACATATGGGAGATGGGGTACCCTTAAGTGAGTCAGCACTTGTCCTCCAATCCCATTGTATGTATAAACAAATGTATGTGTTATATATCATGTGTTATCTAAATTTGACAAATATTTGAAATAAATATACTTAAACTAAACTTTGGTACATTTCCAGCAGTTGGTAATTTCATGCATGACACAACATTAGTTGGACATTAATTTGACACCATATATAGGTTGGTTTTTTTTTTTTTTTTTCAACCAGTAAAAGTTGGTAATTTTCCAATCTTAGTGTGTGTCAGGTTGGATATTTCCAAGGGGGTGCAAATGGAATTCTGCGAACCTGTGAGCTTGATGTTTGGTTCAATGGGGGGGGGGGGGGGGGGGTGCAGTTGGCCGGAAATTTATTAAACCTTTAGCCACGTCCCTAGAACTTGTACGTGTGGGTACTTAATCAATAAATTGACTGATATTTCCACTATATAGTCCTGAGATCCTAGAAAAAGCTTTACATTTGTGTTTGTGCGATTGGGAGATGCAGTTCACCTGCGATCACAAGCTCACAACATTAGCTTCATGTGCAAAGCTTTATTTTCCAACTATTGTACAGCACGTTGGCCAAAAAATGCCTGTGTTTGTGCACTATACAGAGCCTATTGTGCAAAACGACTGCATTTAATGAAAGAAAACATTTTAAACATGAAATACTATAAGACTAGATAGTACATACGTGTATCTGATAATCCATCGATATCATATAATCCTACTATTTCTTGAATAAGAAGAAACATAATAACGAACAAAGCAGAAGACATATCCATGCATGTTCACATGAATTCGGTCAATGGTGACGTATCCGCCGAATTAGAAATCGACATGCGTTCGTGCGGTATATTTTATGGATTGAATTATGAAATGGACATATCAAAGTAACAATGAAATCGACAATAAATTGCTTCGCCATCAACCGAAGTGCTCCCCCAGCGTTACTATCAATAGCGTTATTATTTGGCTAATTTCAGTAATCTTCTCCCAGTTTACATTCGATAAAACAAATTTGTCTCCGCATTTAAAATTCTTTGATATAGATCGTTTATATTCTGCAATAATTTGTACACAAGAGACGGATTCTTATGTTTTATTGTGTTTTTAAACTCAGAGGTGGCGAAATCTTGGTTTGTTTACATTACGAACATTTGAGTCCGTAATCCGAATCACCACGAGATTACGATTACGGTCTGTTCGTTTACTGATTCTGGTCTGTTCGTTTACCGAACCAAGTCGTACGGGGACTAATCCATAATCTGAATCCAGATTCCCACGAAATAACGACTCTGATTGGAAATATCAACCCCAACCGACTAAATTGTAAGATGTGTCAAAGATATCTTTTCAACATCGTCATGGTCTTGCCAGCCTGACATTAAACTTGTTGAATGAACAAAATGTTGATAAGTGACACATTTTGGTCAATGTTATACAATTGAATAGTTGACTGGTTGTCATTATTTTTGGGAAATAAATCGATTCTGATAAATTCGGACCTCATATTAAACATGGCAATAGTGTTGTGATGTGTACCCATACCATAGTATGGTACACATAGTGTCGACGTCCGGATTGACCACTGGTCGTTCGTCCGTCCTTCCGTTCATCTGTCGGTCCATCTCTGTCCACCCGTAGACACTTTACGCATGGTGCGATTTTCTATCCAATCGGATCCAAATTTTGTAAGTGAGTTTCTCAGCCCAAAATACAGATCTAGTTTGAATATGGGTTTGATCAGAGTTATTTTTAAGGAATTTGGCCCTAGAATTCACGCATACTGCGATAACTGAAAAAAAGTTTATCTGATCAAAACCAAATTCGGTACGTGAGTTTCTCAGTCCAAAATACAGATCGAGTTCGAATTGGTTTGATCCGATTCTTTTCAATTGAGTTACGGCCCTTTTATGATTGAACTCCTTGCTCAATTAAAAAAAATATATTTAAAGATTTGTATGTGTACCCATACCATAGTATGGTACACATAGTGTCGACGTCCGGGTTGACCACTCGTCGTTTGTCCGTCTGTCCGTCCGTAGACACTTTACGCATAATGCGATAACTCAAGCATTTTCTATCCGATCGGAACCAAATTTTGTATATAGATGGGTTTCTCAGGCCGAGTTCAAATATGGGTTTCATCCGACTTTGTTTTACAGAGTTATGGCCCATTTTCGACTTAGAATTCACGCATTCTGCCATAACTCAAATATTTTGTATCTGATTGGAAAAAAAATTGGTATGTCAGTTTCTCAACCCAAAATACTTTATATAGTTCGAATATGGGTTTGATCCGATTTATTTTAAAGGAGTTATGACCCTTTTTCGAAAATAAAATTAAAAAAAAAATCCGATGCTTTTACCGAAGTATTTTCTGTCCGATTGTGTTCATATTTGATATGTAGGTTTATGATGACACACCCTCACCTGTATAGTTTTTGTTATTGATTGGTTGATCGGTTTAGAAAATAATTAACCCTTCACACACATGCTATCCAATGCAATAAGTTGAACATATATTTCTTTTTACCTGCCTAATATTTCTTACCTAGGTTTTTCTTAGCATGTTCTTCATCTGCATGGTTTTTGGTATTGTTTAATTAACCCTTTTCACGCTTATGTTTACTTAGAATTCACCCAAGCTGCTATGACTCAAACATTTTTCATCTGATCAACACCAAATTTGGTATATGAATTTCTCACCCCTAAATACATATCGAGTTCGAATATGGGTTTGATCCGATATATTATAACAAAGTTATTGTCCTTTATAATTCAAGTAATTAATATCTGTTTGCTGCTGTGAATTTGAAGAGAACATATCACACAGATTTTTTATTGAAATTAGTTATTTATTTCTATGGACATTATATACTACATGCTAAGCCTGACAGTGGTGACTGGCAGGCCTTTTTATCATATGTCAAACTGTGATTGGTGACTCTGGTCCAGTTATGTTATCCGATTTGATAACTCAAATATTTCCATTGATTATGTTTATAGTTCTTGGCATAGTTTATGATAACACACCCCTAACCTGCATAGTGAGGGTTTAAAAATCTTAACATCCTCCACCAATCCTGTTGACACAATGTGATATCTAAATATTTTTCACACGATCACTATATAAAGTGTGAATTGTTGAAACTTTTGCACTGATGAAAAGTTTGGTGTAAGGATTTATAAAAATAGCTAATCGCTATCGCTAAGGTATGGGTTAAACATCTGCCGATCGTGATCGGCCTCTCGTTTTTAACTTTTGTAATGAAAAAAAATTTAAATTAAAAAAAAATATTGACACTTTAATTCATATATTTACATTTAGATATCGAGTTCTTACATCTGCTATCTTTATAATGGTCTTAGTGATCCACAATACTGTGTGTACTGGACTTCTGTAAAATAACCTACCCAGGACTAACATAAAATTCCTAAATTCCACATGTTATAAGAGCAATGACTCACATGAGGCTTACAATATTTGTTTATCAGATACCACCTGTGATCACCTGTTAAACTCTCCCGTGTATTATGATGCTCATTTACCAACTGTGACATGTTAGGGCTCTAAACACTTTACACATGGTGCGACAACTCAAACGTTATCTCTCCGATCGGTACCAAATTTGTGAATGAGTTTCTCAGCTCAAAACACAGATCGAGTACAAACATGGGTTTGATCTGATTTTTTTTTTTAGATTGAACTCCTTATTTATAAATCATTCTAATTGTTCTTTTCCAGGTTTTTGATAAAGCACCTCTCATCCCTATCATTTTTGGTGGTGATCAAACAATTTCCATAAGCACACACTACAGGCCACATCTCTCAACCAAACGTTACCAAAATTCATAACCAATAGTCTCCATTTCCAAACCAATAGTCGTTCTTGGATTCAATACGAGACAATTCCGTTTTAATAGATATAGATTCATAATCAATGTTGACCGATGCAGAATTAATTATCTATTTTAATTTAATAGTGTTCATTGATCAACTAATATCTAATGACATATTAGTACAGCTATCGCATATTCAATAAACGTACATTCCGTTTCAATAGCCATATTTTCTTAATCAATAGACATATTTCAAACCAATAGTCTCCATTTTCAAACTAATAGTCGTTCTTGGATTCAATAAGAGACAATTCCGTTTTAATAGATATACGTTCTTAATCAATACCAATAAATTTCAAACCAATTGTCTCCATTTTCAAACCAATTATCTCCATTTTCAAACCAATAGTCGTTCTTGGATTCAATAAGAGACAATTCCGTTTTAATAGATATACTTTCTTAATCAATAGCAATAAATTTCAAACCAATTGTCTCCATTTTCAAACCAATAGTCGTTCTTGGATTCAATAAGAGACAATTCCGTTTTAATAGATATACTTTCTTAATCAATAGAGACAAACCTACTATTTCCGATCAAATCAATGAATAAGAATTGAAGATTATTAACTTCCGTTTACAAACCAATGATCAATTCTCGAAACTAATAACTACCGTTTACAAACCTATAATCAATTCTCGAACTAACGCTAGAGGTCTCTGTCGGCCAAAGTTTATTTATATATTTCTGACGTCTCAACAAACATGGGAATTCCCAATATGATGTTGGGTATATGTCTGATCATGCCACACTACTGTGCCAACGACCTTGGTCTTGATATAGCGAGTTGTGTCAACTTTCAAACATGCGAGATAGAGTTTCTCCCCTTGGTACGGTATGATGACCGAAAGCCCGTCTATCACTGATGTGTATAGTTTGTTTTCAATGTTTGTGCGTTTGAAGCATGGTATAAGAAGGTATATTTGGTAAAACTGCTTGCAAACATTAAATATAATATGCGACGTGTATGTTGTGCTAATGCAATAGAATCAAAATATTTTAAAGAGCGTACGTGTATTCAAAATTAGACTCAGTGGACTACACAACTGACCCTTATAATAAAGAGCGTTTTGTTCCATGGCGTGGGAACTTGTAGTTAGATGCAGTTTGATGAAACAATAAATTATAATCTTCTTTCTATTTGTATATTAAAGTCACACTGATCAGTGTTACACATTTCAGAGAATCAATTAGATTATATAGCGTAATTGAACATCCTACTTGTCGTGTAGTTTTGAACTGTTAATTGGTGTTGAACTAGAATAGTGAACCATATAGATAGGGAACCATGGGAAGGCTAATATTACGCTCTTATTTTGACGCTAGCTAGAGAATAGAAAATTCTATTAAAAAAACCCTCTGTATTTATATAGTTATACAATAAACCAAATTTAATCATTGGTGAGTGTGTTTTTGTCCAGCCTTGAAAGCCCTTTATTGTAACAATCAGTTGTTTAGTTTACATAGCACGCACTTACTTACATGTATATGTCCCACTGATTAAACGCTCTTTATTTTAGGTAGGCCATTGAATAAAGAGCGTTCATTATCTAACTGATTGAATTACATGATATCGCCAGGCCTTATATTTCTTTAAAGCATATCACTATAATAAATAATAGGGCTGGTGATAGCATATGTAATTTAATCAGTTAGAGAATGGTAGCTCTTTATTCAATGCACTCTAGTTTATTAATTACTTTTAAATGCATTATTAAATATAGGCCTATCGGAATAAAATAAACAAAAAGGCTTATGATTCACAAAGAAATTATACAACAGTAAATGCTCTTTATTGCATATATCATTGTTGATTGTGGCATACACATAAATATATATGCTAGCTAGTACTGGATCGCTCTTTAAGTAAATATGACGAGATTTACTATAAAAAAAATAGCACGAAATAGGTGTATATTCCACAAAGAAAATTGATAGAAAGATATTTCGTTCTTTATCATGAAAAAAAAATGCCAACATCAATATTTATTTCAATAATTAAAGGTACTCAATCCGATAAAACTCCTCTCAATCACTATTTCAATGGCTTCGGGGGTCAAAAATATTTGATTCGAGTCGAAGAAGTCACCCATCAAAGCTCAGATTTGTTAGATATCGATTTTAGAAATATATTATTTTTCATTATCTGGAATACTATCTGGCCCAGAACTCAGTCAAAATTGCGTTAAAATTACCACTTGATTTTAGAGTTATCCATCCTTGTCTGTTTGAATAGATTTGGAGTACACATCCAGAGCAGATTACGGCAGTTATTAGTACTCATCTCGAGAACATAACAAATTTCAAAAATCAATATCTAATAACTCTGAGCTTTGTTTGATGGGTTCCTCGACTCGAATCAAATATTTTTTACCCCCAAAGCCAAAGAAATAGTAATATAGGACCCTCTGATCGGATTGTTGTTGTTTGAATCTGTTGAGATGGGGACCCTCTTTACGGATTGAGTACCTTTAATATCAAGTTAACTCAATACTAGTTAATCAGTAGCCTAATTGTTCGATTTGGATAACAACCGTGACATTCTATATTCAAAAATAAATTAGATAAAACGAATACGAATGCTGAGCATTTTTATTTCAACTGAAGCTGTTGCTATCGTCGCTATATATCTATTAACATATAGCTCTATACTGAGCCGTTCGTATCGCGTTCACAAGCGCATTCAGCAATGCTCAAATGAGAGCAGGAGGTGAAGGTTGACATTCTACATCAAGGCCAAGGTCGTTGGCACAGTAGTGTGGCATGATCAGACATATAGCTGTTCATTGCTCATTAATTCTGCATTGGTGATAATTTATATTTAAATATAAGAATGGCAATAAGGTATATTAGTTTGATAACGATAATTACAATTTTTTTGTTATTAGATAATAGTTGAAGAATGACTTTCATACTATTAAATTAAAATAGAACATTAATTTTGCATCGGTCAACTTTGATTATGAATCTATGTCTATTAAAGCGGAACTATCTCTTACTGAATCCAAGAACGACTATTTGTTTGAAAATGGAGACTAAATTGGTTTGAAATACATTGCTATTGATTAAGAAAATATATCTATTAAAACGGAATTGTCTCTTATTGAATCCAAGAACGACTATTAGTTTGAAAATGGAGACTATTGGTTTGAAATATGTCTATTGATTAAGAAAATATGGCTATTGAAACGGAATGTACGTTTATTGAATATGCGATAGCTGTACTAATTGTCTGTTATTAGATATTAGTTGAACAATGAATACTATTAAATTAAAATAGATAATTAAAGGTACTCAACCCGTAAAGAGGGTCCCCATCTCAACAGATTCCAACAACAACAATCCGATCAGAGGGTCCTATATTACTATTTCTTTGGCTTTGGGGATAAAAAATATTTGCTTCGAGTCGAGGAACCCATCAAACAAAGCTCAGAGTTATTAGATATTGATTTTTCAAATTTGTTATGTTCTCGAGATGAGTACTAATAACTGCCGTAATCTGCTCTGGATGTGTACTCCAAATCTATTCAAACAGACAAGAATGAATAACTCTAAATCAAGTGGTAATTTTAACTGAGTTCTGGGCCAGATAGTATTCCAGATAATGAAAAATAATAGATTTCTAAAATCGATATCTAACAAATCTGAGCTTTGATGGGTGACTTCCTCGACTCGAATCAAATATTTTTGACCCCCGAAGCCATTGAAATAGTAATTGAGAGGAGTTTTATCGGGTTGAGTACCTTTAATTCTGCATCGGTCAACATTGATTATGAATCTATATCTATTAAAACGGAATTGTCTCTTATTGAATCCAAGAACGACTATTGGTTTGGAAATGGAGACTATTGGTTATCAAAACCACCATTAAAGGAACTCAATCCGATAAAACTCCTCTCAATTACTATTTCAATGGCGTCGGGGGGTCAAAAATATTTGATTCGAGTCGAGGAAGTCACCCATCAAAGTTCAGATTTGTTAGATATCGATTTTAGAAATCTATTATTTTTCATTATCGGGAATACTTTCTGGCCCAGAACACAGTCAAAATTGCGTTATTATTACCAGTTTATTTTAGAGTTATCCATCCTTGTCTGTTTGAATAGTGTTTTGGTGTACACATCTCGAGCAGATTACGAAATTGAATGCAATTATTAGTACTCATCTCGAGATAATAACAAATTTCAAAATATCAATATCTAATAACTCTGAGCTTTGTTTGATGGGTTCCTCGACTCGAATCAAATATTTTTTACCCCCAAAGCCAAAGAAATAGTAATATAGGATCCTCTGATCGGATTGTTGTTGTTGGAATCTGTTGAGATGGGGACCCTATAGTCGGATTGAGTACCTCTAACTTATATTTCATGTAATTTCCGACCGAATGGCCGCCCATAGAAACCCCGTGAACCCGCCGTTATACACCAGAACACATTCGTAATATCGGAACTTCGGAGTAATCGGACTTCGGATTGTTACACCCACGAGGAGATATCTGCAAATAGGGGATACATAGAGGAACTGTGCCCCATACATATCAACCATCCGTCTGTCCGGGTTTATGGGGTTTGGACTTTTGTATATACATGCATGGTTTAGGGGTTATTTGGGTTTATGAGCCATATTTTATGTGCATATTTATGATGACACACCCCTCACCTGCATAGTTGTTGGTATCGATTGGTTGATCGGTTTAAAATTATTAACACGTGTAAACCATCCACACATGGACATGTGCTATGCGATGCGACATTTTGCGACAGGCTTATGACACACCATCATCTGTTTATAGTTTTTGGTATCTATCGGTTGATCGGTTTAGAAAAGAATTAACCCTGAAGTGAACTGCATACCCACATAGAAAATAGTGGGTCTGGTGACAAAGTTTCGGAGAGTTTTCATTTCCCAACCCCAAGATTCCACGTCAATGGCGCCAATCAGAACTCAATATTAGTAGCATCAAGATAAAGGAGTCTGATCAGGTGTGGGGTGTCTCACCCCCAATGAGGACCATATTTTTCAAGAGTTGGAAATTTCATGACTCAAATTCCAATAGTTGGAAATTAAAAGTAACAAGTAAATAGAATGATCCAAGTGTTTCAATCAGATTTTCCGACTCAGAATCCGTGCCGGTTGCTTATTTTCCGAATCAGACACTGATTCAGAACTCCAATTGTAAATACTCCTCACTGGAATTGTTTTTTCCGACTCCGAATTCCATCTTTTTGATTTTTCGGTGAGCATGAGGTAACTCCAGATCAGAATAAAGTGACAGTTACAACACATTCGGCAAACCTCGTCAGATTCCGTCACCCGGTGCCCGCAGGGGTCACAGGTCGAGGAGTTCAGAATGAGTTACAACACAAAAAGAATACAAGAAAACTAAGATGCATGCACCAGGTCGGCCGTGAACTATCTACCATAGAATTGTTGTAGCTATCGATTATACATTTTGAAACACCTGTCTGTGTGTATGTATGTGTGTATGCGTGAATGCATGCGTGTATGTGTTATAGACTCTAACACTGCTCGAATTTGGTATTTAACGTGTCAACTTGACCTCGCTCATAGGCATGTTTCTGGATCTTGACCGATCCGACTAAAAATTTGTGTGTAGGACTACTTCGATCCCGGGAGCAATATGGACGGGTCCAATTTCACGTGGGACCATGTTCTCGAACGTGCTGATATAGGCATGTTTCTGGACCAATTGAACAATAGTTTGGCCAGACGCTGTATATACTGGTTACTGTCCAGATGGAGGCGATCACAAAAAAATCCCTAACTAGCCCGAACGAAGTCGAGTACATCAGCTAGTCTAATATATATTTTGGACATTTGTCTGTCTGTTTGTCTGTTAGCTATGGCCGGGAAAACTGCCTGACAGATTTGACGAAATTTGATACCTAGGGGAAATTATTTCCAGGGAGTATTTTGGACGGGTCAAATGTTGATCCCGACCTGACTTTGACATTCAAAAAGATCAATTCAAGGTCAAATCTGGTAAAACGGAAGTATTTCAACGAAATTTGATACCTACTGTTACTTTTGTCCCAGGAGTGTTTCGGTTGGGTCAAATCATGACCCTGACCTGATCTTGACATTCAAAATTGTCAATTCAAGGTCAAATCGGGTAAAGCCGGACGGATTTAGACTGGTACCCTGTCCCAACTCCAGCTACTCGCCCGTAGGGACAGGGATAGGCTAAACAGAAAGTGGAATTTTGAATTGTGTTTCCGGTTTGTGAGACATTGTTTTAAAATAGAAAAGCACATTTCAACATCGGTACGTTTTTCTTAATTTAATAATACAAGACGCAATTATATAACTTTGACAACTACTCAATCAAATTGAATAGAGTGTTTTTCACAGGAATCGACTAACCCCGATCAACGGCAATAAGTTAAATAGTGCGAAATCATGATTTTGTAGCTTGGATATTTGGAAACTCTGATGTCAACAAACACCCCCCGTAACCGGTTACATCAATTTTGTGTCGAAGTTTGCTGCCTCATGTTGCATTTTATTAACTAAATTCGTCGGGGATATATTTACGCTCATGTTGATACCAAAATTAACACAATGGGTCGATGTGATTTGCCTGGGTGGACCTTTTACCATAAATTGCCAAACTTGGCTATACCGTCCCATGATCTGACCAGTTGGTCAGTCTGTACTACATACATTTAAGGGGTTTATTTACATTACTGATAAAACAGGTATCTCCTTCACACATATATGTCAATATAAGTTGATGACGATAGTTTTATTTGTTCCAAATAAGTTTCGTGAGGTACTAGTAATCACACCCCCCCGGCCCCCCCCCCCCCCTCGCGCACGGTTACATCAACATTGAAGAAGTTTCCTGCCTCATGTCTGATTTTTTTATTTCGATGTTTCGGCTATATTATTGTGGTCATTTTAGTACCAAAATCATCTATATGAGGCAGATATATTTTGTTTGCGTGATGTCACTCATTTGAAAGAGTTGTCAGCTACAAAGAGGCGATCTAATTAATAAATATGATATTACTTGGTAGATTTGACATTAATTTATTTATTTTTTTTGTGACAGTGACCCCCGCACATGTTTTATTGGTGACACAGTGACCCTGCACGTGTTTGACAATCAGTCTCAGGCTGCTTCGGACCTGATATCAAACCAACCAAGTAATATCCTCTAAATTTCAAGCCTAAAATTAAATAAACCTAGTTAACTGCATACCATGTTGTTCTGATAGAAAATATTGCCTCAAATAAAAAAAAGGGTCCCTTTTTCAGAAAATTAATTGCTTATTTTCTATTGATTAAAAATCTTTTCTGTATTAACCTTTCCATGACTGGAGCTTCCTCAAATTTTGTGAACACCCTGTGCCAATGCACTCTCTTATAAATGTGAGGATCCCTTATAAAAGAGAATGCTTTGGCCAAACAATATTTACCTTGATCTTGTAAGACAATGCATTCTCTTATATATGCGAGGCGCCCTATGGGAGACTCGCATATATAAGAGAATGCTTTGGAGCAGGGTCTTTAATGCTGCACCAGTACGGCTCCCGTCATGAAAGGATTAAAGATTTGCACTCTAATCCTCATCAATTAGTTTTGACTTTTACAATGTAGCACTGGTACTTGATTTACTGAGAGTAATGTAGAATGAAATAGAATATTCTTATGCAGATTTTGAGGTAAATAGTCCAGGTGTCATTTATAAATTTGGTAGACAAATAAAAATATTAGGATCAGGGTCAAACCTGGATATAGTGTGTCAGACATTTGCAGAATGAGGTCCCCAGAGGGTGAATTTAGTTTCTGTTTAGGCCTCATCTTCTGGAAGTACATGTACCAGTATCTATGGCCTCAAATTAACATTGATTTTAGTTACTTTTCTGTTCAGTTACTATTTTCCCCCTAATTTGCAGACAATAATTTGCATAACGAGGTGACTAATGAGTGAACATTATCAACTTCAACTGGGGAATTTCAATCTGATCCTAGGTCTCCCATAGCAGTTGAGGCCTAAGCAGAATGAGGTTCCCAAATGGTGAATTTGGTGATGCTAGCCTGCTGTGTCTGACAGTGTCAATAAATTCACTCTCTGGGGACATGATTCTGCAAATGTCAGACACACTAAATCCGGGCTTGGTCTGGGTATTTATTAAGGTAGGTATGGGGGACCTCAAACTGTACAGTAATGCTCTAAGTAATCGACTTCTTAACCACAGCAGAATTATGGGTAACTTTTCAAGATTTAGTTGGAAATATGGCTTGTTGCCATTCATCGGAAAGTTCTCCCCGTGAGCTTTCCGATGAATGGCAACAAGTCATATTTCCGACTAAATCCTGAAAAGTTACCCATAATTCTGCTGTGGTTAAGAAGTCGATTACTTAGAGCATTACTGTAGTAATTGACTCTTTAGCCACAGCAGAATTATGGGAAATGTTTCAGGATTTAGTCGGAAATATGGCTTGTTGCTATTCAGTGGAAAACTCTCACCGAGAGCTATCTGATGAATGGCAGCAAGCCATATTTCCGACTAAATCCTGAAAAATTACTGTACAAGTAGGCCTAGTTGCTTTTTTCAATATGTCATACAAACTATTATTAATTTTTAGGTGATGAGCTAAGAAGAGTTATAACCACCTTACCAAGACTCATAGATCATAATGTCACGAGGATAAAGGTATGATTTCAGAGCTGTTAGCCATTTATTCCAAATATATTATAAAATTGTATTTAAAATAATAACCACTAAAATATGATATGCATTTCAGAAAACTTACAGAAAAACTTTGTCTTTTTTTCTCACGGAGTGGTGTTTGGTCGGGGTGCTGATATCCCGATTTCGTTTTACATTTCTTCTCTTTGTACTGACACTCGTTGATATTTAACTTGGTGTATGGTCCATTTCTGCAAAATATTAAACATATTACTAGTACTTATGCTATAACTAAGCTATAATAGCAACATGATTTTTTTCATCTACTACTATTTTTAATTATTTACATGCAATATAGTACATGCTGAGACTCAAAATTATTATAAAAAAAAATATATACTGGTATGGTCAAACATGAATAGCCATACTAACATACAGACAACAACAAACAATATGCACTAGTAATATTAACCCTCAGGCTCCGTTGCTCCCCAGACAACTAAGATTTTCCCGTTTGACACAAAACACCTCACGCAAACAAAATATATCTGCCTCATATAGATGATTTTGGTACGAAAATGACCACAATAATATAGCTGAAACATCGAAATAAAAAAATCAGACATGAGGCAGCAAACTTCTTCAATGTTGATGTAACCGTGCACGAGGGGGGGTGTGATTACTAGTACCTCACGAAACTTATTTGGAACAAATAAAACTATCGTCATCAACTTATATTGACATATATGTGTGAGGGAGATACCTGTTTTATCATTAATGTAAATAAACCCCTTAAATGTATGTAGTACAGACTGACCAACTTGTCAGATCATGGGACGGTATAGCCAAGTTTGGCAATTTATGGTAAAAGGTCCACCCAGGCAAATCACATCGACCCATTGTGTTAATTTTGGTATCAACATGAGCGTAAATATATCCCCGACGAATTTAGTTAATAAAATGCGACATGAGGCAGCAAACTTCGACACAAAATTGATGTAACCGGTTACGGGGGGTGTTTGTTGACATCAGAGTTTCCAAATATCCAAGCTACAAAAACATGATTTCGCACTATTTAACTTATTGCCGTTGATCGGGGTTAGTCGATTCCTGTGAAAAACACTCTATTCAATTTGATTGAGTAGTTGTCAAAGTTATATAATTGCATCTTGTATTATTAAATTAAGAAAAACGTACCGATGTTGAAATGTGCTTTTCTATTTTAAAACAATGTCTCACAAACCGGAAACACAATTCAAAATTCCACTTTCTGTTTAGCCTATCCCTGTCCCTACGGGCGAGTAGCTGGAGTTGGGACAGGGGTACCAGTCTAGACGGATTTCGACGGGTAATTTTGTCGTGACTTTTGTCCGGGGAGTGTTTTGGACGGGTCAAATCGTGACCCCGACATGACCTTCACCTTTAAAATAGTCAATTCAAGGTTAAATCGCGCAATTCTCCGAAAATCAGAGGGGAACATCCCGGACGAAGTCGGGTCCACCAGCTACTATTATATATTTCTAGATTTAGTTACAAACTAAATACCTGTATATTGTAAAAGAAATGTTTGACAAATATATCTGTATCAATATTAGCATGCGGGTCATTAAAATAGATACGACGAAAAAAAAATTGAAGGGTGCATGTATCAGGTAAATTTTTATATTTCAAATGATGACAGGAATGCGGAAAGTTGAAGTACCTACTTAATACTGGCTATCCGCATGAAGAGATATACATGTATATAAAAACCAAAATAGAAGATGACTGCTGGCGACAATGTTTTTCAAAAAAAATTCAAAGCATTCGATAGCTCCCATCTAGTTGTCAGCCCGAAGATCAATATGAAGTTTGGTGACTATCAGATGAGGGATATGTCTGTACAGTTGCTAAACAATTCAGTCATGCAAAAGAGGATCAAAGAGTAAGATACCAAATTGCTGCCTGTGGTAATGTTTTTTAACGAAATTCGGGAAAATTGATTACTCTCACGCTGGTTATCCAGAAGATCATTGTGGAATCTGGTGACGATCGGACAAGAGGTGTCGTCTGTAGGATCAACCAAATTATTTAGCCATAAAAATAGTAAAATTGAAGATCACCGCTGGCAGTGATGTCTTCACAAGGAAAGTTTGAGAACAAAATATGGCTCACATCTAGCGGTGACCCAAAATATCCACATGAGAAAAAGTTCTCCAATAAAAGCTGGCTGCAGGGTGCGCCAATTGATTCAAATTCGAAATTTAGCAGGGTGTACTGCTTGTGGCCATGTTTTCCCCGCAAATTTGATAGACTGATGGACAAAACCACTGAATCCGTTGAATCAATATACATGTATACATGGATTAATTTATATGCATTGTTATACACAGTACTGGTATATAAAGGTACTGAAAATAACTATATTACTAGTATACATAAAATAAACCACATATCATGGCTATGGGTTCATGACAGCTGAGAACTTGGTGTGAATTAAAGAGTTGTGGTTTCTCAAGCATATCTAACCCTCCACGTTAGAAACATGCCATTAAATGTCATAAGTATAATCTAGCTTGAGGACAGAAGTGATCCATAAAACCCCCCTTAATTCAACCAGGTCCTCGCGCGATGTATGGTCGATCACATGATGATCTAGGGGGGATTAGAATTGTTGTATAAAACAGCACTGCGTGTAAATATAAAATAAAATAGTGCTACATCTTATTACAGATTATTGCCATATATAATCAGTGATTATACAGACAGTCTGACAAAATAAAGTTTCAGTGACACTCTATCCGAAGAGGGGAATAATTTCATCTGTTACAGTCAATGGAGCAATTATGAATCTGGAAAGGTGAAATTTCTAAGTAATACTAGATATCGACATAACGCGATAACATATAACGTAAATGCAATATGGCCGCTGGTGACCATTTTTTCCTATGAAATTAAAAAAATATTTGATGGCTCTCATCTGATAGATCAATATCAAGATAAATATGAAGTTTGGTGATGATCGGATGAGTGAAGTGGACTGTGGTCTGTGCTAAACGGTTTGGTAATGCTTTAAAAGATTCTTACCTTAATATTTTTATGTTCACTTTATAAACTTCACTGAGTCATCTTTGTCATGTATTGAGTTGGATATCTTTTGTTAACAGTTTATAAATTATGTATGTCTCATGTTTGTTATTTTAATTTATGTGTTTATTATCATTAAATAAAGTTGCATTCCTTAAAAAGATTCTTACCTCAATGTTTTTATGTTCACTTTATAAACTCCACTGAGTCATCTTTGTCATGTATTGAATTTGATATCTTTTGTTAACAGTTTATAAATTATGTATGTCTCGTGTTCGTTATTATATTATATACACTTTATAGTGTGTTTTCAGAACGAAAAAAAAGAAGAATAAAATCAACAAATTTGTAAATTTAAAAACAATTCAAACGTTGTTGTATTCCATGTCCCAGCCCGGACATATACACCAAATTTCAATAATATTCATTGAGAAACAACGGACAAAACGCTATATAACACCCGTATACATATTTTATTCCGAGCCAGACTCATCCTCGGGTACATGTTATAGTAGGTACCGAATTGACACACGTCGACTGGGGCGAGTTGGCCCTGGGGCGATTAGGCCGATTCCGACACCTTCTATAATTTACCGTATGTATCCGTTTATGCGTAGTTTACTTTAGAAAGTTCCGCAATTAATACCGTAAATAGAGCGACCATATTTGACAGAGAATGCCTCTGTTATTGATTATCAAGTTGCTATACATTAAAAACGACAAATTCACATGCTCGTTCAAGCGCAGTAGTCTATTTTCCCCATGTTAAAGGACATCCACAAATACTAAATAACGCTAACCTACTGCCGAATGTTTTACACGACAACTGTTAACATATTTGGGCTGAATTCATCTGACGCGGTATTATTCCTCAAATTAAACAACAAAACCATCGTTACTTGGAAATGTAGTTTGGGCTAACATTTACATAAATCCTCCACATCATTTATTCGACACACACGTCAGATGAAAAACAGACATGAAGTAACCGACCAAATGGCCAAATTGGCCGAAATAAGCTAAAACACTTCAATAAAATCGAATGTTGATAACTTGCCATGTCATTTGGAGGAATATAATTAATTTTACAGGTTTGAACAAAATGCGAAATGTGTTTTGTACTACCGCGAATGACGGGAGATCGGCTACTTGTATGAATCTACGTCAAATATAGGCTACCAAATAATAAAAATTTCCTGCATTTCAATAAAGGAACTGTTTCAATTCTGAGTTATTGATTGTTATGTACTAGCTAATTATTTTGAAAATAATTAATAATTAAGGCTGATTAAGGGAAAGTTTTTTGTTCTGTTTTTTTCTCTCTCTCTCTCTCTCTCTCTCTCTCTCTCTCTCTCTCTCTCTCTCTCTCTCTCTCTCTCTCTCTCTCTCTCTCTCTCTCTCTCTCTCTCTCTCACAATTTTAACTCTTGTACTACTGTCATTACTGCCAGTGCTGGGCCATCGTGGGTATGCATGCCCATGTGGCAGTGGCAAGCTGGCATAATGGTAGGCCTATTGTATCAGTTGTAATTGTAGTTTGTACAGAAATGCCTGCTGATGTTGACACACAGTCATTTTAGTAAATAAATTCCAGTAATGCTCATTACCTGAACACATATATATGAAATTGATAGCAACGCATTTCGTTCAATATGTTTTACCAACCATAGATTCACGGTCACTAGTCTATTAGTAATGTCAAATATCCATATCTTTCTGAGGACAGCTTTAACAATATAACAATAATTCACCATGCATACTTGTTACCAGTGTGCGTTATATAATTTGTGACTCCTTGGAATTTGAATACACACAACTCGTCTTCGTTCCTCAACCATACTCTGATTAACCCTTTACCCAACAGAAGGGCCCTGTGCCAATGCATTCTCTTATATATGCGAGTCGACCATAGGTCGCCTCGCATATATAAGAGAATGCATTGGCTTAACACATTAAAAATTATAAAATTGTTAAAGAATGTAAGAAAAAATGGTAAAAAGTGTTAAAAAAAGATTTTTTTTAGGCCAATGCATTCTCTTATATATGCGAGGCGACCTATGGTCGACTCGCATATATAAGAGAATGCATTGGCACAGGGCATAACTGTAACTATCACAATGTGGTCAAGGAGCCGGTTCCAATGATATCCATATTTGTATGGTTCTATTGAGACAGTCCGAAGATATTTTAGGCTGTTGAAGCTTTATTTGGCCGGTTTTGGCCGGTTTGTTGGGTAAAGGGTTAAACAACTGTTCTGCAACATTATATAGCATTAACTCTGCATATACCCTACAGATAGAGACGAAACAATAGTCGTGTAGATTTGTCTGCTTGTTTTTTATTGCAATTTAATATCAATAGCATGTGTCTATGTGGCAAGGGTCAAAAATAATAATAAGGTCACAGTATAATTTTGTGTACGGTATAGACCATTAGCATGTGATGCGAAAGTAAATCAAATGCTTACGATATAGTAAATTTACTAACAGCCACACAGATGTGACGGACGATCAAAATGGACTTAATAATACCATTTGTGTGTATAAGTATGACACATTGAATTTACCGATAAATGGCATAGTAATTACCAAAGCAACAAAGGTTATAGAAATGGTTACATAAATGACGTGAAATAAACAAATAAATGCGATATGAGTAGCTCACTAAACAATGAATATGTAACATCTGATGAAATGTCCAAATGCTTAGGTAGCAACGAAAGTCAGTCACCATCACTATGAAGTGGATCCGAAATTAACATTTTGTATTATCGTGCATATATGAGCATTCTGGTTAACAAGGAATTATAAATATGATAAACAGGAAACTGTTTAATATTCGCTTCATGTCAAACACTCACACGTTTGCGGGACGTGATTATAGAATATTTCATCATCCACAGAAGCAGTTATCACACGGTGAACATCATGTAACAGCAGGCTTGATCCGATTGTCTCACACAAATGGAAGCAAGAAAACCAATGTCAGAAATGGTAACGCGCTCAATATCATATATTATGATACCCGTGATTGTAATTATAGAATATAAAATATATTGGTTTTGCGAATGACCAACTCAGAATTCCGTTAAAATAACAATAACAACCAGCACCTAATTAACGAACCGGCGGCCGACTCGACCGTCTCTGACCACAACCCCCAGTGGGCTGAAGAACGAAAAATGTCTATAACAGTTGACATATAAGACTTACAAATTATCTTTTACATTTCTTTTATTTGTAATTGACATAGCTTGTCACAAACCAAAAATCAACATTATTGACATAATAATGTAAAGGACAATAAACGAAATTGAAATTCCCAACAACACCTTTTACCGGATTCGGCCTCCGGTTCGCAGTTCGACATTTAATCCTCCCTTAAAAAACCCATTATCTATAAATAAAACGCCCAGCGAACCATAGCTATCTAGAATATCTTGGACAGTATACACCCGGCGCGCGTAATAACTAATTGGTCGCCTGTGTCAGGACATTTGATAGTGCCTAGGATAGTACTTATCACCGTGTGGTTGAAGGTATGTGTTCTCATACCATGTATGGGACACATAATCATGCCGATGTCAGGATCAACCATCCGTCGTTCGCCCGCTCTCCAGAGTATATGCATGTGAGGTGAATTGAGGTACATCACAGGAGTATACATTTGAATTGTGTGGTGATTTGGTCTCTGTGGTGTGCACATCACAAGTGTGTGAGGTGCGCATCACGAGTGATGCTGTTACAAAGTGAGTAGAAAATGTATCTATATGTGTCAATGTGTGAGCTGCAGATGGATTTCTGTCGGTCACCCCACAAGGAAAAATCGACTTCACATTTTGTCTACAGTCTTCATAATTGTATGTTCTACATCCCACAGGTGTGTTTCTATCTATATCGCGCGTGAAACATCTAATATCATTAAAAATACATTACATATATCATTATATCTCACTAGTTGCATGTCACTTGGCATTGCGCCAACAAAATGACCGCGAGTCTTTACATTGATTCTGGTTGATTAATACTATTTCGAAAAACCACGCATGACACCAACACCAGACCATGCAAAATTAATGCTTTGTTCATTAAAGTTAATTCTTGTTCAATTTCGAAATGCACTAACGAAAATAGACACACAAATAAAGAGGCATATGGGGGGGGGGGCTATATTTTCCGTCGTCCGCCACAGAGCACGCAATAGTGTCGTATACGGCTGTGAAGCGTCTCCGCCAACGCTGTAAATGTATGCACTTTGCAGCTTCTTGGATTTTATTTGTTAAAAAGGCTTAAATCTGTAGTGTTTTTCATGTGATATACAATATCTTCAATTCGTTATGTTGAGATGGGACATAATATTTTATGAAACTCCTTTCATAAATTTGATTCACAACTGTCTACGACTCTACATGTCAAGTTATTTTGGTTCCACTTTTTCCGAAGTTATGGTCCTTGTCGACCTAAAATTTGCCGATAATTTTGATTTCCGGGTGATTAATTTAGTTTTAGTTATCTGATTTTTTTAAATTTGTGATACGGATTACTCATGCGAAAGTATAGGTCAAGTTCGAATTTGGGTTCCGTCCGCATATTTTTACCGGAGCTATGGTCTTGTTTTTAATTTTTTTGGTTTCAGTGTGATAGCTTTAGTTTTACTTATCTGTTTGTTTTCATCTTTTCAAATTTGACATATGAATAACTCATATGAAACTACGGGTCAAGTTCGAATTTGGGTTCCGTCCGCCTTTTTTTTTACCGGAGTTCTGGTTCTTGTTGACTTATAATTTGACGATTATTTTAGTTTCCGGATGATATGTAGCTTTAGTTATAGTTAACTGTTATGTTTTATCAAGTTCGAATTTAGGTTCGGTCTGCCGATTTTACCGCATTTATATGGCCCTTGTTGACTTATTAGTTTTACTTCAATGGGAATGAAATTGGTGTAGAACATTTCCAAAATGGCCGCCGAAAATATGAAAAATGGTAAATATTGTCCCAGGGTGTCCTGCAATGGCTTACAAGTTGTGGTTGATATATACAATTGGCTAATCTGTATTATATACATTGAATACTTCCATGTCTGATGCACCATGGATCATTGTTTCTATTGTCACCACTGACATCACCAGAAATATTGGATATTTCTCTCACAAACTTGACATAAATATCTGCAAAAAATGGACAATTGGACAATTGGACAATTTTTAAAAGTAAAATGCAACTATCATTGGTATCAAAGGTATTTATTGTTTTGGTCTATCTTAAATGTGTCACACTACGGTGTTTATAGACCAAATTGCTCAAGATGGCTTCCAAAATGGCAACCAAATTTGTAAAAAGTTATTTTTTTACATATATCCCGAACATTATTCTCTGCGTTATCCGACAAGGTATTAAATTGTGACTCACTTGGTTATTATACGTATTAGTTAATTAGCTGACAACCACGTTCTATTATGTTTGTTCCAGTTCCGTATGGGGCATGACAAATTCATTTTAAAGTTGCAGTATGAAATTTGGCGGAGAACCTCTTTTGTGATTCTTGTCATATTATTGAAAGGAAATGGGCAGAACTTTGAAACGGAACTGAGATGAACCATAATATGTGGCTATTCTGGTCCATTATGATAAAACATATCAACTGGATATAGGGTGAATGCCAGGGAGTTACTATATGATCATAGGTAAGGTGAATAGGTATACAGGGAGTTATTGTATGGTCAATGGTGAGACGAGTACATGTATGTATACAATGAGTGACTGTATGATCATAAATGTAATGAATAGCTATGCAGGGAGTGACTAAATTGTCATGTGTCAGGTGTATGAGTATACCCGGTGTTCCTGCTTGGTGACTCGTTGCGGTATGGTCATGTGTAGGTTATACGGGCATACACATGTGTTGCTATATGGTCATGGGCGAGGTGTATGTGTATATAGCGAGCGGCTATATGGCCATGGATGATGTGCATATGCATACATGGATTGAATATACTGACATGGCTGGGGAGTATTAGTATATCTTGAGTGGCTATTCTGCTATGGTGTGACAAATAGGGATACAGGGAGTGACATGGCCAAGGGTGAGGTGAATATATATACAATGATTGACCATGATCATGTATGAATGTTTTGAATAGGTACACACGGGGTGACTATATGGCCATAGGTCAGATGAAGGAGTATACCAGGTGCCACGGATGAGGGTATGTGTATGAAGCGAGTGGCCATATGACCATTGGTGAGGTGGATATGTATACCCGAGGTGACTATATGGTCATTGTTGCGGTGTTGGTGTATATATTGAATGTCTATTTGACCATGTGTGTGTGGAGAATAGGTATACATGGGATGACCGTATGGCCAATGGTGAGATGAATGGGTATACAAGGAGTGACTCTATGGTTATGGGTCATCTTTTGGATTATACCCGGTGTACTTGCATTGTGACGCATGGCTGTATGGCCATCCATGGTCATGGGTCAGGTGTACGTTTATACAGTTGGTCACTATATTGTTATGTATGTGGTGTTTATGCATATATGGAATGACTGTGTGGTAATGGGTGGCTATCGCTTTTCACGTTTAAAGTTCCCCATGTACACAAACACTATCAAGGTGGAGAACTCTTTGACATGACCTCTCTATTGATTAACATATCCTTGAGTTATTGTGGAAAGCGATAGCCACCCAAATTATACATGTACAACGCATCCCATGACCTCATATGTACATACACACCACACAAATGACAATATAGTCACCCACTCTATACACGTACACCTGACCATACAGCCTTATTTGGCTATACCGGTACATGCCACAAATGACGATACAGCCATGAATCACCATGCATGAACACCAGGTATACTCCTACACCTGACCATATAGTCACTCTATGTATACATATTATTTCACATTCACGATCATACAGTCACTCATTTTATACCTATTCATCTCACCATGGACCATACAGCCACTACATGTATATCTATTCGCCATACCCATGACCATAGAGTCAATTCAGATATACATATACACCTCACCCACCAATGGTGAGCCCTTCCAAATATACCAATACCCGCACACACGACCACTCATAAGTCTCATACTTGCATATACACCTCACACATGACAATTAATCAACTCACTGTATACTCATACACGCCATCCATGATCATTCATCTACACCATATACACCACCGATGATAATACATCCACAACATATATAAATATACGACCCACCCGTTACCAAAATGGCACTCCCTATATAGCCACACGCTCGTCAATAACCATAAAGCTTATTCCAGGTATGCATATAACTTCAATCTTGACCACAGGCATACCATGTGCACCTATACACATTACCCATAACCATAAAATCACACCCTATTTATCTACGCAATCCAGCCATGATCATACAGACAGCACAAATATACATATACACCACATGTCACAATACAGCCACACACGGTACACATATACATCACGACCACCACGACCTTACAGTCACTCCATATATACATAAACAACACACGGATGACCATGTAGCTACTCTCGTTATATCTATAAACCACAGCAATGCCCATACGATCATATCGGCCACACACAATATACCGTACAGTCACTACATGTATACCGATTCACCTCACACATGCCCATACAGCCACTCCTTATATTCCTATGCATCTCACCATGGACACCCCACTCATAACCATATAGTCACTCATTGTATACCTATTCACATCATTCATGACCATACAGTAACTCCCTGTATACCTATTCACATCACCTATGATCATACAGTAACTCCCTGGCTGCCATATTGGCATCCATCTTTTATCCAGTTGATCACTTTTTATCATGATGGGCCAGAATAGCCACATATTACGGTTCATCTCAGTTCCGTCTCAAAGTTTTGCCCATTTCCTTTCAATAATATGGCCAGAATCACAAAAGAGGTTCCATACTGCAACTTTAAAATGAATTTGTCATGCCCCATACGGAACTGGGACAAACAGAATAGAACGTAGTTGTCGGTTAATTAACTAACACGTATAATAACCAAGTGAGTCACAGTTTGCTACCTTGTCGAATAACGCAGATAATAATGTTCGGGATATATGTAAAAAATTAACTTTTTACAAATTTGGTTGCCATTTTGGAAGCCATCTTGAGCAATTTGGTCTATAAACACCGTAGTGTGACACATTTAAGATAGACCAAAACAATAAATACCTTTGATACCAATGATAGTTGCATTTTACTTAAAAAAATTGTCCAACCCTGAAAAGTTAATTTTTGCCGATATTTATGTCAAGTTTGTGAGAGAAATATCCAATATTTCTGGTGATGTCAGTGGTGACAATAGAAACATTGATCCATGGTGCATCAGACATATAAGTATTCAATGTATATAATACAGATTAGCCAATTGTATATATCAACCACAACTTGTAAGCCATTGCAGGACACCCTGGGACAATATTTACCATTTTTCATATTTTCGGCGGCCATTTTGGAAATGTTCTACACCAATTTCATTCCCATTGAATTAAAACATCCGTCCAATAAAATAAAGCACATAGTTGTTGACATTCTATATTAACATCCTGTGTGGTTTGTCGTTAAAATGATTATCAAGACCGTCTTGCAAAAAAATCGAAAATTTCACCCCTTTTTTTCAAATCCTCTTTCTGTATCTATTACTGAACCCTCGTCAATGGCAAATGTCTTAAAATGACGCTATAATATCACGCTTGATGCCTGTCTCAAATACATTGCCATTTACTAGGATTAATGTGAAGAAAAATGGAAGATATGGTGAGATATTAATTAAATTTCCTATTTTCGTGCATATGACGTCATTTTTCGGCGGCCATTTTGAATTTTTTTCGAAATTATTTGCCGGCATTTTGAAGAAGGACATCATACCAACAAAACGGCATACATTTTGTATGTGTCTTTTGCTAACAACCGATCTATTACAACGATTAAATACATCAAAATCGTTTGCAAAAAAAATCGAAAATTTCACCCCTATTTTTCAAATCCTCTTTCTGTATGTATTACTGAACCCTCGTCAATGGCAAATGTCTTAAAATGACGCTATAATATCACGCTTGACGACTGTCTCAAAAACATTGCCATTTACTAATGATTAATGTGAAGAAAAATGGAAGATATGGTGAAATATTAATTAAATTTCCTATTTTCGTACATATGACGTCATTTTTCGGCGGCCATTTTGAATTTTTTTCGAAATTATTTGCCGTCATTTTGAAGAAGGACATCATACCAACACAATGGCATACATTTTGTCTGTGTCTTTTGCTAACAACCGATCTATTACAACGATTAAATACAGCTGGTCGGAATTAGAGGAAATGGCGGCCATCTTGGATTCAAATGGCTCTAGCATCTAGTAGGGCCACCTTTATTTTTCGGTGAATTCCGGATTCTTTATCTGGATACCATAGGGAACAATAAAAATAAGGTTATTTGTAATCATCGGGGGGGGGGGTGCAGGTGGACCTTATTGGCTCCCCGACTACAAACCTGCAAAACAAATTTTGTTAGTCCCAATTTTTTGACACCCACCCCCAAATTTCACTAAAATTGGTCTAAAATCGCATAAAACTCTACTGATATCACTCATGTGACTGGGATTGATCTCAGTTAATTCAAATAACAGTTTAACCTGTTTCAGAAGCTGTTTTAATTGAGAAAAAAATGTTTTATAAATTGATGATCATCTGTAAACCTAGGTCATTGTGCAGAATACACAAAATTTCATAATTTCTAACTATTTCCTGATTAGTCTGTCAACCAGCCCATTATCTAACATATTCCATACCACTTATATTAGTCTACTGGAGCAACTTACTTCTATTATACCAAACTAGCTGGAACAGGCTCCCTTTGTGGGCCTATATTCAGCATCGGAGATACCTGTGGCCCCCTTTGTGGGACTTCGCAAACATTTTGATCACAATGATCTAGGCACTAGTTACATCAGGACAAATTTACTTATATATGCAAACTTAGGTCAATGTACAGGATACACACAATTCCAACATTTCTAACCATTCCCCCGATTAGTCTGTCAACCAGCCCATTATCTAGCATTATGCCTTAACACTTTTGTTAGTCTACTGGAGCAACCTCTGTTATAATAAATGACAAACAGTCACTATGCCAGACTTGGATATTGTAGGTGTTGTGAGAGTAACATATCATATGAGTTGATAGACATGTAAATATTTCACTGATTGGCTTGGTGCACTGGTGAACAGTGTGATGACAGTTATATTCTAGCCATTGATAGTCACATTAATGTTTGAGACAGTTGCTCGCTCTTTTTCCGTGCCCACAATGATCTTGGCTTTAGTTACATCAAGAAAAGTTTATTTATTTCAGTTTTCATTTCTCGAATCTACTTTCCGAAGGGTGTCGGGAAGGAACTTTTTTCAACCCACTGTCCCATATGCAACATGCCATATATATAGCTCAATGTCATCTCTACTAAGGCCCATTTGAGGTCCCAGTAACATAAATATGGTGTTTTTGCAGTTATAAATTCTTATAATATGTTTTAAACTGTTACAAATGTCATATAATGGCACAAAAGGTCTTTAGTAAAAAAATTGCATGAGGGTGTAAAAAACATGTCCCCCCCCCCCCCCTCGGGCCACCCACCACCCCGGCATACCTTCATGCTAATTTTTTACTACCCACCCCTGCTGGAGCCATAAATTAAACTACGAAGTTATGTGTACAAGACTTGATCAAAATAATTCAAGGATAGTTGATGGGGCAACGAGTGGCACACATGATCGTGTTAAAAATTATGTTGATACGGGGCGTAAACTCAAGCCACACACTGACAAGTGACTATACAATTACTTATATCAGTATGTGGGACTAGTATGCATATAATATAACATTTATTTGATATATTTGCTTGAAAACTGTCCAAAAATTACCCGACAACGGCAATTGGTATATTTTCGCATTCCGGCTAATCTGCCACCCGCAACATTACTTCGTACTCAACAGACTTTCAAATAATGGAAATCTGGTTACATTATGAATTCTACGACTCAGACAATAGAAACCAACAACATTTGAGTACAGTATCCCATTTAAATGTGATTGTCTGGAGTTTCATTATGGCAGATGTGATTAATAGCTTGCCAGTAAGCATGGTCAATTTAGTGTTGCATTAGTATTATTTGTGTTAATCAAAGCCAATATTTTCAGGAATATTGCCAATAATTGCTTAGTCTAAATTAAAATTGATCCTCTCCTGTGAAGCCTTATCATTTTTTATTATATGACAACCACTAATCCCTTACAAATACCACTATTGTTTGGCGATAAATTCCGAGCAGTCGGAAAACGCTTGTCTGGCCGTGAGCCGTATCGGTATTCTATGAATTCCGTATCAGTATCCTTTGAATTCCGTATCAGTATCCCGTGAAATTAGGTCACCGGAAGTTGGGAACTATTTATCAGAACATGTTTTTGTTCGAAAATTAAACTGTAAAGACTTATTACGAAAGATTTGTTTTGTATTATTACGCGTTTGTGCGAATCACCCCCAACAAAAAATAGTTCCTCGACCTTGGCCTTAAATTGGGAGTTTCGGGTGGTGACTGGGAATGTTCAATGGAGTTCTTTTGCCAGTGTGATGACATGGGATGGTGTAACGAAGTAGTTTTGCCCCTTGTGACATGGGATGAACCAAAATGTGTCATATAATAAACGCTTTATCGGTACAGTTATCGATTCAGTGAATTAAAGGTACTCAATCCGAACAGAGGGTCCCCATCTCAACAGATTCCAACAACAACAATCCGATCAGAGGGTCCTATATTACTATTTCTTTGGCTTTGGGGGTAAAAAATATTTGATTCGAGTCGAGGAACCCATCAAACAAGGCTCAGTGTTATTAGATATTGATTTTTGAAATTTGTTATTTACTCAAGATGAGTACTAATAATTGCCTTCAACTGTCGTAATCTGCTCGGGATGTGTACACCAAAATATATTCAAACAGACAAGGATGGATAACTCTAAAATCAAGTGGTAATAATAACGCAATTTTGACTGAGTTCTGGGCCAGAAAGTATTCCCGATAATGAAAAATAATAGATTTCTAAAATCGATATCTAACAAATCTGAGCTTTGATGGGTGACTACCTCGACTCGAATCAAATATTTTTGACCCCCGAAGCCATTGAAATAGTAATTGAGAGGAGTTTTATCGGATTGAGTACCTTTAATCGATGTGGGCTGCAGTATCACGTCTCGTTGACGAGGTCAGATCGCCGCATCAAACTCGCTGCCTGCGACAGCTCGTTTGATACGGCGATCTGACATCGTCAACTCGGCGTGATAATGCAGCCCATATCGCTTCACTGTACCGATAATGTGTATGTATTGCTCTATCACACCTTGCTCATATTCTGGTTTTGATGGCATGTAAACTCTCACCGGTATATTTTTTTTTACATCGATCGGTTTTGAAATTATTGACCCTTCAGTCCAATCCATCATATTGACATGTTATCAGAATCGATTAATTGCCCCAAAAATAATGCTGACCACAGTCAACTGTAGAATAAAATTGACCAAAATTTGTTATATTTTGTTCAACGAAATATGATCGGATTTTCAAATATCGTAACACCCAAAGCCAATTGAATTTAGGTATCCAGCTAACTGGGACCTTGGCTAATTGGGACCTTGGCTAACTGGGACCTCAAGTCAGGCTCAAGCGCGCCCAGAAGAATGGTACCGTAGAATGGCGATGTAGTGTTAGAGCTCCGACCGCCTGTCCAGCGATCATCAAGCAGACCAACGACAACTTCTCCATGAATAGCAGAAAACACGTCAATTCGTCTAAACCTGGCATTGACATAGCTACAAAGATTAGGGTCGACGTCAAGACAGCAGCCCGTTGTGACCTTGGCTTTAATCTTCCTTGTGTGAAGTAATTTGAGTGACTACTAGCAACACGCAGTGTCAAACTTGAAAGGCTGTCACAAATGGCTTTTATCTACTGATTGTTTATCAGAAACGACTGGAGCTGAAAATGTTTACATATGGGCAATTTGACCTGGGGAATCTTAATAGATAGGACCCGTTGACATCAGATGTCTTAAAAGAGCACTAATAATTAATTTAATTAAATAATTAATTATATACCCAAAATGGTGGCAAGTGGAATGTGAAAATTGAAATGCGGTGATAAATTGACACGTAGAGTGTCATGAGATAGATGCGGTTGACCTCAGACCGTCAGACGACATAAATTGCCAAAATGAGCAACAAAGAGTGTTCCTTGTGTAGACAAATCAGTACAGCTGGATCACCTGACCAGGGGAATGGCATGGGATAGGCACATCTTCTCCTGTTCCATCCATGTATACTGGCTGAGAATAAAACACTTACTTACCTTTGACCTCAGATGACTTGAAGGTGGACTAATAGATTATTTTGTCAATAAAGAGCCTTTATGACAATTCCAGAAGATTGGAAAATTAGTGGCCGATTTTTAAATAAGTCTAACACCTCTATCCCGATTCCATTTACCTGTATAAACACGACGCGACATACATGCAACCTCTGACTAATACTCTTCCCAGATATAATACAATGGTTTTACCACCAATTTCCCCACATATTTTCTACACTGATGATAACACTCAATTTATTTACCATCAAATTTATTACCCCCCTCCCTTTAAGTCATCTGAGGTCAAAGGTAAGTAAGTAATGCTTTATTCTCAGCCAGTATTCATGGGACACGAGAAGTTATGCTTATCTCATGACATTCCCCTGGTCAGGTGACCCATCTGTACGAATGTTTCTACATATTTTTAATGCTCTTTATTGCCCCTTTAAGTCATCTGAGGTCAGCAGCATCTATCTCATTACATTCTACGGGTCAATTTATCCCCCATGTTTCAATTTTCACCGACCAGGTTGCAACCATTTTGGGTATATAATTATTGAATTGAATTAATTATTAGTGCCCTTTTAAGACATCTGATGTCAACGGGACCTATCTAATAAGATTTACTGGGTAAAATTACCCCACATGTACAAATGTTCCGAGGGTTCTAGGGGGGGGGGCGGGAAAAAAATGCGGGACGCAACGTACCAGGGGTGGGGGTACCAAGGTGTAAAAAATTTACACGTAAATTTTTTCCTTATTCATTTAGGGGGGGGGGGGGGGGGGTTGTCGGAAAAAAATTGCATGTAATTTTTTTCCAAATATGTATTTTTAGACTCACAACTTCAATTTTCTCTCCTTTTATAGAATATGGATTAACCTTAATATCCAAATCATATATACATGAGTAGTACAATCCACATAAAACAATTTTGGATAACCACTGTCTTGGTTTACATGTGATATTGACCCCATTAACCCTCTTAATAATGCCGACTATGTCAGTGTCTACCAGTCGAATGCAGAATTCTACCCTGCGATCGCTTATCTGGCAAATTTTTACTGCAGAACTATCCCATGTATTAAACAATTTCTCCTCCAATGGTATCAGAAAACAGTTATATGCTGGTATCTCACTCATCTCATTTGCATCTTTTTCAAAGTCGAGGTAATGATTAGTTGTCATTTTTTAAAGTGCATACAAAGCGTTGCGATCACCAATATACATGTTTGCACATGTCATGACATCACGAGGTACAAATCTGCGTTCAACTGGTAGACAATGACCATTCTGTTAACTACAGAAAACCACATTCTTAGTGATTCTCAAACAATTGGTGACTTCTTGTGTGATTATCTCTAAAATGCCAAAGTTCCTGGTTGTTCACATGTTATTATGAATAGTTGAAGGACAGAGTGCAAAGGCGTCAACAATCCATCAATATAGATGTGCACTCAATAGATGTGTGTAACTAATATGTTGCCAGCAGCATTTTGATGCATTTGCCCTTCGTAGAAATAATAAAATGCAAACAACAGGAAACTTGACCAATGTTGGAACGGTCTATCAAGTATCAACTTAGTAATCTTATGCCAAACTCATCAGAATAAATTACCCAAGCTATGTTGCTATTGTCAGATTTACTGCAGTAGCATGTCCTTAAAGTCTCACAATGAGACTTTTTCCGCAACAATAATTTTTTTTCCGAGTTATCCCCCTGCATAGCTTTTTATATTATAATAGGTTGGCGATTATTGCAATACGATAGAGGAATACTCCGACTTTCGTACTCAGATTCATACATTTTTGTACCTCGCTTGCCTGACCGAAATATGACGGGGAAATGGCTAATTTGGATTTAGTTGTCGTTCTAGATATGTTTATTGTGCCTTTTATCATTCCTTTTCACGAAAACAAATTAAAAACAAGTCGAATATGTTATGATAATGTTTAAACATTCTTGTACATGAAATTGGGGATAAATTGTTCCCAGAGTTAGAGTACGTTATTTCACACTTCCGGTGTGGAATTTCCGAATTTTTATGTGTTAAAAATAAATAGTTTTTTCATCTGTCATATCTGCTTGTTTCGTTCATTATTCGCAGAAAATGAGTATCTCATTCTTTCGTGTACACAACGGATTAGATATAGACTGTTTTAACCCGTTGGATGTTAGAAATACCGCTTAATTATCAGAAAATATCATGTGAAGTGACGGGACCAATCCGAATATCGCACACTGGACTTGGTGAAGTTGGTCAACATGACCGCTTTCGCAGATTGCTGCTTCCAGCGTAGAAGGATGCGCACTACGTTCATGACTGAACTAACACTGGACTGGTCACAGACACTGTGTGTGAGTCACTGAGTGTGGCAGGTCAGACTATGCCGTATTCAGCTGTTATTATCATGGACATTGATTGACTCGAATAAGTGAATACAGAATAGCACTGATTGACCCCAATGGAAGAATGCAAACAATGTGAATGTAATGATTATTGCAAAATATGATGATTATAGTTCTATTCTGGACTCCTCATCCCTTCAATGCTGAAATGCAGTCAACGCTGAAATGCAGTCAACGCTGATGCCGTAAAAGGTCATTGAATGTTCATTCAGATTCTATCATTCTGAATAGTACATTAGACTGATTAGAAGTACAGTAGCTACATGTGTGTGAACTTGTGAAGGGTAGAACATGATATGGAGAATTAGAATGGCAATGGCACCACTCACCAGTGTCAGTGAATCGAGTGAGGATGTTTACCAAACATGTCATGATACATGCAGACATGGACAATGCTGTGAAATGGATTATAATTCATCAGTACTCCCGGATCATGATAATAAGTTACCGGTACATACTAGTAACATTCCGCCTTTGATCATTAGATCAAGACTAAACCAGACTTGGATAATGACTAATGGACAAAGACAGTTACATTGTTACACATGCGGCTGCACATGGTTTTGATTCATTAAAATTATTTTGTAAAAATCATGAACTTATGTTATCAAAATCAATGACTAACAGTGATCACCAAAGTCACTTACTGGTACATTGGTTATCCCAAACAACAGGTCTGATACAACTTGAATTCCATTGTACCGGTACATGTACCATATATATTCAACTATTATGAAGTGGTGACAATATCTCATGTACGGTACCTACTACATGTAGTACAGTATATATATCGGTGCTGGCATTTTTGATTATTTAACTGATTTACTTGTACTAGTAGTTAGAATTTTGAAATCATCTTGGTCGAGAAGTTATTAAAATGTCATTCAAATGGCATACATGCACATATGTACTTCTGCCATTATGAAATAAACAGGTCTCCTGCAATAAGCTGTAGAATTCTTTTTATATTGGAATCTGATGCCTTCTCATTTTCTCTTTTAAAATTATAGTGTTATATACATGTACACTTTAATGTGGTTGTGCATTACGAAGTGAGATGATTCCATGAAGTTTTAGTAAAAACAGAGAAAACCTGGAGTTTACGTATATACCGTACCAGTATACATTGTGTATGGTAGTACAATTAAGCTATAATACATGTAGTTGAATATCACTATGATAGTTGAATTCAAGAAGAGCCAGACTTGATAATGACTTACTCATATTAGCATCTACATGTACTAGTAACGGTACTCTCATGTGCAATAATAGTGTCAATAATATGATAGTGTCAACACTGTTATTATATTTGGAGAACACTTCCCATGATCAGATCACTAAGAGACATAGAGTGAAATTGCTGTGGTTACTATTATTAATTTTAGCTAAAAAATCCCACCATCACTATTATTAGTTTGTCTCTATTATTAGGCAACTTAGAGGATGTTGTCTGAATGAACTATCAACAAATTAAAAAGGTAATAAACAGGCCAGACACCTACAGTATGGTCGGTTCAAGTACTGCTAGTGTTGTACCAGTACTGTTTATATTCAGTACTAGGAAAATTTAATGAAAGTTATGCAACGAATGATTGTGTAGGCCTACTGATGTTAAAAGGAGTATAAATCTAAAATGACCTTGCCACTTTAACAAACACATCGCTATTGATATAATACTCAATAATGAGTTTGTTAAAGTGGTGCGCTCGTTTTAAATTAATATGGAGAATATAGCAATTCATGTGGGTCCAATATGTGTACATATACATGTATACCGGTACACGCAGAGCTGATTGATTTACAATTATGGCTTTCATTATATCGTAGACAAGGTGCGGGATGTTTCTTTCATTTTCAGATGCTGTTAAAATTATTCATCAGGTTCACTGATTGTAGCTGGGACTAATACATGTATAACATATATTAGTCCCAGATTGTAGTGGGGTTGAGATATGGTTGCTGTTAGATATTAAAGGTACTCAATCCGAATTAACGGTCGCAAATTACTATTTCCTTGACTTCGGGGGTAAAAAATATTTGATTCGAGTCGAGGAACCCACCCACCACAGCTCAGAGTGATCAGATATCGATGTTATAAATCTATTATTTTAATTATAGTGGCCCAATAGACAGTCAACGAGAAGAATTTCATTGACCAAATTGCGGGCAAAGATGGATATTAAACTCTAAAATCAAGTGGCTTTTTGTGTCAGATATTTGACAAACCGGTAAAATTTCGTTGAACAAAATGGTGATAAATAACAGGTTTTGTGCAATTTTATACTATAGTTGATGGTGTTTTTCATTATTTTTGGGCAATTATTAGATTCTGAAACTGAAGCGTCATTTCAAAAAATGTTGTTGTTGGAATGTGATTATATGGGGACCCTCTGATCGGATTAAGTACCGGTACCTGTAAGAGATTTTATGGTATCTGGAACATTTCATATTTAGTTTCATGTAGCATGGCATTCGGAAATATTATATGTCGCCTTGAGGCAAAAATTTATATTACCATATATATGGTAGTGATCGCCTACATGTATTGACCAAAATGGACAGGATTACATTTTTCTCTTGTCGTGTCTATTTCATTCCTAACTTAGAAGTATGTCGATCTGGTAAATAATTGACTGGAGAGAATGCTTACACGTATAGCATTTATGTCTTGGCCACTAACTGTGATAATAATAGTAAGTTATCGTTGGAGACCCCCCCACAATGGAGATCTCTAGTCGCATCCATGTAGCCAATGTGTTCTTATACCTTATAATCGGGGAGGTGGCTACATGTAGATGGTCCCCATTGGTGGGTGGTTGGGAAACTTGGGTTTGTCCACCTTGACATTTCCAAATGTACGTACCTTGAACCAGACCAAAGTCAAGTGTTCTCGAAATACTACTTTGCACCCCCCCCCCCTCCCAGTTGAACTTTCCAAATGGTACCTCAAACATTTCCAAATGAAATGTCCAACCTGACACCCTCTAAACCTAAATTGTTCAACCGATAGCCATTCCGACCAAACTTTGGACCAAAAGTAGAAGAATATACTGCTGTTGGTCTAAAAACAACACATTCCCCCCACTAAATACTGGTTGGAAAATCAAACAATCAATAATATATATTGTTTGTATCTCAGGATGTCTGCTGTTCACATTTCTAGCTACATGTAGCTGGGACTAATATTATATATTATATGAGTCCCAGTCTCTATATAGTAAGCTATTATATGTTTTGGGTTGGGAGGTAGGCCCACCACCCGGGGGTGATACGTGGTGGCTCGGAGTGTTTTTAGGTGGTATTTAGGGCGGGCCACCCACACATTCCGTCAAATCGGTCGAAATCCTTACCATTCTCGAAAATGGTCCATACCCAATTTTCACCACTCGGGGTGGTGCCACTGGGGGGGGGGGGGGGGGTGATGGGTGGAGGTCGGAGTGTTTCTATGTGGTATTCGGGCGGGCCACACACCCATGCCGTCAAGTCAGCCGAAAGCGACATTTTTGAAAATAAGGAATATATAGGGAAGGGAATAAGTTTGCGGTTTTAGTAAACGCCTGATAAAAGTCGTTCTATTGGGAAATTTTACACCAAATTTTCAGAGAATATAGAGTAATCACAGTACTATCGGAATAGCGCAAAGGAGTTCTGTGCATTTGGGATTGATTAACCCTCAGACTGCCGAAGCTGCCGTCAATAAATTCGTTTTTTCGCGTTCGACGAAAATGAAACTTGTCTGTTTAAAGGTCCAATTTTCGTGTCGAATGGTGATATAATCTCCAGTTGTCAAGTTCATGGATAAATTACATCACACTTAATCGGCTTATGTCCGCGGCCATAAACCTGTGTTTTTATAACAATTTATTTGAGACAAACTGTTGAGCGCATACGTTGCGCAGTCGGCGCTTATCAGTTGAAGTTAATAATCGCGAAGCCTGTGTAACAAATGTTCAAATACAACAGAAAAAAATACGTAAAATAAATAGCGTGACCAATGAGCATTCACAAAACAATATACATCAGTTTTGAAAACGAGTAAAAACGATTGTAAATGAAAACGCTCTTTATCGTGTAGCGGCGCTTTTGCGCAAGAAGGTTTTTAATGGACGCAATCATTGGATATTGTTCTAGGCAAAAAAAAAAAAACAATACAAAATGTGTTCAAACTTCCTCTTTTGAAAGTTGAAGTAAAACATCACGGGTGTTGTTGCAGCCAAATTCACCATTCGACACGAAATGGGACCTTTAAACAGACAAGTTTCATTTTCGTCGAACACGAAAAAGCGAATTTATTGACGACAGCTTCGGCAGTCTGAGGGTTAATCAATCCCAAATGCACAGAACTCCTTTACGATATTCCGATAGTACTGTGTTTACTCTATATTCTCTGAAAATTTGGTGTAAAAATTCCCAATAGAAATACTTTTATCAGGCGTTTACTAAAACCGCAAAGTATTGAGAAATTATAGTGCAATTTTCTAAATTTTCGCATTATTTCATCGCATAAAATCATTTAAAATACGACAAGCAACTGGAAATGTTTTTGAACATTCTAGAAGGGGTACATGTCCCTGATATATGTTTAAAATTTATCGCGTAAACTATGACAGATACCAAAGTTATAATTAGTTTTATAGACCCACCCTAAATGCCCCATAGTAAATGCATGCGACCGTAAAGCACGTGGCTTTATTTGGATACTTTCTGGCCCACAATGCAACAGTCAAAATGGTTATCTGTAAAATGGTCTATAGGTAAAATAAAGTCCATCCTGATTACGATACGCGGCAAACTAACTTCATTTATATTATTCGATTAATACAAGCCGTTACTCTTTTCATCATTACTATCAATAAACACGAATTATGCATGCACGTAAGAAACAGGTCTGTTGTGACAAACGCATGGCCAAATAGCCTGTCTTAGAAAAGCCGACGAAATTACTAACAGATGTACATCGTTTAGGAATTTCGTCTGCTTTCCAAAGAGACATACACAGCGTACTCCGGTATCAAGCTATAGGAGGCCATGCAGTTAGCTCGTACTGTGAGAAGCACACTCGATTAATTATCTTCATCCGGGCACTCTGAACCAACGGGGCCCGCTTCTTCGTTATGTCGCAATAATCAAAGTGCCCCTTTAACTTAAAAATAGTGTGTTTTTTTCAATCAGTGTACAATATATGTCTATAACACTATATCAGCTGATAATCGGTATTACAAACATGTTCTATTTTATACATAATTGATCAACCTTGTCCACTACATTCTATTTGAACCTCGGTAAACCTCAGCTCAAATCAAATTAAAGGTACTCAACCCGATAAAACTCCTCTCAATTACTATTTCAATGGCTTCGGGGGTCAAAAATATTTGATTCGAGTCGAGGAAGTCACCCATCAAAGCTCAGATTTGTTAGATATCGATTTTAGAAATCTATTATTTTTCATTATCGGGAATACTATCTGGCCCAGAACTCAGTCAAAATTGCGTTAAAATTACCACTTGATTTTAGAGTTATTCATCCTTGTCTGTTTGAATAGATTTGGAGTACACATCCAGAGCAGATTACGGCAGTTATTTAGTACTCATCTCGAGAACATAACAAATTTGAAAAATCAATATCTAATAACTCTGAGCTTTGTTTGATGGGTTCCTCGACTCGAATCAAATATTTTTTACCCCCAAAGCCAAAGAAATAGTAATATAGGACCCTCTGATCGGATTGTTGTTGTTGGAATCTGTTGAGATGGGGACCCTCTTTACGGGTTGAGTACCTTTAAGTGAACTCGATTGATAAATTTCGTATAAAATAGAAACTTTAGTGAGATCCTCTTTATCTAAAACTTGAACCAACTTAATTTCCGGTCAAACAGAGTTGTTGTCCGGCTGCAGCCGGCTGGGGTAAATTTGATTTTTCTGGGGGGGGGGGGGGGGGGGGGGGGGGGGGTCAATGGTCAGTGGAAAAAACTGCAATTTTTGCTGTTTGGGGGGGGGGGGGGGGAGGGTACCCAAACCGAAGAAAACAGTTTTTTCCACCCTGTGTCTGCAGTTTTTTTCCGCCCCCCCCCCCCCCCCCCCCTGAGGGTTCAGCCGTTTCTGCTCCTGCTAAATCCGTCCAAAATCGCACAATTGTCCAGTGCGCAATCCCGAGGCTCCTGTCCGTTTCCGGCGATATAGTCCACCATGCACAGAAATTGAGCCCAGGAAGCGTAAATGTGAGAAGTTTATATAATAAAATTATGCCCCCCCCCCCCCCCCAAGAGGGGGGACCCAAATTTTCTCTTACCAAAATTTTTGCCAAATGAGATTTTTTTGGCCAAATTTCAAAATGATTTGCCAAATTTAATTGAGGGTATATAATTGGGGAAATTGAAGGAAGTTCTAATCTTTTTATTGTTATATAATGTAAAACCTAACCACATACACCGGTAAAATGAGCCAGTGAAGCAAGCTAGTATTATTGATATATATCAAAGTAACAAAAATATCTAAGCGACACCAGAAATTACATTTAAAGGTACTAAATCCGATAAAACTCCTCTCAATTACTATTTCAATGGCTTCGGGGGTCAAAAATATTTGATTCGAGTCGAGGAAGTCACCCATCAAAGCTCAGATTTGTTAGATATCGATTTTAGAAATCTATTATTTTTCATTATCGGGAATATTATCTGGCCCAGAACTCAGTCAAAATTGCGCTGTTATTACCACTTGATTTTAGAGTTATCCATCCTTGTCTGTTTGAATAGATTTTGGAGTACACATCCAGAGCAGATTACGGCAGTTGAAGGCAATTTTTAGTACTCATCTCGAGTAAATAAAAAATTTCAAAAATCAATATCTAATAACTCTGAGCTTTGTTTGATGGGTTCCTCGACTCGAATCAAATATTTTGTACCCCCAAAGTCAAAGAAATAGTAATATAGGACCCTCTGATCGGATTGTTGTTGTTGGAATCTGTTGAGATGGGGACCCTCTGTTCGGATTGAGTACCTTTAATGTTGCCAAGACAGTTATCAAATTTGAAGTATCTGTCATCAGCGGATAGCTCAGTTGGTTTGTGGGCCGACCTCTGAGCTACACCTTCGACACGGTCAAGGGTTGAATTCAAATCCGACAAAATACCGGTCGGACTTTGTGTCGCCATCTGCATTCCCAGTACCATGGGCATCACAAATCAATCATCGATGCCACGATCAGTGATCTGAGAAAGATTCCAGAAGCCAAAGAGTCTCAGACAAAAATTTGAAAAAATGCGTACTGGACTAACTTCGTACCTCTGCTCCTCTCCTAATGTAATGACCAGGGATGACACAACACTTGGGAGCCGACACTAATGGCTGTCCCGTGTGCAACAATGCGCGCACGTTAAAGATCCCTACCGTGGCGAAGAAGTCACGGGTTCGGCAAAAAACTTCCTGGAAAAATTATGGATCTACTCGATCCCGTCCTGTAAAAGCCAGCCTTGGTCACTAGGACGTAACAACTACAGATCACAGCAGACACCATATTTCGTCCAGCAAGGTGAATTTCGTTACTTATTCCTTATTTGCAAAATGTTGGAAAATGTGGCAAATGAGCCCAAATTCTTAAGTGGCCAGCTGGGCGGAAAATTTTGGGCTAAAATATTTTTGTGTTGAGTTCGTAAAAATGGGCCGAAAGAGTGTCGAACCTGTGCTCGGTCTGATTTTTTGGGGAAAATGTGGCAAATGACCCAAAATTTTCAAGTGGCCAACTGGGCGAGAAATTTTGGGTCGAGTTCGTAAAAGTGGTCCGAAAGAATTGTCAAACTTGTGCTTGGTCCGAATTTTTTTAGAAAATGTGGCAAATGACCACGGGCACATACTCAGTGAATTTTTTTTTTTAAATTGGGTCGAAAAGTCCGAAATGCCTCGAAATTAGGCAAAATAAAAAAATTCCAAATTCTCAAGTGGCCAGCTGGGCGGAACATTTTAGGCCGAAAATATTTTGGGTCGAGTTCGTAAAAGTGATCCAAAAAAGTGTGAACCTGTGATTGGTCAGATTATATTGGATAATGTGGCAAAAGACCCAAAATTCGCAAGTGGCCAGCTGGGTCGAGAAAATTTGGGCCAGTCATGGAAGGTATTGGCGCCTAGATCAGCTACACGAATGAAATTATTTCTGTCTATTGATTTCAAGGTGATAAATTGATACCAGGGGCCAGAAGAAACGAAGGGCTGTGTCCTAGTATCCCTGATATATAAACCACCACAGGGATTTAAAGTGATGATGAAACACTCCGGTAGGGTGATCAAATAGATCTGGAGAATATTTTTGCTCAATGTAGTTTTTATATATTGAATAAATGCACCGATTCACATGTCAAAATAATTTTCGTAGGTTTATCGCCAATAGTTGCATCCCGAATCGAGAAGTAAATATTTACAATTGAGCAAGTTTGGACGATGTTATGGAGTGGTACGGTCGATTTGCCTGAGATTTTCGGCGATGTCAGTAGACTGATACATTCATCCAGTTGACATACTGCCTGAATACTAACTTATCAGTTTCACGCACCCGAACAAGACCATAATATGTCTTTAAATAAATTCTTTTACACCCCTGGTTAGTATGTAAGTGGTTCTGCTAAATTACTATGATTTGGTGGCTCTTGCTGAATTGCCATGATGTTGCATGTTAAGGCAATGTGATGATGTTATGAATGAAAGTGTCAATGACACTGTAGCTCAACTTGGAAATTGGGATAATGTCATACATTACAGTCCATGGAGTGATAACAAATGTGGAAAGTTATAATAACTGAGGTCAACAAGAAGAGCCTTATGATGTTTGGTATCAGTTGGATGAAATAATTTGGCTGTAGGGCATACCGGAGTATTTAGTCATGCAAAGAGTAAAATCGAAGAATGGCTGCTGGCAGACATGTTTTCAAATGTGGGCTGCAGGGTGTGCCATGATTAGAAATGTGAAATACAAAATGCCACTGGTGGCCATGTTTTTTTTTAATTCTGAAAAAATGGTAATCCCATAAGAGTTCACCCTGTAGATCCATATGAAGTTTGGTGATGAGCGGATGAGGGATGTGGCCTGCAGGGTGTGTCAAAAGAAATTGTTGAGGGAGGGATGGATGCCAACCATGACAATAGCTTGAACTTGACAAGTTGAGTTAAAACTACAGTTAATTTATCTAATGTGGCCATTCTTGCAGTGTTTGGCTGATCTGAATGAATTAAAGAAAAGCCATTATGTGTATAAAACATGTACATTGTAAAATATTTTAATAATGGCTGTGCTGGTTGTTGAAAACCAGCCATAATTAAGATGGCAAGATGCATACTAAAATGTTTTAAAATATATACATGTATGTTCTTGAATGTTTCATACAGAAACAAACATTTTCTAAAATCAATTGGCGCCACCGCATAAATGACAATAAAAAAAAGATAATGCTACTTGCTCTTTAAAAAAAAAATAACGCTACTTGCTCCTTTCGCCCTACCAGCATCCTTAGCAATTCAGCAGGACCCACCAATATCCTAGCAAACTAGCAGGGCAACTTACCCCGGAGTGTTATATTAGTGTGCACCTCTGAATGGAGCTAATGTCCCTCCTTTGTTTCAGGGGAGGTGTGAAAAAAGTTAAAACGCAGAATGATGAACTCATATTTCAAGGTTTATACAACATCCTTTACAACTCGTCATACTGTACAGGGAAAATAACAAACAGTGATCAAATGAATTAAAAATATCAGAGTCCAGCTCTTATGATTAAGAATCATTAAATACATCACATAAAACACAATCTCCAAGCATCAAGACTCCAAATGCCTTGTAAAGACAACCCTAGAGGGAGTAAAACAGCCCACTTATAATACAATTTTAAAATGCATATTCTGATTTAACGCCCCTTAATTACTATTTATTCACCTTTGGGGTAAACAAATAGTTGGTTTGAGTCGAGGAACCAACCCTTCAAAGCTCAGAGTTTTCATTTCGATTTTTGAAATTTGCCCGCATGCCAACCGTCCCTTGACATATCAATAGTCAAGTTTGGATTTATTATAAATAAAAAATAAGAAAAAAGCTATCTTGTGATAGTTGGCATAAAAAATAAGAAAAAAGCTATCTTGTGATAGTTGGCATAAACTTTTCAGCAAATATGATACCGTGCTTGATACTGTTGTGAGTATTTATTTGTTATAAACAAATTTGGAGAACTAAATCAGTTTTGGTGGAATTCCATTTTTGAAATCTGGATGATAGGGGGACCATTGAATCAGATTGTGCATCTTTAATTAAAGCTAGTGCATCTCTTCCTAACAAGGTTTATAGAGTTTCCAGAGTATAAAATTATAAATATTAATCGAAGACACATGTCCGGAAAATCTTCTATAAATTAATATTGATATTATTTAGATTTTTTCTGGTATAATACATACCTTTTGGGACAGTTTCAAAAGGTTTACTGGTTATTTTTAGAACACAAACTTCAGACGATCTCATGGAAATATTTGGGAGTAGCAAGAGGGAGAACTCTATCTTGTTAGCAACTTGGCACCCATCAACAAGATCAATGTTGAAGAGATTTTGCAATATACATGTACTGTATACACCCGTCATTAAGCCCATCCCCGAGGATAAGCCCAGTCTAGGTATTTGCTTCTCAAAAAATCATGGGGTGGTAATAAATAAGATGATCTTTGTGTCTTATTATAAATATTTACTCTAACAAAATAAAACACAAAACAGATTATTTTTATTAAATGAGATAATATATATCATGATTCATATAAAACCAGTTTTCATGCTGGACAGAAAAATCTTCTGGCCAAATGAAATTTTAGTGGTCAAATAAAAAAAAAATTGGGGCAAATTAAATCCTCATTTCAGGGCTCTCAATTGATGACTAAATTATATTTTTTAAATATGTAACTCTCTGACTCTATGTAGCGTCACTGACACCATGTTTCCCATACTAATCAAGTATTGGGTTGTGTTGTCATCGCTATTTTCGCCAAAATAAAACAAGTTCTGTTGCTTATTATCGCGAGGTGTTGAATACCCATTATTGTATTAATAACCTTTATGGTGTGAAGCCCGGTTGTTTGTATAAGGCGGGAGGCAGTTTACGACACATTGCGTAACTGACATGCCATCGCTGGTACACTGAATTATGGGACAATGCATTTACGTTTTTCATCTTACATACCACCTAATCAACAAAATAATAATCATTTTGATATAACCAGTGCAGAGATTAAGGTTTTTTGACGATTAGTAATCGCCTTTATACAACCATCAACATTCAATCAACGCTCCCCTTACAAAATAAATTTGTTGTCATCGTATGATGTATCCGAAGTACGAAACCCGGGTATCCAAAACAGGCGATATTCTGTCGCCTAAGTTTGTCGATCAATTCCCCAGTTTTTTAATTAGATATATGTCTCCATTTGTGGTGAAAAAAGTTTGGCCACATGAGAATTTTTGTGGCCACTCTAAAAAAAAATTGGCCATTGGCCACCGACAGAGCAAACACTGCATAAAACCTTAGATTAGCACTATGACTGCAACTGAAATTTTGCATATGGGGTCCTCGAAAGTAAACCCAGTCCCAAAGTTTTTGTGTAAAAAAATTCACGGGCTTACTGATGGGTGCATACAGTATATGAGAAATAAACAACTTTATTATGCGTCATTTCAATTTACTCAAATCTTCAGTTTTGTCAGTTTTATTCACAAAAAAAGCTATTTGAAGTCTAAAAATCTGGTTTTTATAAACGAGTTGTTTGTTGTAATTGTGGCCTGGACAAGATACACTATCTAATATTTTTGTCGACAATTGGATAATGACCAATATGTTTCGGTATGGAGACCACCCTAAATTTGTTCACTTATTATTCTCATATAACCAGGTTGATTGAAAAATATTTATTCTTTCTTTGGTCAGTATAAATTAGAGTTGATATATGGCTTGTTGCCATTCATCGGAAAGCTCTCAGTGAGAGCTTTCTGATGAATGGCAACAAGCCATATTTCCGACTAAATCCTGAAAAGTTACCCATAATTCTGCTGTGGTTAAGGAGTCAATTATTTAGGGCATTACTGTATGTAACCCTTGATGACATATTTTATTAACATATCCACAGGTATTTCCCTGATTTATGCTGAGTTTGTTATTATTTTATTGCTCTTGTATGGACTGAAACAATTTAAGCATCTCTAGCAACACCGATGTTTGAGATAAACCCCTTCTACACTAAAAACTCATGAGTATTTCCATTAGGAAATGTTCATATAATAGGTCGTTTGTTGAACTTATTATCTGAACATTTCCCACCACATAATATAAATCTTTCTGCTCTTGTATTAGATTTCCATATATCTGCTTTTATTACATGAACACCTCCCAGATGAATAATAGACCATTCCAATGTACAAGCCTTGAAATAGGGTGTCTGTCATTTGCAGAATGAGGTCCCCAGAGGGTGAATTTAGTGATGCTACCCCCGCATAGTGGGCTAGCATCACCAAATTCACCCTCTGGGAACCTCATTCTGCTTACACTGCAGCCCACTATGCGGGGGTAGCATCACTAAATTCACCCTCTGGGGACCTCATTCTGCAAATGACAGACACCCTATTTCAAGGCTTGCCAATGTATACTTTAATATCTGAATGTGAGAATCCATTGAAGGTTGAGACTATTATTCCATCCTCAGAGAAGATACTCTCAATTCTGTTCACAATTTCAATTTAACCCTTTCCATACTAAATGGATTTTCCCACTCAGTTATAAAAGTATACATGGGAATGGTCCATTATTCAACTGGAGGTTTTTTTTTAGGAAGAATAAGCAGACGGAAGATAATAGAAGTACAGAATGAGTTGCAGGGAAATGTTCAGATAATAAGTTCAACACGTTTGTTGAACTTACTATCTGAACATTTCATGTGGGATAACTAATCGTCAATGAGTATTTAGTATAGAAATGGTTAACTTTGAGGTTGGCTGAAATAAACAGAAATCCTGTTGTGTTGTGAGAGATATAGATCTTTGTTAGACATTCAGGAGTCTTGATATGTTGAGACTGATAAAAACTTAACAAGAGAGTGGGGCAAAGAAGCTGTACATTCCCTCAACAACAGATTAATAAAAATGCACCTAGTCCTTGACAACAGTGTTGGACAGTCACATTTCACACCAAGAGTTCACGCTGCTGGAAGCCAAATTGGTCAATGGTCAGATCTTATTGAAAATGGCCAAAAATGTCTCAAGCATATATCAACAGATCTCATTAAATGCTATAGTTAATCATACTAATACCATGCTTATGTTAATGTCAAAACTATGATGATTAGCCACTATTAATATCACATACAGTAATGCCCAAAGTAATTGACCACTTAACCACAGCAGAATTATGGGTAATTTTTCAGGATTTAGTCGGAAATATGGCGAGAGCTTTCCGATGAATGGCAACAAGCCATATTTCCGACTAAATCCTGAAAAATTACCCATAATTCTGCTGTGGTTAAGTGGTCAATTACTTTGGGCATTACTGTACTTTCTTAATCAATTGACAATACTTTGCTTATTAATGGTTTCAATATTACACCACGTCAAACAAAAGGCAAATCAATGTCTATTTATGTCAATTTTCTCATCTCAAATAGTAAAAAGTTTTAGAAAAATGGCCGAAGAAATTCAGAAATGGCAAAAAAATGGGCCCAAAGATTTTTCTGTCCAGAGAAAAGCCTGTTCACATCTGAATTGCATAATGCACAGCAATGCATCAAAACTTAATAGCGTTGGAAAGCTGTAATTTCACAATTATGAAATTTCGTTCCATTTAATTTCTAAAAAGTCAGTACTATAACACTTCTTACATTTGTAAATTACAAGTTTACAGAAATGCAAGCTAACGGTTCATAACCCAGAACCGTTTTTATTGATATTGTGTAAAGATAAATTAATATTAATAAATGTTCATCATTAGAAACCACATGCAGCCATATATTATTGCCAATTATAGTACATAAACGCGACAATTTACCATCTAGTAAATAACCAAGCCTTGAAATAGTGTGTCTGTCATTTGCAGAATGAGGTCCCCAGAGGGTAGATATAGTGACGCTGCCCCCGGACAGTGGGCTAGCATCACCAAATTCACCTTCTAGGGACATCATTGTGATATCATTGCCATTCCCATTTTGCATGAGGGGGCATTTGGAGCTGCACTGAATACATGTGCATCAGAATTAGCATACTGAAAATATCCAAAAATTCTTTACAAGGGTAGTCGTTTAATGCATGGGTGGCACAAGACAATCATGTTTTAAAGTACCTTGTCCAGGTGAACACAACACATGGCGCGAGATTTGAAACACTTGTCACTGTTTGAAAAATCTTATTTCACAGACAAACACACATTTACTTTAAAGCCCCTGAGCGATGCACATGGAATCAAATTTAAGATGGACATTCATACTGGGATTGTTACCAATGTTTAACTTGGCGATCTAACTGATCCAGCCAGGGAAGAGAGAAGATTATCATACACAGACAACCAATCAGGTTCAAGCCTGCGAATAGAGTGTCTATCATTTGCAGAATAAGGTCCCCAGACAGTGAATTCAGTGACGCTATCCCGCTAAGTGGGCTAGCATCACCAAATTCACCCTCTGGGAACCTCATTCTGCTTAGGCATTAACTGCTATGGGAGACATAGGATAAGATTGAAGTTCCTCAGTTGAAGATGGTGATGTTCACCCATTAGTCGCCTCGATTATGCATTTTATCTTCTGCAAATTAGGGGTTATAGAAACTTCCCAGAAGAGAAAAAGTAACTAAAACAATGCAAACTTGAGACAATATTGATACTTCCCAGATGAGGCCAATGCAGATGTGCGGGATAGCATCACTAAATTCACTCTCTGGAGACCTCATTCTGCAAATGACAGAAACTATTTGCAGACTTGATCAAGTTTACCCAAATTAAAATATCAAGTGGGTGGCTCTCGTGGTATCCTTCCACTATCCACCCTCATGCGTTAATCACTAAGCCAAAACAAAACAGTGTGGCTCTATGTATTTATTACACACCAATGTTGTACGGTATTCTCAGCAAGAAAACCAGTTCCAGGTTTTGTCGTTATTTTGACAGATCCTGATAATCTTCCAATAACATACTGATGCAACATAAATTATGTTACCTTTGACCCTTTCATGACGGGAGCTGCGCTGGTGCAGCATTAAATATCATGTGCCAGTGCTTTTTCTTATATAAATGTGAGTCTCCCAGAGGGAGCCTCGCATATAAGAGAATGCACTGGTTTACAAGATCAAGGTATATATTTTTAAGACAATGTATTACTCTTATACATGCGAGGCTCCCTATGGGAGACTCGCATATATAAGAGAATGCATTGGCACAGGGTTTTCGCAAAATTTCAGGAAGCTCCAGTCATGGAAGGGTTGACAATGTAATTGGAACTCTGAAATGTCAGTGTGAAAATGAGTGCAAAAAGTAACAAATGGGTGAGAGGTCATCAAAAATATCTTGATTGTCACATGAAAATATGAAATGTGCCCTGTGCAATAAAAATAGAAACATGCATGTGCTGTGAAGTTTGTCATAGCTGCATTACAATATAATGCTTATATCATAACTGATTGCATCACATGAAATTCCATGTTTGGAAATACAAATCAGAAACACATCCAATTTGGAAATGGCTCAAATTATTCACTTTCAAACATTCTAATACACAAAGGGCTGCTCCACCAACATTTGTAAGATTGCATCGCTCACTTCGAAATGACTTGAAACTTTAACCCTTTTTTTTTACGAAATGTATTCTCCCATTAGATATAAAAGTAAACATTGGAATGGTCGGTCTATAAGTCATCTGGAGGGATGTTCTAGAAATAATGTTAAAAGATAATACAAGTGCAGAAGAATTTATTTTTGTTTGTGCGAAATATTCTGATAATTAGTTCAACAAACAGCCAGTCTGAACATTTACTAAGGGAACTACAGTTATGCCCTAATTTAAATAATCGACACCTTAACCACAGCAGAATTATGGGTAATTTTTCAGGATTTAGTCGGAAATATGGCTTGTTGCCATTCATCGGAAAGCTCTCGGTGAGAGCTTTCCTATGAATGGCAACAAGCCATATTTCCGACTAAATCCTGAAAAATTACCCATAATTCTGCTGTGGTTAAGGAGTCGATTATTTAGGGCATAACTGTACTCACCAATGAGTATTTAGTAAAGAAATGGTTAAGCTTCAAATTACCTGTATAATTAACAAAACTTTTGTCATGTTCTAGGGATCAAGAGGTCGAAGACTAGATATAGTATGTCTGACATTTGCAGAATGAGGTCCCCCAGAGGGTGTATTTAGTGATAATACCCGCACAGCAAGATAACATCGCCAAATGCACCATCTGGGGACCTCATTCTGCTCAGGCCTCATATTCTGGGAAGTATCTTTAGTCTCAAATTAAAAAAAAATTTAGTTACTTTTTCAATTCTGTTCAGTTTCTATATCCCCTAATTTGCAGAAGATAAAATTCATAATCGAGGCGACTTATGGATGAACATCACCAACTTCAACTGGGAAATTAATCTGATCCCAGGTCTCCCATAGCAGTTGATGCCTACACAGAATAAGGTTCCCAGATCAAGGGTGAATTTGTTGATGCTAGCATGCCTTTTTGCAAATGTCAAGACAACTATATCAGGCCTTGAAGTCAAAATCGAACATGAACTGTATTTTATGGTTGTAAACTAGCATACCAAATTTCATCCCACTCAGATAACATTAAATGAAGTCATCATTGACAAAAGAAAATTGAGCCCAAATTTCAACGACAAAAGAAAATTGAGCCCAAATTTCAACAACGGGATGTAACTCTGGTAAAAATGGGTGGCTGGACCCCAAAATCAAACTCAACCTGTATATTGTGGCAGTGAACTTGCACACCATATTTCATTCCATTCAGGACAGTATAACACGGTTTTCGGCACTATATATCTTTTTCAAAATTGATATATGTCAATCCAAATTTAACATGTATACATAACTTATGCTCACAAAATTGAAAGTTTGGACTTTCCGGAACTGGAACACACTCAAATCCATGGTAAATCACCAGAAACAAAATAAAAAATTATCAGGTTTATATCGAGGAATATAGTCAGATATCTTCAGTGTTTGTATGTTTTGCTATTTCTCCTTCAAAGTTAGACCACACAAAATTAATCTGTTTCTCAAGACACTTTTTGTTTTCAAAATGGGCATTGAGGGAGTTTTTATTGCCAATTTATACGACAAATTTCCCAGCAGGACGGTTTTAATATTTTAACTCCCAAATAATCAACAAAAATTACTTCTCAAGACTGAATGTTGTACCACAAAAAGACATACAGTTTAAACAAACCAAAATTTTTACTTTTAATATTATCTGAGATAACAAATGGAAATATCAAGTACAAGTTGAAATGTATTTTAACTACAGTAATGCTCTAAGTAATCAACTTCTTAACGACAGCAGAATTATGGGTAACTTTTCAGGATTTAGTCGGAAATATGGCTTGTTGCCATTCATCGGAAAGCTCTCGGCGAGCATTACTGTACTAGCTAAATGTATGTCAGTGGTTTGTCCCTTGTCGAGCGATAAAATGATTTATAATTTTTATTGGGTAATAAAAAGCACCAGCAGACAATATTTTCATAAAGGGGCAGGTGTCTGAGAAACATTAATTATGTTTGCATAATTTAAAGTTTTGAACTATCGCCCTGCCTGTTTAAAGGAAACTGTTCGACAACCGGTCACACAATTTCAGGGCCAGGATCCTACATGTACGTCACTAATCAAGTCTCTAACCCTAGTCTCTCTACTACATGAGCTGCGGAAATTCACAATGCACATTCAAAAATCAGTAATTGTTAAAAACTCATATTTATAACTGAAATTTACAAGAAAATTAGGTATCGATTGTGCCCCAATTTGAACATCAAGCACACCTCAATCACCTCGATCAGACGGCCCCCATATCATCAAGTTACAACAACAACAGTTCTTCAAAATTTAGTTATCAGAATCGATTAATTACAACAAAATAATGCTAACCATTGCCAACTATGGTATAAAATTTCCCAAAACATGTTTTTTTATCAACATTTTGTTCAACGAAATATGGCCGTATTGTCACTTGATTATCACAAAATTTGGCCGTATTACCACTTGATTTAGAGTTATCCATCTTCATCCACAATTTTGTCAGAGACCGTTTCCTTGACAAATTTTTTTCCAGGTCACAAATAATACATATGTTGAGAAATAACAAATTTCAAAAATCGATATCTGATCACTCTAGAGCTTTCAAGGATGGGTTCCTTGACTCGAATAAAATATTTTTCATCCCAAAGCAAAAGAAAGTAATTTGGGAGTGTTAATTCGGATTATGCATCTTTAAATAGATACTCGTAAATTGCACATAATCCCTATCACTCGTGAGTACAATAATTCGTGCAACAAATATCTAGCCCATCCATGGCATGAGTTCCAGATAGCAGCTATCCGAACTTCTGAAGTGAAGGTTTAAAGACTACATTGGTGACGTAGGTTCCTGGCACTGAATTAACACCATGATCACAACTGGCATCTTGATTATTATAAATTAAGATACAGATTTACAGAATATACATAAATAGGAACTGTTTGAACATAAGTAGAACCCATCTCATATGATTTTGTGTAAGTGCAGTCTCTTTAACCCTTTGAGCGCCAGGTCCGATTTTTGTATCGTCCCATATACCCTGTGCCAATGCATTCTCTTATATATGCGAGTCGACCATAGGTCGCCTCGCATATATAAGAGAATGCATTGGCCTAACCCAAAAAAAAACAAACAAAAAACAAAAATTAATTTTTTTTAGGGCACTCTACAGACCATAAATTAGGGCCGATGAGATCGGCCCCTGGCACTAAAAGGGTTAAAAAGCGACAATAATCTTAGCAAATTTTTGTCTCTAGATTTCCTATCCAGATCATATTGCTAGGTCGACGGGGCTTTCCCATCATGGTGTAATAATTTGTTTCCAAATAATGAGTAATTGCCAGGTGAAGTAAATGTTTATGAGAACCATAGTATACTGCAGTAGTTATAAAAATAATAGGATGCGAACAAATCAGTAATATATATCGATTGCTGATAAAAATTTGAAGATAATGTCTCCTAGATTGCGATGGGTAATAATTTTATCGCACTCATTCATGGATATATCGCCTGTATTCTGAATGATAAAATTTGACATCTTTCGCTATGCATGGGAAAATTGTCAGCACATCATTGACCTCCAATCTCACAATTTAAATATAACCAATAATGAAGCTATGATTGAATTTGTCATCTGCTTTTTAACCCTTTAAGTGCCAAGTGCGATTTTTTTTATCAACCCATATTTCCTTGATCATTTTTCAAATTTATTGATTATAATAATGTGATACATTGATGGAAAGAGCTCTTAGAGCTCTTTCCATCAATGTATCACATTATTATAATCAATAAATTTGAAAAATTATCAACGAAATATGGGTTGATACAAAAATTGGACTTGGCACTGAAAGGGTTAAAGAGACTGGATTCCGCTTTGCAAAGATCTGATCATAACCAATGAAATAGCATGCAGTCTGGGACATGACCAATGGCATGAAGAGAATCCCATCAACACAGAAATGGCATATGGAATTCTAGAAACCATAAATCTGATATTATCGTCAGTTTTTTAAAGACTGGTGTAAGTGTAACAACCAGAAAGAAGAGTCAGCAAAAAAACATATTGACGCTCACTGCATGTTGTCAAATTGTTCAGTTTGTTTCTTCTCAGCATGGCAGAAGAGACCTTTGTATTTTATCTAATATCTGTACGAAGAGTGATAAGTCTATATTATTATGTGCGCATTTCCTATCCTATGGGATAACTACTCATCAATGAGTATTTAGTAATGAAAGGGTTAGTGCATTATTGTTTGTCTGAGCCAAAAATGTCAATATAAATAATCAATATATTAAGGTGTTTCATGATACTATTCTCCATATGGCAGGTAACACATAAAAAGCAGTCACAGACAATATTGTCAATTCTGTAGTTAAAGGTGGATTATCTCTTTGTAAACATGTATTATATACAAATGTAGTTACCGGGGTAGAAAATATTAGATCTGAGTCGAAGACTCATGTCCGGAAATGCTTTTATCGATTAATATTCATTTTATTTCGAATATTTTATGGTATAAAAAGGTGTGGTTATTTAGCTAACGAACAATAGTAGTTACTGTTAACAGAGACCAAAAAGTTTATTGCGTAATTTTGTCACATATAAACGTTAATTATAGCCATTGTCGCTTATAACTATGAAATAACACTATACAACCAATCAATCTGGGACATTTGACGTTCGGCACATAGCCACAGGAACAGCCTAATGTTCTCTATCGCTATATGGTATCACCCGAATGGTCTGTTCTAAAAATAGACACGTAAACAGGCCCAATAAAATATTCGAAATAAAATCAATATTAATTGATAGAAGCCTTTCCGGACAGGGGTCTTCGGTTCATATTGATTAATTTTATACCCACGCAACTATTTAAATTTTGTTATTTAAAGAGATAATCCATCTTTAAAAATACTGCCACAAATACATGTATGGATATATTTTTCTAAATAGCCTCTAACAACTAAAATATCTCATAGATCATCTCTCCCAACTTTTTCCATTGATATCTGTTGATATTTCAAATATAAATACTCGTTATTAAAGATAATGTATCTCTTCCATGAATGTTTTATATAGAGTGTGCGGTATAAAATAATAAGATAAGAAACAAGGGCACCTGCTTCTATCAATTAATTTATAGAGAGTAATCAATTGGTTCCGAAAATTACGATAAATAATTCACGAGAGGTGAGAGACGTCGGTTATAAATGAGTGCGCGTTAGTGGAAGAGTTTCTTACTGAAACGTCTCTCGCACCGAGTGAATTATTTAATGTAATTCTTGGAACTAATTGATAACTCTATTTATTACACTTCTGCATCAATTTGGTTCTCCAAATATGATTAAACACACAGAATTAATGCATGATAGTCCCGATGTGGAGAAAGATCAACCATCGAAAATTCAGTCTATATCAGTAAGCGACGTCGTCAATGACGTCATGGGAAATGACATAATTCACAAGTGACATTACCATTTTTAACAACATTTTCAATGGAAATCAAACATATGAGTGTAATAAAAAAATTATTTTATTATTAAATATCGGAAAATTACCAAAACATAGTTCGTCATATGTATCTTTTCAAAGCTGCAGTGAAATATAATTTTACTATTTCATTGTAGCAATTGTTATTTCACTGAAGCGTAAAACCAACGATTACCAGGAACACACAAACTGCCAAGGTATGTACGTGCATACTGTCTGCTAGCCCCTCAAAAGCGACAAATTTATGATGCCACATGCCTCTTGATCAATCAATAATTCCATGTTTGAGCAAATGCGTACGTGTCAATTTCAACTTTATATTAGGCCTAGACTTTTACCTGTTTGTAAACACCGACACACACTCTTTATTTAAGTAGAGTTAATAATTTTATTAAGTAAGAGTTAATTTAGCAACTTTGAGCATAATTAAGGCGAATATGTTTGAATACCTGAAAGAAATATCTTGTGGCTCATTAAAATTTGAAATTTCTTTCCAGACACTCGTGAGATATTTCGGTATTCAAACAAAAACTGTTCATTCTCTATTAATCATAATTTCTTATCACATTCTCGGGACAGTTTTAGGGGCTCAATGTAGAACAGAAATCTTGCAATAACATTTGGCGTGTACCTGGAACGTACCAAGAGAGAGAACTCTATCTTGTTAATAGCACCCTCAATCTAGACAAATTAAATTTCAACTCGATTTCGCTGCGAATTACGCTCAGCTGCTTCAGAAACAAACCACTTTATTATGCCATTATAGACTATAAAATACCCAATCTTCAGCTTTATATGCAATTTATTCACAATAAAAGCTAGTTGTAGTCTTATGGGGTTTTATAAATATTAGTTGTTGCCTGGAAGAGATACACTAAATTATAATTAATTAAAATAAAATAACATTGAGGTGGGTTCTAACTCCTTTAACAATTCTTTGTCACCATCAGGGTCAAACCACTGAACAACACTTAGTTTCTACACTATTGTGGTATACAACAGGCGACTGGCACATATTTGGATGAAGTCCGTTACTGTTGATATCAACCTTCATCTTATTGTTTGCTCGCCGTTTCCTATGATTTGAATAATGCTCTTTCGCACACAACTTCCCTGTGTTTTTGGTCACATGGCCATTTTCAGTCACATGACCATGTTCAGAACTATCACTTCCGTGTTTACTTGACGAGCTGAATTCCGAAGTCCAACTGTCTTTAATATTTTCCTTCTCGCCTTCGTCTTCCTCAATAATATATTTCTGGCTACTACGGCTACTGTTGCTCCCTAAACTTAGCGACGATATAGCTGCTGTCGTAGTCAGATCCCCCAGCATGCTATTAGTCGAACTTGACGTACTGAGGGTGTTCTGACAATTGTTTTCCTTAACACCATGATGGCGTGTGTGGCCGCCTTTATGCCCACTGTTACCGTCTTTACCACCCTTATCATGATTATCATCTCCATTGTTCCCTCCTTGATCCCTATCATCAGTATGACCACCTCCACCATTATAATGATGGTGGCTGCCTCCCCTATCACCACCATGTCCGTTTGGGCCATCCGTGTCACTTGAATGGTCGCTACTATCACGGCGATGAGCGAACCTATGCTTTAACTTATCTTTCCTTGATCTCCCTTCAGTATCATCAGTGTCACTTGCATCAGAGCTACTGCAACTAGTTCCTCGCTGCCCTGTGCCTCGACGCTTCTTACGCTGTTCGTATTTACGGATCATTTCAGGGGATGCCACACTACTTCGCGCTAACGTCCTCGATGGCGGAAGCCTAGACGGAAAAAAGTTCTCCTCCTCAGACTCATTTTCTTCTGATATTTGGTTAAGAAGCTGGGGAGAACTAGCAACTGATTTAAGAGTCCGTCGTGGTGCGACGTCAACATTTTGCTGCGGACTTTCTGGTATTTCTTCAGAAATTTCATCCAAATTTTCCATGGACTTCGTCAAAATAGTGTCTACTTGCTTTTCTTCCATGTCGTCCTCATAGGATTCTTCCTTAATGAGACTGTATTTCCTACTTAGCATGGAATCTTTGGGTTGTGGTTCTTTATTAACACATATTGTAACAACTGGCTGGGAATGTGCGACTGGTGACACTAATGATTCTACCAATCTCGTGGTATTTTCCTTGTTGGGTTCTTTGGGTTGGATGCTGCAAACAGAAAAAGGAAACATGACATAACTGATACAGTAATGCCCTAAATAATCGACTCCTTAACCACAGCAGAATTATGAGTAACTTTTCAGGATTAAATCAAAAATATGGCTTGTTGCCATTCATCATCAGTGTACATTATTAACAGGTGCACCACACAGAGCATCCCCGGCAACGATAACTTTTTACGGGTATATTAAATTTCTGAGGTGAATAATTTGAAAGATGTCTTAATCAGGCCTGCGATGATGGGACAAAACCTATTGCATGTGGGTATCCTTCATCCCAAGAATATACCAAAGATCAGGCCAAAAAAAAAAACTCTTTATTTCCGATACCCTGTCTGGCTGAGATTTTCTTGCCTGCCTCAATTATTTTTTCAATTTGCTCCAGAAGGTCATTCAAAAGTTACCTGTTAAGAGTGTCAATGTGAATATTTATCGTTTTCCCAATCCCAAAAGCAAATGTAAGTTGGTTATTAAGCTCAATATTGGTAGAGATCGTACTGCAGAGTGAATGCATTCAAGGGACAACATGTTTTTATCCAATGCTTGGCTCATTTTCAATACATATGGATCTACCATATTCCATGGGAATGTGACTACACTATTATATCGCTTACGGCTGAAAGGTTTTTTTTTTTAAATGCAAAAAATGCAACAACAACAAAAATCCCTGCCTGCCTGTCTGGAAAATGTTCCCCATGTTATCGGAAACAGAGAAGTTTTTTGTTTTGGCCTCACTCACATATGATCTAAGATGACAGACACAGGGATTGACATATTTTAAACTATTAAATGATCCTGTGCCAGTACATTCTCTTATATATGCGAGTCTCCCATAGGGAGCCTCGCATATATACGAGAATGCACTGGTTTACACAATCATGTTAAATATTGTTAGGCCAATGTATTCTCTTATATATGGGAGTGTCCCTAAGAAGATTGCTTATATAAGAGAATGCAGTGGCACAGGGTTTTCGCAAAATTTCAGGAAGCTCCTGTCATGGAATGGTTAAGGTTACAGCGAGATACTCCTCTCATAAATCCTTTATCAGGTGTGGCACATCCTAAATTCAAATATTATGTGGTTAGATATGACAATATCAAACACCATATTCCTGCTTTATGGGGAAGTTAGGAGATCATACATCCACTTGCTCTGCTCCATTGAAAATCGTCTGGCACATCCCAAATTCGTTTATTACAACATCCCTGAAGGGGTCACTCTCTTTACTAGTAAAGAGAATACATTGGCCTAACAATATTTACATTGACCTTGTATGCCAGTGCATGATCTTATATCACGGTATAAGAGAAAGCACTAGCACAGGATCTTGAATGCTGCACTAGCGCAGCTCCCGTCATGAAAGGGTTAATAACAACATGGGTATGCCTTTCTGAATGATATTAATGGGGAAGAAGAATAAACAATTAATGGAAAAGCCTAATAAATTATTCATAATATCTTTTTGTGCCGATTAAACATTCATAGAATTCTCAGCCCTTTTAATTCAGATTGTTTGGCTTCGGCAATCTGCTACAGCAACCCTTTACCGTGGCCCAGTTTGCTTCAGCAAATGGCTTCGGCATTGCCGATTGCCGTAGCCAATTATGAGGGCTGAATTCTCTACCCACCATCATGAAATATTTGCATGGGAACATTCTATTTCATTACAAAAACAAACGAGGCACAGATTTTTACTATTTTTGAATTATTTGTATGTATACGATAGTGGATTATGCCTTCCATTGATTGCACAAAATAGCAATACACATATTCAACTACAATAGCTGAATACAGCTTATAATATTTGAATTTGGGATGTGCCAGACGTGTTTATTACAACATCCCTGAAGGGGTCACTCTCACCTAAATAAGTGCTGAAGGGTACAGGTTTTGAAAATGAGCTGAAGGGTAGTTAGGGTACACAGGGTTTGAAACCTCATTCGAAATGGTGTTGTTTAGTTTTCTCATCTTCCATGATTTCTGCTACCAGTATAATTGTTCATGTTCCAATGAAATTTAGAATGAACTGAAAATAAATTGCTGATGGGCGCCATACTTGCAGGAAGACAGTTGACATAAGGAACTGAGTCAGCTCTGATAGCAAATTTTACAGGTGTACCTTTCAGCACATTTTCAAAACCTGTTTCCCCTTCAGCACTTTTTGATTTAGGTGAGAGTGACACTTCAGCTACAGCATCCCTTCTGGTGCATTCCATTGGTCCTATATCCCTTTACCCAACAGAATGGCCCTGTGCCAATGCATTCTCTTATATATGCGAGTCGACCATAGGTCGCCTCGCATATATAAGAGAATGCATTGGCTTAACCCTTTGAACCCTGGTGCCCCACAGTGATCGACACCCTGACCTGGGGCTCCCAGTGGTATGTCCGCTTAAATTAGATAGTTTCTAGTAGCATGGTGTTGATTATGTTCAAATTGCGACACCGGTCTGAAACTTTACAGGTTTGTCCCCCATGGATCAGCGATCATTATAAGATCGCGAGACTTTGCCTCGCGGCAACTCCTTGGTAACGGTTGCTAGGCAACTACCCGGAATTGACTGGAAAATGTAAATATAGCTTATAGCGTCGTAATTCAACCTCAGTGATTGCGTTTTTTGATGCAGGTACTACCCTGACGTGAAATTTGAGATATACCCGACCAGAATAGTGAACCAAATATCCCATTTAAGGGTAGCAACGGTTGCTAAGCAAATACCACAACTGATCGAACGACATAATTGCACTAACCATTCAGTGGTATGTTTTGCCTTAATTTAGACAGTGTCTAGTCGCATGGTGTTGGTTATGTTGAAAGGGAACACCTACCTGAAACTGTGCAGGCATGATAGGATAGGATAGGATAATATTTTATTTCACAATACAATACAATATACATTAATACAATATAATATATAAGTTAATTTATATGTGTATTGTGTGGAGTGCCGTGGCCTATAATGGCCGTCTACCCGGCACCCCTGAATGACAAAATACAATCAATAATGGCTATATACAGAATTTAAATATTTCACACAGAATTTAAATATTTGATATATTGATATATGCATGCACGGACCACTGATCATTGTAAGATCGGGAGACTTTGCCACCCGATCTCGCCTTAGAAACGGTTACTAGGCAACATCCCGAAATTTGCAGGATAAACGAATTCTAGCTTATAACGTTGTAATTATACATCAGCGAATTGCGTTTCGATGCAACCAATATCCTAATGTGAAATTAAGATATACCTGACCATGCGCGAGTAAGTCAACTTGATATGCGATAGACTTTTTGCTGCATGTGGCACAACAGAGACTGATATTACAGAGACCAGAAACAACGTAATTTCCCGTAACATATCGTGGCCCCATTGTTCAAGTAAGCTGTCTAGATTGTGTCTACTATACTAACATGTGAAACATGCAACAAAATGTCATATATAGCGCCACATTTAACTTAAACGCATTTTAAAAAATGAATTATAGTCTGCGCCCAATGCGGCCCATGCGCATATTTTCCTAGCCATTTCTAGCGGACAGCCAATCCATATAGACACCTTTGCCAGCGCTGACTTCAATAGGCCAATTTAAATATATATATTAGTGGGTATGTCGTGTATAAGTACGTTATAAACCATTTATTTGTCATTGCGCTAGTCTGCGCATGCGCGAATAAATCAACTTCATATGCGATAGACCCTTCCCCATATGTATTAGCAGAACACTGGTTAATATACACGAGGGTAATTTAAACTGAAATTGTGTGTCTAAATTACGTCTGTTCTGTACACACACGGGGAACACGAAATTATATGCCGTAAATATAGCGGCATAGTTCGCTTAAAATATCGTATGTTTTTGTAGATTATATGCTATGCGCATGCGCATATATTTCTACCCGATACTAGCGGTCAACCATTCCATATGCACCATGGGCGCCGCTGACATATGTGGGGGCAATTTAAATATAAATCAGTGGGTCAGACGCTCGTTATACTATATATAAATTTGCTACCGAATCATGTCGTCGCTGCACCGAAATATCGGTGTTACGGGATATAGTCACGGTTCGTTTGCACCTAAATATCGGTGTTACGGGTTCAAAGGGTTAACTCATTAAAAATTATAAAATTATATTAAATTATTAAAAATTATATTATTTTTTTAGGCCAATGCATTCTCTTATATATGCGAGGCGACCTATGGTCGACTCGCATATATAAGATAATGCATTGGCACAGGGCATAACTGTAACCATCACAATGTGGTCAATGAGCCGGTTCCAATGATATCCATATTTGTATGGTTTTATTGAGACAGACCCAAGATAATTTAGGCTGTTGCAGCTTTATTTGGCCGGTTTTGGCCGGTTTGTTGGGTAAAGGGATATAGTGTTCTAGTTGATACAATTTTACACAAAACTGTTTGACGTTCCCTAAGTATAACCATCCTTGAGCACATGGATACTCAGTTGTTCAGATAAGGTTATTTGATCCTATGTCATGTGAGAGTATGCATGCACAAGGAAGAGATATAATAGGATTTAATATGCACAGCTAATTGTTTGTCATATTTGTTATCTTGCCAAGTGATACCATATTTCAATAAGTGACCTTCCTTTGTTGAGAATTTACAATACACTTTGTAAAAGATATGTTGTAGAGAGAAATAGGTTAAGGTTAGAGACTCTAACCTTAACTTAGAGTTAAAGATCTATAACTTATTTAAAAAAAAGAAAGAATATTATCATATTGGAATAACATATATCTAGTGGGTTGTTTTACTCTTACACACAATTTTTTTTAAATAGTCTGATAATGCTAGATTTTAAGATAGGCAAGATAGTCGAATAAGTAATATTGACAAAAGTCTATCAGGCCACTAAAAGTCAACTAATTGTTAACAAGAGCACCACCATGATGGCATAATTTGCTGGTTTCAAATTGCATTTCAGAAAGGTTTCATAACTTGAGTTATCAGCCGAAAAATAAATCATGAGTCAAAAAGGGCCCATATGTCTGGTAAGAATTGAACAAATCACAGATTCAAACACAGCTTGTTTTTTTAGTCACATACCAAGTTTGGTGGTTATCAACCAAGCCTAACTGCTAAGTTATTAACAGGAAACCAAAAAAAACAAATTTTATGGACGTGTGTAAACCTGCATACCAAATAATTGCATTCAGTTACATGTACCATCAACTGAAATTGTCACCCGGAAACTAAATTTGAGCCCAAATTTCAGTCAAGGGATGTAACTATGGTAAAAATGGGGGGGGGGGGGGGGGGGGGGGCGGACACAAAAATTTAACTTGACTTGTATTTTGTGAACCTGCATACTAAATTTCATTCCATTCAGTAGAAAGTTATCAACCGGAAATGAACTATAAATGGATGGATATGGGTGACTTCCTCTGCATTTGTCTCTCCATGAGCTCTGTATCAGTCATCATATGACATATTTGAAAGAGATGGGCGTCCAAGGTGGGACTAAGGAATACCCCCCCCCCCCCAATTCAACATGTTAGTCGAATGAAGTAGCCATTACCATATATTGGGCACTGAAATTATAACGTCAACAGGTAACCCTAACCCAATAACCCTAATACTATACATATTGACCAAAAAATGTAGGAATAAAAGCTCGGACAAACTTATGCATGTTGCAAAAATATTCTAAATTGAAAAAGGGGGATAACTTTATATGACCGGTGGCTTTTTTTAGAAATGAGAAAGTTGATTCTGGGAACACAATTTTAATAAAACTTTGTTTCCAACTGTCTATGATCGGCAATTTCTAAGTTTACAAGGGCCATAACTCTGGTAAAAATGGGTTGACTAAACCCAAATTCAATCTCGATTTATATTTTCATGTGAGTAATCCAAATACCACATTTGAAAACAATTGAAATGGATAACCATATCTAAAGTTATCATCCGAAACCAAAATAATTGACAAATTCAAGTCAACAAGGACCAGAACTCTGGTAAAAATAGGCGGACCGAACCCAAATTCGAACTTGACCTGAACTTTCATCCGGGCAATCCACAAACAAAATTGGAAAACAATCGTATATCTAAAATTAAAATTATCAACTGGAAACCATCTGGTACAAACACTGTTGTTGTCTATATTAAAACAAAATTCAGGGGACAATGATACTTGGAGTGCCTGCCCGATAGGTCACACGAGGGTAATTATATCCACATGTAGCAGATTTTGTAAAAAAAAACTTTCAAACTTTCCATGAATCAAGTAACTACCAGTTAATCAGCAGTGATTATTTTAGATGACAAGGGCTGTAAATGGACCCAATTCCCAATGGGAAGTGGTAAAGTTTATTCACAATTTTTTACCAGGAAATTCCCAATTCACAGTAAGTTCTCTTGTTTTCGATCCATTTTATGATGATTTTCAAGTCACTTGATTTCCATAAAATAGGAATAAACAATTTCAGCTAAATACTAAACTGTATGATTACACCAAGTTTCACAATGAAAATGCTTGGGTTCATATATTCTCTTTTATATTCCCAATTATAAGCCTCAATGGCGCAAATTTCCCTTATGAAAATAGACAGGACAATTTTCCAAAATGGGTAGAAAAATCCCTGGTGAGTATCCAAGTACTCAAAGGGTTAAGCCTTTCATGGCGGTAGATGTGCAGCATTAAAGATCATGTGCCAATGCATTCTCTTATATATTCTAGTCTCCCATATATAATAGAATGCACTGGCTTACCAGGTCAAGGTAAATATTGTTAGGCCAATGTATTCTCTTATATATGCGAGGCGCCCTATGGGAGACTCGCATATATAAGAGAATGCAATGGCACAGTGTTTTCTCAAAATTGCAGGAAGCTCCAGTAATGGAAGGGTTAAGCTGAGCACAACCAATTTACCAATTCAGACTAAAAACTGAGTCTGCATAAAATTCATCAATAAGTTAGACACATGTACATGTATTAAGGTAACAAAGTTATTCCAATGTGTTAAGAGCACAACATTCATATCACACTAACAAGTCAATCAATAACTCTGAAATTGGAAGTTAATTTGCTGTGAAAACACCGCAACAAGATAACATGCACTAACAGCATCACTGCCAATAAAATCAATGGTCCCAAATATCCTGAGAAAACACACACAAAATAGTACATCAAACATGCAATTAAAATGGAAATCAACAAACTGAGAAATATAACCCTTTCTATACTAATGGATTCTCCCACACAGTTATAAAAGTATACCTGGGAATGGTCTATTAATATTCATTTGTGGGGGTGTTTAGGATATATGAGCAGACGACAGCCAGACGAAATGATAACACAAGCGCAGAATAATTCATATTTATTGGTGGGAAATGTTCAGATAATAAGGTATTATCTGAATATTTCCTAAGGAAACTACTCGTCATTGAGTATTTTGTATAGAAAGGGTTCATTAATACATGTTGCCTCAAGTGAGAATATTCTTGGGTCTTGATAATATTCTATGTATGAGGTACCCTTTCAAATACAGTCACAATGGAGAAAAACGGTGGCTGTTGTTCTATTGGATCGACTTTATGAGAGTGGGTACCTCCATTAGATTGGAGATTTGGTGTTAAGTTTTGATGACACATTGGGGCAAAGATCGCTGGACCTATCGCTGGTAGAACCTATCAGTAGTTATAGCCACATGGCAGCTTGCGCACCAAAATACACCTAATAATATTTGCTTTTGAAATTTTCCTGGTATTGAAATACCTTTCTATGAGCATTATATGTCCTAAAAAAAGGCATTGAAGTCATAAAAAAATACAACTTCGAAAAAAACAGTCGTAGATTTGTATTCATTGCAAGCCTGGAATCGGAAATAATAGTGTACGGCTGTCTGGGAAAAGGTATAAAAACTTCACGGACTGCTTTCTCTTAGTTGTAATCATAAAAAGTACCGGTATGTAGAACCATAAACATTTCAGAGTGAAGGCAGCTCTATACATTATCCACATGGTCTACATGTGAAATTTTACACAACCACTGATAAAAAAAATTGGAATAGGCACAAATGAAACAATCTCAAATTTATCGAAAAAATTTAGAAACTAAACACGTATTTTCAGCGCTGTATCAACAAATATGTTCGGAAATCCTCCATGTAGGTATGTCTTGAGATACCTCTTAACAAATTATATATAGTTTAGGATTTGAACGAGCGATGTATGTTTAAAAGAGGTGGTTCAGTATATAATATAATACAGAGTTTGGAATATTTTAACAGATAGAGATCCCAGGGGATAGTTTTAATCAAATAAAATGTATATCATCATTTTCAGATGTACACAATAAAGTGGAGAAATCGGTTTTGATATTGTTGCTTGTAGTTATCCCAAATTATATAAGCAATAACATATATTATTATATTTTATTCTCCATCAGCATATACCAATAGACCAGGACATAAACCCACACAGAGCAGTGAAACTATGTCCAATAAATATACCCGCACATATACCAATGAAACAGAAAATATACCCACAAATAATACCTATGGAACAGGATATATCCCCACAAATACCCGTCAAACAATAGGCTAATCAGCAGCCTTGATTTCAATACGAAGCTAGCTCTAGCTAGATACATGTATATTGTACTGGATACACATTGTTGCAAGAAATTACTATCAATATTTTCAAATAACTTATTCTCAGATTTGTTTGTGTTCCTTTTCTTTGTATTCTTGTTTACTTCCGTTTTTTTAAATTTTTTTAATTTTTGGTTTCCTTTATTTTTTGTTTCATTTTTAATGTTTTTCCCGATAATTGTTAAAAAAAAGAAGAAATGGCCCACATTAACCAACAACATTTTTGGGCCAGTACCAATCCTGACAAGTGACAACGTATTATGATACATGATGGTAGTCAATCCACTACGAGCACATACTATTTCCCTTTTATCACTAGTTGGTAGCGATCTGTGTTAACATGTATTTCATGTAATGATGTTTCAGGATAACAGTATGTTTTGTTAGCCAATGCTGATGAGATCAAGATACATGTACATGTATATCTAGATTTGTTTAAATAGCTGCAATCTAATGAAGTATACTAAGGCTGAGACAGTTTATAAATTGCTCAGAGTATAAGTATTGATACTTGTATATAATCAAAAGGTGGAGTACACCGAAGAATTTCCATGAATAGGGAATGAAAGAAATTTCTCTATTATATATTTTGGAATTTATGTCTGTGTGTATGTATGTAAGTGTTATAGACTAGAAAACTGCTCAACCGATCCACCTAAAATTTGGTATGTATGCCTACTTTGATCCCGGGAACAATATGGGCGGGTCTAATTTCACGTGTGACCATGTCCTTGACCTTCACCTTGACCTCGCTCATATACGCTCATTTAAGCATGTTTCTTCAGATGCTGTATATTCTTCCCAGACGGAGGCGATCACAAAGATATCCCTAAATAGCCCGGACGAAGTCAGGCACATCAGCTAGTCTCATATATATTTTGAAGACCTCTGTTTGTCTGTCTGTATGTCATTAATACAAATCTACGATTCTCGACCGATCGGGACGAAACTTGGTACGTGTGTGTGGTTTGACCAGGCGGTCGTCGTTGTCGTTTTGGCGAGCCCGTGCGGCGCCCGCTTCGCGCATGCGCAGACGAGATCTCGGAAACGGGTGGAGCTATCGACTTGAAATTTGATATGTTAATGTATCTTGCCCCGGATACGAATTTTATCGGGTCGCCGAGCCCGTGTGACGCAAGCTTCGCGCATGCGCAGACGAGATCTCAGAAACGGGTGGAGCTATCGACTTGAAATTTGGTATGTGAATGTATCTTGCCCCGGATACAAATTTTATCGGGTCGCCGAGCCCGTGTGACACAAGCTTCGCGCATGCGCAGACAAGATCTCAGAAACGGGTGGAGCTATCGACTTGAAATTTGGTATGTGAATGTATCTTGCCCCGGATACAAATTTTATCGGGTCGCCGAGCCCGTGCGACGCCAGCTTCGCGCATGCGCAGACGAGATCTCGGAAACGGGTGGAGCTATCGACTTGAAATTTGGTATGTGAGAGTATCTTGCCCCGGATATAAATTTTATCGGGTCCCCGAGCCTGTGCGACGCCAGCTTCGCGCATGCGCAGACCAGATCTCGGAAACGGGTAGAGCTATCGACTTAAAATTTGTTTTTTTAATAGCCCGGACAACGGACGTATTGGCGAGCCCGTGCGGCGCCCGCTTCGCGCATGCGCAGACGAGATCTCGGAAACGGGTGGAGCTATCGACTTGAAATTTGCTATGTGAATGTATCTTGCCCCGGATACGAATTTTATCGGGTCGCCGAGCCCGTGCGACGCCAGCTTCGCGCATGCGCAGACCAGATCTCGGAAACGGGTGGAGCTATCGACTTGAAATTTGGTATGTGAATGTATCTTACCCCGGATACAAATTTTATCTGGTCGCCGAGCCCGTGCGACGCCAGCTTCGCGCAGACCAGATCTCGGAAACGGGTGGAGCTGTCGACTTGAAATTTGGTATGTGAATGTATCTTGCCCCGGTTACGAATTTTATCGGGTCGCCGAGCCCGTGCGATAAATTTGGTTTTTGAATAGCCCGGACAACGTCGGGCTCATCGGCTAGTCTCATATATATTTTGAAGACATCTGTTTGTCTGTATGTATGTTTGTTTGTCTGTCTGTCATTGATACAAATCTACGATTCTCGACCGATCGGGACGAAACTTGGTACGTGTGTGTAGTTTGACCAGGCGGTGGACGTTGTCGTATTGGCGAGCCCGTGCGGCGCCCGCTTCGCGCATGCGCAGACGATATCTCGGAAACGGGTGGAGCTATCGACTTGAAATTTGCTATGTGGATATATCTTGCCCCGGATGCGAATTTTATCGGGTCGCCGAGCCCGTGCGACGCCAGCTTCGCGCATGCGCAGATGAGATCTCGGAAACGGGTGGAGCTATCGACTTGAAATTTGCTATGTGAATGTATCTTGCCCCGGATACAAATTTTATCGGGTCGCCGAGCCCGTGCGACGCCAGCTTCGCGCATGCGCAGACCAGATCTTGGATACGGGTAGAGCTATCGACTTGAAATTTCGGGCTGGGTAGAGCTATCGACTTGAAATTTGGTTTTTGAATAGCCCGGACAACGTCAGGCTCATCGGCTGGAGCTATCGACTTGAAATTTGCTATGTGAATGTATCTTGCCCCGAATACGAATTTTATCAGGTCGCCGAGCCCGTGCGACGCCAGCTTCGCGCATGCGCAGACCAGATCTCGGAAACGGGTGGAGCTATCGACTTGAAATTTGGTATGTGAATGTATCTTGCCCCGGATACAAATTTTATCGGGTCGCCGAGCCCGTGCGACGCCAGCTTCGCGCATGCGCAGACCAGATCTCGGAAACTGGTAGAGCTATCGACTTGAAATTTGAGCTCGGAAACGGGTGGAGCTATCGACTTGAAATTTGGTTTTTGAATAGCCCGGACAACATCGGGCTCATGTCTGTCATTTATACAAATCTACGATTCTCGACCGATCGGGACGAAACTTGGTACGTGTGTGTAGTTTGACCAGGCGGTCGACGTTGTCATATTGGCGAGCCCGTGCGGCGCCCACTTCGCGCATGCGCAGACGAGATCTCGGAAACGGGTGGAGCTATCGACTTGAAATTTGGTATGTGAATGTATCTTGCCCCGGATACAAATTTTATCGGGTCGCCGAGCCCGTGCGACGTCAGCTTCGCGCATGCGCAGACCAGATCTCGGAAACGGGTAGAGCTATCGACTTGAAATCTGGTTTTTGAATAGCCCGGATGAATAGCCCGGACAACGTCGGGCTCATCGGCTAGTAGTATATATATGTGCAATTGCTCAGATTATTGGAAAGAACTACCAATAATATAGAGGAAGTGACAGTGATTGAGCATAGATGTCAAGATAGCACCTAATTTGATTTTTGAAAAGACCAATATAGGCAATAAAATTAAATGGATATCGCTCGTATGAAGCTTCATAGAATGTACATGCATATGGGAAACCAGATATTTAAATAATCATAATGGACTGAATTTTATTGACAATTCAGGGGCGGCATGATTGAAACATATGAGCTCTTTCATCGCCTCTATGGCATCAAATATAATGAAGTTTTTGAGCGGGTTCTCGACCAAAGAACAAGGAGACACGCATACAATTGTCAAGTATAGTCCTGTCACATAGAATTGAGGAAAAACTATTTCAGCAACAGAGTAGTAAATGAGTGGAATTCGTTATCAAACTTTAATGTGGAAGCTGAAATGTTGGAGCACTTGAAGGAGAGACTTGATGCAAGCTTTTATGGCATAAGATATGACTACAATGTGTGACTTGCGTACCATTATACACACTATACGTGTGCATGATTATTGTGAAAATTATTGTATCAACAAGTCGTGAGACTTACAATGTCCTCATATGATGATGATGATGATGAAATCATGCCAGAAGTCAATCATACAATCTAAAAAAAACTGACATGCCAATTGGGCAAACTTCGGAGAAGAAGCAAGATTTAGCAAGCAGGTTAGGCAGGGCTAAAGGAAGGGAACCAGTCTCTTTAAAAATATGACACCAGTCTGTACTTCAGTTTCCATCTCTAGAGGTAAACAGATCCACTCCCTCTTCAATCATTTATAGACTGAACTTGTTATAACCAAGAAACACTAGAAGTGAATATTTTTGAATATAGAGAGCATAGTAAAATCTGATAAACATTACCAAAAACGAGCATGAAAGCATCAAAATGTTAAACATTAAGATAGCAAGTTAGTCATGAAAGTCCAGGCAGATGTTTGGCATAAAAAGCTATGTAATAAATACTAACAGGCTATACCGTATATCGTTCTAAGCTGAATTAGTTAACGTTTAGCTGATAATTTTGTGAACTAAAAGTGAGGCCCATATTGGAACTATAATAACACCATGGACAACAATCTCCTAAATTGAACCTCCATTAGTCAAACTTCTTAAAGAGAAGAAAAGAATCAGCTGTTAACCCTTCTTGTTTCTCCCCAGTGGTTGGGGTTAGTTCGTGTGGACATTTTCCATTAGTTTTGGCATTAATGAGAGCCATGTGGGAATATCTCAGTAATAATGAAAGGACAGGCAATAAGGCAAGGAATCAAGTATTAACTCCACCAAGCTTGATTATAGTGTGCCTGTCATTTGCAGAATGATGTCCCCAGAGGGTGAATTTAGTGACGCTATCCCGCATAGCGGCTAGCATCACTAAATTCACCCTCTGGGAACCTCACTCTGCATGGCCTCATCTGCTATGGGAGACCTAGGATCAGATCGAATTTCACAAATGGTGAATATTGTGATGTACACCCATTGGGAACCTTGAATACGCAATGTGTCACTAAATTCACCGTCTGGGGACCTCATTCTGCAAATGACATGCGCACTAAACTCAGGCTTGTCCACCACCAAGAAAATATTAAACTGGTCTAAAGCTTTTGATTTTGTTAAATTTTCATCAGGACCTCGTTTATTGTGTGGGTAAGTTGTGGATAAGGTCTACCTTTTATGCACTTGGTATGTGAGGAGTCAATTAAAACTCCTCCTCACATACCCAGAGTGTAAAGGTTGACCCTATCCACAACTTACCCACACAGCAAACAAGGTCCTGATGAAGATTTACCAAAATCAAAAGCATTAGACCAGTTATAAGAATTTCTCAGTGATAGATATTCCCTGGAGATTAAAGTTGAATCATTGTCTTCTTATAAGAGATCTAGAGATGGTGCACCAAGTAGACCAATGCCATATTTTTACTCTTGAGACAGGAGTCAATAATGAAAATTCTAATCTGCCTATACACACAGAACCATGCTGAAAGCTGAGAAAGTTTACTTGGGTTTGCGTTTTAAGATCGATGTGACGTTGAAGAGTCCAGTATTGGTATCAGGTGGCGCATTCTTCCCAGCATTCATAGCAGCTTTCCGTTCAAAAAACGAGCTGAGTATTGCAATTTTAGAGATGGGTTTGAATCTCTTATCCTTTTCTAGTAGCTCCTGCGTAGGAGTTGGTGGTGGAGTTACAACTCGTAATTTCCTGTCAAAAGATTTCGGGCTGGCGATGCCCATGGATGGATCAGCTTTCTTACGATTCCGTCTTCCAAGTGTCATGCTACTTGTGAGGCTTTTGACGAAACTGTTGTGATCAGCCGTTGGACTTTTGTCATAAATTATTGGCAGCACGGGTGCCGTCTTAGGCTCATTCGCTGTTAATCTGGAGAAGTCCAAAGGCGCAGTTTGTGTTTTCTTCAGTTGCTTTGTTTTGCTAAATATCGACGCAAACAAAGTTTCAGGAATAAAGCAGCATGAAACATTATGGAGTTAATTAGATGATCAAATGAAAACTGTCAATTTTGCATTGTTGCAATTTAAAATTCCTAATTTGGGTTATGGTTGCTGTCAATGTTATGTTTATTTTGTCAAACCCGAATGTTAAGTTATTCCTAAATGTCACAAATAGTATTAAGGTACAGACATTACACAGAAAATTCATCAAACTGGAACACAGGTGGAACAAAATTCCATTCAAAAGGCACTGGCCATTATTGTGTTTACAATTTTTATAAAACTGAATCACACAGTCCATTAACCCTTTACCCAACAGAAGGGCCCTGTGCCAATGCATTCTCTTATATATGCGAGTCGACCATAGGTCGCCTCGCATATATAAGAGAATGCATTGGCTTAACACATTAAAAATTATAAAATTGTTAAAGAATGTAAGAAAAAATGGTAAAAAGTGTTAAAAAAAGATTTGTTTAGGCCAATGCATTCTCTTATATATGCGAGGCGACCTATGGTCGACTCGCATATATAAGAGAATGCATTGGCACAGGGCATAACTGTAACTATCACAATGTGGTCAAGGAGCCGGTTCCAATGATATCCATATTTGTATGGTTCTATTGAGACAGACCGAAGATATTTTAGGCTGTTGAAGCTTTATTTGGCCGGTTTTGGCCGTTTTGTTGGGTAAAGGGTTAATACATGGAACAAAACACGTGTCGACTCATGACAAGATTCATTTGTTTGTCTGTTTGATTTGATAATGCATGCTAGTAATGCCTCACATACTTATTTTTTAATTTTTATATCAAATCAACTCAATCATCTAACATAGCTCTTAGAGAACAAAGCAAAATGCATAAAAGTAACTACATTGAGACAAAACTAATTGATATTTGACAGTTTTAGCATATGAAACTAAGTGATAATCAACAGGGTGTAGCAAATATAAAGCAAAATTAGCTGAATATAATTTGAGATGTCAAAATAAAAATGAAAGAGTCAATTCGAGACAATTGCGAAAGAATTTACATATATATATATAGAAACAAATTTACGATAGAAGATAAAAAGATATTGTGAAAGATTGTTTTGCAGTGACAGAAAATTTGAAAAATAATAAAATATCTTTATAAAACAATAGCATACCGTGGTGACAGAGACAATGGCTCGAGTTGGGGTTTCCCCGCTTTCCCGAGATTTTGTGGTGTCCTCTGCAATGCAGCCTGCTGCATCTCGTATTGCTGTCGCTTTAGCTTGCGTTCAGCTAAGAGGTAATAAGTTGCGGTAATGTGGTCATAGGAATCTTTTTCCAGTGAGCTGTAACAAATGTAAGAATAAGTTCGTAAGTGACATATTATGTGCTTATTTCACACTTTCAAACTGATATTTTACAACTCAGCCATACACCCATTTGAAGAATGTATCATTAAACTATATTTGTCGAAAAATTCAATAATAATACAAAATGACAGGTGGATCATGATCGGGATGTTTAACCCATACCTCAGTGAGAGTGATTAGCTATTTTCAGCTTGGACGCTAAAATCCACACATTCAATGTTAATCTTAAAAGTTAATAAAGAGGGCCATAACAGCATTAAAAAATCAGATCAAACCGATATTCAAACTCGATCTGCATTTTGGGCTGAGAAACTCACATACCAAATTGGCTTTCGATCAGATAAATGTTTTTTGAGTTATTGCACCATGTGTGAATTCTAAGTCGAAAAAGGGCCATAATTCAGTCCAAAAAACTTGGATCAAACCCATATTCCAACTTGATCTGTATTTTGGTCTGAGAAACACATATAAAAAAAAAATTCCGATCAGATAAATTTTTTTGGAGTTATCGCACCATGCGTAAAGTGACCAAGGACAGATGGATGCACCTACCTATGGAATGTAGCTTATATGGTTTTTTTCTACTTTAACAAAAACGAACTTCGTTTCCTTAAAGGACATTTTGTCGATTTTATGAAATTTTCTTTGTGCACTGGGCAGAAATAAGTCTACGCATGCATTATTTTGTTAATCTATCCTCCCAGAGATTAGCGGAGATTAACAAAATAACAGCAATCTTAAGTGGTTAACCACTTAAGAAATCAATCAAAAGAAATGACCACTTAAGGTATCAATTGCAAGCACGGACGGACAGACAGATGGACGGACAAAAAACGAGTGGTCAATCCAGATGTCGACACTATGTGTACAATACTTTAGTAAGGGAACACATAAAAACATCTGAACTACACAAAAATGTACACAAACAGTCTGTGATTCGTCCCGAACAAATCCCCGTCAACAATTGACGATGATTTCGCTAACGAGAGTCACTATATTTGATTGACATATCAGATTTATGGAGGCACGGATGCAACATGGGTGTTCATTGCTTCAGTGATCATGAACAAATTCTCATTTCTAATCAAAATGGCCATGTATCGATTGGAATGGCACATTGAGATGTCCCTCAACTCGCATCAAGTTTGAAAATAGGTCGTGTTTGAATAACATTGTGTTAGCAATGTTGATACAAAATTATTTATAAGGCTGGCACTGATCATGTTTATTCACTGTGTGCCCCAGTGGAGTGTTTTACATCACTTCAACCCTGTGATGACTAAATAATGGACAATTTTAATTTGATTCCAATGAATACCTGAATGAAAGATTAACATCAATCAGTCAGAGGAAATTCTAACTGTTAGAATACCATGTCAGATTCAAATGATTGTGTGTCTCATCACACATAACCTATTGTGCCTATCAGTACACAAATAATACATTACTTGTGAAAGCATATTTAGGAAATTTATAGACCAACAGTGTTGTTCACTCTGGGATATTTATATGTTGAAGAGAAAGCAGATGTTTCAGACATTAGAGACTGTTAACCCTTTCATGGTGTGAGCTAAGCTGGTGCAGCATTAAAGATCCTGTGCCAGTGCATTCTCATATATATATGTGATTCTTCCATAGGAGCCTTGCATATATAAGAGAATGCAATGGCTTACAAGGTCAAGGTAAATATTGTTAGGCCAATGTATTCTCTTATATAATCGAGGCTCCCTATATGAAAGAATACATTGGCATACAGTTTTCGCAAAATTTCAGGAAGCGCCAGGGATGGAAGGGTTAACAATATTCTATCGCACGTTATGCATGACGTGGGTGTCATGCATGACATGGGTCAAAATGAACTTGACATTGTCAGTCCACCAGTATTCAGGAAACACTTTTATTTGCTGTGGGTATATATCATTCTAACTATGTACCATATTATTTCATCTTTTGTCGCTATGGCACCTTCGTGCATCTTGTCCATGACATAATTATGAACATCTTCAGAAATAAGAGCTCTGGATATGAGAGGCGTCTGAGCTGCGACGTTCGCTGTGTCATTTATCCATTCGTGTTGTATGATCTCATTCAGACTGGCACGTTTAGATGGTTCTTTTGTCAACATTCGTGAAATCAGCCTGCAAGCAAAAATTAAATTGTTTGAAAAAACCCGAGGTAGAGTTGTAACTCCAATCAATATCACATGACACCTGTGCAACACCAACTGGTACATGTATGTAGTTTTTCAATAATGTTTCCTACTTAAATTAAGATAACTTTTCAGAAGAAAAAACTGGCCTTGACACGGACACATCCAGGACTAACTTGATATACATGTACTCTATGGGCACCAATCTCTGAAACCAAAATTAACTCATGAAAGTAATGCCCAAGAAAGAAATAGAGCTACTGAACCTCAGAATTCATTTTTATATTTTATATTGCGTGTTATTTATCAACATTATTGGTGAATTCACACACTCATAACTCATTTTGAGTCTTAGGATGCAACTCAATGTAGTAGAAATATTAATACTTCCCCCCTCAATTCATAAACAACAAGGATAAGGGTATCCCCAAAAATTTCCTGGATATGTTTCTGGTCCTAGAAAAAGGCATGGGAGATATCTTATCTATGAAATGTGTCACTTCTCCCTTTTTCATCTACAGAGAAGTGATTTCTTTCTGCTATTCCAGCATGCATATGTCCAAACAGAAAAAACAAGAGGTGTGCACTCGAGTGCTAGCAAACCCCCACCGTGGCAAATTCAACCCGCATTATCTGTAAACCCAACAAAAAAGATTTTTAAATTTGAAGAAAAATTCGGACCAATAATATCGATATGGTGTCACAAGAAGCTTGTACAGAAAATATTATTCAAATTGGTTCATATTTGTTAAAGTTATTAAGTCAGACGGAATTTTCTAAGTCAAAATAATTCGAAAATGAAGTGTAATATTACGAAAAACAGTCTGAGCCAATCCCTAGCCGCATCATGTAGAGAGGGTATTGTGATAAGCATGTATACCAAAAATTATTGAAATCGGTTCATATTTGTTAAAGTTATTAAGTCGGACAGAATTTTCTAAGTCAAAATAAGTCGAAAATGAGGTGTAACTTTAAAAAAAAAAGTCGGACCGAACCGCAATTAGCATCATGCGGAGAGGCAGCCCTAAGGCATACAAAAAATTATTGAAATCGGTTCATAGTTGTTCGAGTTATGAGGTCGGCTCGACGGACGTCCGTACCGATGGACGGACGGACACACGGAGGGAGAAAGCGTGACGGACGGACGGTCAATCCAGTATACCCACATTTTCTTCGAAAGTGGGGGTATAAAAATGCATACCATCATAACCAAAAGAAACTAAGAGGTGGGACTGTCCCAGGGGGAATAAGGATACCCCACATAGTAAATGGGCTGCATTGAGGGTAGCCATATAAACATACACATGTACTTGAATTTAAAATGAAAGTGTCAATGATCCTGTAGCTCAACTTGGAAGAGGAGATAATGTCATACACGTGTATTACAGCCAATGGAGCGATAAGGAATGTGGAATGTTTAAGAAATACTAGAGGTCAAACTGGTTAGCCATATGAAGTTTGGGATCAATAGGATTATATGTTGGCTGTTGGGCATATCAAAGAATTTAGTAATGCAAAGAGTAAATTCCAAGATGGCTACATGCGACCATGTTTTTAAATTAAATTCAGAACAAGATGACTGTTGGTGGCCATGTTTTTTAACAAAACTCAGAAAAAGTTGATGAATGTCATCTAGAGATCCATATGGTGACAACTGGATCAGGGATGTGGCCTGTAGGGTGAGCCGAAGGATTCAGTAATGCAAAAGGTAAAATCCAAGATGGCATTTTGGCAGCAATGTTTTTCAATGAAATTCTGAAAAATTTGGTGGCTCCCATCTGGTGGTCACCCCGAAGATCCAAACGAAGTGTGGTAATGAGGGATGTCATCTGTAGGGTGTGCCAAAGGATTTAACCATGCAGAGAATAAAACTCAAGACAGCTGCCGGCAACCATGTTTTTCATCGAAAAATGTTTAAATTCGATAGCTCCCATCTAGAGCTGATCCTGAACATGCCTGTAAATTTTCAAAACAATAGTCAAATAAATGTGGGCTGCAGGGTGTGCTGATGAATTTAAATTTAAAATCCGAGATGGCTTCTGGTGGCCATGTTTATTAACAAATTGAGGAACAAATTTATAGTTAGAGGTCACCCGGAAGATCCATATGAAGTTTTGTGACGATTGGATGAGAGATGTGGCCTGTAGGGTGTGCTAATTTAAATTGTTGATGGACGCCCAAAGCACAACAGACCCCAACCCATGGTAGTCAGACCGAATTCAAATTGCAGACATCATGATCATAGTCATGTCATAGTGTAGTGTTATGTCATGGGGTAAATTCAATATCTGTGATTATATTTAAGGTGCAGAGTTGGAGACAAATCGAATGTATATATAGAAACAAATCATCACATGCATAATGATAGCTGTTTGTGAAGTATTATGGAAGAATACCTGACAAGAATAATGTCGAAATATCATGTATTTTGTGTCAATACGGTAATCTATTAGTAATTGCAGCTGAGTGTTGGATTTGCAAAGAAATTTTATGAAACATGATAATTATATCATGTAATCAAACCATTATAACATTTATAGCTTGTCAGTCAAACAGAATAATGTCTTTACAAGTGAATTGTTAACCCTTTGAGTGCCAAGTCCGATTTTTGTATCAACCCATATACCCTGTGCCAATGCATTCTCTTATATGTGCGAGTCGACCATAGGTCGCCTCGCATATATAAGAGAATGCATTGGCCTAACATTTTATTATTTTTTTACAATTTTTTACAATTTTAATAATTTATTCTTATATTCTTTAACAGACTTATTTTGTAGGTTTAGGGCCGATGAGAACGGCCCCTGGCACTGAAAGGGTTAATTGACTACAAGTATATGTACCTCTGACCTAGATGGTTAATGGTTTATGGCTCACAGTTCAAAGAGATGACATCAATTCTAGGACACATTCTGTACATGTTTTATGGATATGCACTTCAAATCACCTCAAGGTAATTTAAAAGCCTCAGAATTCATTCTATGAGATACAGTAATGCCCTAAGTAATCGACTCCTTAACCACAGCAGAATTATGGGTAACTTTTCAGGATTTAGTCGTTAATATGGCTTGTTGCCATTCATTGGAAAGCTCTCGGCGAGAGCTTTCCGATGAATGTCAACAAGCCATATTTCCGACTAAATCCTGAAAAGTTACCCATAATTCTGCTGTGGTTAAGGAGTCGATTACTTAGGGCATTACTGTATACAGAATTCCAAATATAAAATTTTAACAGAAAATGTGCTCAGAAGATTTTGTTTAGCTTGATGTTGATGCCCAGGACTCAGCAGGTCTGGCAATCTGGAAAACCCAGGAGTGCAAAAGAATGCCCTCCTTAATTTTTCTATGAGTAGGAGTACAATTACCCTCCTGAATCTCGCAATGAATACTTCTGTTATATTCCTAAAAGTCATTGATTTGACGCGAGTCTTCCATTTTCACAGCCAGAGAAAGACTTGATATACCATATATGAACTACAGTACTGTCAGATGTTTCGAAATTCTGGTAGACACATCTGCCTTGACATGTGACTTCACAATTAAAACTGAAGCCAATGCATATGAATAATTTAACTCAATTTGAGATTCCATTTATTGAGAACTTTGCTGATCCTGCTTTAATACAGCAGCAATAATTTTAAGCCACTTGACAGTTTGCGCTCCAAAATACACCTTATAACATTCACTTAAATTGAAATTTTCCTCGTTTCAAAATACATGCAGATCGATAAATACCTGAACTACCTTTCTATGAGCATTATATGTCCCAGAAAGACGCATTGAAGTCATAACAAGTACAACTTTGAACACGATGGTCAGGTCCCAATCAAATAATGTGACATTTGTATTCATTGCCATTTGGAATTTTACCATATTCAATTTTGAAATAGGAAATGGAATAATGTACGACTTCTGGAAATGGTATATTGCATTATCTTAACATGAAACAAATTTAAAACTTCATGCAGTGCTTTCTTTCTTTTAATCATCAAAATTATGTACATGTAGTACCATAAACGTTTCATAGGGAAGACAGCTGTTGATAGCTTTGAAGATTTGCAGAAGCCTGGCACTATAAGTAGAGTTATGGACAAGATCACCTAGTGCTTCACATCTAAGCTGTGCATATACAGTAGCTTTATAAAGAATACTCACTGCCTACAACTGTCATTGACATGGCTTGGCATGTGATATTTACAGTCCATTATCATCGTTAACGTCTCACTGTCATTAAGTTCTTGGAACGGTGGATTACCACATACTAACATGTACAATATAACACCGAGGCTCCATATATCTGAAAAAGAAAGATTCATTTTCAACTCAAATTGTGGGGAACATAAAAAAATTCAAATGTGCAATATGCATCGTATAAATCATTCAAACTTTGACAATCTTTGAGAATGAATAAATCTTTTATTTACTATTCACTACCCACCTTTTCAAATTGAAATGTTGTGGTGAGAGGTCAGTTCCTAGATACCTAGATCATGCCATGAACATGTGTTAACTAAGAAATTTATTACATGCGTTGCTTTTTCAATGTTATGAAGTTCCGAAATTTCTAATTATAAGCTAAATAGCCCTGATGATTCTTGAGAAGATGTTTTAAGAATTACTAAGGATGGAAAGAGTTAGTTCCCTAGCTATGCCACTTTTTTTTTACCATGTGACCCTAATTTGAACAGAACTGAATCCCAGCCACCTAGGGACCATCCACACAAAATATGTCTCAATTCTTCATCTCAGGTAAGCTAATAAAAATGCCTCCTTCTTTCTCATCCAGTTTCCCATATGTAATTGCCTGAGAAAACAGGTATTTAGTTTTACTGGCCTAACTGTCAGATTCATCATTCACACTTGGCCTTGGGAGTTTGTTATCATAAGCCATAGGTCATTTACATACAAACTCTCTAACAGGCAGAGTTTTAGGGTATTAATCAAAGGAGCTGTCACTCCAATCAGATTTTGTTAACACTGCCATTTCATTTATTACTTTATAATTACAACTACTTTCGCTTTCACTTAAATGCGTGCTTTTGATTGGTCAATGCCCTTAGATACGCTTGGCAGTGACAATCTCTATCAGCCGAGGGAAATGTCGTTTCCCGCATCACAACGCGCAGTGATACTTTAAGAAATTGGGCGACATGCACCAGTGGCCTCACACTGTGAGGTCATTTCGAACTACATACTTAGTATATATATATATATTTTTCTTTTTTTAAGAGTTGTGTCCCTGGATCTGCCCCTATATGATCCAGTGACCCCATTTGAACAAATCTGAACCCCAGTCACCCAAGGACCCTCCATACCAAATATAAGCTAAATCGGCCCAATGGTTCTTGAGAAGAAGTCATTCTAAGCATTACTATGGAGGAATAGAGTTATGGCCCTGTTTTCGCAACTATTTGACCCAATGACATCATTTGAACAAATCTGAATGTGAGTCACCTAGGGAACATCCACACCAAATATGAGCCCATTCGGCCTTATGGTTCCCGAAGAAGATGTTACTAGAATTGTTGACGGGACGGACGGACGGATGGACGAGAAGTGATAACTATAGCTCCACCGGAGACTTCATCTCAGGTGAGCTAAAAATTGTCAGAAATTCAAAAAGCCCCAATGTTTTGAACTGATGGAAAATGATCTCTATGGGCATAGCCAGAGTAGAGATTCATGGCATGATCTAACAATGTGCCATGTATCACTTGTACCATGTATCACTAAGTAGAGATATTCCTATAACTTCTTATATCAACTAAACTGGGTATGAAAAAATAATATTATACAATACATGTACATGTAGATTGATGTATACTTGATTGTTATAATTTTTGCTAGGAAGTCCAATAGGCATAACTATTGAACCAGGGGTTTATTCTATAAAACATTTACAACTCTGTCTTACAAGTAAAATAATTAGTTAACAGTAAGCTAAGACCATAGAATATGCACTGGTTTTCTATTTAATGAAGCATAAGTTGCCCCTAAAGCTTGTATAACATGAGTCCATAATTTATGTCTGTGCATGTGCAGAACTGTTAACAAAAGAATTACAATTGTGGGGTGTAAGTAAAGAGTCAATTCTCAGTCGATAATCAGAATCCCAAAGCATTTGGCAATTAGCCGACATCAGTCCAATGGTTGATTGTTGGCAATCGTAAGTTGGGGTTGAATGGCAGGTTGCGCCGATTGTCAAAGATGAAAAATGCACCATTTTAGTATCTACACAATTAACATCAGCTTTGGTAATTGGTGAATCATGCACTCAGTAATCACCACAGTTGGAAAAGTTTTTTCTTAACGGCAGATCACTAAAGGGCATACAAATGTAGAACCATCAATGGTCTCCAGCCTTCCGCATGCTAAAATTGCTACAACTCACCCTGCCCACACATCAGACCCCCCCCAAACCTATTTTTTTTTATCAGAATCATACATACATGTTCTCTGTCAACTGATATTGGGGCATGCACCAGGAAGATATTTAAGTACACTTCCTTGTGTGAATGCATGAGTAAAGTACAATCACACTTGGTGTAGAATGGGAGAAGGCAAGAACCAGGTAGATGAATTGAATCAATTGTAATACATTTAATTGACAGGTACAATTGTTCACATGTCAAAACCTAGTACCTGTTGAAAATATTATGTACTGCTCAGCCATTATTGGTCCTAATATTTCACAACCATTCAGTAAATAGACTCTCCATTATATAAGTGACATGCTTCACCCACATACATTTCCCAATACACATTTGCTTGATTGAAAAATTAAATCTCCAATAAGTTGTTAACAAAATGTAGATGTGTGACTAAGGATAGATACCCCACGCATGTGTACTTGGGCTACTAATGGGGTAAACTTGGATATTAGGCTACCAATGGGGTAGCCACATTAAAGTACATGTATTTCCATGTTGAGGAAGGATGATAGTTCTGTAATTTTCATGAACATTGGATGTCTCTGACATAGAAGTCCATCCAATCTAAATTGTAACAAAAATTATTGAAATCGGTTCATATTTGTTAAAAGTTATTAAGTCGGACAGAATTTTCTAAGTCAAAATAAGTCGAAAAAGAGGCGTAACTTGAAAAAAAAAAAAAGTCGGACCGAACCACAATTAGCATCATGCGGAGAGACCGTCCTAAGGAGATTGCATACAAAAAATTATTGAAATCGGTTCATAGTTGTTCGAGTTATGAGGTCGGACGGACGGACAAACGGACGCAGTCAATCCAGTATACCCCCCATTTTCTTCGAAAGTGGGGGTATAACTATCACAGATGACAGCTTCCTATGGTGATTAATACATAGAACCTGTGTGCCAAATTTCATGACAATTGACCAAAAAGTTGGAAGAAATAAAAGCAGACAAAATTTCACCAATGGATGAGTTGATGGATGGAAAAGCTGATACCACTATATCCCGGGCAATTGATGGGAATGTATAACGTAGCCGGACCCAGAGAAAAAGGACTCAAGTTGGGAGTTCACTATAAAGTTAATTGAGGAGCACTGTATTTGTTTTCTGAACAGCTAAAAACAAGGGGTTGGACCTTCAACCGATGGAATCGCTATACTTTTAAACACCCCATGTTAGCATTAGCTCAAAATAACTGGTAGAATTACTGGTACATGAATTCACATGAGAATTTTTTGACAAATCAATGTTGAATTACCGGTACATGGAAGAAAATAGTTACTACCGGTATATTAAAGTCATGAAAATCATTATTTCCAGATGATATGAGAATATATTCTACACCTAGATCAGGCCTTTAGATTAGGCTAATATGGGGACATTTTGGGAGACCGAGGTGATGGGTTTGCGTGAGGGGGGGGGGGGGGGGGGGGGGGGGGGGGTGGGGGGGGGGGGTACCCCTTTGTGACTATTGGGGGTACGGGGTTTTCCCCGGGGAGAATTTGTTTTTAAAGTAAACCTAAAATGGGGGCTGTCTGGTTGTTCTGAAGCATATGAAATGTGAAAGAAGTGAACCAATGGCCCCAATATCATTTCCTGGCCCTTATATTTTCAAGTTTTGTAGGTCACAATTTATTGAATATTGGTAATATGGGATCATTTGACATCAACAAAGCCATTTTATAGATGTATGGTGCTTGAAAGTTCACCAAGCAGTTCACCAACACACTGATCATGGGTATTTCCAATTAAAATTTAATTTAATCTAACTACATGTATATGTGAACCTGAAAAAAAAGTTAGAAAGTTGATTTGTTGTGGTCAAATGAAGCAATATACACACACAAACAGGTCATACAAAGGGTGATTTTGCAGTGACATTTTGTCAAATGTGCCCTCTTTGGGGACATTTCTATAATTTGGGGACATCGGTAAATGCTGTGAGTTGTGGGGAATATTAAGGCCTGCCTAGATATTCTACATTCTAGAATGAAAAATATGAGCAACAAACTTGGCCTCTAGAAGCTCATCCTCACAGAAAACCTTAAAATAAATTTCATTGAGATCAGGTAACCCATTATTGAACATACATGTATCACAAACTTAATTCCTGTGGTTTAAAAAGCCCTTATAGAATAGTGATCATATATAGATATCAAATTTCATTTTTTTAAATTAGTTTACAAAAATATTTCAAATGGATTTTGGAGAAGTTTTAGAACATACAGTAATGCCCTAAATAATTGACTTCTTAACCACAGCAGAATTATGGGTAACTTTTCAGGATTTAGTTGGAAATATGGCTTGTTGTTCATCGGAAATCTCTCACTGGTGTACACCCACAGTGCCAAATTCAAACATGGACAGGACGAAAATTTTAAATAAACAAAAGAAGGATAACTCCAGAATGGAAAATAGAAACGTCATTGGGCACTCTTTTGAAAGCAGTCATGATGACTAATTCCCAAACCAAGTTTCATTCAGATCCGATAACACATGGCTGAAATATCTCTGCTGACAGACAAAATAATAAGAATTCGAGATAAAGAAAGACGAATAAGGCTAAATAAAAAAATGTTGTCATGTACAGTATTTCACAACATTGTGTCACGGTGCCATGAGCCACAGGAGATAGTTCTTGGAACTCAGATCACTCTAAATTTTCTGGTGCATATTCTGGGTATATTGTCAGATATAAAAAGTTTTCTGTCAGAAACTTCAGCAACTGGATAGAAAGGTATTGATAATTCCAACTTTTATCTTGTTTTTAGAATATGGTGCATTACAGATGGATTAAAAAACAAAAAAATGTCCTGCCTACCCAGGCCTACCTGGATTTTTTTGCTCATGAAATCGGAAACAGACATGTTTTTTTTGTTGGCCTAATACTTGAATGGAAAACCTCATTTTAAAGCAGTCATGATGGTGAACATCTGCACCAAATTTCATTCAAATATGATAACCAATGGCTGAGATATATGCCGGGATGGACAGGGCAGACAAATGCTAGCTACCGGTAGACAGACACATGGACGGATAAAGTCAATCCAATATACCAGTAATGTACTGTTTAACCCTTTCTATACTAAATGGATTACTCCACCCAGTTATCAGAGTATATTCTGGAATGGTCTATATTCATTTGGATAGCTGTTCAGGAAATATGAGCAGACGGTAGACAATAGAACTTGCTGAAGGAATACTATTCGTTGGTGGGAAATGTTCAGATAATTAGTTCAACCCATGGTTTGTTGAACTTATTATCTAAACATTTCCTGAGGGAAATACTAGTCAATGAGTATTTAGTATGGAACTGATTAATGGTATGTTTTCTGCATTATCATTTTTTCCTAGTTTTGCACTGAGTTGCCAATACCGACAAGTGCACTGCTGGATCATCCAGAAACCAAAATAATTGGCAAATTCTAAATGGACAAGGACAAAAATTGGCGGACCAAACCCATATTTGAATTTGACCTGCATTTGGAGCTGATAACCTGACATACATGTACCAAATTGGGTTCAGATTCGATCACACAAACTGAAGTTATCACACGGAAACCTCAAATCGACAAAATTTTAAACTCAAAACGACAAAATTCTAAGTAAAAAAGGGGGCCATAACCCCAGTAAATGGGTGGACAGAACCCATATTCGGGCTTGAACTGAATTGAACATCCTATTTTTGTCTGTATGAAACAGTTATCATCCAATATTATATGTGTACAAAGGAGATGGCTTAAGATAAGCACTATGCTTACTGCCAAATCCTTTTATAACCAACAGTCCATCATCATACTGTGAATTGTGTACATAATTTTGGTTAATTAAATATGTTTAAACTAAATCAAATCGACAGCTTGATTCACAAATCTTATGTGTCCTTATTTGTCTGTTTGGACCCAATAAAATAGGCTGTGTCTGAGATTTGAGTCCAATTCATTCAAGTGAATAAATTTTATTTAAACAAAATCAAATTGAATCACGAAGCTTCACAGAGCCTTAATTCTTTCACTGCCGATCGCGACTTGAGTCGAATTACCCATACACTGCCGATCGCGACTCGAGTCGAATCTGGACACATTCGTCGAGTAACATCAATCCATGAGGAGTAACTCTATATTATTCTGTGAAAATAGTGTACGTGGTGTAATCAATTTTGTAACGAGAAACTACCAGTTTATTTTCTTTTTTAAATTTCGGGATGTCGGCCATCTTGTTTTGTGATTAAGCGGTCGCGGTCACGTGACCCTCCTGGTATGCGAAGTGTTTTCCATTCCACAGAAACCAATACCTACCTGCATACCAAGTTTCAGGAATATACTGTACCTCTGCATATACAAAAGTAATTGAGAAATACCCAATAATATATGTTATGTGGCAGAAATATACAAATTATTTTCGGTTCTCAATACTAATACCAACTTACATACCATATTTGGTCAAAATATCTCTGCAGATACAAAAGTTATTGAGAAATAATGAATTTTTCTTATATTTCGGTTTGGCGGCCGTCTTATTTTGTGATCACGTGGTGACGGTCATGTGACCATGGCAGACTGTGAAGTGTTTTACATTTGCAAGTCCAATACCTAACTGTGCACCACGTTTCATGAACATACCTTTACAGATACAAAAGTTATTGAGAAATACCCAATGTATTTAGCGCAATATACCGGTACTAACATTTTCTTATATTTCGGGATCATGATGGCGGCCATCTTGTTTTGTGGTCACATGATCGTGGTCACGGGACACTGGCGGACTAGAATATATTTTCTATCCCCAATACTGATACATATACTTACATACTAACTTTCGTGAAAATATCTCTACAAATACAAAAGTTTTTGAGAAAAATTGAAATGTTCTTATATTTTGGGGTGGCGGCCATCTTGTTTGTAGTCACGTGACCATAACGTGATCATGGTTAAGTGACTGTGGTGGACTGGGTGTGTTTTCGATTCTCCAGACCAATACCTACATGCATACCAAGTTTCACGATAATAGCTCTGCAGATACGAAAGTTATTGAAAAATACCCAATCCATATTAATACAGGAATATATACTACTAGAAGGTGACCCGACTTCGTCCGGGCTTTGACCTTGAATTGACCATTTTGAAGGTCAAGGTCAGGTGGGGTCAAACACCAACACCCCAAAAATGGTGGAAATCGGCCCAGCGGATACCGGGAAATCGCCCAGCGGATACCGAGATACCCTATGCATCAAATTTCGTCCGTAAAAATCCGCCAGTTTAACCCGATTTGATTTCCACTCAAGTATATAAACGCGCCTCATATACACACGCTCATTAATTATCAAGTTTCAACGTAAAGATAAATTACCATCGGTGCCCGAGATATCGCCAAGACGTCTGAAACTAGTGCTGGGCGGTATTTCGGTATACCGATTATAATAGGTAAGATTTTCAATACCGTTACAGTCACTCTTTTCCATAATCGGTAAACCTTGAAGACGGTATTATCGCAGTTACATGTCATACAGGCACATTACCGAGTATATTGTGGTTTTCCTTTGTCGGGATACAAAGAAATTACTTCGTTTCTATACACCGTATTTCATCGAAATCATAATTAAGATGTAGCGAGTTTGTGCCAGGAGACAGCGTTGCTGTAAATTGGGCTGAGGTAGCTACTAGTGTTGCGGATTCTGTTTACCAAGTCATCCGCGAAATTGGCGCGAATATATTTCAAGACTTACGTTGTGTACCCCATGCACGTGCTCATCGACAATTTTAAAATGACTAGTCCGTTTCAATGATTGGCGTGTGCAAGTTTATGCAACGCCCTTTATGTGTATTCATCCCATGTTGCATTATCTTTTAGTTGGAAAAAACTGTTCAATCTTCACTCATGTCACTTCTTTCCCCATGTCATTTCCAAACAAAATGTATTCCTTCGCTACCTGGGACAAAACCCAGCCCAACATTATATTGCAAGGTATGATTGCATCATTCTGCGCTATTTTTTATCGACCGAATTTTTGGGGCAGCTCATTATTCCAGGGGTGTTATCGAGTGGGAATAATTGATCACATTCATAAACCGGGATTTAAAAGTATGATTATAATAATTCAACGGGAAGTCAATAATAGTTCTAGAAGTTAAATACTTTGGAAGTAATACACTTTATTTCCCGGCATTTAATAAAATCATTGTACTTATTCTTAAGTTATTCACACCCGGCGGAACATTCCAATATCAACACCAGAGCACGTGCTCTGCAAGTCGGCACTGTCAGTGGGGGATTGTTTCAAAGCTCTTGGGTGTATCCGGCTTCGCTGAATGATGCTTGCATTAAGTTGCATAAATCGCTATTATTACATGTATTTAAGATCAGCTCATGAATCCATGCTTGCAGATAATGATACATTCTTTGATTGCAATCCATAATTTAATAAAACGGAGCGTAAATTTCCTTATTTTATGTAATCTGTAGCGATTAGATTTTCCTCCATAAACAGTCGATCTGTGCACCAAACGAATGCTACTAAACGGGGGTTTTAAGGGATTAGTTTAAATAATCGGTAATACCGTATACCGCGGTATTATTTTATGATTACCGCGGTATTTTTATGCTTAAATACCGCCCAGCACTATCTGAAACAGTCAAATGCATCGGCCGGTTAAGCGTTAACGTGATCTAACGTTATGACCTCTAACGACGTCATAGAAGTTACGCATTGTTTTTATCCTAATGGAAGATAGTACCACTTCTTCTTGATAATTGAGGCAGATAACTAAAACGGATACGTACGCATTATATATCGTTGGAAAGAGGAAACACGAAAGATTCTCAGTGTCATTATTATGACTGGCATTTTATTATTCGCGCTGTTTCGAATCGATTTGTAAGCACCGAACTCAAATGAAAGTCCCGTAACACAGCGTAAAAACAAATTTGACCTCGGCACGTGAAAAGTTGACCTCGGATCTGAAAATTAATATGCCTACCGGTATGCCACTTCCCGACCGATAGTATCCTCACATACGAGGTTTCATCGAAATCGGGTCGACCGTTTTCGAGTTCATCGCGAACACACACACACACAGACAGATACACCACACACAGACAGATCTTCCAAAATATATAATAGATAGAATGCTTGGCAGTGGCATATCTATCTGTGGTGCTGCATGGCAGTGAAAGAGTTAAGTCAGACATGCATTATAGAAGGCTGTCCAGGTCATTTGAACAGCAAGTCTTGATAAAAGCTATAGACAGACACACACAATAAAATTTATTAAGACACTTTGAAGTTTATCCCGTGTCATGAAAATTAACTTTGAGTCACACTGAACACATGGCTTGATATTGAACATTTAGCCCGACATTAATGACCTAATGAATGCATATTTATATAAATACACAACCTAATCACCTCTATGTATAGAGGCATTAGAGGCCAAAGAAAAGACATGTTTCAGGCAAAAAGCTTGCCTAAGCATATTGTACATGTATTTATGAAGATACATGTACATGTATGTAGCTATTAAAAGTAGTCCATTGCACTGTGTGAATTGTAGGTTAATACTATGTAATCAGGGATCCAACAGGATTTTCACAATTTGATTCATGGACTATTCAAGAACTACACGTACATGTATATAGGTCAAATTTAAGGACTCGTCCCCTATATTAAATAGACGACAATTCCAACAGGTTACAATATTCCCCATATTGCATGCCTTTCATTACAAATGTTACTATGTAACATGATAAAAGCTTATAAGCTTTATTGTAACCTATAGTGCCCTCATCCATGTTGTTCTAGTGATGTTAAAGTTTGAAATGACATCAACTATTAAAATAAAGTTCTAACAATGTCAAGACTGCATATGCGAGTCGACTGATGTGAAAGAACCAAAACCTCAAAAAGCGCAATCTCGGACAGCCACAGCATTATGGAATAGCCTCCCTGAAGATTGCAAACACATTTCAACCGTAATCAAATGAGGTCCACTGATTGTACAGTCACATCCTTACACATAAACTATATTAAATTGCTCTTGGATTTAAATTAATATATATTTTATTACTTTATATGAGCATATCTCCAACATCTTATGCACATCATGTAACCTGTCCCCCCCCCCTTTCTTTTTGCCCCAACCCATTTCCCCCAAACCTACAACCATGACAACTGTGCCCCTATTTTTTCTTTGTCGCTTGCACATTCACTTAGTTTATGTTCATTATTATATTTATTACATCAATATGTTATTATAGGGCTCTGACCTAAAAGCTATGTCTTCCACAGAGCCACGTTGTCATTATGTAATATATAAGTTGGATTATTAAAATAAAATCATTTGAGTTTGAAAGAATGTTGCTAACACAAAATGATGAGACCTCACGTACTGTACTATGGCATCTGCATTCTTACAACAGTCATCATCGTATTTATATATTGCACAGTTTACCATAAATTTTCGCCAATGGTGGGCTAGTCAATGTCAAAATGGCTATATATTTCTAAATTATTACCGTAGCTGACAATTTAGATATATTTATCGATTTTATGAAAGCAAAACATTCCCGTCAGTGACGTTCACATAGTCAAAGGTTGGAATGTTAGAATGTTAGTATATTTACCTTGACCTTGTAAGCCAGTGCACTCTCTTATATTTCCGAGGATCCCTATGGGAAACTCGCATATTAAAGAGAATGAACTGGCACAGGATTTTTAATGCTTTTTGATGCTGCACTGGTCAGTGCAGCTCCCATCATGAAAGGGTTAAGTAAAATTGTGGAATCTCGTTTATTTAATTATAATAGACAAGGGTATTGCAGAAAATACAGGAATGGCTCTATTGTGTTCTCATGAGGATGAACTATAGTACAAATACCAGTAGATACAGTAATGCCCTAAGTAATCGACTCCTTAACCACAGCAGAATTATGGGTAACTTTTCAGGATTTAGTCGGAAATATGGCTTGTTGCCATTCATCGGAAAGCTCTCCCTGAGAACTTTCCGATGAATGGCAACAAGTCATATTTCTGACTAAATCCTGAAAAGTTACCCATAATTCTGCTGTGGTTAAGGAGTCGATTACTTAGGGCATTACTGTAACATGCACCAGTAGCTCTAATACTTCTGTATTGATTTTGCTTCCAAGTATAAATGCGACTGTAGTTTTCTGGTGAGAAAGTAGGAATTATCTTAAAAGTTTCAAAATTTGTCAAACACGAGACCCTCATCTTATAGATGTTCTTAGAAATCAAATTCCCAGCTAAATTTCAATTTTAACTCTTCCATGAGATTCCTGAAATTTTGCGAAAACCCTGTGCCAATACATTCTCTTATACATGCCAGTCTCCCATAATGAGCCTCACATATATAAGAGAATGCATTGGCCTAACAATATTTACCTTGACTGTACGGTAAGCCAGTGCATTCTCTTATATATGTGAGGCTCCCTATGGGAGACTCGCATATAAAAGAGAATGAACTGGCACATGATCTTTAATGCTGCAATCAGTGCAGCTCCCGTCATGAAAGGGTTAACAAGTATATTCAGCGTTTATATTCCAATGTTTTGTATGCAGCTTGCACGGAGAATGAACTTTCTTTATATTACAGAGAATGACGTTCCTTTATCAAATAAAGAATGATGAAGTCCAATCTTATCATCTACAGTAATGCCCTAATTAATCGACTCCTTAACCAGAGCAGAATTATGGGTAACTTTTCTCGGGGAGAGCTTTCCGATGAATGGCAACAAGCCATATTTCCGACTAAATCCTGAAAAGTTACCCATAATTCTGCTCTGGTTAAGGAGACGATTAATTAGGGCATTACTGTATATGTACAGTACATGTATGTCGATGGTAATGTTATGCCATTGTTCACACATCTACCTCATGGTATTGATCACCTGTTTAAAATTTTCTGCCCATGACTATTAAAATTATAGCTACCGGTAATTTCTTTAATTGTTGCTAATGGATTGAGAGGAAATACGATACAGATCAATATATCTGAAGAACTAATTTTTCACACATAAAGTTTATTGGCTAATTTCAATTTATACTACTTTAGGAAAATCCATGTAGAAAAGTATTGACAACCAACAGGTTTGGTTTTCACTGTGAAAATTTGCCGCACAACTATGACACAACATTATCTTTTTAGATCGTCAGTTTTAAGTGTATCATTTGGTATAGAAGTGGGAAAAACTGGAATATTATTCCTAGTAACCTACATGTAGATGTATTATGATGTATATTGATCAACAGTAATTATGTTATCTGAACGAAATTGTATAATCAAATTTCAAATAAATTGACCCATACATGGCACACAAACAATTTTCAAGGATACAGGTTGAGTTTTTAAGTATTTTTCAAGGATTGGCATCGAAATGCTTAATCTCTTCGCTGCTATGACGTCCGTAACTATTACGGACGTAAAAGTGCATGCCGCGTGCTATATGGTCCGTGGGTACTACGGACCTACTTCAGCACACTAGCAGTAGGCCACTATACATAACTGGAACTCAGAGATTGGTGCATCGGAATAACTATCTCAAAGTTTCAAACAGTGTATGATGTTCCATGTTTGTGAACGATAAAAGCCTTTCAACTGAGTCAGTTTTATGGTTCTTGTGATATTCCCGTTATATTTTCCCACTGGAAACGTCAACAGCCCAGCACACTACGTCATAACGTCACAGCACAGAGGTTAATAAAAACTTTGTAATATCATATGGAGTACATGTATATTATTTTGGTTATCTTTACCCACCATTAGTACTGTAAGTGCTATTTCAAACATTGTTACTTTAACATCATAAGCACAGAGACCTGCCACTATAGTGTAACCAGAAACAAGATATTTTTGGCTTTGCCCCTCAGATATATCACTATATATCAGTCACACAGATAGATTTATAAATACCACCCAACGTATATAAATTCGGCTTGATCCAAGCATTTCCATATGTCAATATGGCTGACCCACAAATGTGATAAAGTCAAGGGAATACGTTATATCATTATCAGGGCCAGTGTCATGTTAATCCCTTCAAACAAATTATAATTCATATTTCCGACAGTAAGAAATCCTCAGAGATGATTTTTCCTGATCACTGTGCCGTGAACAGAAATTTTCATTGACAGTTGCTCCTGATGAATTATGTATCGGATCGAAAATGACTATAGAAATGTTAATCTCTATTCTAATTCTCAAAGATGTATTGACATTTCCAATTCATTGGTGCATACATGTAAATATAATTGCATATGAGTATGAACTGTGAAATTTTAAAGGAAATCAGGGTTCATGCTGCCTGCCAAAAATATAATTTTGGCCAATATTTTGTTCATTTGTAATTTTTTTGGCCATTTTTCAGGAAGTTTGGTCAAACTGGAAAATCCATATAAAAAAGAAATTATTTTCATCAACATTTTGACCATTTGTAATTCTTTTTACCATTTTTTAAACACCTTTGGCCAAACTGGAAAACAATATATAAACCCACAGAAAATGAAGAACAAAATAAATACTCGTATGACGAATTCTGATTTATATCTAATGAACAATCATAGAATAGAAGACAAGATAACCAGAGTAATAAGTATTTTAGTATCATATGGTACATGTATATAAAAACAACTTTTTTTTAATAAGTAAATAATACCAGTAAGAGACATCTGTATTCAAAATGTTATAGTGTGCTGTTTTAGTGATCTCAGTTATTTTGAAATATTACGTATATGATTGATAAAACAAACACACATGACACATTTGTACCTTAGATGAAGAGTTTGGAATAAACTAGTATGTATATATCATGGAACTCTTAAACATAAATGCCAGTACTACATGTAGTAATTTCAACAGTTATCCTGGACAAGTATTTAATAGTTTAACAGGACAATTTAAAACCCATTCTTAACTATATACATGTACGGTACTCCGTAATGAGTTGTTCACAAGGAAATATTCAGACAACATGTTAAACAAAAATGTTTGTTGAGCATGTTATCTGAATATACAAAGCCGTTTGTGAAAATTTCCAACCAATTAATAGGAATCCTTCTGCATTTATATTATATGTTGAAATCATCTGTATGTCATCTGCTTTTTTTTTCTTGAACATCAGGTCAAGTCTGCAAATAGTGTGTCTGTCATTTGCAGAATGAGGTCCACAGAGGGTGAATCTAATGATGCTAGCATCTCCAAATTCACCCTCCAGGGACCTCATTCTGAATAGTCCTCATCTTCTGTGAAGTATCTATAGTCTCAAATTAACATGGTTTTTAGTTACTTTTTCCCTTATGGGAAGTTACTATATCTTCTAATTTGCAGAACTGGGGAACTTAATCTGATCCTAGATCTCCCATGAGCAGAATGAGGTCCCCAGAGGGTGAAGTTATGCCACATTGCGGGATAGCGTCACTAAATTCACCCTCTGGGAACCTCATTCTGCATGACAGAACCCTATTTACAGGCTTGCATCAGGTGAAGAATAAACCATCCGATTGTACAGTAATGCCCTAAATAATCGACTCCTTAACCACAGTAGAATTATGGGAATTTTTTCAGTAAATATGGCTTGTTGCCATTCATTGGAAAGCTCTCAGTGAGAGCTTTCAGATGAATAGCACTATAAAGCCATATTTCCGACTAAATCCTGAAAAGTTACCCATAATTCTGCTGTGGTTAAGGAGTCAATTATTTAGGGAATTTTTAAAAATGTATATCATACTTTAACTGTATATGTAACGGCACCAGTATTTTCATATGTTTCGGACCGTTTCCACATCGGAGCTACAGGTATGTCAGGAGGTGGAAAGTTTAGATGGACCGACACAGAAAACTACCCCTCAACTGATACATGTGTAATAGAGAATTTATTCACAGGATACCATAATGCATATGAGAACCCATTTAGTAAAGAAATGGTTAAAATCAGAATAACATAAACCACAGGAGTGAAGTACATGTACCAGCATGTTATCTACACTAATAAAACTCAATTTTGTTTGTTTGTTCATTCACCGTTTATAGGCGACCAAACTGCTGGGCCATCAGAGCTGAAAATTTGCATATATGGGTAATTTGACCCGGGAAGATGTCTTAAAAGGGCACTACTAGTAATAAAGATTTTATATATACATGTATTTTGGCTAGAAACGAACATACATGTAAGGTTGAAACCTCGAAGCTGAACATTGTATATATGGGTAATTTGACCCTGTGAATCTTATTAGATAGGTCCAGTTGACCTTAAATGTCTTAACTCTTTGATTGCCAGGGCCATATGTTATCGGCCGTAAATTTCCTTCTTAAAATTGCAAGGGCCGAAAATATCGGACATAATTGTACAGGTAATTATTTTGATCACAACTGTATGACAGTTACAATCAAGAGCACGCCGTCGGGGCGTGGCATAAATCGCCCGTTTTTTTCTGGAGTAGAGTGGGGCAAGGTTTAATTCATTTGTTTGAAACCTTTGACTCAAGATGAAATAATAACAAAAATAAAATCTAAGTCGATAAAGGGGCATAACTCAGTCAAAATCATGTGGACGAAACCCATATTTGACCTTGATGTGTATTTTGGGGTGGTGAACTAACATACCAAATTTGGTTTAGTTCACTCAATTCAATATCAAGTTATCATCCGGAAACCAAAAGTAGACAGCGGAAGGATGACGGACAACCCATTTACATGTAGGTATTAAATACAAACGGGCGTATAAAAATGTTTCAAGCATCATAAAAATAGTTTTTTAATTGTACCTAATTAAATTATGCAGTAAATATCTGAGTTTTAAAGACTTCTGAACGTTAAAATTACCGAAACTTTGAAGATTGTTGGCAACAGGAAGTAGCGTACTAGTACAGGAAGTAGAAAATTCAAATGGCAGAATTTTTCTTTAGACAAACTTTCACATGGATAATCAGCATTTTACCAATGCATTCATTCATTTAAACATGATATTTTGACAACCTCGTTACCTGATATTACAATAAAGATGATGTGTACTTGAGATTGTTTATTAGTTTTTTTGACAGTCAAAATTTCTATTTTCAAGGTAAAAACGTAAATCAAACGGCATGATTATAAACACCCAAAGGCCCCAGCATGCCTCAGTGACAGTTTAGACCACATGAAATGTGTCATTTGGTATTTTAATTATAGCACAATGATGACAAGCTTGTAGTTATATTAGGGGGCCGTCACTCGTGCAGCTCATCGGGGAACCACTAATAAGTCTGGGAAATTATAGGACCCTTCCTCAAACTTGGTCCTGCTAGTACTAGACACTAATTTGCACTCAAAAGTGACGAAGTGAGCAGACAGGCAGGAGACAATTATCAGATCATCACCAAAAATTTCCAAAATGCTTTCTGTGTCTCAGCAAACCATTATACCGGTAATGTAGTTGGCTAAAAGCCATTTTTCGATCAGATTATAGCCAGAAATTCAATTTGGGGAGTTATTCCCCTTGGATGACATGGAGTTATGTCCCTTGATTGCCGTGGAATCAGCAAAATATTCTTTAATTAGCATGTATTATGCTAATCACCCACATACAAGTCATTGATATTTGATAAGATATTTAATAAGTAGGAGACTGCTATTGTATCATATACTTTTCCACAAAAAATTAGTTTTCCCATAATTTTCTGGCAATTTTATAGGTGTAAATTTAGTTCAGCAACTCAAGAGTTAAAATGGCACTACTAATTAAATAATTATATACACAAAATGATTGCAATCTGGTCTGTGAAAATGGAAACACTGGGATAAATTTTAATGTTGAAAAATGGCAATAACTTCGCCACAATGACTCTGACTGAACTCAAAATAGCAAGTGCGCAGTTTCCCATGCTGGTTGACAACTGTGCCAAGTTTAAAACAAATTGACAAATTAGAAAATGATGGAATACAGGCTCTGACAAAATATGCGTCCCAGGATCTACGATAATATGTCAAAAAATGTCAATAACTCCGCCAAATGAGTCTGACCGAACTCAAAACGCAGGTTCCCAATGCTGGGTATGTACCAAGTTTTTAAAAAATTGACCAAAAATTAATGTAATACAGACTCGGACAAAGTTCCAGACAGACGAATGCATGCACGAGGGTCATTACTCCAATAATCTAGTCCTCGAACAAAATGTCAGGGAACAAAAATCTTTGTTTGGTGATTTTTGTTTGGTGGCACAAGAGTGTACCGGTACCTGTCACCCAGGTACAATTATGACTTGTTAGTTAGGCCGAAAAAAAAACATCTGTGTTTCCGGTTTCCGACCTACAGGTATCTGCCAAAATTGGGCCGACCTGGATTTGTTTCCAAAATGTTAAAAAAAATTCATGTACATGTAATTGACATGTAAAACACGTCTTTATCGTTATATATATGCTATATACTATGTTTACATTAAGCAGCAATAATTTTAGATGGAATTTTCAAAAACAATTTACTTCCATTAAAATACATGTCTACTTGTATTTGTGGTTGCAGATGAATCCCAATCTCAGGAATACACATCTGTTCTGTTCTGAGAGTCGCACGGCCAGGTGAAAATGCGATGTCAACATGGCACCAAAGTTGTCTAGACTTTTCCTAGCAATGCCGAAAGTATCAATGTTGTTATGTTCAGTATTGCGCAACATTGTGTTACAGTGCCATGAGCCACGGGAGATAGCATATATGTGTCCCTTCCTGGACAGACATCTCAAAAACATTCGAGTAACGATTCTGGTAAAGATTGGACAGGCATTATAATTACCGGGTATGTGAAAATGTAGTGAAAATCCTACCCATATTATTACAAAAAACATACCCATAGCTGTATTTACCCCTATAAAATGGCTGCTATTAAAGAGATCTACAAAGCTATTTAGCTAATCAGTAATACAGTATCCATCCCTCCTAATATAACCTTTTATTGTTATGGCTCAAAGCTTTTAGACAGAACTACAGGTACGGTACAAATTGGTAAGAGATGCCAGTTATGGCTTTTATGCAAGCCACACCAGTTAACTCAATATGGCTAGAGCAAACACTGGATGGGTTATTACCCTGTTCTTTACTGAATGAACTTTCCCCACCTACCGGTGTTATAAATATATGGTATGTACATGTATACATGTACATTGGAATGGTCTATTATTCATTTGGAGGGATGTTCAGGAACGAAAAGTAGATGACAGATGAATAGATAACAATGGATTATTCCACAGCAAGGGAGCAGGGCATACCAGTAGCTGTTGCCAGGAGACACTCATTTGATCAAATTCATTCATTTGTTTTACAGCCTGTGCTTATGATCTACGCACATGAAACAAAAACATAGCCGATTTAACACTGAATGCATGCATGGATATTCAAATTAGGGTGAAAAAAGATGGCATCTGAATTTTCAATGCAGAAAACTACCGGATCAGTCGCTGATTGGTAGAATATAATTGCTAATAATTATATTAGATTGACAGCTGTGGAAATCTCCAAATGTTGCAGAATTTAAACTCATACAGTATTATCATGGTTGTGGCTACCATGGCAGACTCGACGGCAGCCTCATTCCCCCAATCCCCATCCCAAACCATGACTTTGTATTTGCTAATTGGCAACAAAACGGCCACCAACAATTCTACATTGTACATGTACCAAGCTCAACCCCATTTTATTCCACGAAGGGCGATCACTGACAATGACGATCAACAGGAAGCAAAGAATCATGCAATTGGTGCGTGAATAAGTCTTGATCAGATCAGCAGCACATGCAATGTGGACAGATTTCTACAGTCACAGATACATGTAACACTTTGTCGGTGAGAGTGAAAACAATCATCAATTCAAAGAGACCGGTGCCGTCATTTGAATAAAATACCCACACACTCGGTTCATGTGACATCATGAATTGTTGGAAGTGTACATTGAGTACATTTATGAAACAGAGTGTTAAGTTCGATATGAGTCACAAGGAAGGTTTTAATAAAAGAAAACTATGGCCTAACAATGCCCAGGGATCAGCCAAAATTATTCCATGTGCAGAGAGACCTAAAAACTTGTCGCCATCAACCATAAAACACTTAGTCGATGCTTCTGTACTGTAACTGTGCCGAACTCAATATTCTGATGATCAGTGGCTGCATACTGTTCACCTTTGAGTAATAATGTCGCACCAGTTTACTGGTACCGTATATACATCATGTAAAAATATATGATGATAGAATAATTTCCTCATTTGGAGCCTCAAGCCATGAAAAGTCTTGCCAGTACTAGTAATAATGCGCTTTTGTGCCAGTTTACAAGTAGCATCGGATATAAAGAACCAACAGTTGATCGGCCCTACTAGTATCTTCAATGGAACCTCAACCTACCAGTATGTCAAAAATGCCATGTGGTCATCTTTTCCGCATTTCTGAGTAAATTTTTGAACTTGTAGTATTTGTGTTGAATTTGCATGTATATAATTATGCCGACGAAAGGCTAATTCAAGTCAGAATAATCAAGTCCTGGTATTCTTCTGACAGCATAAACAACAAATTGTGTTTATTTTATAATTATTGTTGGTTTATTTAATATATGGTACAGGTACCGGTACTAGTATGCGTGGTACCGTATGAATAATGAGTGAAAAATTTAAAATGACTGGAAAAATTCTGGTTTTTCATGGCGTTTGTTCGGAAAGTATATGAACGCTCTTTATTGTTACATCCTATAGAAAACAGTTTCGGCCAACAACGGAACATGATAAAAGGAGACAATTACTCAATTTGTACCTACATGACCAAACATGCAAAACTGACAAGAAAGTTACCCCGCTGGACAAAACAAGTGTCCATTGGCACCGAGGTGTATTTGCCGTTCGGCCGCGGTGTCAGAGTTTGTAACTGCAGTTGAGCACCGCGACCGAACGGCAAGTACACTGCGGCCAAGCGGCAAGTTCACTGCGACCGAAAGGCAACTACCCTTGTGGTCGAATGGCATGTACACCGTGGTTAGATTTCTGGTTTGTATTGTCTTTTTTCAGTTTGATGAAAGTACACCGTGGCAACTACACCATGCCAAATGACAATTACACCGCGGCCCAACTGTAGTTAGCCGGTGGAGCTGTGGTGTAGTTGCATTTCGGCCTCGGTGGCAACGCTAACCGCAGTTAAGTGGACACTTGTTTTGTCCAGCTGGGTATATGCAGTTTGCGTGTACCGCCGTACCGGTATGTAATCTTCCTTTCTGCATATTTAACGCAGCTTTGACTCTGTGACAATGAACATGTGCTTGTCGCTTGCTCATATAAAAGGGTCGGGGCTCTCAACGGGATATTTTGTGTTACGACTACAATAGAGAATAACAACGATGTCAGGATAGGAGTCGGAAACATTATGTTATAATATGTTACATGTCATATAAATGCACTAGCTTAATCATAATGAAAATGAAAGTAAGTTTCTGGGATCTTACGTAGGGGTGCCACGATTAACAATCGTATAATCGAAGAACCGTTGTTAAAGCCGATAAACGATTACCATTTCCGTCGTTGATTAATCTGCGTTATTTATGTTGGACGTTGGAAAATGCCGGTTATTGTTGAATACCCTGATTTTTTACACAGTTTAATCTACATGTACAACTGAGGGGTTAACAACATTTGATCATGTGTTAAAGAGATTCCGACAACATGAGTACTACTAATATATATTGCAAACAGTCGGCAATTCATTTGATGATGCGACATGGTTACAGGGTACTCTTCGGGTCGTTGTGTATTCTTCAAATTGGCGGCACTGCAGCTTTGAACTTATTCCGACGTCGTTGTATATTTCTACAAGAAAGGCGGCACTATGTCTTTGAAATGGGCTGACTGTCAATGAACTGAATGCACTCGCCCTTGAATCTCATTGGACCAAAGGGGAGTTGATTGACATTCTCTCGAAATCAGGGAACCTACGCCATTTTAATCAGCGATATTCTCCGCAATCATTTGCAGCAAGTATACTATTACTTTGTTTGTATAAGTATACTTACATGTATATATGTTACTAGTGCTGAAGGGGTCACTCTCACCAACAAAAAAAAGTGCTGAAGGGTACACAGGGTTTGAAAATGTGCTGAAGGCTACACAGGGTTTGTGATTGACACAAACACCATTACTTAAATTGTGTTTATGAAAGTCTGGCGCCCATTAGCAGTTTGTTTTTAGTACATTTTAATATTCATTGGAACGTAAACAATTATTCTCTAACAGAAATCATGGCAGATACAAAAACTAAATGTCCTTTAGAACGACATTTCAAACCCTATGTACTCTTCAGCACATTTTGGTGAGAGTGACCCCTTTGAACAGCGTTACTAGTACAGTATAGTGTGGTGACTGCTAAATGAAATTGACTATTATCAAATACTTAACTTCTTCTGAGTCCTGAAATTTGCGGGCGGGGGCCCACCTTTGTGTTATTCACACTCTGGAAGTTTGCTAAAACTTATAGTTTCCGTAACATTAGATTCATTATTTTAGAAACCACCGTTGGTCCGTCCTGCATTCCTACTTTTATATTGCTTGTATGTTTGGCTATTAAATTAATCGCTACGTTCGTTACAAATATTATAACCATGACATCGCCGAGAACTGTGCTCGTATTGAATACATTGTGCTCATTAGTCATTACCGGTGGTTTATGATGCACTTGTGACTTTATTAACATAAAAATTACATCAGCCGATGTCTCAAACAAGCAGCGATAGCAGTTAACCAGCACCAGTGTTCGCGCTGGAACGAAAAAAAGTTTAGCCAAAAGTTTAGCCAAATGAAAATTATATTAGCCAAATGAAAAAAACTTTAGCCAAATGTTTTTTGGCAAAATTAAAAAAAACTTTGGCCAAATTAAATCATCGTTTTCTAGTCGGTTCACAATTAATGACTAAAACGTAAAATCTAACATACACAGGTAAAATACACAATAATTTAAATAATTTTGATGAACTAGAAGTATTTTTATATATATCATTTATTAAAAATCTATTAATCTTTATGTGAAAGAGTGATTTGTAGGGGGTAACCCGGGATTGTCCTTCTTAATGTCATTATTTTTTTGTTTTATATCAATATCTTTTTTTAAATCATAAAATATTTATCCTTGCGAAAATATCTAAGTGACATCTGGAAACTAATAACTTAATATTGTTACGCCATTATCAAATTACAATCTGTCATAAAAGCATGCATATTATTTTGACTGTATCGGTATTGACGACAAATAGCCACAAAATATCTGTCGTGATTCACATTTGGCTGATTAAGCTATTGTCTTACACTTGGTGCTCATAAACCTCGACCGTCAAAAATACAATGTCATCATAAACATGCATTGTGCAGGAGCGCCGTGAGTGACCAGACAGACAATGGGCTGAATGGGGGATTAGGGGATTAAATGTAATAATTAATAATGACCTTTTGCTGCTTCGTGCAGAGTGACGTAATCTTTCTCCAGATTAAAACAGCCTGTTACGAACAAATTGCTTATATACCGGCGTCAATGCACTTTACAAAACATTGTTTTCTTCACATTGTCATAATTCAACCACTGTCGATTTAATGTCCATGCGTCTTTGAATGTCCGTCTTGTGAAAACTAAAGATGATTGCATATCACTTTGTGATCGCTTGGTTGATAGAGTTGTCGATCGGGTTTCCCTTTGTACGATATTTCATAAGTACGAAAATAATGAAATACTTTCGTCACCTAACTTTGTCTTGAATGTCGATCTATTGAGCGCTTTTATTAATTAGCTTTCTGGCTCCAATGCTTTCAGTCTCCATTTGGGTTCAAAAAAAGTTTAGCCAAAAGTTTAGCCAAATGAAATATTTATTAGCCAAATTCGAAAAAGATTAGCCATTGGCTAATTTGGCTACCGACAGCGCGAACACTGACCAGCACCCAGCCAATACGGCAATAGGCCATATTACGGAATAGTTCCACTGATGTTATTAATATTAGGTAAGATTAATCGATTATTGATTATCACAATCAATAATTGTGGTACCTCTAATCTTACGTATGAGGTACCGGTAGAAGTACAATGTATCTAGAGCATGTGGTCGCCTTTTCTGGGAATTTTTAGCATGCTGTACCTAAGCTATTGACCGAATTGAAATTACTGGAGGACCTCAACCAAATGAGGACGATCTTACTCAAAAATAAAATGGAACTATGGCCATGCAGTTTCTTAATAAACTATGCATTTTATAAGCCAACAAGAAAGATAAAAAAAAAATCGCTGTTAGGCCTAAATAAAAAAGATGTTTGTTTCCGCTAACGAGCTGGAAAAAAATATTTTATAAAATATTTTATTTTTCTATATTTTTAACAATACGTGTATAATACTTGATATGAGCCCACATTATGGACTTCTTAGTCTCAAGGTGGGATATAGAAACAAGAAACTCAGATTCAAAGTTACAGATGATATAATATTGTCTTGAAACACTCTTTAATTAATATTTTCGATGATATGGCATGGTTAAAACTGGAATTAGTCCAGCATAGCTACACTTTGCACATATTGGTGTCATGGTCTTGTACCGATCACGCAATGACGGTTTTACAACCCCACCTCCCCACTGCACTGAACACAGCAGCTCGAGTCCCCCAGACCAGAACAATAGTATGGTACCGGTAGTTCTATTGTGTCTGCACAACCGATGTCCAGTCAAGACATAACTCCTTAACTTTCATTTTAACATTTATGTCGTACAGCGCCGACTCGGCCTATGTACAGCACCTCACATGTACACCTCACATGTACAACCTTACTAGTACTGAAGTCAGTCTTATCCGGGTGGATTAAAAAGAAGAGTTCTTCAATGTTCATTTATGTTGGCTTCGTTGTCTATCGATCTGATCTCTTTTTTGCTTCCACCATGGACACATTCGTCTAGATAGATAGCCACAACAACGTGCTAGCCTACAGTATTCCTGTACTCTTGAGTGCCTAATAAACATACATGTACGATTATTAAAATCGAGATAAAATTCCCACCTGTATGATCGTTATTTGGCCCTGTACGTTTATTAAATTAACCAAAAGAAATAATTCACCAATCGTAAATTGTGTTATTCATAAAGAAATGAACTCTGATTGTTGACAAACAGTTATCAGCACACTGCAGATTCACAGACCTGGCTATCCATCGAAACTATTTCTGTCACATGGCATCAGTAAACCAGTCAGATTGTGCATTTTGTGGGGATGTATGGTACTAATATTTCCAGTCTGTACGTTTATTCCGCCCTGTACTATTATTCAGTTACGCGACATTTTCCAACCTGTACTATTATTCCACCCTGTACTTTTATTAGGCACTCAATAGTTTATACAGTATAGGGTTGATAATTACTGTACAATTTCATATCTAATATCCAATTTGTATATTGATTAATCATACTCATGTTTTAGTTTACAGAAACCTTGTTAGATATCATCATTTGAAGAAATTTGATTTAAATCAGCCAACCCTGCTCGGCAGACAAAACATGCCCGTCAGGCCATCAGAAAGACTTCATGTATCACTGGAGGTCTGTTTGGTAACTTCCCAATTTGATGTCTTAAACCCGGTGATCCCGAACCTCCATATAATCTCACGGTTCGGGGAATGCAGGTAATAAAAACATTTTATTTTTTTTAAATTGTCGCCGGCAACCAGGAAATAAATAGGCAAGTCAAGTACGTAAGTCTCGCTTTAGAACGAGATGTCGGGTGTGTTCTATTTTCTCTTTGAATAGGCGCCTCATGTCGCGGTGAAGCCATTTTGTTGCTCATTACTCTAATATTACACGTGCCACAGTGAGAAGTTATCACGGAACTAGACAGTGTTCAGTTCATGGTGCTCAGTTGGGCGGTGACACTTCAAGTCTTTGATGATCATGCCTTGAAATAGGGTGTCTGTCATTTGCAGAATGAGGTCCCAAGAGGGTGAATTTAGTGATGCTACCCCGCATAGAGCGCTAGCATCACCAAATTCACCCTCTGAGAACATCATTCTGCGGAGGTGTAAGCAGAATGAGGTCCCCAGAGGGTGAATTTGGTGATGCTAGCCCGCTATGTGGGGTAGCATCACTAAATTCACCCTCTGGATACCTCATTCCGCAAATGACAAGACACCCTATTTCAAGGCTTGTTGATGATCAACATAAAAGAAACCGCGCCCACATGTGCATACTACTGCTGAAGGGGTCACTCTCACCAAAAAAAGTGCTGAAGGGTACACAGGATTTTCAAAATGTGCTGAAGGGTACACAGGGTTTGAAATGTCGTTCTAAAGGCATTCAGTTTTCGTATCTGCCATGATTTCTGTTAGAGAATAATTGTTTACGTTCCAATGAATATTAAAATGTACTGAAAACAAACTGCTAACGGGCGCCAGACTTTCATAAACACAATTTAAGTAATGGTGTTCGTGCCGATCACAAATCCTGTGTACACTTCAGCACATTTTCAAACCCTGTGTACCCTTCAGCACTTTTTTTGGTGAGAGTGACCCGTTCAGCCATACTACTAGTACCGGTAGTACATTGGGTTCAGTTCAGGTCACCAACCGTGCATGACTGATGGCAGTGGCATCTTTAAAGGAACAATTAATGAACTATACAATTAGGCTTTAAGAAGTTATTACCTGTATGTGTTAACTGTTACAGTTTACGTGATAATATGGCGGTGCAATAGCGCTGCTGTCGTGATAGCATACGGTATATAGGTACAGGTACTCAGGTAGTGCTTTTTCCCGATTAACAGACTAGCAGATTTTTGGGTGAACTAATTTAATAAACGCATTGACGTTGATTAGTTGGATAATCGTTTCAACACTATTAAGTATTATATCATATGGACCCCGAGACTGGCAAGAGTACCGGTATAGCGTAAAGCTAGTCCAACAAATTAGACTATTCGGATTAATACATATTTTAATATTTGGACATTTACGATTGTATTAATCCTTATTAAAAGGTCCATAAATGTCCAAATATTAAAATTCCTATTAATCCGAAAGTCTAATTTGTTGGACTAGCGTAAAGCCAGTTACCGGTTACATGTAGATTGTAGTGTAATAGTTATAATACCTACCCACTTTTGGAGCATCATATGAATCACCGAGTAATATTTCAGGTGCAGAGTATGCCAATGATCCACAAGCGGTTTCTAATTTCTTGCCAGGGTTGAACATATTGCTGAAACCAAAATCTGTCAATTTCACAACGCCTTTCTTCTCGAAGAAGACAACATTTTCTGGTTTGAGATCCCTGTGAACAACATGTAGCTTGTGGCAATAGTGAATAGCTTCAACAATTTGCCTAAAGTATTTTTTTGCCAGATCTTCATCCAGGCCGAATTTCGAATATTTTCCGACGATATAATCATACATATCTCCTCCATCACCAAGTTCCAAAATAAGGTACAATTTTGTCTGTGTGTCAATAACTTCATACAAACGCACGACATGAGGGTGCTGTACCAGCTTCATGCAACGAACTTCTTGAAACAGATGTGCTTTTGACACTTCGTCAAGTTTAGTTTTATCGATAACTTTGACAGCAACCTTTTCGCCTGTGAAAACATGACGAGCTAATTTTACGACAGCGAAATGCCCTTTGCCGATTGTTTCTTCCAAGTCATACAAGCCGGCGATCTTCCCATCGAAGTCGCCCCTCTGCTTCCGCGAAGCCATTCTACATCCGTTCACTACCTCACCCGATCATCGTCTTGGTGTGGACTCCAAACCCCACATCATAAGCGGTTAAAACGCCGTTTGACAAACTTTTTGCAGCGAACGGAAATCCTATTTGTTGTCGACTCCATCTTTTAAGAATCGACCGAGCGCGCACGTTGTATGCGCACCACGTCACAGTGCATGTGACGCCTTTCATTCATAATCTTCAGAACGGAGTGAGGCATCAGTGTTCCCCATTGATCAGTGTTCCTTATTTGTAATGAAGGCCTGCTTAATTTTCGAACCCACAGATCCATACATGTATATAAAATATATGCCATATAGTAAACGCTGATTACCACAGTAAATTATATATTACTATGTAAACCAAGGTACTTTACTTTATGCTCGCACTAGTATATACCATGGTGGTCTATCAATATCATAATGGCAACCTAGGTAAATAGACATTAACCAGGGTAAAAAATGTACCACCATTTTACCATGGTATATTGTCGTTTACCATGGTAAGACCATCGTGTACCTTGGTATATAACTATTACATAACATGTTAAAAGACCATAATACCATGGTAAATAGACATTTACCATGGTAAGGTTCTACATACAAGTTAAGACTGAGGATCCACAGGGCCATAAGTCGATTTTCTTTCAACAGTTTTCTGTTAAATACCTTTACAGTTTGTTCAATCTATTACTCTTAAAATGTTATGAGAAAAGCAGGCCAGGATTTCAATTTATTGAGTTACATGACCTCAAATATTGCATTTCATCACACAAGTTCTGTGTCGGAGGCAAATTTCACTAATTTAAGTCCATACAATGGAACATACATTTTGTTTGAGAATGTTTTGATCTTCTTAATCATATATGCATAAATAAATAAATATTTTTTGGTGTATAATCTAGTGAAGAAATTTATTTCATGAAATGCACCAAATTCCCCTTTTCCCTGTTTTTCCGAGTTTTTTTGTTGATTTTTAGTACATTATGGAGGGTTTACAATGTATGTACTTATTTCTGCAAATAAAACTCTGTTGCAATTAGTTCCGGGTTTGGCATTTTTCTCATAAATGCACTGGACTTAAATGTATACTGCCAAAGTTAGATCATTAGTTAAGAAATACATATGACCTCTATGTGAACCAACATGAGAACCACAAATGAGAACATCCTGCATAATATACACACATATAAGAACCATATATGAGAATCCCACACACGAGAACCACACTTGAGAATCATACATGAGAACCACATGAGTACCATGTATGAGAACCATATGACAACTATCCTACACATGAGAACCAAATATGATAACCATGTGAGAACCATCCCACACATGAGAACCATTTATGAGAACCATCCTACACATGAGAACCATCCTGCAAATGAGAACCATACATCCCACACATGAGAACCATGTAAGAACCATCCCACACATGAGAACCATATATGAGAACCATCATACACATGAGAACCATATATGAGAACCACATGAGAACCATTTATGAGAACCATCCTACACATGAGAACCATACATCCCACTCATGAGAACCATGTAAGAACCATCCCACACATGAGAACCATATATGAGAACCATCATACACATGAGAACCATATATGATAACCACATGAGAACCATTTATGAGAACCATCCTACACATGAGAACCATACATGAGAACCATATGAGAACCATTATCAGCACCACACTCACCCATACCTGACCCAAATTAAACCATGGTAACAGCCAATCACAACGAAGCTTCTCCCCACATGGACTATATAAAGGCGAGGTACTAGTAATCCGTACTTTTTCACAAACCATATTTGGTCCTGAACGAGGATTTACAATAATCGAAACGCGTTGACGAACATGACATTTGGAACTTATTCCCTATTCCTTATTTTCAAAAATGTCGCTTTCGACCGATTTGACGGCATAGGTGGGTGGCCGGCCCCAAATACCACCTAGAAACACCCCAACCCCCACCCATCACCCCCGAGGGTGTCACCCAGAGGGGGTGAAAATGGGGTATGGACCATTATTGAGAACGGTGAGGATTTCGACCGATTTGACGGCATGGGTGGGTGGCCGGCCCCAAATACCACCTAGAAACACCCCAACCCCCCACCCATCACCCCCGGGGGGTGCCACCCTGAGGGGGTGAAAATGGGGTATGAACCATTTTCGAGAACGGTAAGGATTTCGACTGATTTGACGGCATTGGTGGGTGGCCGGCCCCAAATACCACCTAGAAACACCCCAACCCCCCACCCATCACCTCCGGGGGGTGCCACCCGAGGGGGTGAAAATGGGGTATGGACCATTTTCGAGAACGGTGAGGATTTCGACTGATTTGACCGCATGGGTGGGTGGCCGGCCCCAAATACCACCTAGAAACACCCCAACCCCCCACCCCCGGGGGGTGCCACCCCGAGGGGGTGAAAATGGGGTATGGACCATTTTCGAGACGGTGAGGATTTCGACCGATTTGATGGCATGGGTGGGTGGCCGGCACCAAATACCACCTAGAAACACCCCAACCCCCACCCATCACCCCCGGGGGTGAAAATGGGGTATGGACCATTTTCGAGAACGGTAAAGATTTCGACCGATTTGACGGCATGGGTGGGTGGCCGGCCCCAAATACCACCTAGAAACACCCCAACCCCCCATCCATCACCCCGGGTGGTGCCACCCCGAGGGGGTGAAAATGGGGTATGGACAATTTTCGAGAACGGTGAGGATTTCGACCGATTTGACGGCATGGGTGGGTGGCCGGCCGCAAATACCACCTAGAAACACCCCAACCCCCACCCATCACCCCCGTATGGTCGATCGCCGGTGTTCGTCCTCTTATGCATTGCCAGTTCCCATATATGATGAATTCCTTATGATACACATCACGCTCGTATGATCGATCGCCGGTGTTCGTCCTCTTATGCATTGTCACACTCCATATATGATGAATTCCTTATGATACACGTCACGCTTGTATGGTCGATCGTCGGTGTTCGTCCACTGTTGCGTTGCCAGACTCTTTATATAACTGAATTACTTCTCATACACGTCACTCTCGTATGGAGGATCGCTGGTGTTCGTCCTCTTTTGCATTGTCAGACTCCATATATGACTGAATTCCTTCTCATACACGTCACTCTCGTATGGTCGATCGCCGGTGTTCGTCCTATTATGCGTTGTCAGACTCCATATATGATTAATTCCTTATGATACACGTCATGCTCGTATGGTCGATCGTCGGTGTTCGTCCTCTGTTGCGTTGCCAGACTCTATATATAACTGAATTGTTTCTCATACACGTCATTCTCGTATGGACGATCGCTGGTGTTCGTCCTCTTTTGCATTGTCAGACTCCATATATGACTGAATTCCTAATAATACACGTCAGGCTCACGTGGTCGATCACAGAAGGCGATATTAATTGCACTTAAGCACAATAATGATGAAATTATGTTCAAATGCAATAAATAACTAACATATTATTGCTCTTAAGTGCAATCCCTAATTGAGCTTAAGCACAATAATGGAAAACCTAATTCAGGTTAAAGGGGTACTGTATACGCCAAATGTTGTTGTTGGTTTCTATAGTCTCCGAGTCGGAGAATAAGGTAACAATTTTTTCATTATTTGAAAGTCTGTTGAGTACGAAGTAGTGTTACGGATGACAAATTTACCGGAATGCAAAAATACAAATTGTCGTTGTCGAGTAATTTTGTTACAGTTTTCAACCAAATGAATCAAATAAAAGTTATATTATAGGCATACTAGTCCCATATAATCATTTAAGTTATTGTATCGTCGCTAGTCAGTGAGTGGCTTGAGTGTTCTCCCCGTATCATCATAATATTTTAAGCGATCGTGTGTGCGATCGGTTTAACAATCCAGTATCCCTCAATTACTTTGTTTGATTACGGAAATCTGCGGAAATTCGTAATTTAATTGACGCCATTTTATGGCTCCAGTCATAAATTCAATTTATATCAAATTATTAACTTTTAAATTATTAAATTTTAAGATAGCCTATTAACCTGAGCGTTTACAGAATACATCTTCGACTCAAATTACTTATGTTTCTATATATTATCGATATTAGATCGTTGTTGTCACCGGAAATTTAATGAAAATGGCGTACAGTACCCCTTTAAATGCAATAAGTGAAGATCTTATTGCACAGAAGGAATATCTAATTGCGCGTATTGTTTTGGGAGTGACCCACGAAAATATTGCTTTATGATTTTTGATACTTGTTCTTAGTTAAAAAAGCAGGTTTTTATACTGATAAAAAACAATTTTCTTATTTAAGTAAAAGACTTAATAAAATAATTTTTGTTAAAAACACTTTCTACGTAAATATAATTGCATGACATACAGGGGAATATTTGGAATAATGTTAGTTATTCCTGCTGTCTACTTGAACATATGGTTTGGTCTAGCTGGGTGATAACAAACGTTTTCATTTTCATTTTCATCAAGTCATACATTTCTTATAGGTGTTTTATTCTTGTTCTATAAAACCTTTTTTTCTAAAATCACACAAGAACACAAGAAAACATTTCTTACTTTCCAAAACATTTTGTTTTTAAATCAGAAGAAAAACGTATCGCTTTCACTAATCACTTTCTAAACACAAGCACAAAATTCTTGCTTTCTAATAGGTGTTCTTATAAGCTAGAATGTTTCTCTTAATTCTAGAAACAATTCTAGACAGCAGAATATGTGATAAATGTGAATAACGTTTTCTAAACGTGTTCTAAGAATATTATTTCTTAAAATGAAAACATAAATCTTAAATGAAGAAATATTTTCTTGATAGAAAATCGTTTCGGTATAATGTCTATTCGTTCCCAACCATAAGCATTATGGGTAAATGGACATCCCCGGAATAAAGATTGGTGTTGAAACCACACATAGTGTACTATTTCCCAAATCAAATATCACATTAAATAAGACTACACAAAATAGAGAATTATTAGTATTGTCACGAGGACGAACACCGGCGATCGACCATACGAGAGTGACGTATATGAGAAGGAATTCAGTTATATATGGAGTCTGACAATGCATAAGAGGGCGAACACGGGCGATCGCCCATACGAGCGTGAGGTGTATCATAAGGAATACATCATATATGGAGTCTGACAATGCATAAGAGGAAGAACACCGGCGATCGCCCATACGAGTCTGACGTGTATAATGAATTCAGTCATATATGGAGTTTGGCAATGCATAAGAGGCCGAACATCGACGATCGACCATACGAGAGTGACGTGTATGAGAAGGAATTCAGTTATATATGGAGTTTAGCAACGCGTAAGACGACGGACACCGACGATCGACCATGCGAGCGTGACGTGTATGAGAAGGAATTCAGTCATATATGGAGTCTGACAATGCAAAAGAGGACGAACACCAGCGATCGTCCATACGACCGTCCAGACGGTCAAATTCTAAGTCGAAAAAGGGCCGTAACTCATGTAAAAATAACTGGACGGAACCCATATTCGAACTTGGTCGGTATCTTTAGCTGAGAAATACACATACCAACTTTGGTTCAGATCAAATAATCCAAACTGGAGTTATTGGTCGGAAACCAAAAATGTTAACAGACGGTCAAATTCTAAGTCGAAAAAGGGCCGTAACTCATGTAAAAATAATTGGACAGAACCCATATTCGAACTTGGCCTGTATCTTTAGCTGGGAAATACACATACCAGCTTTGGTTCAGATAAAATACTCCAAACTGGAGTTATCGATCGGAAACCAAAAATGTTAACGGACGGACGGACAGACAGACGGACAGACGGACGGACGGACAGACTGATAACATAATACGACCTTTTTTCAAAAAGGGCGTATAAAAATTAATTCAAATCCTTGTTTTAAACCCTTGTACCCCCCCCCAACCCCCCCCCCCCCCCCCCCCCCCCCCCCCCCCACTGCATGTCCCTGCCACCCCACACCAGTACCAGATCCCTGCAAGGTTCACCCCATTAAAAGCCTTACACTTTAGTTATATGACATGCCAGGAACTGACCAGCCTTAATTCTCACAGTGCTCACAGCTGTGTGTCCAGTCATTATAAAGTAATTAACTTTTATCTCAATATCCACATTTAGCAGGCTAAGAGAGAAAGAGGTGTGTGAATGAAATTTAATCCAAATACAACTCTAACTGTTTGACAGTTTACACATTTTATAATAGTATTAGTATTAACCATTTTATTACCAGAGATATGCTGGTACAGCAATAAAGACCCTGCACCAGTGTATTCTCCTATATATAAGAGAATACACTGGGGTTCAAGATCAAGGAAATATTGTTAGGCCAATATAGTCAGACATCCAAATAAATCACACATGTCCTATTCTCGCAGGGATGTCCCCACATATGTTTGGGGAGGGGGCAAATTTATCAGATTTGTTCATTGAGATGTAAAAAAAATTCCAAAACCAATTACATATACTAAAATAAAATGAATATAAAATAATAGACCATTGATCAATAGAAATGAGCTCCTAGTTTTAATATTTGTCCAATATTTATTATTTTATAACAAGGTACTAGTATCATGCCAGTGCATTGTCTTATATATGTGAGTGTCCCGTAGGTAGCCTCACCTAAGAGAATGCACTGGCTTTCAAGGTTAAGGAAATATTGTTAGGCAAATGTAGACAAGCATCCGCTAAATCACAGATGTCCTATTCTTGCAGGGATGTCCCCATGGGTTGAGGGGGTGGAATTAGCAGATTTGTTCAATGAGATGTAATTTGTTTTCTCAAAATTAATTATTTAGACTAAAATGAATATAAAATAGTAAACTACTTAATTTTTTAACCCCCAGATTACATTATATCAAATATATGCCATATTATATACCATTTGAAAGAGCAAGCTCCAAAACATTGTATTATCAACTTATCCAGTATAATAAACTGTGGACATGTTGTTTTTATGGAGTTGCCAAAGAGTTTTGTCATCTAGATTGCAGTATCAAAGGGGGAAGTCATTCTATAATTTCAATAGTTTTTGGCTCACCTGAGACGAAGTCTCTGGTGGAGCTATAGACATCACTCCTCGTCCGTCCGTCAACAATTCTTTAAACTTCTCCTCTGGAACCATAAGACTGTATGGGTTCATAGTTGGTGTGGATATTGCCTAGGTGACTCACATTCAGATTTGTTCAAATGAGGTCACTGGGTCAAATGTGGGCAGGGCCAGGGACATAACTCCAAAAAATATTAAAAATTGCAAGTGAAGTCTGCCATTTTTATAAACATATCCTGGAGATCTGCTAGAGGTCATTAATTCCCAATTACAACATCAATCTATCATATGTATTGTTCAAATCTTTCAACAGGACATTTAACTCTCCCACACCCACCACTTCACCAGAAGATATTTGGCAAACTTGAAAAGTGTTCTTTGAAAGAACCACCAGCTCTATTCAGTTCACATTTAATATTGAGGCTCCTTTGGTGATGTGTGATTCAAATTTGTTTAATCAGGGTCACCACTCACCAGGTCAAGTAGGTGCAAGGCCAGCTACATTACTCTTTCTCTCCATAGTAATTCATGATACGTCTTCTATGCAAGAATGAAATGGCCTATTTTGCTTATATTTGGTAGGAAATTACCTTGGGTGACAGATTTGTGAAAATGGCATCACAAAGTCGAATAAGGGCATTGCCAGAGACATAAATATTTCACAACATAGTAATTCTTAAAATATGTATGGAAGAGCCAAGAACTAGTTGGCTTATTTAGCATGGAATGTTCTTGTTTGACTGCAATACAGATATTTTTAATGGGGTAACCTGGAAAAATAGGACAGTTTCCTTCTTAATATGCTTCCTTCACAAGGACATCAGGTCTATTTTATAAAAAGGCGCTTGTGAGATTGGAAATTTCCAACAATTGGGGAAAGTTTGAGATGTCAATTGTGTAATTCCAACCTAAGACTTGGGAGTCTGGAGCCCAGTCGGGAGGGGACTTGTGGGGGGGGGGGGGTGATCAGTAGTGTACAGTTGGTAATTTGGCCGCATATCCTGTTTAGATCTACTTCTTTTAAAGTGATTATGAAAAGTTCTGACTGTGGTCTTATCAGTCTTTGCAGTCTGGTGAGGGACCCCACAGTCATTGACTGTCTTGTTTGTGTACTTGTTGATTATAGTTGTTAACTTGTTTTACATACTTTTATGCTATTTTGCATGAACACACTTCAAAGGCCTTTCGTCCAGGGGTGGCACCAGAAAATCCCCGACAGGGGGGCTACACTAAATTACACCATATTGCCTGTTGGTATGTGAAATGAGCGCACATATTGTGTGTGGCGAACCAATGAACAAAACCATATTGAAGTAATTATAGTCTCTCAGCTGGAGCCTGGAGAATTAGCTGAACGTAACACATGACACATGATGGTTCCGGGCCGGGCCAAAATGCGAGGGAGTCGTCATAAAGTTTAGCAATACATCAGCCATAATTAGCAGATGAGATAACTCGAAGATTAAAACCCATGAATTGTTGTAAAAATTCCTATATTCTAGGGAGGCCACTTGTCTTCTGTGTCAGTTCTAATTTCTAATTTCATTAGTTGCAAGTGCCAGCATGGTGTTTCACTGTCGGGGATATAGCTAACATGTGGCCATACTGTAGGTACTCAATGGTTCTATAGACCAATGTGGCCATTGTGACGAATGCCAGAGTAGCCAGCAATGATAAAGCACACATGTTTCAATAGATTTTCATTACCACTAAAACGCTGATGGTGTAACAATACAGGGGAATAACCCCGGATTTAATGGGAACATTTGCCATGAATATTTTGTGTGGGATATATTCCACTGTATGTTCTCTCTCTGACACTTTCCCACACTGACAGTCTGTACATGATTACTTCATCTTATACACACAACCGACTTACATATAGAAAATCCCAGACAAGTCCTCCCCGACTAGAATTCTGGTGGTATATAAATTATTTTGGTTCCTCTTCCAAATGGTATATAATATGGAATAATGTCATCTGGGCATTCGAAAATTAAGTGGGCCTTGAAGTCTGCAGCTTGTCTTACATGTGGATCAACTATTATAAACATAAACATGTACATGATTGTACATTGTTGTAAAGAAAGTCTACCCAAATACTGCAAAACATTTATTAGTACATTTGTCACACACCTATCAAATGGTTATAGTATTTTGGAACCACAAAATCAGAATCACGCAAAAAGTATCGCTTTCTTTGCACCTTCAAGTTGCCTGCCATCAATCCATTATCTGGAAACCCAACACAGTCTGTGTCTTTGAAACTTTTTCTTGAGTACCTATTATACCAAGTTCTTTTCACCCCAATGTACTCCTTAGTTTCTGGATGGTAGTAGATTCGTAAAAAACTTCTTCTGTTGTACAAGGTTAAGAAACCCAACATAAATCCACTGAATATAATAAAACAAGAGAATACTATCACTGGATGGTTGATGTGAATTTTGTCTAGGTTACCACGCTCATCATAAATCATCTTTGAACAAATCCCAATCAAAAGTGATGCAAATGCATAAATCATTGGCTGTCCTATTGCCATATACTTCTTTGAATGAAATTCGTATATGAGTGTAAACTTAGGGTTGACTTTGTCATGCATGTACTGTGGCCTAAATTGTCTTTCTCTTCTGTCTAGCATTAGTTTCCATCTCTTCACTATTCTGTGATTGACTGCCCTCAGGTTGAGTAATGCCTGGAATTGAAAGAATGAGGCCCAATCAACATGGTAGGTTGGTTATTTGGTGTTTTATGTTACTTTCCAGCAGCTACCGGTACAGTTATATTATCATCCTATATCAGTGGTGGTGGAAGCTTAAAAAAAGTGGCAGGTCATAATTTTTTTTGGCAGGGTGGAGGAGATAGCCTAGTTTTTCTTCGAGGGGGGGGGGGGGGGGGGGGGAAGATAGCCAAACCACAACTTGGGCCGCAAATGAAACCGACGTGGGCCGCCACATGTGTTGTTTAACCAGCCGTGTATCCAATAAGATGGTACTCTTCTCACATAAATTCATGAGGGCAGAGGCGGACTGCATGGCCGATCGGGAGACCGGGAAAATTCCGGACGTGGGCCGCCACATGTGTTGTTTAACCAGCCGAATTGGCTAATCGTAATTTTGACATTAAATGAACTTGTCGGCATCATATAACACCACGTAAAGACCCCATTAATCTCGAGATTTTAACGGTAACTCCCAGCTGTAAATCCAAAAAAAATTCTCACGCACCCCTCCCCCAATTGAAATTTACAAGAAAATAGGAACGCTTCAGTTGATGCCAGTCTAGTTTATCGGATTCGAGATTTTCTTGTATAGTTTTCAAAATGTTCTCACCCCGGGCCGAACAACCATGAACAGCCCGGTGTGTCCTGGTCTCTTGTCCGTAGCCGTGTGCATTTGTCTGGAGTTAGACCGCTAGATGTTAGATTTTATGCAATTTTTCAGGTAAAAATATCTGAATGGTCTCATACCGGGAATATATAGAACCATGGTTTATGAATATATATGATATTAGACCAGAGGTGCAAATGGAATTATGCAAAAACATGTATTTGGTCTGCATCTGATTCAAGGGGGGGGGGGGGGTGCAAATGGAATTATGCAAAAATATGTATTTGGTCTGATTCTGATTCAAGTGGGGGGGGGGGGGGGGTGCAGTTGGAATTTTCCAAGGTGGACTGTGGACGCCCCCCCCCAGATGGGCCGGTATTATATTAATTTCCCGGGCCGGTTTCTTGGCCCAGTCCGCCTCTGCCTGTGGACAATGTTTCCAGGCCCGGGTTGTGTGCATCCGAATTTCTTGTAGACATTATCCAGGTTTCTATGGGTGCCATAAGCTTCACCCAGTGTGGGGTATATCATAAGATATTTATAAATTATTTAGTTTTTTAAGAAATGAAGCAGCTCGTGAGCGAATTTATACCCTGACCTCCAATAATTTGTAATGTTGCATTCCATGAAGTCTTTTAAAATATAATACCCCCATACTTTCATGAAAAACCTAAGTTATATAAAGAATTCATTGAAAATAGGTAACATCATCACCTGGGGGGGGGGGGGCATATTTTTTATTTTTATTTCAACCTTGACCTTCTTCTTCTTCTTCTGGTTACAGCCGTCGGTCATTTGCTGACCATTATTAGCCGTTGAATCGATTAGATCCATAATTTTTCCAGGAAGTTTTTTTGCCGAACCCGTGACTTCTTCGCCACGGTAGGGATCTTTAACGTGCGCACATTGTTGCACACGGGACAGCCATTAGCGTCGGCTCCCGATCCGACGGTGTGCCTAGTGTCATCCCTGGTCATGACATTACGAGAGGAGCAGAGGTACGAAGTTAGTCCAGTACGCATTTTTTCAAATTTTGTCTGAGACTCTTTGGCTTCTGGAATCTTTCTCAGATCACTGATCGTGGCATCGATGATTGATTTGTGATGCCCATGGAACTGGGAATGCAGATGGCGACACAAAGTCCGACCGATATTTTGTCGGATTTGAACCCTCGACCGTGTCGAAGGTGTAGGTCAGAGGTCGGCCTACAAACCAACTGAGCTATATATCCGCTCTGAGCTTGTCTCATTGTCTGGGAGTGGGATAGTCCAACAAATTAGACTTTTTTTTCAAATATATCTTAATCCGAATAGTCTAATTTGTTGGACTAGGACTAGTAGGAGTGGGAGTGGAAGTTTTTTCTTGCCCACCACTGACCAGCAGACCACACTCCTTTACTCCCACCCCTGTCCCCTGATATTAATAAATCAACAATTTTTTATAACCAAGACCTGCCAATGATTGGGTGAATAAGATAACCGCTTGCCCGCACCGTGAGTGTTGGAAAGACCTGTCTCCTTGTGTTCGAACAACTCAGACAAGTTCGTAAAAGTATACCAGTCATTTTTTGTATATATCAAAATCGAGTAAATTAATTTTCCGGAATGACGAAGAGTCTTTTTTGGGGGGACCCCCTATTTACCGAGAACAACCGAGAACAACCGAGAACAAGTCTAAAATTAATAACTAAGTCTTAATAATGTTCAATTATAGTGTACATATCAATTATACCATATTTGACATTTTAAATGACATATATGTAGTTATTATGGGTATGTACCCAGAAGATGAAACATGCTTGTTCTCGGTTGGCGGTAACACAAAGGCATAAGCCGTAGAGCCCGAAGCCGCCATCGCACGCCGCCGCCGCCAGCCATATTGGCCACAAGCCGCCGCCAGCCATATTATTTCTAACGCCAGCCACATTTCAAAATCTCCGCCGCCGGAATTGTAAAATGGCTGAGCCGTGTGCATGGGCTTATATGTCAAGCACAACTGTACTGTGAATCGCAAAGAACTAAACCGCATTGCCTAATATTGGCATACTCGCATGGACACGGCATGGTTGTTATATTATCAGAACACCTGGCCCATTAATGTGGAATAGACTATCCAAACGCATGCTTTCATATAACTGAATGGGCGCATCCATTCGGTATTGAAAGGGTTAAAATATAAATTGTTTATATCGACAACACCCAGTCTCAGACATCACTGGCATTTGTCAATATATACACATAAGAATAGAAAATAGTTTGAAATATTATATATCATTACTATCGGGTTCATCATTCAATGATGCATGCATATATCGCAAGATGGCAGTGATGATAGCAGTCTGAAGTCGACAGAAGTCCCAATGTAACTACTTATACCGATTAGATGGGAAACTACATGTACATAGTATATCCATGCCAGTCCTTCGTGAAATTTCGCCATAATGGAAAAGCCCAACATCAAAAGATTACGTGTGGTCTGGAATTCTACGGGTTCACCACAACGCTAAAAAAACGGCGTCTATAACCGGTAACATGGGATTAGGAACATTTCGGAAACTTAAATACGCTGAATGGGTATAACAATCTCAGCCGGCTGAGCCGCCATATTTCGTCAGCCACGAACGTCGTGACTGAGCCGGCTTAGCTAGCAAACCAGCCACGAAAATCGGTTGAGCCAGCCATGAAAACTATTTGTCGTGGCTTCGGGGTCTAATAAGCCGTGCCTCTAGAGGTGTTAATTAACTAAGTACTATAGCTGCATGAGGTCTGATTGGTGATCAAATTTCATTGAGTTGAATTATATTTGGTGCAGATAATTGTTAATCACGCAAGCAATATACAGAATTGAATCAGAAGATATATGACATTGCTTACCATTATTATTATTTTCGGAACCAATACCATACTGATTGGTGGTAGCTTATTATATGAAGAACATGTCCCATAAGAAGTTAAGAACCAAAACTTCCATTGAAGTTAAGAAGCAAAACTTTAAACAAGATTTCCGCTAGATATATTAACCATTACAATTGGTTAAGAATATCTCAGTTATCATCAGTAATGCATACAAGTAAACATTTTAATGAAAATATAGATGTCTACTGATATTTTAAGTATAACACGTTATTTAAAGTCTATCAGTTTAATCTGGCAGTTTTAAAATGTTCTGGTCCGTCGATAATTTAATGTTGTTAATGCATGGACTCGCAAATGCTGTTTTTGTCCAACATTTTGGTATGTTTTTATTTGCTTTCGAGCGTCAAATATATATGCACTGTCTCATCAAATGTTCGATCCACGTTCACTTGCTAATTTAAGAAGAAACACAACTCAATGCATGTTGATCACCAATCAGACCTATCACGCAGCTAGTTCTTAGTTAATTAACACCTAGGCACGGCTTATGTCTTTGTGTTACCGCCAACCGAGAACAAGAACAGCGGCTGCGCGATGTTTCAACTTCTCGGTATATACCAATAATAACTACATATATGTCATTTAAAATGTCAACTATGGTATAATATTAACTTGATATGTACACTATAATTGAACATTATTAAGACTAAATTATTAATTTTAGACTTGTTCTCGGTTGTTCTCGGTAAATAGGAGGTCCGTTTTTGGGGGCCCTGAGTTTTTGGAAATATAATCATTTTGACAATTATTTGTGATGGCTTACATAAATAATTTCATTAATATCTCTAATTTAGTTCGAATTCAACTCGATAATCTTCATAACTGCGATTTACTTAAACTAATAATATGACATTATTCCATCTCCGATTCTAGGTTTTGCATGCATCCCATGTGTTCGGTGCGCGAATGGAGTACAACCAAGAAAATAGTTTTCCATTTTCGTAAACAATAGAGTATTTTCACGTTTTTTTTAAGATTTTGTACACATTTTGATCGACCGATATTTACTAACCCTAACTAGATATCCGAATCTGTCGACGGCCAACATGTTTTACTGGGGTTTTAATTAGTATGGACACAATATGGCAACTTCTGAATGTTTGTGAGCACGGGGATGGTCAGTCGGCTCTTGCCTATTTGGAAGATGGAATTGACGTCGATTCTGCTGATGAAAATGGAAACACATCACTCATGGTTTCCGCTGCGAATGGCCATGATAATGTTGTTCGGATACTTTTGATGAAAGGTGCAGCCTTGGACAAGTGCAATCTCTATGGCTGGACTGCGCTGATGCAAGCTGCAAGATATGGTCATGTTGCCGTTGTTTCATTGCTTCTGCAACATAAAGCTGATGTGAATGTCAAGAATAGATATGGGTTGAGCTGCTTGACGTTGGCTGCAAGAGGTGGTCACCTACAGACAATTAAATTATTGGTAGAGGCTGGTATGGAACTATCTGGTGCAAATGAAGAATCCGAAATATTACCTTTTTTGATTGCTGCGTTGCATGGTCAGGATATGGTTCTCCGGTTATTTTTAGATCGAGGTTGTGATGTCAATTATAAAACCCCATCAACAAGTCTCACAGCGTTGATGCTTTCAGCTTTAAATGGTCATATGACAACATCACAGATTCTTATCGAACGGGGTGGAGATCCGAATCTTGTCAGTATTATAAATCATACCGCTCTTCATATAGCGTCTGTTTGTGGTAAAAGAGAAGTCAGAGGCTATCTTGAGAGGAAAACTACCAATAAAACAAAAACATGTAAGTAAATGACTTTATATTTGCCTCAGCAATTGCCGAAGCCAAACAATCTGAATTAAGAGGGATGATGCAACATAATGCGATGGAGTTGACCATTAAGGAAATGGAATGATGCCTTTGATTTCACCAGTGATACGTTGAGATATCTTTGTGCTGGTTTGATTTGTCTGTTTTGGCCGACACTATTACTAGGCACCTGAGAGTACAGGGCGCTAAAATTTCTTGGAAAAACGACCACATGCTCAAATCTATTTCGCGATTTTGAAGTTGCGGCCTACGCATTCGTAAATATGTCAATATTTAGTTAACACATTTACCTTGAATTATTCATGAACAAATGTCTTGATTGATGAATATAAAACAATTAAAACAGTAATTTATTTATAACATCATTTTGAATGGAAAACTACATCATGTCCGAACAAACACTAGGAGTGGGAAAATAACACCAAATTATTCAGAAGTGAATGCATAAAATGAAACAAAATTAAAAGATATACCGGTACTGCAAAATAGACTAATATAATTCAGCGTTGATGTACATTTTTGGTCCAGTGATAGGAAATTTCAATGGAACTGCGGGATTCTCATGACAATGCATTTAATTTGAACATGGTCCTCAACCATTTACAACGTGATCTCAGTGCGTTGTAAATTTTAGGCAACAACTGTGTTTATTGACTGCAGCCCAAATTGCCCTTGGCTCACTCAAGTACAAATTCATAACTTACATAATGGAAAAGTGTCTTTTTGATGGTTGTGCCCCACATGCCTTTCATTGAACTTCCGCCACCCCTGGGTATCATTCTCTATTAGGCTGATAACATCAGTACAAAAGATAAAAAGCATGAAATACACATTATTTGTTTATATGATTTCATTTTGTTTTTCAGCCCCAGATGAAGTCAAACCAGATATCATTGATGCTGCTAAGCATGGTATGAATAATATTTTAAACAGCTTGAATACAGAACATACTGGTACATGTACTACAGTTACTACCATAAATGTGTAGCTATGCCAGTACATGTACCGATATACACATACAAGTATGGAGTACCTGGTGATGCATGTTACATGTATCATCTGCACATAAATATTTTTTGTAGTGCCTTGTTTCTCTGAAGACTATACAAATTTTTACTAGTAAATTAAAAATTCTATCTTAAATTATGATGTGGACCACCGGTGTGCTTTCCTGTGGTTTAAAAGATTAAGAAGAAGTCAACTCAAAAGTTTGGATTTTAACCATTGATATGCAAATCCGGTGATGGCAACTGGCAAGGCCACACTTCCACCTGTCTTTTGGATGGGCAGTTCTGAAAGTATATGGGCAGATTCTACGTTAACAATGTGGGGCATTGTCGGAAGAGAACAGGCACTTAGGATGATCTTCATATTTTAAAAGACAAATGTTTTCCAGTTGATTGAGACACCCTAATTTTTGGATAACTCTGTAATTGTATGAGTTCAGTTGCTCATGCTGTTGATTCTACAGTGTAAAAGAATCTAGAAGATACGTCACGCTCTTGGGTAAATTAAATGTGTAAGATGTGTAAAGTATCATGTTATGTTACATGTGTTTAGAATTCAGTCCATTTACTGTATATTGGAATTGTCCATTTTTCAAAGGAGACAGAGGAACACTCTCAGAATTTTTGAGAACTTCTGAAAGCTGAACACATACACATGAATTATTGGTAATCAAGTGACTATTCATCAGTGAGTGTTCAGTTAATAATAGGTGGAATGTGGTGTGATCCTAGTATTCAATTTCAAGCACAAACAAAATGTGGATATTTTTTTGTGAGAATCAACAATAAGAAATGACATGATCTTTTCATAATACCAATATTTATGAAATGTTTCAGGTGACATTCACAGGGTTAAAGAAATTCTAGATAAAGATATCAATCAAAGGGATGCTTGCTCACCCCAGGATGGTGCTACACCCCTGATGTTTGCGGCGATGTCTGGTCGCCTCGATGTCGCTCAACTGCTGGTAGAACATTGCTGTGATATTAACAAGCAGGACACCATCAGTGGATGGACTGCTCTTATGCAAGCTACTTATCACGGGTTGGTATAATCTCATCCAGGAATAGAGTTCACTTCTCTCATCCTACAAATTTGTCTCTTATAGTGAGGTGCTAGCCAAGTGAAAATAATCCTTGCATCTCTCAATGAAACACATACGGTATTAAGCTACTGTACCACTTTCCAAAAGCGACAACTTGACCAACCTTTTCCATCAACATAACGCACAAGTATACCAAATAACACAAACAAATGATATTGTGTTGTTCTTTTGATAGTGTGATATCATCCCAGTCCTCGAAATTGGTCATGGCAATAAACAATGCCATGGAATTCAACATGCCACAGCATTAAGTTTGCCATGGGAAATTTTCCTAATTTTGAGTGCTGAAATCCTGATATTGTCATAACACGTTATATCATGTAATAACACTTTGACCTTGATTTATATCTGGATCCTGTGTCATCGTCTTGTACCATGTTTTAAGTTTACCTACTAGTATGACCTCATTAAAAAAATTCAGAAATCAATGACGGATCACTGGTGAACTGATACATAAACATCTTCACCATTCTACACCATTTTATGGTAGCAATGGTTAGCTGTGGTATTAATAGAGGTAAACAAATTGAAATTTGAAATATCATGCTACTAGTATTCTCTTGTTTGCAGGAAAAGAGCTGTAGCTATGTTTCTGATACATGCTGGTGCTGATGTAACCGTGCAGGCTAAAAATGGTTGTACTGCTTTTGATATGGCATCTCTTATTGGTGAGTATAATTATTTTGCCTCCAATCCTCATGATGATTAAGCACTTTCCTGTAGAAATTCGCTATTATTCTTTTTAGCTGAACTTTACAATGTAAAGTTTTAGCTATTGCCATGGGTTGGCATCTGTCGGTGCTTACATCGGACATTTATGTGGCCAACTTTAAGAAAAATCGATAGTTAGGTGGCTATTTTCCATTACGTGGCTTGCCATGTAACAGCATTGAGATGAACCCTAAAATATGGTCTACAGTATTTGGTCCAATCAGCATATTTAATTTTGTACATGTAGTCACTGAAAAGTTGGAAACAAAATATCCATAGATTTGGACATCCATGATCTGTCAATAGGATATCTACAGACAGTTATGTGGCGAGTCACCCAATCACGGACCTGTCAGTGTCTCCTATTCCACTGTCCTAGTTGCTGTATACAAGTTTTTGAGTTTCAATCAGCTACTTCTGCTATAATTCCTACATGTTCTGATTCCATAATCTGAAATTTTATCACTATAAACTACTTGATAGCCACATAAAATTTTATCATTTACTTGATAGCCACATTTATAAATTTTGTAGACACTTAATTATTTTAGCCACATAACTCAATAGCCACATATCTCCCCAAATGTTGGTAATGCCGTGCATCGACAATTTCCTTCAGCACGCCCTGCAGGCCACATCCCTCATCCGATCTTCACCAAACTTCATATGTTACTTCAGGGAGCCCTATAGATGGGAGCTATGAAAGATGGGAGCTATGAATTCTTCTGAATTTCGATGAAAAACATGGCAGTCATCTTGGATTTCAAATTTGAATCCATGGGCACACCCTTCAGCCTGTATGTATGGCAGAATCATTTTAAAATTTTGCAGGCACGGTTGTGATCACCTGTAGATGGGAGATATCAGATTTGAACGATATTCTATGAAAAACATGGCTGCCGGCAGCCGTCTTGGATTTTACTCTTTGCATAACTAAATCCTTTGGCACACTCTACAGACCACATTCCTCGTCTGATCATCACCAAACTTTATATGCATCTTCGGGTGACCTCTAGATGGGAGCCTCCTATTTTGACCGAAACTTGTTGTAAAACAAGGCCACCAGCGGCCATCATGGAATTTACTCTTTGTATGACTAAATCCTTTGGCACATCTCTCATCCGATTGTCACCAAACTTCATATGGATTTTCCGGGTGACCTCTAGATGGAAGCCACCTATTTGGCCAAATTTTTTTATAAAACATGGCTGCCAGCAGCCATCTTGGGATTACAAATGAATACATCGGCACACCCCTGAGACCCGAATTTATTGGAGAGTTGATTTGAAAATTTACAGGCATGTTTAGAATCGCCTCTAACTGGGAGCTATCAAATTTGAACAATTTTACTCTTGGCATGACTAAATCTTTGGCACACTCTACTCTCATCTGATCATCACCAAACTTCATATGGATCTTCGGGGTGATCTCAAGATGGGAGCCTCCTATTTTGACCTAAATTTGTAGAAAAACATGGCCGCCAGCAGCCATCTTGAAATTTACTCTTTGTATGACTAATTCCTTTGATGCCTACAGACCATCTCCCTCATCCGATCATAATCAAACTTTATATGGAACTTTAGCATGACTTCTTTATAATTCTTCATTAACTCCTCCCCAAGTTGAGCCACAGTGTCAATGACACTTTCATTGAAATCATCAGTTCTTTGTTTTGTCCAAAATTCTCCAGATGATAAAATTTGTCATAAGTCTATAATAATGTTTACATATATTCTATATTCGAGAAGGTACCACTGAAGTTTGAATATTAGCCTGGTCAGCTAGAGTTATACCCCTATTATGACTTAAATTTGCAGTATTTGTGCTTGTTTATAGAGAATTAGCCCATTATTTGTCAGATAGTGGCCAACGCTGATGGTTGTTCCATGTGCAACAATGTGTGCACATTTAGAACCCTACTATGGCAAAGACGTCACATTAAATGGAAAATTTATCTGGTCAAATTTGAGCCATTGGACATACTACTGGACCTAGAAATAAGGCCTTTATGAACCTTTACTGTGCTATCCTAGGCCTTGCGCCAAATAAAATCACTCACATTTTCTTTTCACAGATGATGTTGACACCGATCTGCTAAGAATTTTAGCTTCTAAAGCTATGCAGCTGAATAAAACAGAAAAAGTTAAGAAAGCTTGGCCAAAGGCAAATGGTTCTGTCCCAAATGCTCTGGATATATACAGGTATGATAAAACGTAACTGTGTTTGTTCTGTAAACTTCAAAGCAAAGTCCTGGGTCCTGTCCTTTTAGCTCAACATGACAAAGTCAAGTTTGAGATATTGCTGTGGGTCGTCATCCATCAACAATTTCCTTTAGCACACCCTACAGCTCACATCTCTCACCTGATTGTTACCAAATTTCATATGGATCTTTTGGGTGACTTCTAGATGGGAGCCATCAATTTTTCCGAGTTTCATTGCAAAATATGGCCGCCTGTGGCCATCTTGGATTTTACTCTTTGCACGGCTGTATCCTTTGGCACACCCTACAGGCCACATGCCTCATCTGATTGTTACTAACTTAATACGGATCTTCAGGGTGACCTTTAGATGAGAGCCATAGATTTTTCCCAAAATTGTTTAAAAGCATGGCCACCAGCAGCCATCTTGGATTTCAAATTTGAACCCATTGGCACACCCTGCAGCCCGCATTTATCTGATTGTTTTGAAAATAATAGGTATGTTTAGTGTCACCTCTAGATGGGATTTGAATGATTTTCAATGAAAAACATGGCCACTGGCAGCCATCTTGTATTTACTCTTTGCATTACTAAATCCTTTGGCACGGCCTACAGACCACATCCATCATCCAATTGTCACCAAACTTAATTAGGCCAGGCAAATATGGACATAGGTGTCGCCTCGAGAGGGAATATATGAGACCTACATTTTTGGTTAGCGTAAACACCAAACTTTCGGAATCCGTATGTTGGATTTGTCAGATAGGCGGACTTTTTTTTATCACCGCATGGTTTTCTTGAGGCACCCGAAGAAAAAAACAGTCAGTTTTTAAATAAAGCCGACATTTTTGACAGAGTATTTTCACACATTTTGAGATGAAATATTCGTCCAATTTTGATACCTGAGAGTGGGGCGATAATCAGAGTAGGGTAATACATGTAACCATTGATTATCGGTATTGCTGTCATGACGTCAAATAATATTTTGGGTGAGACAAATATGACGATTCACGCAAAGCGTTGTCTTTCGTTTCTTTTAAATCATTAAGTAAGATGGGTATGCCACATTGTTTTGGAAACTACTGCCAATTTACTATATTTTGATATATATAACTTATCGCTGCAGGCCGCATTATTTTTTATCAGAGGCAGAAAAATCAACCCCCCCCCCTAAAGTTAAGATGCGTCATGCTCTGGTATAAGGCACACAGAACTCACGGTTACATGCCAATAGGCTTAATTAACACAACGGCCGTTCAAAGACTGCTAAAGAATGTAGTAATATATAAGTTTCTGTCTACAAACTCGAACATTAAAGTAGAAACAATATATAATGTACCCCCAGACCCGAAATTTTAATAAATTTTTGAATTTTTCCTAATTTTTTTTATATAAAACGCATTTTTTTTATTTTCTGGAAGGCAAAAAAAAGGAAAATAATGTAGTAAGGGTGGAAATAATTGGTGTATACGGCAATTTCATTCTGCCTTGGATTAAAAAATGACATACTAACCCAAAATGGCTGCCAATATGGCAGCCGTAATATAGGTGGAAATTGGGAAATATGTAAGAACGCACAATTACTTGCTTAAATGACTTAACTAACACAGTGGTCTTTGATGAACTGCTAAACTATAGGCCACATAAAAAAAGGTGTTTGTTTCTCACGGAATTTTTTTTTTTAAAGTGATGAGGGAGGCAGGTATATGTTATTATTATTTATTTCAAATTTTTCAGATGAGGGAGGCAGGTTTTTGTTTTTTATAATTTTATTTTAATGATACCGTGTAACAAAACACTCCTAAATGATAACAGATCTGAAATGGGAAAGTATCTGAAAGTCTGAAACTATATTCCATTTGGGAAGGAATTTATATATGCAATTAGAAATGATATAGAAGCAGACAAATTTTATTATTTTTTAATTTTTGGGGTCATTATACCCAATGAAATGTTCAAACATTTTTGATAAAGAGCATGCCTTTTGAAATCCAAGTGTTCTCATTTCATTGAAACACACAAAGTCTCTCGATAAATCATCTCTTCTTGGTTTGCTGTTGTATGTTGGAAATGTGGTACTTTCCTTCTTCATTAGAATAGAAGTTCAAAGGCGTTTTTTTTTTAAATACATGAATCACCAGCATAATTTGGAACTGTAACATCAAAGTCATCCTTTTTTATAATTATTTCGAGTTGTATGTATCGACCGAACATCCGAACGTTGTTGCAACATCAGAGGCATTTAACTGTTCATCAACACAATAAAAATCCGATGTTTTCAATTTTGAAATGCGAACTTGAAACAGTGTGAAAAGTGATTCGCCTGAGTTTCCTCTCGGTATTCAGTAAGAATTATCTGGTTTGTTTTCGTCAATAACTTTCTCCCGAAGGAATTGAAAAGAATGTGTATTAGGGCATGGTATAACTGTCCATGGTACAAGGTTTTGAAGAGGTGCTCCCAGCTTCTTTCCAAACACAGCAACATTTATTAGTTACGAGCGTGGCCATTTTTCATACCGGAAACAACGAGGAGGTGCGCTCGATCTCGCAACCCGGAATCCGGTGTACTTTTACCACCAAAGAGGCATAACTCTATACTTACATTGCTTTCATCCTGCCAATCTCAACAGGGAAAATTGGGAACGCGCGGTAGGGTAGTAAGCTTATTATAAGCTGGCGATAAAAAGTGCCAATGCGCACAGTTTTTTAAGACGCAGCGGTCCTTGAGAAACAAAGTTGCATTTTTATGTGGCCATAGTTTAAGGTATATATCCCGATCTACAAACTCAAACAATAAAGTGAAAATATTACACAATGCTCCTCCTGGCACAAAATTTTGATAAAATTTAGATATTTTTCTCCAAAAATAACCTAAAGCCATTTTTGTCATCTTCTCGGAAGCCATAAAGCACAGAATATAGCGTGGCGTAGATGTTTGGTGTGTACGATAATTCAATGTCGTATTTGGAATACAAAATGGCTTATTAACCCCAAGATGGCTGCCAATACGGTGGTCAGAATAAACGGTGAAATATGTCGTGTTTCACTTTTATCGCCGTCATTGCCGCCATCTAATGTCTCACAGAACCCAAAGTATTATATTTATTGTATCATGTTACTCCGGGACATCATGATGCGCAATTCTATTTAAAATTGCTACCAGAACGGTGCCCATTATTGACAAATCTTGCATTCATGAGCAGTCGTGCTCAAGTAATCCTTGTCCCTTGAAATAGGTGGCAATTTGAGCGAGGCATTTACAAATGAACAGGATAGTTTAAAACGAAGAACTGAGTAACAGTAATACATTGAATGCCTGATTGTTATTTATGCCAGTCACCTTTGACATAATCAATATGAAATTACTTAAACCCGACAATAGAAGGTCACTCTTTCTCAATGAATATTATTCAAAGTGCTACCAGCTATGATGGTACATATGAGGTGGATATGTTGTGGATACCATTATCGAAGTCTGGGCTAGACGGGGTTGGTGCGGGTTCACACCCCGACTTGATTGGGCGAAAATTGGGACCGATTTTAAAGCTAGATGTGAGATAAGGAACATCTCATTGTGCCATCCGATAAATACATGACCACTTCGATAAGAAATGATCATTTGTTCACACTCACTGAAGCAACCACATTTGAAGTCAGTGCCTCCATTAATCTGTTATATATTCATTGTACAATTGCTGTACAATAGCTTCGACCCAGAGAAGACGGCCGTGATAACACAGAGTGAATTCTTCCAGGCCCTAAATCACTATCGCCGCTTTCATTGACCAGTGTCCCAGGCTTCAGCTTGCAGGTTGAGAATAGGGAGAAGTGAGAGACTTGAGAATAATTTCATCTGATAATTTATTTTATATGTATAGGTTAAACAAACGGAAAAAAACATTATCATGGAAAAAAATTCAAATTTTTCATTTAAATGTAATATAGATTGTTTGTCGCATTTGGTTTGCATATATATGCCACAATTAATGGCCTTGAGTCTTGACATCGACTACCGAGTGTCTCTAAAATCACTGAATCATTCATTGGGAATAAAATTACGATTTTCCGGGTATGGATCACGTTTTATTTCGAACAAGGCAATACAACGATTAAAACTTTATTTGCACACTATAAAATGGTGCTCTCGGGTAATTTTGTCGCCAAATATATTCAGTAACATCAGGTAACATCGGATAATTTAAAGGGAGTACGGATTCAATAGAATTATTTGAGGTCCATTCGCGTCGCATTCTGTTATTGCGTAAAAACACGGAATACCACAAAGACGGAAACGGAACTAAAACAAACAAAACGTTTAAATCGGCAATATAATAATAATTTGAGTCGGCGGTTTTAAAGCAGTCGGTCGGGACGAGCAGAAACCAACATTTATTAAGTATGGCCAAAACGGAAGGCTTCTTTGTTTGATATATTATAATCCTTGTCTGGACATTGAAGACCGCATTTACTTACTCAACGCTGTTAAACAAAAGGAGTCGACCTTGTGTCAACATTTTGCCACTGTTTGACTCGCAGGCGATATATTCATAATTGATTTGTAACACTATAGCATGCATGGCTTATCGCTTGCTACAGCCGTAGGATAATTTTGTGAAAATCGGAGGACGACTTCACTTCTCCCTGGCGCGACACTAAGGCGACTTCGAGGCGTCGAGGGCGACTATTTCGCCCTACTCGCCTGGTAAGCTGAGGCCTGTAGTGTCCAATAACGTAAAGAAGATGAGGTTCAGAAAAATATAGCGCTCGTCGTACAAAATTAGTTCAGATTTTGCATCTTCCGAAAAATTATCTGATTAGTGATAAACATAAGAATAGTCATGTCCACAATGATAAACCCTCCTGTGTGTCTAACTTAATTAATTATGCAGTTTCTTTTGAACAAGATCGCCATGAAGGACCACTTTATTTGCAATATATGAACGCGATCCAGAAATATCAAATGTTGTTTCCAACTTGGTGGAAAACTTGTCTACGTTACGTTATATCTGAACGGGTCATATTCAGGCCAGGAGACCTGCTGCTGTTGCAAGTACCCAAAAACCCATGTCATTAATGTACCAATCGGGCTGTATTCAATATTCGTATTTACAGGCAACACCGGCGGAAAACAATATGGCGAATAATTCCTCGTCTCCATATCGTCCAGATTGTACAAAGAAATATGCACATATTCCCCACACGATGTTCATTAAATACATGTACTAAAAACTACTGCTATTCTGTCCAGTTACTGATTTCGCTCAGCACATTCAGAGTTATTATGGATGAGTTATCATAGATCAGATTCTGGTCTGCACAGAAGTTGTTGCTATATGTCATTTCTGAGATGCAGTGACAAATTACATCAAGACTCGTGATCCCCATTTTGTTTTAGCCATTTGCACATCAAACACTACCACAATATAATATCAGGATACGTACTACACCCGATCCACTCATGTCGCACATAGTGTGATGATGCATTTGAATTTAACTGTAACACATCTGGCGTTATATATGACGCGTGGGTGGAATTATAATGCTTTAATCATGAACGCCATAATCAAAATATGGTATGTTTTCAGACATCCGACCTGCTGGAATCAGCAGGTCCCTAACCCCATTATTTTTGGACTTATCTAGAAAGTTGTTATACGCTTCCTGTCATCAACCTGTGTATGGCATGTATACAAATTATTGCAATTGTCGTCCTTTTCATTTTGGTGAGCTAAAACTTACGCTGGGATACCAAAAGTCCAAAATGTATCAGTCTACATGATAAAACTCCATGCCAATACTCTGATCTATATGCTGTTTTCTGAATGTACAGCCTTCCAGAAGTAATCCTACCTACTCATCAGCATAGAAAGATATGGGTAATATGACTGTTCATCTAGCATGGGATAACTGTCCATATTTGGGGTACCCCGTCTTAGAAGCAATTGTTCAGTCACTTCTGGAAATCACGAGTGCACATGGGGTGACACAAGACTCCAGTACCATACTATACAGAGTAACATACAATCAAAATATATAGGAACATAAAATGATTTATTAGCTCATTCCATAGCTTTCGGCCATAGGCCTTCGTCAGTGGAAAACGATTAACACAGTAAAGTCTACATGTTACTGTGACATCAACTCATTCGTAAATGCCAGACGGATAACGTATGTTCATTGAGTTTGTTTACCTGACGTCATGTACGTTAGTGATCGATTTCATTTCGCGCCAAATTACCTGGCGCCAATGTTGTTGAGTTTAGTGTTGAATCCAACCCCGTATCACGTTCTTAGCCGGCGTATCCAACCATTCTCTTTTATAAGTCTGAAGTAGCGACTCCCACTAGCATACTCTAACACGACTACCTTCATATCTAGAAGTGAATGTCCCATTTGTATTGAAATGGTCATACACCGGCTTATCTGGGTGCAGGCGAATGTCTCTCATATGTTCTGTAACTCTTTCTTTCAGTTCCCGTGATGTTTCTCCCACATACACCGTACACGAACACTTGTCACAAATTAGGCCATATACGACGTTCCTACAATCACATTTAGCGTTCTGTGCCACTTTGTACTCATTAATCAAGTCCGTCGATTTGATGGGATCCGTAATTATTATCTTGCATACTTCACATTCATCTGTGCACAGGTTGTTTGGAGTACGGACGGCTTTAGCTGTCTTTCTGTGTACCAATATATCGCCCAAGTTGTTGTCTCGCCGATATGATATTAAAGGGGGAGAATCAAAGACTTTCTTCATCCTAGCTGATTCGTGTAATGCTCCCATATATTTCCTCGTTATCATTGGCAGGTCTGGTAGTCCTTTTGAGAATGTTGTTACTAAGGGTACCCGGTTATTCTCCTTCCGCTGCCTCCTCCCCGTCAACAACTCCTCTCATTTCAGTAAGTCTGTTTTGCTCAATTCCCTCTCAATAAAACTACCACTGTATCCTCGTCTCCTCAATTGCTTTTTCAGCTCAATGCGGTGTCGTATATAGTCTTGTTCCCGAGTGCATATCCGCTTGGTTCTCAATCCAAGGCAATATACCACTGACCTTTTCGTGTGCGATGGGTGATCCGAACTATGGTACAGGTATAGTTGGTTATCTGTCGGTTTCTTGTACAGATCTGTATATATTTTACCGTTATCAATTTTCACATATGTGTCCAAAAATTCAATACATTTGTCGTGATGTTGCAGTTCAACTTTAATATTTGGGTGAATGGAATTAGCATGTTCTCCGAACCTCTCCAGTTCCTCTACACTACCAGTCCATATCCCAAATCCGTCGTCAATATGCATACCATACATATATGGCTGCTGTTCGAACGCAAGGAGAGACTGGTCCCATTTACGCATGTACGTACACGTTAGGTTTTTTCCAAGGCGACTTCCGATTGATACTCCCTCACTCTGAACATAATGTTTGTCTCCCAAAGAAAAGTTGTTGTTATCGAGCACTGTTTCTATCATCTGCAAGACATACTCTGTAGGGATTAACGGATTACTTCTCGAATCTAACGCCTCCTTACATGCGTCAAAAGCCTCCTTCCTCGGTACTGATGGGTATAGTTTGCACACATCGAAACAAAATAATCTGGCGTTATCAGTTTTGGACTAAACTAATTAAATTTAATCAAAAATTGTGGCCAGGAGGTGCTTTGTTTACTGGTTTCACTTAAATGTTCTAGTCAATTGATCGGGATATATATATTACATAAAATTGTAGCAGTTTATCAACGGCCGTTGTGTTAGTTAAGCCATTTTGGCAAGTAATTGTGTGCGTTCTTACAAATTTCACAATTCCCACCTATATACCGGCCACCATATTGGCAGCCATCTTTGGTTACTAGGCCAGATTTAAGGCAGAACTAAATTACCGTATACACTAACCAACTCCACCCTTAATACATTATTTTCATTTTTACCTCCCGGAAGAGGACAAAATGCATTTTAGATTATCTTTTTGGGGGGAAAATCAAAAATTTATTAAAATATTGAGTCAGGAGGTACATTATGTAATATTGTTACTTTAATGCTCGACTGTGTCGATCGAAACATCTATATTAGACAATACCTTAGTAGTACATCAATGGCCGTTGTGTTAATTTCGCAATTTGGCACATAATCGTGCATTCGGTATGCCTTACACCACAGCCTGACGCCTCTCAGCTTTAGGGGGGAGGGTTGATTTTTCTGTCTTTGATAAAAAATAATGCGACCAACAGCGATAAGTGATATATTATAATGTAGCTAATTGGCATTATTTTTCCATAGTAAAAATAATTGGGCATAACAATCTTACTTCTGATTTTATAAGAAATGAAAGACAACGCTTTGCGTGAATCGTCATATTCTTCTCACCCTAAAAATTATTTGACGTCACATTACGTCATGACTGTCATTCCGAGATTCAATGGTTACATGTATTACCTTACTCTGGTTATCGCCACATTCACATGTATCAAAATTGGATGAATATTCTCTTCTCAAAAGGTGTGAATATACCCTGTAAAATATGTCGGCTTTATTTAAAAAATGACTGATTTTATCACCAGGTGCCTCAATAAAACCACGCGGTGCGAAAAAAGTCCGCCTATCTGACAAATCCAACATACGGATTCCGAAATTTAAGTGTTCATGCTAACAGTGTTCGCGCTGTCGGTAGCCAAATTAGCCAATGGCTAATCTTTTTCGAATTTGGCTAATAAAAATTTCATTTGGCTAAACTTTTGGCTAAACTTTTTTTTTACCCCAAATGGAGAATGAAAGCATGAATTTTTGGCAAGTGGGTTTTCAATTCTGTGATGTGAACGATCTAGTCCAAAAACATCGTAAGTGGGAATATATCGCTGACTGTACAAAGGGAAACCCGATCGCGGACAGTACAAAGGGAAACCACTAACTCTGCACGAAACAGCAAAAGTCTTTATTTAAAATTTAATCCGCTAATCCCCCATTGTCTGTCTGGTCACTCACGGGGCTCCTGCACAATGCATGTTTATGATGACATTGTATTTATGACGGTCAAGGTTTATGAGCACCAAGTGTAAGACAATAGCTTAATCAGCCAAATGTGAATCACGACAGATATTTTGTGGCTATTTGTCAAAACCGATACATTCAAAATAATATGCATGCTTTTATGACAGATTGTAATTTGATAATGGCGTAACAATATTAACTTATTAGTTTCCAGATGTCACTTAGATATTTTCGCAAGGATAATTAATATTTCATGATTTAATCAATTAAAAGATATTGATATAAAACAAAAACATAATGACATTAAGAAGGACAATCCCGGGTCACCCCCCCCCCCCCCCCCCCCCCCCCCCTTCACATAGAGATTAATATTTTTTTAATAAATGATATATATAAAAATATTTCTAGTTCATCAAAATTAGTTAAATTAATGTGTATTTTACCTGTGTCTGTTAGATTTGACGTTTTAGTCATTAATTGTGAACCGACCAGAAAACGATGATTTAATTTGGCCATAGTTTTTTTTAATTTGGCCAAAAAACATTTGGCTAAAGATTTTTTCATTTGGCTAATAAAATTTTCATTTGGCTAAACTTTTGGCTAAAGTTTTTTTCGGTCCAGCGCGAACACTGCATGCTAACCAAAAATGTAGGTCTCATAAATTCCCTCGAGGCGACACCTATGTCCATATTTGTCTAGACTAAATATGGATATTCTGGGTGACCACTAGATGGGAGCCATCAAAATTTTCCGAATTTAGTTGATAAACATGGCAATTTGAATCCATCGGTATACTCTGCAGTCTTCTTTTATTGGAGAATTAAAAATATAAATGTTCAGGATCACTTCTAGATGGGAGATATCAAATTTTAACAATATTCAATTTAAAACATGGCTCACTGCAGTTAAGTATGTACAGTAATGCTCTAATTAATCGACCTCTTAACCAAAGCAGAATTATGGGTAACTTTTCAGGATTTAGTCGGAAATATGGCTTGTTGCAATTCATCGGAAAGCTCTCCCCGAGAGCTTTCCGATGAATGGCAACAAGCCATATTTCCGACTAAATCCTGAAAAGTTACCCATAATTCTGCTTTGGTTAAGAGGTCGATTAATTAGAGCATTACTGTACATTGTCATTGACACTTTCATAAAAAATATTAGAGTGCAAGAATGAAACATACCTTGTTTAAGGAAGAAATATAGATATTTTTCATAATTCAATATGTATTACTCGCCTTTGCATCAAGATAAGAGAGGTACTCACCACTCACCAAGAATACCTAGCGGGTGCACTCTACCTTGTGTGATTATAATTTGGTGAGGTGTGCTTTGAATATACTCCAGTTTGATTTATATTGAGATAAACATGCTCTGTTGCATTGGGTACTTGGGGAATGGAGCATTTAAACAGTTTGTGAACAAGCTCGGTTGCTGGCGTGTTCACAAGCTGTTTTCGTCCTTGAACTATTCATATCCAAGAAATATTATCTTGTTGTAATTCACTTTGTCAAAACATATAGAAACGGCAGGAAAAGGGCATATTTAACTGGCATTACATTCCGTGAACTGAGATATCCTTTTCAGATGCATCAACTGTCTGGCTACATTCCATGGTCAATGAAACAACTGCCTGTCAATCGATGATGACTGTATATATAGTTAACCATTTGCGGCTGCACTCGATTATGCGACTCCTGACTCTGTGATGATGCATTTGATGCCTGTTGTCAATCTCAAAAGTGGTATATTCAATTTTGTTCACTCATCATGAGGCAAATCGAAAACAAAAGTAGCAGTTATTGGCGAATCAAATGCGGGTTTTATCGACAGATATTTAACTTGGAAAAACAATGAAATTTGGTAAATTTTATTTCCATTGCAGGTTTGAAGACCAAGAGAAAACAGGCTTGAAGGTTTGTGTCGATATATTCTTGTTATTGAAAATTACTGAGAAGAACATTCTATTGTTCATTATAATATGAACATCACCATTCTTATTTATAAATGCACAGTTTGGCATTACATGTACATATAATCTGAATATCATCATTGTCTCTTTGCTGGAAAATTGTGTTGTGTGACATCACCAAGGTGTTATTGTACACTACAGAGTCTGTCCATTATTTTACAGAAATTGCGGTTTGTTTTCACTAACAAACTTTAGTGATCTCCTCATGGAAATGATACCTGAATTCTCACTGATCATGAGTTACTTAATTTCCACTGATTCATTTGTAAATATGGTTTAACTAGAATTTCAACAACAACCGTAGGCTGTTTGTTGACTCATGTTGCACTTATTAGCTGAAAAGCACGGACTGTTGTCTTCTTACAGATAGTATATGAATACAAAATGGATCATTCCAACTAATACTTTTAGATGGGAATAAGAGAATCGTTTTATAATCAGCACACACACTATTATATTTTAATTACACAGACATTCACTATTTCCTTTCTGTTTAGTTGCTTCTTCCTGACTAAAGATAGAAAGAGAAATGATGACAGATTTCACAGGATTTCATGGAAAAATTAATTTTCCATATCTCCCCATAGACTGCTCTCCATGATAAGGCTAAACAAAAGTAACGTTCTGTTTCCCAGATGCCTGCCTCCTCATGCAATGTCAACATTCGCTGTCTAATACTGGCCATAAATCTAGCTGGACACATTTCAACTTGCATTAAATTTTGATATCTCCCTTTGCTATTCATTTTTAATTTTTTTTTACTGTTATTTTTAAATTACATTGACACTTAATCATGAAAAGTAATTTTACACACCCAATAATGTTTTTCAATAATTTGTGAGTAAACACACAAAAACTGCTTGCTTGGAAATTTTGGTCAGGATAAGTTGTTGTAAAAACCTTTCATCTGGGTAATTTAGTAGGTATTAAATAGATATATAAACCTGCCTCCCTGCACACTTTTGAAAACAAAAGTGTCCAAGAAGCAGTTAATAATTTTGTGACACATAATAATGGACTATGCATATGATTTATTTACAGGGCTGGTGGAATAGGCTTTCAAACCGATTTAGGAATCTGAAGTTTGGTCGGTCATCAGGAGCGACTAATCGACTGTCTCCAATGCCATATCCATCATCAGTATCCACTCAAGATTTAGCCTCAAATAAATCATCTAGTCCTAAGGTATGCTAAGAATAATGTTCACTGGAACTCATGTGGAATATCCATTTAAGAAAATATTATTTTTATGAATCTATTGCAGTGTTTAGGACACGACATTTGACCTAAGTCTGGCTTCTGAATAATAATTTTGCAGGAAAAAAATTGACCATTACCCTCACGTTTCCTCCTGTTTCAATGTAAATATTATGATCGTCGCATAAAACGAGGTGTTCAGTCGTTGAGATGTGAGTAGCACGAGCGACTTGTATGGAAGCTGGGAAAATGTTGATGGCATATTTTCTCTAGCCTATGCTCTCAATGCTATATATACAGGGTTTCGCACACACAAACACACAGCAGTATCAATTTAGAAAATACATTATAACGCCAATGTAAGTTATCCATTGAGGTCCGGTGACCGACCGTTATTTACTGCAAAGATCTTTAGCTCATTGCATGTGCTGCGAAACGGTATGCCTATATAGGCATTGTATTCCCGCAACACTCATTGATTGACCAACTGTGCACTCCCCAGCATTCAATCAAAAGATTCAGGCCTCAGCCTAGGGGTCCAGAACAGGGAGACTTGAAGTCTCCCTCCAGGAAATTTAGGGAGACTTCAGGAAATTTAGGGAGACTTCAGGGTGGGGAGACTACCAAAAATGGACAATTTTCAAATATCGCTTTATTTTATAACATCTGACAATAAAAAATTTATAAAGATAAAATAAAACTAAAAAAAATTGACTTTATCTGAAATTAGCTCATTAATTGTTATTATACATTTAAAATTTTTGGAAATGTTTTGTGTAGCTATCATTTAAGCAAGACAATTATCAAGTTACAGTAATAGTTACTTTTTTTAACTAAATGAAAGTAGTATTATTTCCTAGACTGCAGCTTGGAAGATACGTTTGTACACAGTACAGTCTGAATCATGATGCATGTAACTTTTTAAGTTTTAATTTGGTCACGGCTGTAATGTGGGTGTCCGCTAAAATAAACAATAAGGACTAACTAACAAAGGAGTTGCAAAAGCTTTTATTAATTAATGGCCTCCCTTAATTAATGCCAACATCACTGGTATAATCCGATTAAAGCAATAAACTTGACATTATTTTATTTACGGAAGTCGGTCTCTTCAAAAAGTCCGACGCGGTCTCTTCAAAAAGTCCGACGCGTTACCGAAACGAACTTCCGAAGCGCCTGGTACATACTCTGATAATGTCGTAATTGTTTTATATCTGAAAAGCGGGACAGCGGTCTTTTAAGTTAATTAAAACATTTATTTGTGACACTCACGATGGTCAGTAACAACACAGATGCGAACATCTCATCGTGTTTTCAGCGTGTCAAAACATTCGTGATTAACATTCATTACCGCAAAGGGAACAAAGGCGACGGAATAACAACACAAAACAATAGGTCATATTTTATTATTTTTATTTTAAACACTTGGGTCTTTGGCTCTGCATCGTCTGTTTCTTTTTGGGATGGCCGCCACAATTCATCTATATACGGACATGTCCAGACATGTCCGGAAAAAAAACTAGAAAAAAAATTAAGAAAAAAAACCAAAAACATTCCCCCTAAAATTGAAGGCGACTTCGATTTCGCCTTAGGGCGACGATAGGGCGAAGTCAGCGACAGTAAGGCGACAATCTCGCCCGAGTCGCCTTGTGAGCTGAGGCCTGAAAATATTGGTCCACTTATAGGTGTTACTGATATGCGCTGTCACACCAAGTTTTCTTACAACAAGCAAATATAGGGACGTATCGACATAAAATGTGGGGAGGCGACACATCATGCCAAATATTTAAATGTTGATAATCCAAATCAGTTTGAAATGCCGAGTACGCCACACTAGAACTTAAGTGGAATAGTTATGTTGATTACATGGAATTTCATAAAATGTTAAGAATTTGCAAGTCAAAATGCGGAAATTGAAGATCGTTTTACACAGGCAACGACTACTATATATTTACAGTAAATAAACCTCATTCGATAACTTACGTTGGTCAAGAACTGCTTGTAAATCCAACTTCGAATTCATGGAATAAATAAATCTGATAAGCAATAATAGGAAAATGGCTCCTCCTTATCAGATAAAATTAGAGGTCACCTGTGAAAATTACAAAAACTAACAGTTCACAAAATTTATGGGAAATGTTTCTTCACCCAGAGGATTGTAGAAGATTGGAATGCTTTACCAGACTTTATCGTCGATTCACCAACCTTGAAAGATTTTAAAACTTTGATAGATTTGTTTTTCCACAATAAAGAGTTATGATTTTGATGATGCTAAGGCAAAAATCTGCCATAGTAAGCATGGGTTATTATACCTTCCCCGGTCCAGAAAATGTAGGGAGAACTTTGTGATAGATATTAGCTGCAGTTCAGCGGCTAACATCTGGACCTGATCTACATATCATAACTTATGAATCATAAGTTAGAACAGTGTGTTATTATATAATTTAACTGCTGTAACCAGGCAGTGTTTTTAGCGATGTCCACTTCAATATCTTCCAGAATGAGAATTATTTTCCCGCAAATGGTTAACTACCGGTAGTGGTCAGCGTTAGCCTACAAATAAAATTATGTTCGTTCATCATTCCCTGTTGGTTTTATTATGCGGGAGATACACATGTGACATAGGCTTTATTCTGTTGATCAGGTATGAGCATATGCTGGAGGGAAATTTGGGATTGTGGGGAAAAGGACCATAAAAGGGGCCACTGCCCCTCTAACATAAACCCTGATATATACATGTAGTTTACGTAATGCACAAATTGCATCATAATATTATATACACCCAGAAAACTAATTCAAGAACCCTAGGACTTTAGTGTAAGGTCATCATATAACATGAATGGTGTCACAAAGTAGATTTAAGGCTCTAGTCTATGTTTACAGTGCCGTAGATGGAGTCATGACATTCTGCTAATAGTATGTGGTGACTAAACTCTAGATGAGAAACAAACAGAAAAAGAATATCATTGTAGATTAACAAAGCTTTAACCCATTCATGACCGGAGCTGCGCTGGTGCAGCATTAAAGATACTTTGGCCGTGCATTCTCTTATATATGCGAGTCTCCCATAGGGAGCCTCACATATATAAGAGAATGCACTGGCTTACAAGGTCAAGGTAAATATTGTTGGGCCAATGTATTCTCTTATATATGCGAGGCTCCCTATGGGAGACTTGCATATATAAGAGAATGCATTGGCAGAATATCAGGAAGCTCCAGTAATGGAAGGGATAAGGAAGACATAATGTGTAGCAGTTGTTGTATGCAGAATTGTAATTACATCTTTGTCCAAATTGAATTTCAGGCATCGAGAATGGAGAGTACTACATCGTCCCTGTCATCCATTGATAACACATCGAAATCAATAACAAGCTACCAAATAGTACTCCAAGAAACAAGGAAATGTGCAAACATGTATACTCTGGTAAGTTTACTTTTATTTTCCCCCTTTTTATACGCGAGTTTGAAAAAACGATCGTATTATGTAAATGGGTTGTCCGTCCGTCTGTCCGTCGTACTTCCGTCGTCCGTCCGCTTTTGCTTTCCGGATGATAACTTTAGATTGAATTGAGTGAACTTAAATAAATTTGGTATGTTAGTTTACCACATCAAAATACAGATCAAGTTCGAATATGGGATTCGTCCGCATGATTTTGACTGAGTTATGCCCCTTTTTCGACTTAGATTTTACCTGATTTGTGGTTTCCGGATGATAACATTAGATTGAATTGAGTGAACTGAACCAAATTTGGTATATTAGATTACCACCCCAGAATACAGATCAAGTTCGAATATGGATATCGTCCGCATGATTTTGATTGAGTCATGCCCCTTTTTGTCCGCCGACCCAACGGGTTCGGAGGACTATTATAATCAGCACGTGCGTGCGTCAGTCTGTCCGTCCGTCCGTCCGTCCGAGGTTTCTGGATGATAACTTTAGTTAAAGTGAACCAAATTAAATTAAATTTGGTATGTGTGTTTACTAGCAGAAAAGACAGGTCAAGTTCGAATTCTGGTTCTGTCCGCCAATTTTCACCAGAGTTATGCCCCTTTTTTTACTTAGAAAACCCCTGAAAGTTGGTTTCCGGATGATAACTTTAGTAGAGTTAATCGGATTCAAACCAAATTTGGTATATTACTTTCTCCCAGCAAAACACAGGTCAAGTTCGAACTTGGGTTCTGCCCGACCATTTTTGGCAGATGTATGCTCCTTTTTCGACATAGAAAATTCAGTTTTTCTACATAGAAAATTCAGTTTTTCTTCTGTTTTTTGGTTTCCTGATGTTAACTTGATTTTGGATTGTTTATATGCAAAACCCGTTTTTTTGTGGATTACTTATATCAAAATATAATTACAACTACCGTACTGACCCGCGTTTAGGCCCAGGGGGCCTTTGTTTTATTTGAGCTCAAAAATCCAAGTGGGCTTAAACCCGAATATGACCCTTTGCAAACCAAAAATCCCAAGAAATCGGGACAGTAAAACTGAAGAAAAAATAAAGTCGATCCAGCAGAGTTTCGGTGAAATATACACGTCTTCCAGATTAAATAAAGTTAAGTATAAGTTACTTTGAGAAAGTATTTGTTTCATTTTTATGTGTATATTAAAATATTACTTGTTTTATTGCCCAAAATTCCCATAAATGACAGTTTGTAAGCATCATGGGTCATCGGATTTTTCTGCCATTTCAGACAGTTGGGTAAATCCACTATCTATAGTCTATATCTATAGTTATTATCTATAGTTTATATCAATGTTCAGATAATTAAAAAATGTCAGAAAATTGTACAGGGAAATATTATGCAACATATAAGAGAGCGACTTAATCCGATTAGGATAACAATGAACCCATGCAGTGCTCGAGATCTATTCATGGCCCGTTGTCTACAAAGATGTTACAATACAATAGTGACCAATTTAACAAAGCCAGTGAGTCTAGTTAATTAACGAAATGACGTTGTAAATACGTATACAAAAAAACACGTGTTTTAATGTTTAGAGTCATCGCTCCCAAACCGTTGACACAGATTAATGTTTATACTATAGACTATAGTCTATACCGTAAAACGTGAAAAATAGCAGTTTAAAAATTTTAAATAATGATTATTATATACTAACCACCGGGTACCAATACGACATCGGTATCTCTTTTTTTGAAGGCATCTTGTGCTGTTGTTGTTGTTGAATGACAAGTGCCCCTTCTGCCCCATTATTATACCCACCGTGTGTTTACATAACCAGGGAATGAGTTCTTTTTGTGTTTGGCCACATGTAGGAACATACCGACATACAAAGAATATGTTTTTACAGTACTGTTGTTGACATGTGTGCGATGCACGCACGTGATTCTTTGAAGTGATTGATGTTTACCGCGTTCTCAGATATACGCCGTTAGCGAGTGGGTTTGATGTCTGTCGACGTTTGGTTTCCCCCAGGAAGTATAATTGAATAAACAAATGAGATTTTAAGATTCACTTTATTTTATTTTATATATTATTATCACTTACCTACGAAGTATAACTTTCCATTTTTCGTGGCATTCTCGCCGTCACCGATCGTTTGTGAATATTCTTCCCGTTATATATTGGAATTATTTATTTGGGAAGTATCATTAGCAAATAATTACTTACCACCGCTGAAATTTAACAAAATATGGGGTGGGCTTAAACACGATTATACCACTGTGCATGGAATTTGGTCAAAAGATATGGGTGGGCTTAAACACGGACATGGGCCTTGAGCCGGGTCAGTACAACTACTTTCGTTTTCGTCGAAATGCAGGCATTTGATTGGTCGAGAGGCTACCGCGTGACCTGCGTCTATCAGTGCATAGACTTTGCAGTAGACGAGTCACATCGCGTAGTGACACTTTAAGAAAATTGGGCGAGTCTATAACCGTCGCCCCACACGACGTCCCCGGATGACGCGAAAGCGCGGAACGAGAATTCCATTAGAATTTCAGTGAAAAAACAACTTGAAAACTCAATGTTAGAAACATTTGAACAAGTAGTCTATGTCTATATTCCATGTCTCTGCTTCTTATCTACACTATACTATACTTATGTCTGTTCATTTCAGCCGTATTCATGTTTTTGTAAAGCTCGATTGAACACTCAAAGTTCGTGCCGCGTTTTTTATTTGTCCAATTTTCGAAAAAGCGTCTATGACAACGTGTATAGTTACTGCTGTGAACACAACTTATCATAAATCAGGCTGATCAACATGGCAAAATTTATTGGAAATAAATAAAATGTGTTACCTAACATTTTTCAGCTTTATTACAATGCTAATGACATGACATTTGTCACGAGCACATTAGATATGATCAGGGCATTTGTTTACAAATTACATTGGCCATGATCGGACTGGAGTCAGGACTGGTCTGGAGTTAATAATTTTACCAGAGATCGCGGATTCGACTCTGTGTGTGTTGATAATTATTGGGTTGTTGTTGAGTCATTTTAAACGTAAATCGTAGCCAAACAAGTAATTCTTTTTATCATGGATTGTTCATTGCTGAAAATTGAAGTTGAAGCGTAAATATTTATTTTCTGAAAGTTTGCTTGACGAAGTTGCTCGTTGACAATTTCGGCCAATTTATTTTCGGCCCATCAACCAAATTTTGAGATCGTCCAACGGAAAATCATGTTTTGGCAATTAATTTTCTGAGATGGATTAATAGTAGATAGCTGAAAATAAAGTGTTATAGTTGTAATTATAAGCTATCAGTAGACGAATAACATACTTAGTATAATCCGCTTCGCGGAATTATACAGTATGTTATTCGTCTACTGATCGGTCTATACGCTCATAGATCAACCGAAAAACGACGTTGATGACATATACAGCTCATGTTCGAATTTCGGTTTAATCCGATAATTTTTGCGAGAGTTATGGCCCTTTTTTGTCCGCCGACCCGACATACATGTATAAAACCCCAAAAGTTGGTGTCCGGATGATAACTTTAGTAGAGTTAATCAGATTTAAACCAAATTTGGTATGTGTCTTTCTCCCAGCAAAACACAGGTCAAGTTCGAATTCGGGTTCCGCCCGCCAATTTTCACCAGAGTTATGTCCCTTTTTGACTTAGAATTTTTGCCAATTTGAGGTTTCCGGATGATAACTTTAGTAAATGTGTACTGAATGAAATTAAATTTGGTATGTAGGTTTACTAGCACTAAAGTTTTTTACGCGAAAACAACGGTCGTATCAAGCCGACTCTTAGAGACGGACATGAGGTCTACCGACCTTTTATTGTCCGCCGACCCAACGGGTTCGGAGGACTATTATAATCAGCACGTGCGTGCGTCCGTCCGTCCGAGGTTTCCGGATGATAACTTTAGTTAGAGTGAACCAAATTAAATTAAATTTAGTATGTGGGTTTACTAGCAGAAAAGACAGGTCAAGTTCGAATTCTGGTTCCGTCCGCCAATTTTCACCAGAGTTATGCCCCTTTTTCGACTTATAATTTTTCCGTCTGTTAACATTTTTGGTTTCCGACCGATAACTCCAGTTTGGATTATTTGATCTGAACCAAAGTTGGTATGTGTATTTCCCAGCTAAAGATACAGGCCAAGTTCGAATATGAGTTCCGTCCAATTATTTTTACATGAGTTACAGCCCTTTTTCGACTTAGAATTTTACTGTCTGTTAACATTTTTAGTTTCCGACCAATAACTCCAGTTTGGATTATTGATCTGAACCAAAGTTGGTATGTGTCTTTCTCTCAGCAAAACACAGGTCTAGTTCGAATTCGGGTTCCGCCCGCCAATTTTCACCAGAGTTATGTCCCTTTTTTATCTAGAATTTTTGCCAATTTGAGGTTTCCTAATGATAACTTTAGTAAATGTGTACTGAATGAAATTAAATTTGGTATGTAGGTTTACTAGCACTAAAGACAGGTTTTTATGCGCAAACAACGGTCATATCAAGCCAACGCTTAGAGGCGGACATGAGGTCTACCGACCTTTTATTCAACTTAGATTTTACCTGATTTGCGGTTTCCGGATGATAACTTTAGATTGAATCAAGTGAACTGAACCAAATTTGGTATATTAGTTTACCACCCCAAAATACAGATCAAGTTCGAATTTGGGTTTCGTCCACATGATTTTGACTGAGTTATGCCCCTTTTTCGACTTAGATTTTACCTGATTTGCGGTTTCCGGATGATAACTTTAGATTGAATCAAGTGAACTGAACCAAATTTGGTATATTAGTTTACCACCCCAAAATACAGATCAAGTTCGAATATGGGTTTCGTCTGCATGATTTTGACTGAGTTATGCCCCTTTTTCGACTTAGATTTTATTTTTGTTATTATTCGTCTTAAGTCAAAGGTTTCAAACAAATGAATTAAACCTTGCCCCACTCTACTCCAGAAACAGGCGTATTATGCCACGCCCCGACGGCGTGCTGTTGTTTAAAAAAAGGGGGTATACTGTTTTGCACCTGTCCGTCCATGCATCTGTCCGTGTGTACGTCCATACATACAGCTGTCCGTCCGATGTCTGTTCATGTCATAACTTGAACAGTAGTGCTCGGATCTCAATGAAATCGGTATGAATGTTCACTACTATGAAGACAGTCAATAGAGGGTTCAATCGTTTTGTTCGGATTTTCCATTCTAGAGTTATTCATCTTTGTTTATCTGGAAATGTTGGCTTTTTGATCCGTCTGATGTTTGTTCATGTCATAACTTAAACAGTTGTGCTCGGATCTCAATGAAATTTGGTACGAGTGTTCACTACTATGAGGACATTCAATAGAGGGTTCTGTATTTTTGTTTACGTTTTTAGTTCTGTTGTTATTCATCTTTGTTTATATGAAAATGCAGATTTTTGGGTCCATATGAGTATTTCAGTCATATGTTAAAGATGTGCCCACACTAGGTGGTATGCCACAAGGGGGTAGGCACCGGACGACAGTCCATCTCTTGTTTATATACACTTTCTTATTCTTATACCCTTGATTATTCAATTTAAGGTCTCCCAAATTTAGCGTTATATTATGTGCTTATGTAACATCCAGTTTCCTTTTCCAGTTCTAGCACTGCAAAAATCGGATAAAATGAATAAGATTTACCAAAAAACGAGCCTTGGATATAAATGGAATAACGAGAAAGCAACAATCGCACAATATCCATATATTGTCCCGATTTTATTTTTATTTAGAATTGAGTGAATGGAAACAAATTACTATATACATCACAGTTGACATTCTATAATAAGTCATTCGTGAATGATGGCATTCGTCATCGGACAGAGTTTGCTATTTTATTCATATTTGATAGAGATTTTATGCCCCAACACTTGGCATTTGATGTTTATGTTTTGGTCACACTCAGTTTTTAGTTCAACTTGACAAAGGCAAGTTGAACTATTGTCATGGGTTGGCATCCAACATCCATCCGTCTATTAACAATTTCCTTTAGTGCAATCTACAGGCCACATCTCTCATCCAGTCATCACCAAAATTCTTATGGATCTATGGGGTGACCTCTAGATGGGATCCATTGATTTTTTCCAAATTCATTAAATAACATGGCCAACAAGAGGAATCTAGTTAATGAAGATCTATGAGACAATTAAAAATATTCAATGCAAATGACTTTTGTTAATGTTAATATCTTTTGTACAGCAGTGTTAATAAGCACTTCAATTAATTTAATCTTTATTTTTTGAGGTCTGTTCCATTCTGACTGAATATGGCCATTTCGTTGAGAAATGTTAATTTGTTCATGCACATTTGAAGTAATGAACTCATCATAATGAGCCAGTGCCTCCACCCAATCATATATACAGTAATTTCCTAAATAATCAACTCCTTAACCATAGCATAATTATGGGTAATTTTTCAGGATTTAGTGGAAATATGGCTTGTTGCCATTCATCGGAAAGCTCTCAGTGAGAGCTTTCCGATGAATGGCAACAAGCCATATTTCCGACTAAATCCTGAAAAGTTAGCCATAATTCTGCTGTGGTTAAGGAGTCGATTATTTAGGGCATTACTTTATCTATCTGTGAACAGGTCACCATAATTATTACTTGTATTGGAGTGTTGTTGGTGTATAACCCTTTCATGATGGGAGCTGTGCTGGTACATCATTAAAAATCATGTGCCAGTGTATTCTCTTATGGGAAACTCGCATACATGTATACTGGTATATAAGAGAATGCATTGGCACCGGGTTTTCATAAAGTTTCAGGAAGCTCCAGTCATGGAAGGGTTAATCCATTTCTTTACCAAATACTCATTGACAAGTAGTTCCCTTTAATGAAAATGTTCAGATATGCCTGTTTGTTGAACTTATTTTCTGAACATGTCCCATCAATGGATAGGAATCCTTCTGTACTAGTATTATCTTTTCATCTGTCTGACATCTGCTTATATTTCCTGAACATCGCTCCATATGAATAATAGAGTATTCTGCTGTATACTTTTAAACTGGATAGGAGATTCTATCTAGTAGATGGTTAAACACAATGAGTTTGAAGTATGCCTTTAACTATTCAAGCAATGACTTCACAAGAATAAATAATTATTTTTTCCTTTTCCTTCTTAGGATATGAATCGGCCAAACTCCACATTAAATGGTAGCACCTTAAAGCCAGTGATTCCTCCATTCTTACCACCACCGTCATTTGCTCTTGATGGAGAAGAGTCACCCAGAAGTCCTCGACGTCCAATGCCAGGTCGACGAACAGCAAAATCAGTCGATGAGAATGTTACCTCAGTAAGATTGATCATAGCTGTTTCCTCTAATTTGTAGTTAATAGCAGGTCTTTTGTTTTGAAGTACCAAACAGTGGGACAATGTGCTTATCAAACAACGAGTTGAATCAGCTCAATTGTAAACTTTTTTTTCATCATACAACTTTTGCACATCTTACTGGTTATCTATGGCAAAAAAGGTTAACAAATTAACCAAGTTAAGTTGATCTACCAAATTAAGAATCAATGGTTGCTCTTTTTGCATTTTTACATTGAACTGGTTGGCAAACTATTGGATGTATCAATGACCAGAATGGTTAGAAACATCACTCTTATAAAATCATCACTCTTAAAAAAGGGTTCCTTGCCAAGAGTCATTTTTATGTTTACCCATACCATGTATGGTAAACATAGTGTCGTTGTCCGGATTGACCACTCGTCGTCCGTCCGTCTGTCCGTCTGTCTGTCCGTCCGTCTGTCCGTCCGTAGACACTTTACGTGTAATGCGATAACTCAAACATTTTCTACCTTATCAAAACCAAATTTTGTATATGGGGTTTTCAGCCCAAAATACAGATCGAGTTCGAATATGGGTTTGATCTGACTTTTTTTTACAGAGTTATGGAACTTTTTCGACTTAGAATTCACGCATTCTGCCATAACTCAAACATTTTTTATCTGATCGGAACCAAATTTGGTATGTGAGTTTCTCGGCCCAAAATACAGACCGAGTTCGAATATGGGTTTGATCCGAGTTTTTTTTACAGAGTTATGGCCCTTTTTTGACTTAGAATTCATGAATTCTGCCATAACTCAAACATTTTTTATCTGATTGTAACCAAATATGGTATATGAGGTTCTCAGACCAACATACTGATTGAGTTCGAATATGGGTTTGAACGGATGTTTTTTAATGGAGTTATGGTCCTTTGACATATAGTTCACACATACTTCGATAAAGCAACCATTTTTCATCTGATAGGAGCCAAATTTGGTATATGAGTTTCTCAACTCATAATACAGAACGAGTTTGAATATGGGTTAGATCCAATTTGTTATACCAGAGATATGGCCCTTTTTCAACTAAGAATTATCCAATTATAACCCAAGTAACTTACAATTAATGAATACCTCAGCCTCACAGCTTCTCTGTGAGAGAGATAAAAAGACATGGTTTATTGAGAGTTATTTATAGCCCTCATATGTTCCCTCTGTATAAGAGACACAAATTAGTGAATTATTGGATAAATTGATTTAGCTATCTTATTAACCACAACTTAATGTGAATTTATTTAACTAGACCAATGGAGCTCTCTAAGTCCTTGGATGATGGGACTACATTGGATCAAACAGGGCAGAGATAGGTGATTTAACCCCTTTTACCCATTCCATGTCTTTTAACCTTTTCCATTAAATAAATAATTATATTATTTTGATATCTCACATGGCAATTTGCAACAACATGAATAGAACTGCTTATATTATGATAGTGGTGACAGGCTCTAGAGTTTAGACGTTATATTAACCCTTCTATATTGACTCATACATTCCAATAATTTGTGTTATTACTGGTTATTATGTACATTTGCCATATACTACTTCATATCATAACAGTATACTCTATAATTCAACATTAAAAGATTATGATTCTGATTATAACAATTTACTATCGCCAAGGGATGGGTTAAACATCTGCCGATCGTGATCGGCCTCTCGTTTAATAGTAAAGTTTTCTGGCCAGAAATATTATGTTGAGGTGAAGGTGTCTGTTTAAAGAGCACTGTCCAGTTCTAGTTCATTTAGCATGACTGAGATGAATACTTTATTTCTCTCCACAGATCACTGCTCGGCCAATAGTCCGTCCAATGAAATTTCTACAAAGCCGATCAACAGGAAGTCTATCATCATCACACATAAGTCCTGTGAGCTCTGGTCCACGCTATAATCAGACCAATCAGAGCCCGGGATCGTCAGGTGCGACGGAAAACACCAAACTAATTTGTGTTGAGGAAGCACCATCATGCATCACTGATGACACTTCTGTCCCACTTACTAACAAAGATGAAGTCATTTTCTCATCGAGTGATAACATCGTAGTCACGGATCATGATGGGCTAGTCGTTGCTTCCACTAATATGCATGGTAGTAGTAGTGTTAAAAGACTAACCACTTCTAACCCATCGCTACCCACATCTCCATGTATTCCGGATTCTACAAGTCAGGACAGACTGACTATTACTAACAAAGGTAGTTATAAGTAGTTTTAAAGAACCCCCAACCGATTTGACATCAAGTTAATCAAAATAACATGAGCCAATAAGCAGTTAGGCAAAATAAATTGAATGTAGTCTGCAAGAAAATTGCTGAACAGTGGGACAAGAACTGACTGAAGTATTTTTTTATTTTCCCTTCTCCATTACTGGGTGATTTCACGGGATGTGTAGCACAATAACTGCCAAATGCACCCAAAAATGAAGTTTCCTCAATGACATTTGTTTTGTTTCCATTTTGTAGCTAGGCTTCAGGGAACACGTCTCCAAATTTTTTATAGCGTGGGAACCATTATTTAAAAAGTTACATCATGCTATACATCTGGTATCACTATAATATCTTAAAATTAACGATGAAAAAACAGCAGCAATAAACAGGGAATACAGATGAAATTTTCAAATGTGATCCTATTAGACACAAATAGTCTCAAGTGGTAGAGGAGAGCTTCTAAAATTTAACACTTTTCACAGAATTGAAAAATTCAATACGGTTCCAAAGTTATACCACATTTAGTGTTTGGAAATGATCATATTTTTGGTCAAAAACCTTACAGTGATTTATGACTAATTTGAATAATGTGTAAAAAAAACAACACAAAAACACTATTTTTGTGTGTCTTTTACAAATAAAAATTTCACAGAATTATAAAAAATACTTGGAAAGGATTTTGTGAAATGTTATGTGTGTTCCCAAGTGATCAATATTTCACTGGTGATTACAGGTGTTTTCATTCTGAGATATGGCCTCAATGTGTATTGTCAAAAATCGTTCAGGAGATGACTTATTTTTAACAATGATAAATCAACTTTTCTACATTACTCGTGTGTTACATACCAAACTTTTGGACATTTATGTATGTCATGCCATCTAATGCCGTTACTGAAATTTACTTTCCCTGTTAAAGTGGCTGGCACTGAGAAAATTTCAGAAAAAGGCATGTTCAGAAAAGGACATTTTTTAACGGAATTTTCATCATCGCTAATCACAGAACTAAAAAAAATCAGTAACTCCTCATCACAGAAATAATAGCGCATCTATATTACTCATCATGTCCTAAATGTTCAAAATACACCATATGTGAATGATTTAATGATGGTTTCTTTAATACTGGCTGTAGTTGATTTGAAATTGGTGATATTTTATTTGTTTATCGGAATGTCTGCTAAATAAAAAGAAAATGACGAAAAAATTATGTTTTTTTTTACATTTTTACATGAAATTTTCACTAATATGACCAGAATGTCGTACATTATGATTACTGTATGTAATTTGTTTCATTGGTACTATATATTTTCTGATAAAAAAAGGGACATTTATGGTCATAAAATCACAAAAAATTGTCAAATTCATCTGAAATTTTCTGGGCAGGTTACATAAATGTACCTTTATATGATAAAAAATGGGTGGTAGGTTGGCCATACACTGAACATGAATTTAACCCTTTGAGTGCCAGGTCCGATTTTTGTATCAACCCATATACCCTGTGCCAATGCATTCTCTTATATATGTGAGTCGACCATAGGTCGCCTCGCATATAAAGAGAATGCATTGGCCTAACAATTTTTCATCATTTGTTATTATTTTTTACAATTTTTACTGGAGACAAATATGTAGATCTCCCCACGAAAATATTATTTCAATATAATAACAGTGAGCATTTCTGATAATTCAGGCTCTCAAAATAGGGCCTAATTCTGAATTATCGTCAACAAAGACCATCTAATGAGCCTAGATAGCAGTTTAACCCTTCCATGACAGGAGCTTACTCAAATTTTGCCAAAATCATGTGCCAATGCATTCTCTGATATATGTGAGTCTCCCATAGGGAGTCCCGCATATATAAGAGGCTGCATTGGCCTAACAATATTTACCAGGACCTTGTAAGCCAGTGCCTTCTCATATATATATGAGGCTTCTATGGGAGACTCGCATATATAAGAGAATGCACTGGCGCACGATTTTTATTGCTGCACCATCACAGCTCCCATCATGAAAAGGTTAACTACATATTGAGGTTCTTTCAGATTTGATTAGTTTAGGGTTCACGCCGGACGGAAAATTTTGGTACATTTTAGAATTTTTGTTGTCATTTTTCAGAAATTTTGCCATATTGAAAAACCAAAATATGGGATCATATATTACATATAAATATTAAACTGATAATAAAACAAAAATATAAAGAAAGACCCAAACAAATTATTGATAAATTATGAGTTAGACAAAAGTGATACATGTAATGGCAATATGAATGAATGGGATCTTTAAAAACTGAAGTAGATCTATCCAGCAATATATATCAACATAAATGAGCACTGATTCGCATACATTGTTTTATTTTGAAACCAAAAAGCAGTAAAGTATTGTAAAGTACACCATTCTAGCAGCTAATCATCATTGTTTTGATAATTAGGCATGCATGACTTTTAATAAATTGTTATTCATACACTGGCGAGAAACTGGTGATACCCAGTTAACGAATTAAGGAATTCATGGAGATCCGATGATAATTTGAGAGGTGATTGCTAACAATTGCCTTGAAACTTGTTATCCAAAAAATTGCCATTGGCCACCAACAGCATGAATCGTGCCTTAGTTCCTTACATATAACCTCTGATAGTCCTCTCTATAGAGCTGTATCTGTTTTGCATTTTGTTATAATTGATCATATATCATCAGGTTTTCTCTCTCTGTCCAAATTGTCCATTGGCTAATATCATTTAAAATGGTCGAAGAGAATTTCGTTACTTTTATATTTAATAGGTCAAAATATTTTAAGCTCTTAAAATGGTCATCTGTTTGAATGTTGAGTATATATAGATTTTTGTGGTTTTTAAGTGACCACAGAACCAACATTAAGTTTGAATACTGTGTAGACACACCTTTTTTCACCATTCAGCTAGCCACAATAAAAACATTTATAAAAACCACACTTCTAAAGAGCATGACCATCATGTGTTTGACAATGTTGAAGTTAGTGATTACTCTGAATTTTCCATCATCATGTGTATCTAGAATGCATGCAAAAGCTATTTACTATTTTTTTCTTTTTCTTTTTGCAAGTTATTTATAAACTTTTCTTTGAAAATAGCACTGCTGTGTGCAATTACGCAGGACTTAGAAGCCATGATATGTGGGCTGAATTTATTACCAACACGCGTACTTGATGGCTCATTCTTTTGGAATATGTATTCGCTGTCAAACTTACGAATCACTATTTTGATGAATATTTCATTTATTTTAACCCTTCCATGACTGAAGCTTCCTGAAATTTTGCGAAAAACCTTGTGCCAATGCATTCTCTTATATATGCATAATGCAAGCCTCCCATATGGAGCCTCACATATATATGAGAATACATTGGCCTAACAATATTTACCTTGACCTTGTAAGCCAAAGCATTCTCTTATATATGTGAGGATCTCTATGGGAGACTGGCATATATAAGAGAATGAACTGGCACAGGATCTTTCATGCTGCACTAGCACAGCTCCCATCATGAAAGGGTCAATACCCGATATCACATAGCTGTACTTGGCATCCTATGATAATTCAAGGGTTAACAGGTAATAGAAATCACCATATCGAAGTGGTAAGGTATTGTTACACTATTATCAAGGCTATTTAACCCTTTCATGACTGGAGCTGCACTGGTACAGCATTAAAGATCCATAGGGAGCCTCGCATATATAATAGAAAAGATCCATAGGGAGCCTCGCATATATAATAGAAAGCACTGGCTTACATGGTCAAGGTAAATATTGTTAGGACAATGCATTCTCTAAGATAAAATGTACTTGCACAGTGTTTTTGTCAAATTTCAGGAAGCACCAGTCATGTAAAGGTTAACATAATCCTAGATTTTTTCATGTATTTGAGATTCATCAGCCAGATTTGGGCTTCAGCCATAGCAAAATTTCTACTAGGCTTATGCCTATTTTCAAACTGATTTATAAATTTTGGCATGTGTTGCAACAATAACAGGTGGCAACCTGAAAATATGTCACATTACCATGATTTAGAAGAAAAAAACCTATTTTCACCATTATTTGAACTGATTATTGTAAAATTTTGCTTATATTTTACCCTCAAATCTAAAAATACGGGTTCATGTATATCGCTGGAAATTCAGGAAAAGAAGCAATTGGAAATATAAGTCACAAAAAGTATAGGTTGTGCGTTTACTTTTCTCACAAAATCCTCAATTGCTTGACACTTGTGGATTCATAGAAAAACAGGGAGGTAATTTTTACAGATTTGGATGTTGAAGGCTGACTTGTCAGAGGTCAGGTCATCAACGTAGCAGAAATCAGTATGTAAGCTTTACAATTAAACCACAAATCAAATAATCTGTCAAAAATATTGTCTGAATATAAATTTTTTGTGTATGGCCAACGACCCTTGTGCGCGACTAAATAGTGTAACAACACCTTAAGTTTTTGTGACATGTGCATATCCAGGGAATTTCCCATTTACATGTATAGTGTACCTCTTTCTGATAAAAAGATGTATAGCTTGGCTGATTTAACCCAACATCTGCCTCACAAATTGATATTACATTGCAAATACGACTTACAAAATCCTTCAAAATATCAGTCTCTATGGATCCAATAGCTATATACACCTAATCTAACTTTATATTTTATTGTCATGGTCCTCGCTGGTCAAAAGCATGGATACAATCATATGTTTTATAGCATTAGTGACTTAGAAATAGTATTTAAAAACAACTATCTGTTGTTTAAATTTAAAATATATTCATGATTTAGGTTCAGTGTACAATTCTATGAGCATATATGGTGGGCCAAGACCTCAGTTTGGAAGACTCTATTCACAAGACAAGAACATTAGGATGCTATAGCAACAATTTATTCACACAAATGACACCAAATTGTTCAATTTATGTCTAGGTCATCTCTGATTTCAGCAATAGAGATAGAAAAAAAACTTCCACAAGGGCTCCCAGTCCAGCCATGCACAGTTTAATGCAGATAAATCAGTTGTCTGGTGCATGAAATTCAGGCTTAGGCGCTTACCACCACTCCATATTGAAATGAGTGTTCCAGGACAGAAGAATAGTGTTCACATTCATAGAGAAAGGGGGAAAAAACACATAGATAGATGATAGACTTCCATGTGCATTGATATATGGGCCATATTTTGTCTTGGAAATACATTATATGCTGAAAAGTTTACTTTCATGTATGTGAGATTCATCAGCCATGTTTGGGCTTCAGCCAAAGCAAAACTTGAAGTCTACTAGACTTATGCCTATTTTCAAACTGATTTAGGACATTTTTATTTCATAAAAATCCACTTTAGCCTGTGTTGCAGCAATAACAACAGGTGGTAACATTAACAGTTGAGCATAAACCTTGCTTTCTATACTAAATACTCAATGATGAACAGTTCCCTTCGAAACTGTTCTTCATGTATTAAGTTCAACAAACAACCATTGGTCTGAACATTTCCCACCAATCAATAAGTATCCTTCTGTGCTTGTATTATCTTTTTATCAGTCTGCCGTCTGCTCATTTTGCTGAACATCCCTCCAAATAAATAAAAGACCATCCCAATGTATACTGTTATAACTAAGTGGGAGAATCCATTTAGTATAACAAGGGTTAATAATGTTGGGTGGGCAATTAAATTAAATTGACAGCAAGGACACACACAGAGTTTCTATAAGGAACACTCCAGGATTCGGTTGATGAGCATATTGTGTATTTTGTACTTTTGCAGAGAATCTACAAAAGCCAATAGGGTCATACAGGACTTCAATCAGATTGTTGTCAGCTTATCAAACAAGTCATATTTGTAGCCAGCTTTTCATATTCCAGTGTTGAAGAAGGCTAGTTCTTTATATCTTGAGCAGATGAATTTGACAAATAGAATTGCTAACTAATTTATCACAATAATTAGTATTACTATAATATCTATGTAATTTTGATCAATTAAAACATAATTATTTTTTACTATTTCAAATGAGGTTAAATACTCTTGGATAATTTATCATTGTATGAAATTATTCATATAACTATAGCTACATGTGGCATATACACCACCACCAGAAATATATATACAGATAATCTATATTGACAATCTGTATATGCTCTGACACTAGTGTAAAGCTCAGTTAATCCTTTCATGATGGGAGCTGTGCTGATGCAGCATTACAGATCCTGGTAAACTCACATATATAAGAGAATGTATTGGCACATTTCAGGAAGCTTCATTCATGGAAGGGTTAACCCTTTACCCAACAAACCGGCCAAAACCGGCCAAATAAAGCTTCAACAGCCTAAAATATCTTCGGTCTGCCTCAATAGAACCATACAAATATGGATATCATTGGAACCGGCTCCTTGACCACATTGTGATGGTTACAGTTATGCCCTGTGCCAATGCATTCTCTTATATATGCGAGTCGACCATAGGTCGCCTCGCATATATAAGAGAATGCATTGGCCTAAAAAAATTCTTTTTTTTAACACTTTTTACCATTTTTTCTTACATTCTTTAACAATTTTATAATTTTTAATGTGTTAAGCCAATGCATTCTCTTATATATGCGAGGCGACCTATGGTCGACTCGCATATATAAGAGAATGCATTGGCACAGGGCCGTTCTGTTGGGTAAAGGGTTAATGCCCCTTCCATCAGTATGTCTAGGAGACAAAAAATTTGTAACCTGTAGGCATTTCAAGTCGTTTTTACAAAGTGATCACTTGTTACTTTCTTTCCTAAATCAGACTGGACTCAAAATTTTAGACTTCAGCAGGTTGATTGGAATAATGATATCATTACCTGACATGGACACACTTATTTGCATTATGTTATTTGAAAATGGATGAATTGACCATAGATCATTTGTTCAACTTATTATCTGAATATTTCCCCACCATATGAATCCTTGTGCACTTTTATTATCTTTTTGTCTTTCTGTCTTTCTGCTTTTATTTACCTGAACATCCCTCCAAATGAATAATAGACCATGAATGGGAGAATTGTTTCATTATAAAAAGGGTTAAATATTTCTAAAGCATCACATTGCTGAACATTTCAGGAGAGTATCAGGCAGGCGGTTTATCCAGATATTCATCTCCAAGACCGCTGTTCTCAACGCAAAACCAATCAAGATTATTTACTCCAAGGTAAGTGATATGTGTGCATATAATGTCACCCGCTCGAGAACGGAATGTCTCCCGAGGAGTAACAAGACTCTCAACTGCGCTCACCATCATCTTGTGTTGGAATGCATTCTCCATTTGTTCACCACAGGGATGTGACTACCAGGGGTGCTGGTTTGGCGAGTGTCTCATTCCCCTAACTTTTCAATATAGTCTAGTCGTAATTCTCAGAAAAGACATTTCTAGAAGCATTTCCGCGGAAAAGTGTCAAACCAACTTTTTTACCATAATTCGAAGGTGCCGAACACGAATAGACTGCCTGTCGCCCGATTGGATGAACATAGGATTCAATAAAAGGCTTTTAAAATCTTCGTGTTTTCTTCGCTGGAGGGTTGTTGATACGGCACCGTACAACGTCATATAACTGGCCTTGAACATACTCAAACTTATATACTCCTCGCGGAACGTTCAAAGCCGCGTTGTATTATGATACTATCATAACAGTAATAATTCTGAAACATTAATATCATATTAATCAGGTACCTACGGTAAGACATTGCTGTTTTGTATATTTATCGACGATTCTCGTAAGAATTCTCTTAGTCCGGGGGCCAATAGGGGTACCCTTGCACCCGCCCCATGGGACTTAACTTCACCCCACTCGTTTTGTTCCTTATTATGTCCTTCAACTTTTAAGCAATGTTAATAAGAAAAAAAGTGGCCGTGTAGACTTCAGACATCCTGGCCGCCATTTTTCAGATCAGACCCTAAGTCAGTTTTATGCAAATTATAGCGGGAAAATCTATTAAAATGTATACAAATGTTTATATTTTCGTGAAGCTAAGACATAATGACACTTTTTTGGCGCAAAATTGAAACTCACCCTCCAAGATGGCCGCCAAAATGGCTGCCAGAAGTTGAAAATATGACGTTTTTTCACAAATTTCTTATAGATCAGTTTGGAACTGGTTGAGTAATATGACTTTATTTTGTGTTTTGTATATTAACTGATCATTGGAGCGGCGTGTATTAATACAGTATACAGTGAGTTGCTGAATTGTCATGTGTGAGGTGTATATGCAAGTACGGAAGGTATAAGTGGTCGTGTGTGTGGGTATTCGTATATCTGGAAGGGCTCACCATTGGTGAGGTGTATAGGTATACCTGAATTGACCCTATGGTCATGGGTATGGCGAATAGCAGTCTGGGTGAACGTCGACTCTATATTTGAAATATAGAGTCTGGAGCTTATGTCGCCAAAACCATTTCTATTCAGCGAAGAGCTTCCCCAAAATGACGTCACGGATTTTTAAAAATACATCGATGATTGACAGGTGTCCCCACGTGTTATTTGTTGTGCTTCGCATTAGCAATGGCCTGTGTCGCGACATAAACTTACAGCAGATAATATTTGTCGTGTGTGCGACTATTCTTTTTCGGGAGATGAACTCGCTGCATCAACCGGAAAGCTGCATCCGAGAGCAAAAAATAAGGTCGTCATCAAAAATGATGCTTTAGAACTATTTAAAAGCATAAAATTAAGTCATTTCCTCGGTGTTAACTTTCAGATGACTTTTTTTAATACAAATAATTTGATTTGCAAACCATGGTAAAATAAAGTAAATCAAATACACGGACATGAGTGAGTTCTATTTATATTTATGGGAGGCCAAGTTGGTACCATGCGCAGGCCTATCTATCAGGTCTAGCACATCCTTCAAATTAATCCGAATCGTACCGATTATATAATTTCAAAGCCATTGTTTCTGTCTCTGTTGTATTTGCAAGCATCGCTTTCGATCGGAGAAATTCCGCTCTGTTACTATATTTAGAGGTGACATTATGGGAGTCTCCGCCCACTAACACTTGTTTATTAACCCATACGGTTTCATTGGACGGAAAATAATTTACGCAATCAATCAGATTACGGAATCCCGAGGACTTGGAAATGAGATAACGATGTTATCCGTCAGACCTAATATTCAATGTTGTAATGAATATTTAGGTATGAGTTTACTCAGACTGGGCGAATAGGTATAAATGTAGTGGCTGTATGATCCATAGTGAGATGAATAAGTATGCACTGAGTGAATGTATGATCGTGAATGTGGTGCATATGTATACATAGTGACTATATGGTCATGTGCCAGGTGTAGGAGCACACCTGGTGTTCATGCATGGTGAATCGTGGCTGTATCGTCATTTGTGGTATGTACAGGTATAACCAAGTATGGCTGTATGGTCAGGTGTACGTGTATAAAGTGGGTGACTATATTGTCATGTGTGTGGTGTTTATGTACATATGGAGTGACTGAGGTAATTGGTGGGTTGCACATGTGTACCTTGGGTGGCTATCGCTTTCCATCTTGATGGTGTTTATGTACATGGGGGACACGTTAAACGTGGAAATCGTTAGCCACCCATTATCACACAGTCATTCCATATATACATAAACACCACAGACACAACAATATAGTGACCCAATGTTTATACGTACACCTGACCCATTACCACGGATGTCCATACATCCATGAGTCACAATGGAGGCCCACCGGGTATACTCCTAAACATGACCCATAACCATATAGTCACTCCGTGTATACCCATGCATTCACCTCACGATTGGCCATACGGTAATCCCCTGTATACCTATTCTCCACACAGATGGTCAAATAGACATTCAATATATACATCAACACCACAACAATGACCATAGAGTCACTCCAGGTATACATACGCACCTCACCAATGGCCATATAGCCACTCGCTTCATAGACATACCCTCACCCATGCCACCTGGTATACTCTTTCACCTGACATGTGTCCATATAGTCACCCCGTGTGTACCTATTCAAAACATTCATACATGATCATGGTCAATCCTTGTATACATATTCACCTCACCATTGGCCGTGTCACTCCATGTATCCCTATGTGTCGCACCATATATAGCCGAATTACGACACAAGATATACTAATACACCCCGGGTATGTCAGAAAAGTCACTCCATGTATGCATATGCACCTGACCCATGGCCATATAGCCACTCGCTATATACACATACCCCTCGCCCATGACCATATAGCAACACGTGTGTATACCCGTATAACCTACACATGACCATACCGCCACGAGTCACCAAGCAGGAACACCAGGTATACTCATACACCTGACACATGACCATTTAGTCACTCCCTGTATAGATATTCATTACATTTATGATCATACAGTCACTCCTTGTATACCTACATGTATTCATATCACCATTGACCATACAGTCACTACATGTATATATATTTGACACACATAGTCATATAACCACTCGATATATACATATGCAGCCCACCCTAGACCATAGAGTCACTCCAGGTATACATATACACCTCACCAACGGCCATTCAGCCCTTCCAGATATACAAAAAACCTGCACACACGACCACTCATACCTTCCCTTCCATACTTGCATATACACCTCACACATGACAATTCAGCAACTCACTGTATAATCATACACGCCATCTATGATCATACAGCTAATCCCTATACACCCACCAATGATAATATATCCATGAGATATATAAATATATACCACAAGGACACTTCCTATATACCCACACGTTCTATAATGTCCACCCAGCTTACTCCAGGTATGCATATACACTTCAATCATGACCGTACAGTCATTCCATGTATACCTATACACATTACCCGTAACCATAAAATAACTCCCTATTTATCCACACACCCCATCCATGATCATACAGACAACACATGTACATCCCACCCATGACCTTACAGTCACTCCATATATACATAATCAACACATACATGACCATGTAACTATATTCATACACCACATCAATGTCCATACAGGCACATCGGGTGCACCCGTACTGGATATACACAACCATACAACATACAGTCACTCCATTCATACCGATCCACCTCACACATGACCATGACCTCTCCCTGTATACCTATACATCTTACAATGGACAACCCACACATAACCATATTGTCACTCCTTTTATAGCTATTCACATCATTCATGACATACAATAACTCCCTGAATACCTATTCACCTCAACTATGATCATAGGGTAACTCCCTGACTACCATCTTGGCATCCACTCTGCATCCAGTTGATATTTTTTGTTACCATATTGGACCAGAATAGCCACAGATTATGGTTCATCTCGGTTCCGTCTCAACGTTCTGCCCATTTCCGTTCAATAATATGGCCAGAATCACAAAAGAGGTTCTCAGCAAAATTCCATACTTTAAAATGAATTTGTCATGCCCCATATGGAACTGGGACAACCAGACTAGAACATATAGTTGTCAGTTAATTAACTAACACGTATAATAACCAAGTGAGTCACAATTTACTACCTTTTCGGATAACACAGAGAATAATGTTCAGGATATATGTAAAAAAAAACTTTTTACAAATTTGGTTGCCATTTTGGAAGCCATCTTGAGCAATTTGGTCTATATATATACCGTAGTGTGACACATTTAAGATAGACCAAAACAATAAACTCATTTGAATCCAGAGACAGTTACATTTTACCAATGATAGTTGCATTTTACTTGAAAAAATGGTCTATACCTGAAAAGTTAATTTTTGCCGATATTTATGTCAAGTTTTTGAGAGAAAAGTCCGATATTTTTGGTGATGTCAGTGGTAACAATAGTAACAATTAACCATGGTGCATCAGATATGTTAGTATTCAATGTATAGGAGGCAGAATAGCCAATTTTATACATCAACCACAACTTGAAAGCGATTGCAGGACACGCTGTGGCAATATTTACCATTTTCCATATTTTGGCGGCCATTTTGGCAGCCATTTTGAGCCAAAGTAAGAATTCTGGTTCCAATGAGTTGGAATATTCATAGGTAATGATATGCCTCACTTACATTACAAAGTTCTGTTCATTTCTTGTTGAAATATGACTAAAATCACAATTGTGATTTTTTGTGAAATTTTATACCGTGTTCCAATAATTGCATATTTAATTGCTCCAATGATCAGTTAATATACAAAACACAATATAAAGTCACATTACTCAAGCAGTTCCAAACAGCATGAACTGGTCTAGAAGATATTTGTGAAAAAACGTCATATTTTCAACTTAATCCTGATTCACAGAACTTTCAACTGGGTGTGATTTCATGAAGAGCGTTTATTTATTAAATAACATACTTGTCCATATATGTATAGCAGATGATGAGATAGTTATGACAGAAAAGTCACGAGGGGTGATTCAAATAACAAAGTATTCCCATGTTCATGAGATTATATGTATAACGAGTGTGATATATGTCTCGATATTGACTTACTGTATTTTCGCGGCAATAAAAACAGTATGTGACTTTAAGTTGATTTTATGGGTGAAATATGGGTCACAGGCAGCGACAGGCACCCTCATTGGATTCAGCATACTTGAATTATGCTAGAAAACTTAGTTTCATGCTTTTCCCCAAAAATGCCTCTAGACTAATAGTTTTACCCCCCCCCCCCCCCCCCCCCCCCCCCCCCCCCCCCCCCCCCTCACAACAAAGTGTGGGGATATACTGGAATCAGCTTGTCCGTCCGTCCGTCGTCCATGGACACAAATTTTCCGGAGTTTTTCTCCGTGAAACTTGACACAGACATCAACCACCATCGGAACATGTGCAACTAAGATTATGACATCTATTGGACTTTTTTTGTTCCCCTTATTCGACTAAAAAAAATTTCGAAACATGTAAAATTTTGTCCGAGCTTTTATTCCTACATTTTTAGGTCAATGTTTTTGAAACTTAGCACAGATATTTACTACCATGGGAACCTGTGCACCTGCGATTATGATGTCTGTCCGACTTTTTGTGTGTGGAGTTATTCCCCTTTTTAGCTCAACTTTACTTTGTAAAGTTTGAGCTATTGCCATGGCTTTGTCGTCCGTGTGTGCATGTGTGCGTAAGGCATCAACAATACAGGCTACAGGTCGTACCTTTGGTCGGATCATTATGAAATTTTGTCATAGCTGTTGACATCAACATTTAGACCAGAATGATTAATTTTGGGGTCATTCGGAAAAAAAAACATGGCCGCCAGCGGCCATCTTGGATTAAAAAATTCAATCCATTAGCACGGGCTACAGGCCGTATTGTTTGTCTGATCGTCATGAAATTTGTCATGGATGTTAATATTGACATGTAGATGGGAACCAGTCATTTTGGGGTCATTCGGCCAAAAAACATGGCCACCAGCAGCCATCTTGGATTTTACTCTTTGTATGACTAAATCTTTAGCACGGGCTCCAGGTCGTACCTTTAATCTGATCATCATAAAATTTGTCATGGATGATAATATTGACATGTAGATGGAAACGAGTAATTTTTGGGGCCATTCGGTCAAAAAACATGGCCGCCAGCAGCCATCTTGGATTTTACTCTTTGTATGACTAAATCCTTTAGCACGGGCTGCAGGTCGTACCTTTAGTCTGATCATCATAAAATTTGTCATGAATGTTAATAATGACATGTAGATGGGAACGAGTCATTTTGGGGTCATTCGGCCGAAAAACATGGCCGCCAGCAGCCATCTTGGATTTTACTCTTTGTATGACTAAATTCTTTAGCACGGGCTACAGGTCGTACCTTTAGTCTGATCATCATAAAATTTGTCATGGCTGTTGAAATTGGAATGTAGATGGGAACGAGTCATTTTGGGGTCATTTGGACAAAAAATATGGCCGCCAGTGGCCATCTTGGATTTCAAAATTTAATCCATTAGCACGGGCCACAGGTCGTACTGTTTGTCTGATCATCATGAAATTTGTCATGGCTGTTGAAATTGGAATGTAGATGAGAACGAGTCATTTTGGAGTCATTCGGCCGAAAAACATGGCCGCCAGCAGCCATCTTGGATTTTACTCTTTGTATGACTAAATTCTTTAGCACGGGCTACAGGTGGTACCTTTAGTCTGATCATCATAAAATTTATCATGTATGTTAACAATGACATGTAGATGGGAACGACTCATTTTGGGGTCATTCGATCGAAAAACATGGCCGCCAGCAGTCATCTTGGATTTTACTCTTTGTATGACTAAATTCTTTAGCACGGGCTACAGGTGGTACCTTTAGTCTGATCATCATAAAATTTGTCATGGATGTTAACAATGACATGTAGATGGGAACGACTCATTTTGGTGTCATTCGGCCGAAAAACATGGCCGCCAGCAGCCATCTTGGATTTTACTCTTTGTATGACTAAATCCTTTAGCACGGGCTGCAGGTCGTACCTTTAGTCTGATCATCATAAAATTTGTCACGAATGTTAATAATGACATGTAGATGGGAACGAGTCATTTTGGGGTCATTCGGCCAAAAAACATGGCCGACAGCAGCCATCTTGGATTTTACTCTTTGTATGACTAAATCCTTTAGCACGGGCTACATGTCGTACCTTTAGTCTGATCATCATAAAATTTGTCATGGCTGTTGAAATTGGAATGTAGATGGGAACGAGTCATTTTGGGGTTATTTGGCCAAAAAACATGGTTGCTGGCAGCCATCTTGCATTTTACTATTTGCATGACTAAAGCTATCAAATGCTTTTGAATTTTATTGGAAAACATAGCCGCCAGCAACCATCTTAGATTTTATATATATCTTCATGTCGATAAACTAGTATTAGACATTCAACTATCCACATTCCTAATCGCTCCATTGACTGTAATACATTAAATTAATCCCTTTCCAAGTTGAGCTACAGTGTCATTGACACTTTCTTTTCAACTTAGAACATTTTTGCAACAGGCATAATTCTGTCCGAGCTTTTATTCCTACATTTTTTGGTCAATAGGTTTAGGATTAGGAGTTAGGGTTGTGCCCCTGCAATGGCAATCTGTTATTTTATTATTTTTACTTAATGCGAAACATCTTAGTGTTTTAAAAACACAGGGTTTATCCTCTAGTTAGAAATTTCATGCACAACATAACATTAGTTGGAAATTTCTGACCCAAGATAAGTTGAAATTTTACTTTCTAGTTTTATTTTCCAACCAGTATTTAGTGTGAAATTTGTTGTTTTTATACCATGTTTTCTTGCTTTATTGAAGCCCAATTATTGGACTGATATGGCAATCAGTTGGAAAATATCCAACCTTTATTTTCCAACCAGTATTTAGTGTGAAATTTGTTGTTTTTAGACCATGTTTTCTTGCTTTATTGAAGCCCAATTATTGGACTGATATGGCTATCAGTTGGAAAATATCCAACCTTTAGGGTTCTTGGTTTAGAAACTTACAAAATTTGGAAACTCTGAGAACACATTATACACAACATATTTCATATTATATACCATTTGAAAACGGAAGCTCCAAAATTGTATTATCAACTTATCCGGTGGAATAAACTGTGAACATGTTGTTTTTGTCAAGGTACCAATGTGTGTTCTGTGCTTAATTTAGATCTGGTCTGTACTGCCAGTTTATTGTTCTCAATGGAAGGGGTATAATTATATCTCTCAGTGGTGAATTATGATGCATTCTGGGTTAAATAATGGGGGAAGTCTTGGGGTTGATCTGAGAATCGCTATCACTTGGTGGACACACATAGACCACAGCTGTTCCGTATTCTGGTGGAATATATATATTTTTAGTTCCTCTTCCAAATGGTATGTTATGTATAATGTGTTCTTGCCATTCAAAAATTAAGTGGGATTTTAAATGGAGACCCTCTAGCCAAATCCCTGGGATATAGCTGGGAGTCACAAATTGGGGGGTGGGGTGTCATTTATTGAACATATTATATGAAAGTTTCTTACCAATGAATAGGAAACTTCTGCACTTATATTAATATATGTTTGTCTGTCATTTGCATATATTTCCTGAACATCCCTCCAGTTGAAAAATAGACCATTCCAATATATATATTTATAACAGAATGGGAGAATCTATTCATTAAAGAAAGGATTATTCCTTTGTTTTCTAGGAAAAAGAGCACAGGAATTCCGTCCACATTTAGAAGCATGTCAAACACCACATCGCCAAACAGTTCAACCAGCGGAAGCTCATCTATCACTCCACAGAGGTCAAAGGGTAAAAGCACATCATCGAAGGAAAGTACTGCCTCAACAATAACGCCATCGCCTTCACCAACTCCTGGAAAGGTTAGACATTTTCTGATTTGAATATCAGAAGAATTACATTTTTAGGAGGAAAACCAATGTTAGAATCACTCATCATGAATGTGGTTTCTACCATCTGAGTTGTAACCACGTTTTGCGCTGACTAGAAAATTCTTTTAGTAAAGATTTTAGCTATTTTATCGAAACACTGGCCAAACTGAAAAATGGAAACTAAAACAAAAAATAATAGTGAAAAAACATGCCCCAAATTAACAATTACTGGTAACTGATCAATTCTGATATGGAGAAAATTGACATTGGAAGCGTGCACCAGCATGAGAAATCAGTAAGTTTAGTTTTATCGGTTAATTGAGTTTTATAGTAATCCAGGAAGAGATAAAGCGATATAGTGATCACTCGTCTGGGTTGGTTCACAAACATATAAACAGTTTTTGTAAAAATGCCCTAAACATTTTGTTTTTGAATATTTTTTTTATATATGCGATTAGTTTGGATGTGTACGTGGATATGAATATGAATAATTCTCACGCTATCTGATTAATTATTAATATAGTGATATTGATTTTGGGGGAAGCAGGAAGACAGCCCGGCAGGGCTATGTTCCCCCCAACAATATACTGCATTATTATCTAGTTATATGTCAATTCCATTGTACTATTCATATGTGTATTGTAAATAAAATTATCTTATCCTATCCTATCCTAACATATATGGGCATTTATTAGGCTATTGTTTGGGTTGTATTATTGAAGTCCTAAAGCAGTAAAGTATGGACCATTTATTAAGAACTGACTCAGTAATAGCAGATAATCAACATTGCTTTGATAAGTAAGTACAGTAATGCCCTAAATAATAAATGAGAGCTTTCCGATGAATGGCAACAAGCCATATTTCCGACTAAATCCTGAAAAGTTACCCATAATTCTGCTGTAGTTAAGGAGTCGATTATTTAGGGCATTACTGTAGTAAGATTTTTGAAGTAATTTTGCTTTCGGTAAAATGTTATCGAAACATACACGAGCCAGCAGCTGCTGATATTAGCTGTTAATAAGATTTTGTGATGGCCTGAAATTGTGTGGTGCTCCCAACTTTTGACCTATCCATTTTACAGTTGGCAAGTTTTCTTCGACGTAAAATAATTTAAGTGAAATCCTTAGGGATAATACTGGTTTACTTCAAACTTTGGTTGCCTTACTCTTCTATAGCGGACTTTATGCCCAATTCCAGTGGCAGGATTTTTTGTCAATTTTAATCGACTCTATCATCGAAATCAATAGAAAGTGCTATATTTTCTGGAAAGAGTGGTACCTTATGGTCATAATGATGTATTATAAGCTAACTGTTGTGTTAAATTATGCATATAGAATATGCTGTGTAATTAGGAGTGACCTCACAATTGATTTGTTTGTTTACGTCTAGAGAAGATCTAAACTGTTATGAAAAATTCGCGAAGTCAAATTCTTTGGAAATTATGTAAACATTGTGATAAAGTATATTTTTCACATTAAATATCTACTTTCAGTTGACAACTCTTGTGTTCAGAACAAATATAATGTTTTCTATGGAATAACTGGATTACTTTCACAATAGTGACATTTTTTTTACTGGCATTGGTGATTTTATTTTAAGCGGGTGATTTATGCTTAAAGTCTGCTATAGAAGAGTAAGCAACCATACTTTAACATAAACCGGTATTATCCCTACCGATTTCACTAGCAAGTTTGCATCAACGTAAACTTATAATAATAATAGTAAAAAAAAAAATTATAATAATGGGGCTTCACATTGGACTATACATTTTACATTCGGCAAGGTGGTTGTTGATCTTAAATCTTTTTGGTTAAATGTAAGTTTCTTTTCGATACATTTGGGCCATTGATCACTTTGGCCATGACTGCATGTACCCTGGATACAACTTGACACAGCATAACTTGAGTCTGCTGATTGCTTGAGTTGTTAGAGAATTTATTCCCACGTACCATTACAAAAACAAAATTATTCATAGGATCTATATTGATGCCATCAATTGTTTCTTTTTTTTCCATGGAAAAAGCACAAGCTGAACATAGCATGCAAACTAAAATACAAAATTGAGTGATTTTTAAATAACAGCTATGCTGAAGTTGTTGTGACCTTATAAATCTTGAAAGGCAGATAAAATAAATAAATGGATAGATATTCAACAATACATGTATATGTATTTTAAAATGGCTGTTCTTGGCCCAGACCTATTATACCATCCTTATATAACATGCATTTGAATATTCTACTCATTTATATATTTCAGCTTCATGATGATATCATCAGACTTGACTCATTAGATGAGAGAACAGCGCAATGTAATGGTATGTATCAACAATATAAAATCTTCAAGCCTCAAACTGAACAACGTAATTAATAAATAACACAAATAATGAATGTTGTTTTTGTTGGAGACTTTGTCCTATGTAGAGGTTCTCTAAGAGTTTTCATAAAGAAAGCTTACCCAATTTCTAGTTATATTAGATATGTATATTTTCATCCATGTTTATTATTCACTTGGAGATTAAAAATTTCCATTTCAAGGAAAGATTGAAATGTAGTCTACACATTTTTACTTATTTATGATAGTACACATTTTGTGCAGTGTCTCAAAACCTGGAAAACCAATGTTTCTCAGAATTTATAATGGTATCTTGAAATGAATCTGTTAAAATTGTTAGTGAAAGTATAGAAGGAAATACATTTAGTAACAAAGCCGGTTAGAAGTGAGTCACTTCACAAAGAAGTTCGGTGATGAGTTACATTTAGTAACGAAACTGGTCCGAGTGTTTAATATGACATATATCATACCTACTAATTCTCACAGTTTCAGATTTCTTTCAGTTTCATGTTTTAGTTCTCGGAAACATGTCTTATTCTAACTTGGCAATACCACCAACAAAAGGTATCCACACCATTCCTATTCAATAGTCTAGACTAGAGCGCTTATTTGCTTCAGTTTCTTAACCCTTTCATGATTGGAGCAGCGCTGGTGCAGCATTAAAGATCCTGTGCTAGTGCATTTTCTTATAAATGTGTGTCTCCCATAGGGAGCCTCGCACATATAAGAGAATGCACTGGTTTACAAGGTCAAGGTAAATATTGTTTGGCCAATGTATTATCTATATAAGAGAATGCATTGGCACAGGTTTTTTGCAAAATTTAAGGAAGCTCCAGTCATGGAAGGGTTAAAATTGTTAGTGTGTTGATGTTAAATTTTTTTGCAGATGAACTTGCTGCCACTCTACGTAAACTGTCTCTGGAGAAATACAGCCCAATATTCGAGGAACAAGAGGTATATGTTCATGCTTAGTATCGCCAGACGGTGACACCCTTGCAACAACCAGAAATTATCGCCGAGAAGTTTCCACTTCATTGCCTATCTGCACTATACTAGATGATAATCGACTACCACTGCTAATGCAGCTCCCTAATAGAGAATTAAATCTATATTGGCAGTATACAATTTCATTCTTGGATATGAATTATATGCATGTTGGCAGAATTATTGCCATCTGTAACATTTGTTTATCGACCAAATCTAATCCTGAATTAAGGAGTATATATATATACAATTCTGCGTAGTTTAGACATTGTTTCCCACATATACCTTAATGTAACAAAACATTACCAACTCACAAGGCAGTCCCATAATAACTTGATTTTGAAGGGGCATTGTGGTGAAGTAATATCCCAAATTGTCTAGATGGCCATTTGTAAGGTTAATAGCTCTTAGCACTTTCATGACGGGAGCTGAGCTGGTGCAGCATTAAATACCCTGTGCCAGTGCATTATCTTATATATGCGAGTCTCCCATCGTGAGCCTCGCATATATAAGAGAATGCACTGGATTACAAGATCAATGTAAATATTGTTAGGCCAATTACTAACAGTTACAGTTACTAGTACATATGCAACACTCCCTGTGGGAGACTTGCATTTATAAGAGAATGCATTGGCACAGGTCTTTTCGCAAAATTTCAGGAGCCCCCTATCATAAAAGGGTTAAAGACATACTGTGTCTATATTTCAGTGAATCAAAGTGAACTTCAGCCACTGAAAGAATGTAGCATTCAACTAATATTACCGAAAATTCAAAATCGCATCATTTCAGAAAACACAATGCCAGAACTATGTACAATTGTAAATATTTAATCCTTAATTTGGGATTAAAGTTTGGTGGATAAACAAGTTACAGATGGCAATTATTGTACCAACATGATTTGCTGCATATAATTCATATTCAAGACTGACATTGTATTCTGCCAATATAGATATAAAATATAAGAAAATAACTACTTAATTCTCTAATAGGCAACTGCATTAGCACAGCCGGTTAAGCGACGTGTCGATTACCACAGAGCAGAGAGCCAATGAAGTGGAAACCACCTTGGTCGTGCTAGGGTGTAGCCGTCAGATTGTGTGCCCACATTAATGACTGCCCAATGTACTACACATACCTGAGGTATTACGTGCAGGTGAAAGAACCCTACTGTGGGCAAGAGATCCATGGTTCGGCAAAATTGTGAATAAACATACCTGCATGGGACCACAGTGGAAATAAGGCCTAGCCTTTACTGTGTCATCCTGGGTCTGCATGCCAATAAATCTCACATTCCCCTTCGATCACTCTAGCAGTTCTCCACATCATTTTAATAATTGGTGAATTGCAGTTTATATACCATTATTTAACATATGATATATCTTCTTTCGAAATAAAATAGTACCTGTACAGTAATGCCCTAAATAATCGACTCCTTAACCACAGCAGAGTTATGGGTAACTTTTCAGGATTCAGTCAGAAAAATGGCTTGTTGCCATTCATCGGAAAGCTCTCACTGAGCTTAAGTCGATTATTTAGGGCATTACTGTAGTTCTGTTAAAAAAATCACTTAGCTAAAAAAAAGGAAATATATGGCATCATATGTTCTGCATTTCAGCCGTGAGAAACTGAGATTTGTGCAATGATTGAATAATTGGTGACATAAGCTAATTTATCATTTTTGTCGTTATTAATAATCATGGTTGTCTGTTAACACTTTCTTTACCAAATGAAAGTGTCAATGACAATGGAGCTCAAATTGGATGGTTGATAATTTTATGCATTAGAGTACATGGAGCAATTAGGAATGTGGAAAGTTTAAAAGTCGAAGTAATACTTGATCTCACCATGAAGAGATATTTGTAAAGTAAAATTAACGATGGCTGCCGGTGGCCATGTTTTTTTATATAAGTCATACAAATTTGATGACCTCCATCTAATGGTCATCCTGAAGATCCATATAAAGTTAAAATGACAATCGTACAAGGGATGTCGTCTGTGGGTGTGGCAAAGGATTTAGTCATAAAAAGAGTAAAATCCAAGATGGCCACTAGTGGCCATGTTTTCGACAAAATTCAGAGATATTTTATGGCTCCCATCTAGTGGCCACAAAAAAGATCCATGTGAAGTTTGGTGTTGATCGGATGAGGGATGTGGTCTGGTCTGATTTAAGTCATGCAAAGAGTAAAATCCAAGATGGTTGCCAGCAGCCATGTTTTAAAGCCATGTTTTAAGTCAAAACATTTTCAAATTCGATAGCTCCCATTTAAAGGTGATCCTCAACATGCCTGTAAATTTTCAAAAACATTCTCCAATAAATGCAGGCTGCAGGGTGTGCCGATTGATTAATTTAAAATCCAAGATGGCTGCTGGCGGCCATGTTTTTAAACGCATTTCGTAAAAATAGGAAGCTCCATTTAGAGGTCACCCTGAAGATCCATATGAATTTTGGTGATGATCGGATGAGGGAGGTGGTCTGTTTGGTGTGTCAAAGGATTTAGTCATGCAAAGAATAAAATCCAGAATGGCTGCTGGGGGCCATATTTTTCATTGAAAATTGTTCAAATTCGATAGCTCCCATCTAGAGGTGATCCTAAACATGCCTGTACATTTTCAAAACAATTCTCTAATAAATTGGGCTGCAGGGTGTGCTGATGGATTCAAATTTGAAATTCAAGATAGCTGCTGGTGGCCATGGTTTTTTTACCAAATTTTTGTCAAAATAGGAAGCTCCCATTTAATTGTCACACTGAAGATCCATATGAAGTTTGGTGATGATCGGATGAGAGATGTGACCTGTAGGGTGTGCTAACGGAAATTGTTGATGGACGGATGACGGATGCCAACCCATGGCAATAGCTCGAACTTGACTTCATTAAGTTGAGCTAAAAATACTCATGGATGAGTAGCTAGTTCTCTTAGAAAATGCCATGCCATTTGTTGAACTTATTATCTGAACATTTCCCAACAATGAATATCAATCCTTCTACTCTTCTATTATCTTTTCATATGTCTGCTGTCTGCTTATACAAACCATTCCAATGTATACTGTTAAAGATGGTCTATCTCTTTGTAAACTTGTTTTACATAGTTACCGGGGTATTAACTATTAGATAATCAAAGACACATGTCCGGAAATGCTTCTATCGATTAATATTGATTATATTTTGAAAATGTTCTATACAAAAAACATGTGGTTGTTTGGCCAATGAACAATAGTGGTTACTGTTAACAGAGACCCGAAATTTTATTGTGTAATTTTGTCACAAATATACGTTAAATAGACTCATTATCGCTTATAACTATGTAATAAAACAAAACAAACAATCAATCTTGGACATTTGACGTTCAGATCATAGCTATGGGAATGCCCTAATGATCTCTATCACTATACGGTATCACCTGAGAATGGTCTGTTTTACAAATAGAACAATAAAGTGTCCAACTTAATCATCTCTTTTCAGCTCACCTGAGACGAAGTCTCCGGTGGAGCTATAGTCATCACTCCTCGTCCATCGTCCGTACGTACGTCCGTCCGTCCGTCAAGAATCATCTTCTCCTCCAGAACCGTAAGACTGAATGGGTTCATATTTGGTGTGGATGTTCCCTAGGTGAATCACATTCAGATTTGTTCAAATGAGGTCACCCGGTCAAATAGTTGCGAAGCTAGGACCATAACTCTTTTCCACCAGAGTAATTCTTACAGTGACTTCTTCTAAAATTTCATTGGGCCGAATGGGTTCATATTTGGTACAAATGGTCCTTGGGGGACTGTGGTTCAGATTTGTTCAAATGAGGTCACTGGGTCGAATGTGGGTGGAGCCAGTGACATATTTTTGTTTTTGGTTAAATTCAGATTTTTGGAATTTTCAGGGCGACCTTGCTCAATTTAACAAACAAACAAATTATTTTTTAAACATGTTATAAAATTTGAAAAAAGTGACACCATTATAACATCTGCAGAGTTATGAAACTTTACTCTTTAATGAAATTATGGAAACATTGCATTACCCATCCCCCCTCCCACATGGCCCAGACCCACCCCATCCTCCCATCAACCAACATCCCTTCCAACCCATATCATCTCCCAATTTAATACCTCTTCTCACCACAGAAGCAGATATATCTTTGCAAAGACACAGGTCATTAATTTAGATTAGAATAATAGATGTCATCTGGCTGGCTTGTATAAACATAACTGCTAGCAAATTAAAAACAAACTGCTGTTCCCAAGGTTAGGTGATGGCTGATGGGAATTGGTTTCCCTGCCATACAATGGTACTGTGAATGGCTTAGATTTCTTCAAGTCTGGAAATAGTGTGTCTGACATTTGCAGAATGAGGTCCCCAGAGGGTTAATTTAGTGTTGCTACCCCGTACAGCAGGCTAGCATCACCAAATACACCCTCCAGGGACCTAATTCTGCTTAGGCCTCATCTTCTGGGAAGTATCCTAAGTATCAAATTGAAATTTTGTTTTAGTTACTTTTTGACTTTTTCACACCTGTTCAGTTTCAATGTCCACCTAATTTGCAGAAGATAAAATTCATAATTGAGGTGTTCAATGGGTGTGCATCACCAACTTCAACTGTAGAACTTCAATCTGTTCCTAGGTTTTTATTGGCCATTGAGGCCTAATCAGACTGAGGATGAATTCGGTGATGCTAGCCCACCTTGTGGAATAGTGTCATTAAATTCACCTTTTGGGGACCTCATTCTGCAAATGTCAGACACACTAAATTTAGGCTTGGCGGTTTCATATTATTTTCTTAACCACCACTTATCCAGATGAAATCATACCCTGATTTTTTAAAGAAAAATTGGGGGGTATATATTGGATTGAATTTGTCTTCTGCCTGTTGGGATGTCTATCCATCCGTCTATCAAGAATTGTTTTCTTCTCCATATTAAAGACCGAATGTGTTTATATATTTCAGTGTGCATGTTCCCTAGGTGTCTCAAAATCAGATTTGTTCAAATAAGTTCATCAGATTAAACAGGTGCGAAGCCAGGGCCATAACTCTTTCCCTCCATAGTAATTCTTAAAACAATTTTTTCAAGAACCATTGGGCCCAAGGATGTGGTTAGAGGGGGGTGTGGGGTCCCCCCAACTTTGGTCAAAATTTTCAACAGTTGGAAATTTCATTTCACACCAACAATGGGTTGAAAATGTTCTTGTCGTTTGATTTTCAAACAATTTATTGGGTGGGAATTAATTGTTTTTGGACCAATATTTGCATATTTTCCAATTTTTTGTCAAAATTTTGGACTGAAATGGTCATCAGTTGGAAATTTTCCAACCTTAGGGGGGTGACAGGTTGGAAATTTCCAACACTTGGAAAGCTTGTGTCCTGGTACTCCCCCGTGGCTAGTCAAAACTGCTACTAAATTTAAGAAAACAATATTGTCATACATTTGGTCAACATTGTCATTGGAATTGTCATCATTTGGAAATTTTCCAACCTAAGTGGGGGGGTGTCAGGCTTGAAATTTCCAACTCTAAGAAGACTTGAGGCTAGTCTAGATGCTAGGATTTTGCGATTTTCTTGTTCAGATTTCAAAATTTTCGAACAACCGGGCCGAACCATCGTCGGCCCGGTGTGTCACTGTCCCTCCCCCGTGACCAATACAAAACTGCTAATTAGTTTAACAAAACAATAGTTTAGTACATTCGGTCAAACTTGTGGACTGAAATGGTCATCAGTTGGAGAATTTTCCAACCTAAGAGGGAGTATGAGGTTTGAAATTTCCAACACTAGGGAAGCTTCAGTTGTGGCCAGTCTAGATGCTAGGATTTGCGATTTTCTTGTATAGTTTTCCAAATTTTCTCACACCGGGCTGAACAAACATGGACGGACACAATGTCCTGGTGTCTTACCTGTAGCCGTGTGCATTTGTCTGGAGTAGGCTACTAGATGTTAGGATTTATGCAATTCTCAGGTTAAAGTATCTCAATTTTCTTATACCGGGCATATAGAACAACATAGTTTATGAATACATAGGATATTAGGCCTGAGGACTGATGTGCAAGGGGGGTGCAAATGGAATTATGCAAAACTTGTGTTTGGTCTGTGATTCTGATTCAAGGGGGGGGGGTGCAAATTGAATTATGCAAAACTTGTGCAGTTGGAATTTCCCAAGGTGGAAACCCCCCCAACGGCGACCCTCTATCCACATCCCTGATTGGGCCTATATAGCTTATATTTGGTATGGAGGGGCCTTGGGTGACCGGGGTTCAGATTTGTTCAAATGGGGTCATTTTTAGGAAATGAGGTCACCAAAGGGTGAATTCGGTGATGCAATCCACCTTGAGGAATAGTGTCATTAAATTCACCTGCAAAGGTCAGACACACTAAATACAGACTTGGCTGTTTCAATATTATTTTCTTAATCACCACTTATCCAGGTGAAATCATACCCTGATTTTTCAAAGAAAAATTGGGGGTATAGTGGATATTGGGGGGTATATTGATATTACTAGATGAATCGATTTCATAGATGGGGATTCACATTTGTTCTAATAGGGGCAGAGATAAGAGATTTAACTCTCCTCTATGCTGTTTGGTACTGGTATAATAATATTGATTTCTAGGCAGCCTTGGGGGCAATGTTTGAGGCAATGGGGAGGGAGTGTACAGGGGTAGATATTTGACCCCCTACTTTTATCAAAATTTAAACAGTTGAAAATTTCATGCCTGATACTACATTAGTTGTAGATTAGATGTTCACACCAAAAATAGGTTAGAATTGTTCTCATAGTTTGGTTTGATTTTCCAACATGTATGTTTTTAAACCATCAGTCCATATGTTCCTACTTCAGGGTTAAACTGTTGGACCGAATTGGCCACAAATTTTAACTTTATGGGGGGTGTCAGGTTGGTAATTTTCAAACTTTTGAGAGCTTGAAGTACTGGTACCAGTCGTAAAATTCAACCTAAGAGGGATGTACAAAAGGATTTATGTGAACTTAGTACTGTGGTATGGTTGTCTTCTTTAAAAGGTAAGAGGTTGGAGATTTGTCAGTGGTGTGCAATTAGAAATTTCAAGGTGAAGAGCCCTGCTCATCTGAGAACTTCCAGCTATGTCCATGTTTAGAACTACTTGTCTTAAGTGATTTTGTCAAGTACTGACTCTTGTAGTGTTCAGAGTCCCCGTCTTCTCGGTCTTTACAGTCTGGTGAGCGACCCACAGTCATTGACAGTCTTGTTATAATAAAATATTCAAAATAAAATCAATATTAATTGATGGAAGCATTTCTGGACATGGGTCTTCAATTCATATTTATTATGTTATACGAAGAGATAATCCATCTTTAAAACTGAATGGGAGAATCCATTTAGTAAAGAATGGGTTAACTCATGAGCCAAACTGAAGGTTTGAACGCATATTGCTTATGGTTTCCTGTCTGAAATTATAACTTGTTGCTGACATGCTGTGGTAAATTTTCCAGGTGGATATGGAAGCGTTCCTGATGTTAACAGATATCGACTTGAAAGAACTCGGTATCACTGACACAAGCTCAAGGAGCCAGATTGTCACTGCGATCATAGAACTAAACACAGGGAAGGTATGACAGTCTAATGGGCATAGAATCTTCAATATTTTAACCCTTTCATGATGGGAGATGCGCTGGTTCAGTATTAATGATCCTGTGCCAGTGCATGCTCTTATATATGCGAGTCTCCCATGTGGTCCAGTGAAGAGGCGGTCAAGTCTGGTCTGGTCCAGCTCTCGGTGGTCCGGTATTCTTGCCTGGACCAGTCTGGATCGGTCCAATCATTATAAAATACCTTAAATGGAGGGAAATGTGTTAAATCTTACGTCAGTATATGCCTTTGTGTTACAGAAAGTGTCAAGTTACTGCCGGGCAAGATTGTATTAAACTCTGCACATCATATATAATAGATTGTATGCACATTATGGAAATGTGTAGTTTATTTTCTTATTTCCATCATTGTATAGAAGTTATAGAATGATAAATGTGCTTAAAATTTGTGACTGTGACTCAGTGCAGAGTCTGTAGTTCACGTTTCCGCTATACCCCACATGCTATGATTGGGTTGAGTGCAAATGCTCCACGTCTTTCAGTGCTCATAATGTTTCGTCTTAGCATTGCCATTAGCCAACTGACATATTCCTGATAGATTGGTCAATATCCGACATGCAGGTATGCGTACCACCGTATTGGTACTGGATATAGTTACTTGGAGTTAGATATTGCCAACTATAGGCTAGTGTATCGCGATTCGCGACCTATGTTCAGTACATTGAAAAGTATATGAGGGATAGTTGACACGGTATATATGGTAATTCGCTATCTTGTCTGACATCAGTCATTGTCACTACCAAACCCCAGTAGGACAAGAACTTAAGCTAGGCATACATCTAAGTAATTGTATTCAAGTTCGTGAACCGGTACAGTAACAGACCACCTTGGGTGGACCGGTCCAATGCAGTCCAGTGACGGCGGTCCGGTCCACATCCCTACATAGGGAGTCCGCATATATAAGAGAATGCACTGGCTTAAAAGGTCAAGGTAAATTGTGGAAGACTCGTATAAGACTCGTATAAGACAATGCATTGGCACATGGCTTTTGCAAAATTTCAGTAAGCTCCTGTCATGGAAGTGTTAACAAGCAGGCTGTTACATATTTATTCATAAAGGAACACCTTCAGAATCTCATGGTAAAAACCCAATGACAATATTGAAACTGCAGTTCTTTTTTTAAAATAAATTGCAAAGAAGGTGAAAATGCATTTTCAGTTGGAAGTTTACCTTAGTTGAATATTGGTAACTTTATAGTGATGTTGCCATGCCAAAATTCCTAAACCCAATATCGATCAACAATTCTACCGTAATGTAATTATGTTATTTAAGCACATTAACTTTTTGGATAGCAATGGCAAAATACTATAGAAACTGAAGTGGATGTAATTATTATAATATATTTATGCTTTCTCTGTAAGTACTAAACAATTGATAAAACTTTTTAAATGCTTTCAACTTTCCATAAAGCACTATAGTCGATCAGCAAAAACATAACTATTAATGAGGTGAGCATTCTTGGAATTATTCGTCAAAGCTATTGTCCTCAGTCCATATGGATGATGTGTAATATTTTGACATATTCATACTGTACATTTATAACATAATTATTCCTAAAATTCGTCACAATTCATTACAAAATTAATTATCCTTATCCACTAACTTCGAATCGAGCCTCACTAATGCTCGGCTTGAATCAAATTTAGTGCACTCGGTTAATAAATTTTGTATAGAATTGTGACTCATTAGATATCCTCTATATATTATTCCAGGGACGAGAGAGACAGCACTATCTTGATACAATGACATCTTTCCAGTCGACTCTAAAAGCAAACAGGATAGCTTCAGGTATGTCTGTAATGGGGTTAATTATGACCCAGAAAAGATACATTATCTTTAAGTGACTGACTGTGCATTCAGGTGATCAAGCCTGCAGATATTGTGTCTGTCATTTGCAGAATGAGGTTCCCAGAAGGTGAATTTAGTGACGCTATCCAACATGGTGGCCTAGCATCACAAAATGCACCATCTGGAATCCTCATTCTGCTTAGGCCTCAACTGCTATGGGAAACCTAGGATCAGATTGAAGTTCCCCAGTTGAAGTTGGTGATGTTGACCCATTTATTCACCTCGATTATTTTATCTTCTGCTAATTAGGGGATATAGAAACTTCCCAGAAGGGAAAAAGTAATTAAAAACAATGTTAATTTGAAACTATAGATAGTTGCCAGAAGATGAGGCCTAAACAGAATGAGGTCCCCAGAGGGTGAATTTGGTGATGCCAGCCCGGTGTGTGGGATAGCATCACTAAATTCACTGGGGACCTCATTCTGCAAATGATGGACACACTATTTGCAGATAATACATGCAAACAATACACTTTAATGATGAACACATATTTCAGCATCCAAAGAATGACAACGTTACCCTCAAATTGTGTCAGGAATTTATGATGGACCATCTTTGTTCACTAAACTTACACCATGGATATGTAAGCCACATCTGGTTGTATTGAGTAATCTGATTGGCTACGATGTACATGTATATGAATGACTTTTGCACTGGCAGTTTCGACCAATCGTGATGTAGCACACCTCATTTGACTTCACCTGAAGTCAGATCCTTCTTGTAGGTGTGAATTATTGTGAGGATTCTATGAGTACAACAACAAACTTGAGGTTGTGGAGTAAGACCAGAAGACCCATTGTTGTGGGGACAAAAAAAATCGTTATCTCAGGTAACATTGCAGGGTGAATAGATTTCATACGTGGATGTCTCCACTCTGGGTTCAAAATCGACATCCAGGTATCAAATCTCCAGTGACAATAGATGGTACCAGAGATAACTTATAATGATCATGTTATGATAGTTATTTGAAGTGTTATTTTCTATCATCCATTACAGTTCATAAACAGTCTCTAATTAGTCAGCGGAATAAGTGAATCAAGTCTTTCTATGATAGTTTGGAAGATCACTTTATCTTTTCGTTTCGACTATCTACGTTCCTTATTTTTATATGAATGGTATATGTAGTTCTGCGTGTTGTTAAAAATGATATTAAAATCATATCAATATATATATCATTCTAGGTAATCCCTATATGATGTATGGGTAGTTAGTACAATGTCATAATTTGTCATTCATTATATCAGATTAAATTAGTTTATATCCACTACAAAGTTCTCCCTACATTTTTCTGGACCTGGGAACGTATAATAACCCATGCTTACTATGCCAGTCTATGGTCAGAATAAAAATTTAAATAAAACCCTCGCTCCCTCATTGATTTTCAAAAAAAATTGCCTGAGAATTAAATATCTTTTTTTGTCTCACCTTATTCTTTGCGAATGGTGCAACAATTTTGTTTCAATATTTTCCAACTATGTCCAGAACGAACTATGGAAAGAACACAAAATGGTATATGTTGGAACTAAATTTATTTGACCTTCAAGAATAAAGACTGCTTGTTACACTGCGATATGCAACCATGGTGTCATAACAAATTGATAGAATTAAAATCACCAGTTCCATTGGTACCCATGTCAATGTCTCATATCTCAATTCTACTTATTGAGAGGTGGAACTCGTGGAGATAGTAATATGATACATCAGTTAAAGGCCCACTTAATTTTCGAACCCCCTGATCACATTATATAAAATATATGCCATATTATATACCATTGAACCCCCTGATCCAGAGATGTTTTGATACCTGTTACAGGTTTGGGCACCCAAACTCTGGAGACCCAAATGTCCCCAAATTCCAAGTTGATAGTATTTATTCCAAGTTGGATTTTCCATATTTTCAAGGAATTTTTCTATAATTCGACAACAAGTAATGCAACTCATCAACCTGCAGATGATATAGTCTATTATATAGAGCCTTTATTTGCACAATCAAGTGTCCAGTACTGAATTTTTTAACATCCAAATTTATATGGGGACATACTCAAATACAGAATAGGTGTCCCCAAAAATTCTCTGGATCCTTCCCTGCCCTGATCACATTATATAAAATATATGCCATATTATATACCATTTGAAAGAGGAAGTATTTTCAATTTATTCGGCGTAATAAATTGTGAACATGTTGTTTTTGTTGAGATCGATGTTTGTTCTGTGCTGAAGTTTCTACACAAAGGCTATTATATTCCATGGAAGGGGAATAACTCTATATATTTAGCTATATAGTTATTCCCCTTCCATTGAAAATAAACTAGTTTTAATGCTGTTGCATTCTGGGAGCTATAACGGGGGAAATGATTTTATGATTTCAGCTATTTTCTATTACTCTGTGGGCACCTTCTGAGACAGACTTTCCAAATGGTGATGAATTATAGTAATTAAAATCATATTTTATGGCATAGATTGTTATTAAAACCGTATATCAAGGCACTATAAAAAAAATAATCGGTGAATCAAAAATTAAGTGGGCCTTTAAGTATGAAAGAAATACCCATTGACTTCAAGGTTCAAGTGTTCAAGTGTCTGTCATTTGCAGAATGAGGTCCTCAGAGGGTGAATTTAGTGATGCTTTCCCGCACTTCTGGAAATTATCTGTAGTCTCAAATTAACATTGTTTTAGTTACTTTTTCCCTTCTGGGAAGTTTTATATCCCCTAATTTGCAGAAAATAAAATGTACAATCGAGGTGACATCACCAACATCAACTGGGAAAATTCAATCTGATCCTAGGTCTCCCATAGCAGTTGAGGCCTAAGCAGAATGAGGCTCCCAGAGGGTGAATTTGGTGATGCTAACCCGCCGTGTGGGATAGCATCACTATTAAATTTGCCCTCTGGGAACCTCATTCTGAAAATGACAGACACACTATTTCAAGGCTTAACTACTTCATTGACTTAAATTTCAGGCGGGGACACTATTCTTTCGTGTGATGAAGAATCCAATGACAAAGCGACTCCTTCTTCAAAGTCATGATTATCATACATACTGCTGATACAGAGCTGCTGACACAGGGTGGACCATTCTAGTCATGCAGAATCAGGTTTCGGTCTGATGGACTGCGTACATGTGAATGTGAATTCATCTCATCCATATGCATAGCCAGTGGTAAAAAAATACAAATGGATTACATGTCTTTCACAATATGACAAGATTAGTTTCATACTTGAGGCAACAGCAATTTAACCCTTTCAGTGCCAAGTCACCGATTTTTGTATCAACCCATATTTCCTTGATCATTTTTCAAATTTATTGATTATAATATAATAATGTGATACATTGATGGAAAGAGCTCTTAAGAGCTCTTTCCATCAATGTATCACATTATTATAATCAATAAATTTGAAAAATGATCAAGGAAATATGGGTTGATACCAAAATCGGACTTGGCACTGAAAGGGTTAATAGCCTCCTGCACCTTTTTCCTGTATATTGTTAAATAATATATACTTTTATTAAATGGCTCATGTTTATGTCAATTAAATATGAAGCATGTGGTGAAGAAGATAGTTGATTACAGTATTTTACTTTCACCTTCTTTTGCATTATTTAAACTGTTTTATGGGGAAAAATATGTCCGTTTATTTTAATGATTCAAATAAAACATAGGATTTTCATAAATATTGTGAAATTCATGTAGAGTGCCACTGTTAATCAATTGATTGGGTTGTGATGAATATTTTTATCATTATGTTCAAAAACCAGATTAATATGACCAAACGATAAGCGTATTTAATGACGGCAGGTAAACTCTCTGCATATGGATAACAATTGTTCGAAATTCTTATCATAATCAGTTGATAAATACAGATAATCAATCTTTTAATAATACTATGACCATATACAACAGAAAGTGCCGAAGGAATCCTATTCATTTGGGAAAAATGTTCAGATAATAAGACTATCATCTTTAGTAAAGAAAGTTCTAAGAGTTGATGGATATTGTCTGTACCACACTCTTAATTTTTATAAACACTTGGTTAGCATATTTTTTCTTCTAAAAGTTGGGTCGGTCGAAATAAAAATAAAAATGCATTTTGAAACACCAAAATTGTTTTATATTGCTTCAGTTGTGTTGAGTTGTTTTGTAGTATGTAACATGCAGATACCGGTATGCATTAGCAAATTATAAAAAGACAAACTGTTGAAACGCAAATCAATTAGTCAATATGACAATGAAACAGGAACCAGTTACCGTCAATTCAATAAAAAACAATATGTACCAGAGATCCATGTTTTAGCCTGTATACTATAGTCTATACATTCCCGTAGGTGTTACAAATCAAAACCAAAACTGTTTCTGTAACCTAGCTCTAAATCTAAGGCTGCTTCAGTTTTGTTTACAATAATAATAATATCGGGTCTGCTAACCAAGTTATTAAAAAAAGTCCTTAGCTGCTTGGATTGCTTCGTCCAAAGCGAATATGTGACCCGCCATATCAAATCCAGTCGGAAGTCAGGAATATTTTACCCTGTGCCAATGCATTCTCTTAAATATGCGAGTCGACCATAGGTCGCCTCGCATATATAAGACAATGCACTGGCCTAACAATTTTTTACAATTTTAATAATTTGTTCTTGTATTCTTTAACAATTTATAATTTCACCCATACAGAGCCCCAGACAAACATGAGCAGACGACACTCTTCTATGTGCTTCTATATATGTGTGGGGCTCCCTGTAGGGTAATGGATGTTTTTTTATTTTATGTCCTAAAAATTGTAAGAAACATTTATTTAAAAAACATGATAAAAAATTGTTAAGCCAATGCATTCTCTTATATATGCGAGGCGACCTATGGTCGACTCGCATATATAAGAGAATGCATTGGCACAGGGTAAAAAAATCCCGACTTCCGACTGGATTTGATATGGCGGGTCACATATGGTTAATTCTCTTCTAAAACTGCAGTTTACCAATTGAATCAGGAATAAATGTTTAAACTATAGCATTATCAAATCCTGCCAATTATTATGCATGATATAAATGCAGACAATTCAATTTTGTCTTTTCGAGTGCCATTTCATTTCATTTATTATTTCACTTTATTAATTTATCCAATTTTATATCTATACTAAGTTTGACATCCGAAGTTATCTGCTGTTGCCGGAATATATTATCAGAAGTATGGAGGCACTGGCTCACTATTAATGTCCATTGCTTCAATGTGCACAAAGAAATTCTCTTTTCTTATTGAAATGGCTATGCATCGATCGCAATGACACATTAGAACGAAACAAATGTGTGAACTGGTTAATGCTATCACACCAGTTTGTTACAGCGTGATAGTACGGGAACCAGAGGTATGAGCTGTACTTCGCAGCACAACAAACAAGTCCAAGTGCACGCTACTGAGCCATTCTATGTTTATTGCACACCCAGAGGCTGTACCCAGCAGAATACTAAAATTGATGTTGGCACTACTTTATTTAATTGAGCAAAATTTAAATAGAGTATATTTTTACGATATGGTTGACATCTTCATAAGGAACATTGTCAATATATAGAGGATCCACGAGTCCCCAGTTTATAGTGGAATTTACAAAACGAGTCCAATAAATTAGGTCTGGACGAGTTTTGTAAATGCTGCTATAAACTGGGGAGGAGTTGTAGATTCTATTTATTACATGATCCAAAACCTCGATAATACATACTTAAATCAACAAATTGGACGTGAAACTAACATGGGCTTCTAGAAGGCCTGCGATGATGTTTCACGTAACTATGCATAAAGGATAAGATGGACAAGACACATTCTTTTATTGTACATTTTTCAAAAATAAAGCCTTGTGTGTGCAATAAACATACATCTCTTCCAAGTCTTGTTATTGGGATTTAATGTAATATAAGATTAGGTTTTTTTTGGCTTAAAAGTGATCAAATACAGAGATTTTCAAAAGAAAAAAACAGATATCTCAGTCTTAATGCATAGAAAAAAAGATGAAAGAAAGTTTTTAATTTGAATGCAGAAGCTTCTATTGGCTGGCATCTTCAGCTGAAACTAATTATTTATAATCCACATGAATCTGTAGGGAAGAGAGGGCCTATCTTCGAATTATGAAACTCTTACAACCGTCCAATTTTGTTGCCTTTCCAAGTGCTATTTCATTCACACATATTTATTCTATTAACTTATTCTTTTATCCGTCCATGTTCTGTTTTTGTAACTTTTCTGTGATTATTCACCCATAGTTAAAGATGTCCCGTCCAATGACTCCAATCTGACACCAAATTAGTCAGAATTTAAAAAGCTAATTTTCTATTGACCAAGTAAATGAATAATACATGCAATCAACATAATTTGTATCATACAGGTAGCTCGAAAATCAACAAAAGCATCTATAAGTACATGCAATATGCCCAAAATGAAAACAAGCTCATAATTTAGAATGATCTTGATTATCTACAGCTTTTGAGCAACGAATTGTTGCCCGAAAAAGGTCATAATTGTTGAAACTTCTCTGATGAAAGTCTATATCTGACCAACAAATTCTCCTATTCATGCATAGGATCAAATTATTTCTGGCATAGAAAATGGACAAATTGCAGTTTGTGGTGTCAGATCAGTTGGGGAATCTTTAATTGATGGGACACATTTTCACTTACCAGTATAATTATACAACCCAGGGATGTAGCAACAGGGTGGTGTCACACATACATTTTATTTTCCCACAAAACAATCACACAAGCATGGTATCTCTCCTCAAATTATCATGGGTGGTATGGACATTTCTTAAAATCCAAGTGTGATATTTTTGTCTTTAGCATCTTTTGAATTGTTTTTACAGAATATTTTTCATAACATTGACTGCGAATTATGAGTTATTATGTAATACACCATCACCTGGGTGCCACTACCAATTAACTTGTACTTCATATGACCATCAACTGCTTCTCCCACCAGTGGGGCACAAGGGGACAAAAGTGTCCTTTTATTCTTTCTAGATTGGCAAGAAATACCTCATATATCAGCTAAAATAGCATTGTGTATTGTATAGTAATGCCCTAAATAATCGACTCCTTAATCACAGCAGAATTATGGGTAATTTTTCAGGATTTAGTCGGAAATATGGCTTGTTGCCATTCATCGGAAAGCTCTCAGTGAGAGCCGATTATTTACGCCATTACTGTATCTTAAGAGTCAGATGCACGTTTTGTCAATATTTCCTGGTATTTCAAATTGGATTTTCTGAAAATCTTGTCGGGAATTTTGTTGTGAAATTTGGTACAAGCAATTATTGTGATGTAATATTTAAGAACCATCAAGCCATTGGAAATTATAACCTCATTTACTTAACTTTTTTGGCATGAAAATTATTTTAATTTAACTTTTTTCCCGGTACCAAGAACTTCTGTAAAATAGATTTGTTTTCAAAAGTGCAGTTCATAAATCCATATCATATCTGAAGACCATGAGAGGAGACTTAATTTTTCTTGATTCATGAAATTTATTATTTTCAGTTAGAAAGGCAACTACCCATAAATAATGTTCTATATTTGAGAATGTTCATGACATGCCTGTTGATCATGAGTGGACCACACTGCATATCAGCATTTATTTTCATTGGGCTGGAATATTTGTGGGTATTAAAATTAAAGCCTCCTTTCATGGAGCCAAGACAATAAGCTATTTAGCGATTGGAGTGCTGTGTGAAATTATTAATTATTCTAGCAGTTCTTGGTACTGAAAGGGACAAAAAAAGAAAGTAATATTTTCAACCTCTCAAAATTATTAAAATCCATTGTTTTTATTGTCTCTTTAAAGTCATGTGAAACACTCCGATAGGGTGTTCAAATAGAAATGGAGAAATATTTTGCTCAAAGCTGCTCAAAGTAGTTATATTTTGCAAATATTATATCCAAATTGACAACCCACACGGCAACTCTTATATATTAATTAAATGCAGTGACTCTTGGTGGCGAAATAATTTTAGTTAGATTATCGCCGATAGTTGCGTCCTGAATCGAGAAGTAAATATTTACAATTGAGCATATTCAGATGATGTTTTGTATGGAGTGGTACCATCAATTTGCTTGAGATTTTCGGCGATATTAGTAGAATCCTACATTCCTCCAGTTGGCATAGTGTCCGAATACTAACTTATCAGTTCCATACACCTGAACGAGTACATTTTATGTCTTTAACAATTGCTCATTTTTTATATACAATGAAGATATGTGAAATTCAAAAAATTTCCCCAGATAGATCCAGAGAAGTTCTTTATTGAAAATCTCTTGCCATTTTTGGCTGGATTTATGCAAAATGTACATCCCCCTTTAAAATGCTGTTATGATGGCTCTCGTCATCTAAGTTAATTTTGGGGTCTGAGGCTTGTAACACAATGTAATCTGCCTATTCAATACTTTATTTCTAGTTGGCAATAAAGAAGGATACACTATATGGGCATCAACAATCAACATGTTAAAAAAGAGAATATATTTGGGAAATCTATGTCTAAAACTTATATTAATTACTTGGTGTTGAAAAGACTTGATTTTCATTGTTATGTGTACCGATCACTGAACTCATAATTGTAGATCTTGAAAAAATTCAATATTGTTGAGAATTGGGCTTTGAATTTCAGCATAGAGGGTGCTGGAATGCCTTGAAAATTGTCCCAAACTGGCATTGAATCTCATTAATTACAGCCTGTCAGAACTGTGTACAGGCATTGGCCATTGTATTTGGTCAGTGGCAAAGAGACAATATCAGTTATAATTGGAAAAACACATTCATCACCTGGGCATAAACGCAACTCTATACAGTATAATAAACAAGACATATTTTTCTCTGAGCAGGACCATGATGGAAATTGTGAATTTGTGACTTGCATGATTTCCCTGATCTGTACAATATATACTGCATGATCAATGACAATCCAAGACAACTGAAAATTCAAGGTCTTGGGAACATTTCCTTCAAATAGATATGGTGGTTACAATGAAAACTAAAACTTTGGCATCATTTACATTGAAAACAAAATTGTATTTGCAATCAAATTTGATATCAATGTGCACAGAAATAAATTTCATCATGCTATGCACATCTAATGACTCTTTTCCTTTGTACTGTTATGTGTTCTACCATATAGAGCTGTGTTTAAACCCACTTGATGTGTGTGGCTGAATTTAAATGAAGGCCAGCCCCTTGAAATACTGGCGATTGCTGGAATTCTGATAGAATTTGGGACAATTATTATTATTTTTTTTTTTTTTTATAAATCAACAAATGGTACATATACCTTTTCTGGTTGTAGATTTAATATGTACCTTTCAGTTGTAACATTGTATAAATATATATTGTTTGTGCCTACGGTCCATAGAGGAGAAATTTGTTAACAGCTGGAGGTTGTGCACCCATAATTTACATTTTTGCTATGTACCATTTTAGTCTTATACACTGTTATTGTTTAGTTTTGTTACATTTGATACAACATGTGTACATAAAATGTACCACTTTTGGTACTAACTCTAATAAACCATACAAATAATCTAATTTCTAGTTAATTAAGATGAACCCTCTGGTGGTATTTAAGACTTATATAAGCACTTAACCCTTTGAACCCGAGCGGCCGGAAAACCGGCCGCTGCGTGAACCTCCAAATACCCCAGCGGCCAGTATACCGGCCGCTGAACAGACCAGTATACCGACCACCACGTGTGTATTGTTTACAAACATCATTCGATGTTTGTAAACATCGACTGATTCTCCAATAAGTATGTTGTTGTTTGTCTTGTTGCTATTGCGTTTAAGCACACAATATCATTAATTATGAAGCCTAAACATTTTCGGCAGAGGCGGCGGTCTGGCAAATTTTGGAATCAGACGCGGAAAATTTAGATGATGATGACTACGACAGTTGTGAGTTAGAATGGGAGAATGAAAGCACAGTGACACTGGGAGAGATTCAGACGTCAGTCGCTACAGCAGCGGGTGGCGTTGTTTCAAGTACAGATACGACAAGTGCTCAATGTTTGGGCCAGTTGAGGTGTTGTGGAAATGGGCAGAGCTTATGTCGAGGTAGGGGCATGGCAGGGGGCGTGGCTTCATACCTGCAATTAGTCATGGTGATCATAATGTCCATACCTGGAAAAGGGACACAAATTGTTATGTTGAACGTACCTTTACACCGAAAGAGAAGCAGCGGTTCCAAAGAATGTACCAACTTCAATAAGTGTGGACAGTACACCCCAAGGTTGATTACTTTTTTTTGGGATGATGCACTCTGGCAGTTGATTGTCGACGAGACCAACCGGAACGCTCGTCACGTGATTTCGGAAAAACCTAACGTGCGCCTATAAAAATGTCTAAACTGGAGCATAATACAATTAAATGCTCAGGGCAATTGTGTCATTGGATCATTTGTGGTATTTGCTTATCAACCGTTGCTACCCTTAAACAAAAGTTAGATTCACTCATCTGACCAGATATATATCAAATTTCACAATGGGGCATTGGCTGCATCGAAAACGCCGTTTTCTAGGGCTGAAATACGTTGATAAAAGCTATAATTGCATTTTACTTTCAATTTCGGGTAGTTGCATAGCAACCGTTGCCATAGTCCAAGTCTTCTCGTACTAAAACTAGCTAAGATTTTGGGATGGAGATGCTAGTGTTTAGTCCGAGTTCCAGGCCCATGCATTTCTATGACACGAGTTACGCCCAGGATCTGTGGCGGGAATCTGTGGTGTATTTTACTCGATTTACCTAACAAAGCAATACATGATGCTATATACATCGGAAAGAGTGACATCTTATGGTCATAGTGGTGTATAATAATCTAACTTTAATGTTAAATTACACATAGAATATTCCGGTTGATTGCCACAAACATCGTTGTTTTTTCTGTTTGTTTACTTAACTGAAAGCCGAACTCAGGTTCCGAAGAACTTCGGCATTGTCCGGTGTTTGTTTTGGCCGTGACGAATTTCGATACAAACAAAATGGCGGCCCCCATGATATTATAATGGTCATTGTGTTTACACTGTTTTAAACTGTGAGATGGTTATAATTCCCGTAATTTATTTAATGTATTACATTTATATCTTCAATATGTATTTAATCTATGTATTTATTATTTATTTATTGTCACGTATAATTACGATTACAATGGAGAATTCATCGTGCGTGGTTGATTGAAAATCTACAGAATATTTTCACCGGAAAATGCCGAACGCAGTTCGCAAGGTCAACTGAGTTCGCATACTTTAAAAAATATGTAAACACTGCGGCAAAAGTTTCTTTTCACATTAAATTACCGCTTTCAATTCACAACCGATGTGGGTTTCAGATCAAATAGCATATCTTCTGCGGAAACTATCCGTTTATTGTAGCAATTGTGATATTTTATTTCATATAATTGTGGTTTTATTTGAGCGGGTCACTAACGCTTAAGTCGTGTCATAGAAATGCATGGGCCTGGAACTCGGACTAAACACTAGCATCTCCATCCCAAAATCTTAGCTAGTTTTAGTACGAGAAGACTTGGACTACCGTTGCCAGGGAGTGATCGTGTGGCAATGTATTCCGATCTTAAAATACTCAATGGTCCATGGGGAAAATACATGTAAAGTTTCAGACCTGCGACACCATTTAAACATAAACACATTGTGCCTAAACAGTCTACAATAAATCAAAAATAACACTGGGAGCCAAGGGTCATGGTGTCGACCGTTGTGGGGAGCCAGTGTTCAAAGGGTTAATATACTTGTACCATGGGATTCTGTTGGGTTAAGCCAACTTAAGGTATCTGTTAAACTACCATTCACTGGATATTAGTTTTTTGGTTGTTGATCAATCTTCAGGATCAGCACGAGTATGGAAAGCGGGCCATATCAGAGTCAATTTGACTCCCTATACCACCTATCATTTCAAGCCCTATTTCACGATAAAATCTTTCAATTGTAAGAATATTTCTTCCCCATAATCAATTAGTTTGTCTCTCTTGAACCTTACACTGAAATCCGAAATGATTTGACAGTTTTTGCAACATTATTCACTTTCAATCCCAACAATATAGGAGCTTTCCATTGTCAATATATATTATGATTAAATTGATTGGCATGTGTCTATATATGCTGATTTTTATAAGAATTTTCAACGACCGACTATTTCCTTTAGTATACCCTACAGGTCACATCTCTCATCCAATCATCACCAAACTTCATATGGATCTTTAGAATCACTTGTAGATGGGGAAGTATCAAATATGGGAAGTATCAAATATGGGAGCTATCAAATTTGAATTTTGTTTAGACCAGGACCATAAGTCTGTTCAATATTGGCGGACATCACCCGTATTCAAACTTGACTTGTATTTTCATGTGAGCAATCCATATTCAAAATTTGAAAACAATGAGATAACTAAAACTAAAGTTATCATCTGGAAACCATCTGGAACAGAGGGACGCTTCAGATGCACACCAAATTTTTTTTCAGGGGACAATAGACGTGAAGACCAAATAAATAGCATGCAGGGTGGAAATTTTCGATGAAATAAATAAACATGTGCATACATGTTTACCTGGTGTACATCAAGCCGAAGTGCTGGTCAAAGATTATGTCAGAACCTCGACAAGAATCATTCCTCTGCATTTTGTTTAATATTTATTATTAAATATACATTACAATTTTTTCTGTGATAGTTTAATTACAGAAATTTCTAATTTGATGACAAGTTGTGCAACAACAATCTATGCCATGTGCTGAGCCATCATGACGGAATGTTCTCACGCTTGTAGTAGCTGAAAACTGAGATAAATCAATCATCTGAGAACCAATAGATCACTAGTAGGTCTGTGTACTGTAGATCTGTGAACAACAATAAGCCACAACTGTGATGTCAGCAATGTTGATTTGAGTCACAAGAATCGTGAGATTACTCCTTGTCCGTGACTATGTGTGCTCAAAGAATTTCTTTCGGCTGTTGTATCGGTAATACACCGAATCTCTTTTTGGTGGTGATACGATGCCTGGAATACACATCATCTGGACTGAACCTCGCTGGATGTGCCGGGAATGTTGGTTTTCCACTTGGGTCAGACTTCTGAAAATACAAATTCATCTCAATAAAATCATATATCTATTGTTTTGTTGCTAAAAGTTACAATGCTTTTTTGTGAAATACATGTAGGATTACTTTCCCCTGCTTTTGAATCCCTTCAATATTATCCAGAAGCAAGAAAAAGCATATCAAAGATACTAATTAGCATCTCAATTTAATTATCAACTGCGTGCAGTTTTGCTTTTTAAGGGAATGTTTAAATTATTCTGTATTTCCTGTTGACACCTAATTTCATGCTAGAAAATTATCGAAAGCAATACTGAATTGAAAATTTGACATTAAGTTTTATTTATCTGTCTACAAACTAAATTATCCAGAATTACATGAAATAGTAATTTATGATTTAATTCCTTTGTGATTTTAGACTGACCTCTGCCTGATACAACACTTGTTATGTGATCATTTTAAAATGGGACAACAGACCCCTGGGGTATGTTGTCCTATTTTCCAGTTGTCAACATGCCACTGACGGGGTTGGTGTCATAACATTTTATATAGAATTACACCAGTCTGTGTCCCTGTGAATGTGATTGAACTGTTGCCAGAAAACAAACTGACAGCACATTCACCAGCAGCTTGAATTTGATTTTTTTCTTCTTATGCCAGCAGGTGGCCAAATGTCCTTGTTGAAAAGCGGACACAGCTGGACATAAAAATATAAACATGCATATTGTATGTTATTTATTATTATTTTAACTTCAAATTAAAATATCAATACAGACTAGTTTTCATTATGCAAACAACCAGCTAGATGCCAGATCATATAAACATAATTCCACATCTGAAAATCCCTTAATTCACACCTAATTACCATTATAATTTTTAGGTGGGCGGGTTGTCCCACATCTAAATGGGAGGGTTGTCTCGGCAGGGATATCACGGACCCAGGTGTGAGTAGTGTTCACATTGGGATATTAGAGTTACCAAACACCTCGGTATTGTGACTATTGTCATGCTGCTTCTAAGTATTTCTGTATCGCGTTGATACTGTTTCGGTATATACCGTCCATCTCTAGACTAGATCAGCCAATGCATACATAATTTAAATTCAACTTCTGCTTAGGCATTTTATTTTTTATTACTTGGTTTATGGATTTCTTTGGCTCAAAGGTAAGGGAGGTGGGAGGAAAAAAAAATCTGTATAATTTGTTTTTTAAATTGAAATTGTGAAAAAAATAGGGTCGGGAGAAATAAAATATTTACTGTATGATATTGCCGAGTTATGTATAAAATATAAAAATTTCACGTCCTCACTGTTAATTTTATAAACATTTGCTGGAAATTCCCCCCTGCACTATTATTTGGGTCTGCATGTTTTATTTGGAGCCCGAGAGTAGTACCGTACTGTTACCTCAATGTGGGAAGAATACGGACACATTGATGTGGTATTAATTATCTTATTTTATTTATTGAATTACATCTAGATACCTATCCATCCTTGGGTGTTTCATTACCGTTTTTCCGTCGAAGTTTGGTGGATGACTTGCATCCTTCCGTTGTTATCTGTGAATTTTCAACTTACCTGAGGCTGAGAAATGGACCTCAATGGGCTGGGATTTTACTCCATCTTTGAGTAACCTATGTTTAAGTAGCGTTATACACCGAAAATTACGGTATTAGTACTATTTACTTGTGTGCAACAGTGATTAATTGAATTTTTCTAAAACATGGAAAATTCCCAATTTTGGTCTGTGAAGACACATTTTCCCAATTCGAACGGACCCGGACCCATTCCCAAAATAAGCAGAAAAATCCCTGTAATTTGTTGGACTAATGTTGGAGTATAAAATAGTGGTAAAATGTAATATTTGAAAAGTTTTAAAAAATGTTGGGTCGATCTTTGTAAATTTGCAAACTTTTTTATTCAGACCTTCTCCTTCTTATACTAAGAGTCTAAGTGATAGAGAATAGATGCATTCAATTCCTATTTATTAAGATCTGTCACTGTTTAGAAGGCCTGTGCTTAAATTGTGCTACATGTGTATTTCGTGGTATGGCTCTATTCGATAGAGGTGTGTAAATCACATTAAAAATGTAGCTCAATTGGGCTATGATTGAAAGACAAAATGAGCTACGTACTACTACTAACGGGTCGGGGTCGATTCGGTCCAGGGCTGTTTCGGCTGGGCTTGTTCGGCCCATGGTTTGGGCCGAACAGTCTCACCTAAAAATGTTTTTATCAGTAGGATATTTGGATGTTTATATATATTTTTCTTTTGTATGTTATTTTATTATTATAATAAAGCGTTTAATATTTTGATTAAAGTGTATAAAAGGGTAGCATTGCTCTAGTTTATATTATATATATTGATCTTATGATTTGATTTAATATTCTTACCTGTGATTTGTCTGTGAGAAAGATGATAATAAAGTTGTAGATATATGTTACTATATAGATTGTATCTACCTTTTTACACTCAGAACGGCTTCTGGCATGTTTGTTTGGACAAGATAAAACGGTGATTGATCTGAGTTGAGAATCACTCAGTTGGTGAGTTGAGACTTGTTCATGCAATCACAACAAGAGTATTATTATTAATTTATATAAACCAAAAATTTCTTCTTCTTCACCATATTTTTATTGAACTACAAAAGTACAAACAAATTTAATGAAATTTCGTCTTCTTTACCATATTTTTATTGAACTACAAAAGTACAAACAAATTTAATGAAATTTCGTCTTCTTCACAGCTTGGCACAGGCGGCTTAACATGAAGGGGAGCAGATTGTCTTTCTACCCGCTGATCCAAGTGCTCCAAAAAGAAGCTGCACATATCGAGGTAGCTGTAGCAGCGAGGGACCTCGAAACCGACATAAAGCAGAAGTACACGAAGATTGACAGAGACCTTGTGGCGATATGGGTATCATACAAAGACGGCACCATCAAGACAACCGAATTCCTGAAGGATGTGAACGCGATCTACAAGAATGGCCAATCCAAGAAATAAAGAAGAAGAATAAAGAAGAAGACCTACGCAAAGAAGAAGAAGAAAGAAGAAGACCTACGCAATGTTTTAATATTTATAAATAAATAATGTATTGACTGATTTTTCCATGTTTTATCTTGTTTTTAATCATTAAATAACCAGATGTTTTATCATGTAAACTGTATATATTTACTGTTTTAACTTGTTTTTAATCAATAAATGTTCATATCTTTCATCATATATTCACGTTATTGTTCGAATTTGTTGCAGTGTTAATTACTATGTGTGTATACCCATTACTATTGTTGCGAATAAAACGTTATTTGCAAACATAAAATAAATCTCCATTGTCATCAAAAGACCGGTCCCAAATCAAAGGCAATTAACATGCCGTCCAATTAACACCCACACTACCTACATGTAATTACCCGAATTGAATAGGGGCCGAACAAGCCCGGCCGAAAGAGCCCTGGACCGAAAAGTCGAAGACCGAAAGAGCCCTGGACCGAATCGACCCGCTCCCCTACTAACGACTAACGTACCGGTACGTAGCCCATTCTGGCCTGTTTCCAAATTACATTACATTTACAATCGTACCTACAGTCGCAAGGCTCCTGCGCTGTAGCTCCAGGGAAGCTCTAAAGATTTACACTCTTTAGAGCTTCAGATGGGTCAGTAGTGGCCGGATCTGATGCTCATACCTTTTCTAATTACAGGCGACAAAGGACTCCTGGTCGCAGATTCTGCTTGGTTCTCTTATTATGGTGACAATAAAGACAAGATTCCACCAAAAGTTCCGAAATCCGCGCCTTCATGAGCTAAAATAAAGACTTTTGTCATTTGTGCAAAAGAAATTGTTGTCTGTCTGTTTACGGAAGCGATATTTCACCACATGTTAATGCTGTTTGTCATGCGCAGTTCAATGTTTCATGATGGTCAATAAAACGTGTACTCCACCCCGAAGACGACTGTTGGAAATGTGTACTTGGAAGATATTATGGAAAAACTAAATTCTTTTGCTAAATGTTATGCTACTATGCCAATATATTACATATGTAATAAAAATATTACCGAAAAATTATCAACATATACTTTTTAATAGAATTGTTGCATCGAAAATATACTATTTAAAAAGTGTACTCCAAGCCAGAATGAGAAAAAGTGTAGCCGAGTTAGATCATGCTTTATTACCCACTTCTACAAAATGTTGTAATATACTTTCAACAAGTTGTAGAAATATATTGGTGATATGAAGTAATTATTTTATTCAGTGAAACATAATCAGTTCTCACATTTGTCATGCATGGTGTCAAAAATGACATAATCACATCGTCGCGCATTGATAGCTGCGCGAACTGTGTTTGTATTCTAACACCCATAAGGTTTGCTTTCGTGTGCCTATTGCGTATATATATACAATAACAACATTTGTTCAAAATAAGCTTTAGTTATCAGAATCGATTTACTGCAACAGACTAATGCTATAAACCAGTCAACTGTATGGTAAAAAAAAGTCTCAAAACTTGTTAGGCCTATTTATGAACAATAAAATGGCGATATATTATCACTAAAGTGTCACTAAATAGGTTATTATAATTAGCGTTTGTTTCGCTAATATGAAAACATGTTACACCTAAAAATATTTGCTTTTGGAAAAGAGCATTCCGTGTGAGTCTATTCCTGATATGGTATAAATAAATAGCGTTTGTTTCACTACTGTGCGAACAACGGACGACCAGATGATGGTGCAAGTTTGTAGCTGTTAGTGCAGGGGGAAAACCAGGACAAAGAAAACTATAACAAAACGGCTACCATGAAGTCTGCTTATCCCAATCCCAGATACAGGACGAGAGTAGGTACCGTAATTAAACTGAACAAATAGACACTGAATGAAAAAAAAAAACCCGATATTGGCCAAATGTATGAGTCGGATCCGGAGTAGGGCAGTAGGCCTACACTTTTTAATGCTATTTCGATGTACACTTTATTATAATAGGAGAATGATTGTTTTGTTCAACTTTTAATGAAGTTAACAATGGTATAAGTATATATACCGTATAGTGATGCAATTATACCATATATCTTCCGAGTACCGGTACCGGTATACACACAATTTCCCCGAGTCGGCGTCAGGGCCGTAGTATGTCATTTTTTGACACCATGACAAATGTGAGAACTGATTATGTTTCACTGAATAAAATAATTACTTCATATCACCAATATATTTCTACAACTTGTTGAAAGTATAATACAACATTTTGTAGAAGTGGGTAATAAAGCATGATCTAACTCGGCTACACTTTTTCTCATTCTGGCTTGGAGTACACTTTTTAAATAGTATATTTTCGATGCAACAATTCTATTAAAAAGTATATGTTGATAATTTTTCGGTAATATTTTTATTACATATGTAATATATTGGCATAGTAGCATAACATTTAGCAAAAGAATTTAGTTTTTCCATAATATCTTCCAAGTACACATTTCCAACAGTCGTCTTCGGGGTGGAGTACACGTTTTATTGACCATCATGAAACATTGAACTGCGCATGACAAACAGCATTAACATGTGGTGAAATATCGCTTCCGTAAACAGACAGACAACAATTTCTTTTGCACAAATGACAAAAGTCTTTATTTTAGCTCATGAAGGCGCGGATTTCGGAACTTTTGGTGGAATCTTGTCTTTATTGTCACCATAATAAGAGAACCAAGCAGAATCTGCGACCAGGAGTCCTTTGTCGCCTGTAATTAGAAAAGGTATGAGCATCAGATCCGGCCACTACTGACGAGATCTGAGTCTTATACATGTGTATATCATGTATGTGACTCAACTGGGTCTACCTGCGCTGAGATACATACAGATACAGATACAGATACTTGATTCAGCTGCAAAGCATTTAATTGATTTACCAAGAACTACCAACTGGAGAGTATAATCTTTAGCTAGGTTGCTGAATTCAGCTAGGCTAGCAGCTGTGATAACTGATTTCAGCTGAATTTTCACATTTCCCAGACCATTTCAAATTTTCATATTAATATTTATTATTTGCAATCGAAAATCCGAATTCGCCGCGGTAAACATGGTTGTGATTCCTTATCACTAACACACTATCGGGAAACTATTTCACCTTCATAGTATATACTCGATCCCCTTTGTCATCCTCATAAAACATCAAGAACATTTTCCAGCAATGTTATATACAATTTTCTCCTCTTTTGTTTTTCTCAGGACTATTTCCGAGGGCACGTGTTGTAGAAAATATAAAACAGGCGGAATTTATAATTTATTCGTAGCGGAAAACGAAATTAATTTCATATCACCGTTTACTTCACTGCAAATATTTTTACACGAATCTTAATAACAATGAATTAAATGTATTTATGTAGATCTTTGATACCATAGGCCACATGTAATTTTTCATGATTTATTTGATCATTTTCCATTCAATTTCACAATGCGATCCAGCCATAGACAAATTCTGTATTTTTATGTAATCCACGACGCTTCCGCCAAAAACGAAAGTAGGTTTAATTTTCCAGAAGAGTTTTCTCGACTATACTGTCCATAGATTTTAGAATCTTGGCTCCACCAGACGCCACCCATGTTCTTTCTTTTGCGGTACATAATGTCTTTGTTGTTCATTCTTTATATTATATTCACGACACAAGTAGGGACATGACAAAGTGGGGGGATGGGATGGAATGCGGAACTGAATAAAGATCCCAATGCTGCGAATTCAAAATGGAGTGAAGGAAACGGGCCAACTCGCCGCAGGGCCAACTCGGTCCAGTCGACATTAACTTAGCACAAATTTAATACCCGGGCCAACTCGGTCCTGAAAGCTGGGCCAGCTCATCCCAAAAACTGCCTGGACCAAGTTGGCCCTGGGACGAGTGGGCCCGGATCCGACTCCCCCCCCCATTACAACACTTGTCCACGTATGTTGCCGTGGGTACAGTACGCTGTCCGATCGGGCGCGGACATTACTGGCTGACCCGTGTACACTCCTCGGTGTGTGCATGTTAAAGAACGCTACTGGAATCACCACAGGGTTATAAAGTTACTCGGCCATGGTAGCACCTGCATGGACCAGTGCGTCTACAACCAGAATTGGTTCCTGCACTGTAATATCTACAGATATATGCAGGGAGGCCAAATTCACATTTAATAATTAATTGCGCTTAAGCGCAATGATTGCGCTTCGCTTAAGTGCAATTATTGCGCTTAAGCGTAATTATTTGCGCTTAGGCTTAAGCTTAAGCGCAATTCATGGTTATATGTAACTAAACACTCCTGGTGAATAAATAGGTTGATCCATAACTTAACCTTAACTCCTATTTACATATCGCCTCTTGGTTTCATTGATTTGGATGGGTAGGGATCGAGCTAGCCCAACTTCTTTATCAAAATGGCTGACTCGCAATAGTACCGGTATCACCTTCTGTTTTAGTTGGAGCGACTCATGATCGCATTATATTATCTTCGGTATATATTAGGTGGGGCTACTTGCAATACCATTTCTTTCTGTATTAGTCGGGGCGACTTTGATTTTCTTCAATTTTCGAGTATACAGGCACACCATATGAGGGAAGCAAGCCCTCGATGACACCACATTCACACTATATGACCATGGAAATACTATAGTTTGGTCTATATACACTATTTGATTTGAATATTCTTTCAAATGTTCGGTCCAATGACATATTCAGAAGTTTAAACCAGTTAACATATTTTTGTCCCCCAAATTTTTTTTTTGTGGAACTATTAAAATAACCAATGTTTGTCCTTCCATGGGGCGTCCGCCCATTCAAATTGTTTCTGGATGATTGCCCATGTTTGCTGGAGTTATGCCTATGGCCCCTTTTCGACTTAGAATCTGTCCCTTCGGATAGTTTCTGGATGAGAACTTTATTTTTATTGGTTATCGGGATCGAAACCAATTTAGTATGTTAATTTACTAGCTCAAAACACAGGTCAAGTTTGAATATGGGTTTGGCCTGCCCATTATTGCTGGAGTTATGCCTCTTTTTGACTTAGAATCTGTCTGTCCGTTCGCAAAGTTTCCAGATGATAACTTTATTTTGGGTTATCGAATCAAAACCAAATTTGGTTTCTTAATTTACTAGCGCAAAACACAGGTCAAGTTTGAATATGGGTTTCGACCTGCCTATTATTGCTGGAGTTATGCCCCTTTTCGACTTAGAATATGTCCGTCCATTTGGAATGTTTCCGGATGATAACTTTATTTTGGATTATTGAATCAAAACCAAATTTGGTGTGTGAGTTTAAAATACAGGTCAAGTGCGAATATGGGTCCGCCCATTTTTGCTGGAGTTACATCCCATTTTCGACTCAGATAACTTTAGTTTGTGTGATCGGATCTAAACCAAATTTGGTATGTGAGCTTATCAGCTCCAAGTGCAGGTCAAGTTCTAATACGGGTTCGGTCCGCCCATTTTTGCTGGAGTTATGGTCCTTGTTGATTTAAAATTTGCTGACTGTTTTGGTTTCAGGATGATAAATTTACTTTTAGTTATCTGATAACTTTTAAATTCAACTGAATCTCTTGATATTTTGTACGTGGTTTGAATTGGGTCACGGTCCAATGAATATTGGCAGAGTTAAAAAAAAACTATCCTTACTAAAAAGCCACCTTTTCGGGGGGACAAGTGGCCGCCGGCGACCTTTTATATAACTTGGTGCAATCGTCAGCTTATGGTCTGGACTTTTAGTCACAACTGTTCTTTACATGACTAAATCCTTTGTCACACCCTATAATAATCAATTCTCATCTGATAGGTCCCAAACTCCATATGGCTCTCAATAGGGCTAACCTCCAGTATTTAAACTTTCTGCATTCATTATCGCTCCATTTACTGGAATGTATTACATTATCCCTTCTCCAAGTTGAGATACAGTGTCATTGACATTTTCATTTTATTTGCTAAATTTTGCTCCCTCTTGAGCAAACTAGATTAAAAAGAGGTGTAATTGAATGGAAATAACTTAGCAAACTTGAAATTTCAAAGTACCAGTGGTCTGCTATAACCGACAACACACCTAAATAAAGGTATAATAATGTACATGTACAGTAATGCCCTAAATAATCGACTCCTTAACCACAGCAGAATTATGGGTAACTTTTCAGGATTTAGTCGGAAATAGAGCTTGTTGCCATTCAATGGAAAGCTCTCAGTGAGAGCCTTCCGATGAATGCCAACAAGCCATATTTCCAACTAAATCCTGAAAAGTTACCCATAATTCTACTGTGGTTAAGGTGTCGATTATTTCGGGCATTACTGTATTTGTTCATCTTTGGGCAACTGTGTATAGTGAAGCAAATGCAATTTATTAAGGTCTTCAGCAATCTTTTTGACCACCTTAAATACTTCAATTTGTGCCAAAGGTACATGTATTAATATAAGAATATGTATTCGCTCAGCCGTAAATTTCCAATGAGAACATTATAATCATTAGGATTTTGCTCTGAACCTCCCTGCACATTCATTTGGATCCACACATTTATTAAAAAGTAGCTGAAACAGCCTTTATTCAGTGGCGTAATGCCTCTTTGTGTGCTTCGTGCACATTTAAATTAACAAAATAATAATTGAATTTTTAAATATCTTTTTTAGATTGAACTCCGTTCTCAATTTATTTGAAATCGGTCCAGGGGTCTGGGAGAAAAATTGTGAACAGACAGATCATACTGCTTCATATATGTATGTATATGATTTCGAACCTGCTCGTTTATTTTGTACTGCAAATTTATTTGGAACACAAGAGTATTCCACCATGTGTACATTTTCTTGTAATCTAATATACAATGGACAGGTGGTTTCAATCCTCTCTCTTACTTTCAGGTGGAGCATAATATAATTTGTGAAATGGCTCTAATTGCTTATGGAAAGACAGCAGGGAAGTGCATCATTTCTCAGTATCAGCTACACCACATTTTACGTGGAAGAAACCATGTTTTGCTACCATTTCATCGTTCGTCTCTGATGAAGTTGTCACATGTGACTAAGAATATTACCATGCCAGCTTCCGTCTATTGCGGGCAAAAACTTTTGAGGACAGAAGCTGGGCATGTATGTTCATTAGTGAACACTTGCAAAACATCTCATATTTTGAGATCATGTTATGTTTTCAATTTTATTTCAAGACAGATAGGATATTATCAAAGAAAAAAATATCCGTCTATAGAAAGTCAAATGATTTCATTAATCAACAACTATAAAACCGACGAGGCAGTTGAGCTATTGCAGACATCTGTAAGCAAAGGGCAGACAATTAATGGACAAGCTGTGGTGGAACTGTTGGAACATCTTGGTGAAATGGCTGATGTGGATAACCTCCTTAAACTAAACCAGCTTATTGTAGATCACAAGATCTGCAGAATTCAAACCTTCTATAGTGCTCTGAAAGATGCCTTTTATAACTGTGGTGACGTTGAAGGCGCTGTGAAATTCCTTGAAAATTTATATAGCAATTCAAATTCCTACAATGATATCGACAATTACTTCACCCTCATAACAGTGATGTTATTGGAGAACTTCTCACAGGACACCAAGCTGTTGCTTGATTTTGTATCCACATGCAAAGCAAATGGTGACTTGTTACCCACTGCTGGGTACTGGAAGTGTTTGTGTTTGGTTGGGAATTTTGATGAAGCCGATGAGCTGTTGAGTCGGGAGGATATTAAGAGACTGTTACCAAGAATGGCTAATGATATAATACACAGTACAAATGAGATTGAAACGGACAGGATTAAGGTGCTGAGTGTTCTAAAGGATCATCCTCAGTTGAAAGTTAAAATGAGGAACACTATATATGAAGGATATGTCTATGAGCTCTGTGAGTATACAACCAATAACTACTGGAGCAATATGGCAGTTTTAAACCAGTTTAAAAAAAAAAAATTATGAGTTTGTTTTGATCTTAAGATCAAATATCAACATATATTATATAGGTCAAGGAGTACACAAAGTGGTAGAAATTTATTGTCTTAATTAGACATTAGATATGACCTACCCGGTAGATCATACCGACACTTTACAATATACCGTCTCCTTAATATATTTTTTGGGAAAAAAATCATGTGACTTCCAGTAGTGGTTGTGCAAAAGTGTGAAATCAATGAAAAGAAAATGGGCTATTTCACCACTTGCGATGAATTTCTATGTGATAATGAACTATTGAAGTATTTATTTAAAATAAATTGTTTAATTTTAGATTTGGTTGGTTAGCTTAAAATGTCATGACATGTTTCATGATGTCAACCATCATTTGGCTTTGCCGGCCATAATCAAGACAGGATTGCATGATGTCATGTCATGTTGTGTCCATACAACTGATTTCGCCTCACTCGACTAAACTTATCAACACAGAGACACCTCAATTACTATAACAAGGGACATTCATATAGGGTCTATCGGTACCATGTCCATACTTTTATTCAAGCTTCTACTCATTGGTGTGCCTGTATGGCAATAGCATAAAGTGTATAACATTCAGTATTATACAATATAAATTATAGGCCTGTTATCAAAGGCAAACTTTTCTAATTCATAGGTATATCAAAGTCCATTCGCATTCAAAACGGTCTTCAATATCAATCATTCATTTGCGTTGTTACCATATGATAGGCATAAATAGGAATGGACCTATTTACCCAATACTTTGCAAGGCTCACTCAACATCATACCGGGGTTGTTTTAATAATCTAAATGCCTTGCATATTATCACATTACCATGAATCTCTACTCGGGCTGCACCCGGGGAAAGAATGTTTCACCAGTTAAAAACCTGGGAACCCTTTGAAGTTCTCACAGGGAACGTTATAGTGTATTAAACCTATAGACCTATTTGAAATAATAATGCAGGTAATATATTTCTTATTCAATACCTATTCCTTCATAATGTATTTTATCAAGCTCGACTTTACATGATTTAAGCGACTTGTATGAGTCGATATAGCAATAAACATGAATTTATTACCTGGGGGAATTTTATAATTGTAAGCCAAATGGACTCACAAATGACACCCAACTAATGTAATCTCGTGCTGAGACCTTCACTTTCTGTGAGATGCAGTACGTCTATTAAAGATTGTATGCCTCCCTATAACAAGTTTCTTGGGTATAAAATAGTTTCTTAGGTATAAAATAATAAATATGAATTGAAGACCCCTGTCCGGAAATGCATCTATCAATTAATAGTGATTTTATTTTGAATTTTCTTGTATAATATACATGTAATCATATAATCAATTGTGACATTTTAGGGTTTATGCTCATTCGGAGCATGACATGCGGCATAACTCTATCTAAAATATTTAGGTGTAATGAAGTAATATATTACTTTCAATCATATTATATATGAAAACTTCAATATAAAATCAATTTATTTGATACAAGCATTTCCGTACAGGTGTCTTCGACTCATATTTATTATTTTATACCCCGGACACTATATCAAACATGTTTATGAAGTGATAGGCCATCTTTAATGAACAGAGTTTGACTAAGAAATATATTACCTGTTTCTGCCTGTGTTATCTTTTCAATGTTCCCATCAGAAAATCAAAAACAGTTCCAAGGTTTTTTACTGGTGGAATATGATCTCTAGAGGTGTAGCCAGAGCACAGATTCATGGCATAATAAAATAATGTGTAACATTACATGTGCAGTAATGCCCTAAATAATCGACTCCTTAACCGCAGCAGAATTATGGGTAATTTTTTAGGATTTAGTCGGAAATATGGCTTGTTGCCATTCATCGGAAAGCTCTCACTGAGAGCTTTCCGATGAATGGCAACAAGCCATATTTTCGACCTAATCCTGAAAAATTACCCATAATTCTGCTGTGGTTAAGGAGTCGATTATATAGGGCATTATGGGTAATTTTTCAGGATTTAGTCGGAAATATGGCTTGTTGCCATTCATCGGAAAGCTCTCACTGAGAGCTTTCCGATGAATGGCAACAAGCCATATTTTCGACCTAATCCTGAAAAATTACCCATAATTCTGCTGTGGTTAAGGAGTCGATTATATAGGGCATTACTGTACCTATATACCAGATTTGTGAATGTGGGTGATTTAGTGCCCAAAACCATCAGATAAAATCAATTCGACAGTATTAATATGTGTAATGGGGCAAAATGCATGAGGTATGCAAATTACAAGGGTGTCAGATGTGTGATGGAGCTTGTTATAATGTATATATAAAACCCAAGAGCGAACCGCTGGAAGTTTCAGTCGCAAAAACTTGAATCTTGAACATTGTAACTCTGCAATTACATTTCAAGAATGCCTACGGTATGTAGAACATATCACTAATTAATCAAGGTTGTTCGCATTTATAAAATGTTTTCAATATTTCCAATGACTCCCTCCATTTGTGTGATCGAGTCAGAAATATACTGTATTACTGTCACGTCGTTGGGAGGTATGGTACAAATCAATACAGCAAGAAAAAACAGTGAGTTTAGGCTTGAATTTCAAGGGTTATTCAAATAGACCAACCGTTATAATTAGATGTGGAATTTTTAATAAGGCATCTTCAACTTTGTGTTCTTTTTCACCCACAAGAATGCCAAGAAAGGTTATTCGAATATATTTGAAGCCTATGATCGAATCGGATCAGCAGCCTGATTCTCGAAGCTCGAAATCTCGAAGCTTCACCTGTCCCTAAGATTATAAACAACACCAATACATCAAAAAGATGATAAAAAACAAATAATTTGATCTCCTGGGTCCTGCAGCTCCTGCTGCATATTTTAAATCATATTTGCGAACCAAATTGATGCAGAAGTGTAATAAATAGAGTAATCAATTAATTCTGAGAAATACGTTAAATAATTCACTCATTTATTACCAACATCTCTCACCTATCATGAATTATTTAACATAATTCTTGGAACCAATTGATAACTCTCTATATATCTGATAAAAATAATCTAAAACAAAAGTGATTGCATATAATTGCTAATTGTGCCTATTGATTCAGTTGTAGATATTTTCATCTAGTTATCTCACAAACAGCTGTAGCCTTGTGAACATTCCAATGTTTTTTTTCATCGAGAATTGATTCGAAGACCCCATCCAGTAACTAGGTTAACCCTTTATAGCTCAACTTGACAATGGGTTGGCGTCCATCATCGGTGATCCCGGCTGAGGCTCAACAATTCCGATAGCACACCCTACAGGTCACATCTCTCATCTGATCATCACCAAACTTCATTTGGATCTTCAGGGTGACCCTAGATGGGAGCCATCAAAATTTTCCAAAATAAAAAAAAAACATGGCCACCAGCAGCCATCTTGGATTTCAAATTTGATTCCATTGGCACACCATGCAGCCGTATCTATTCGAGAATTGTTTTGATAATTTACAGACATGTTTAGGATCCCATCTTGGATTTTACTCTTTGCATGAATAAATCCTTTGGCACCCCCTACATACCACTTCCGATCGTCACCAAATTTAAAATGAATCTTCTGGATGAACACAAGATGGGAGCCATCAAATGTTTCGTTTTGGAATGGTCTATTATTAATTTAGAGGGGTGTTCAGTCTAGTTCAGGTAATAAAAGCAGACCACAGTCAGAAAATAGATAATAAAAGAGCAGAAGGATTCATATTCGTTGGTGGGAAATGTTCAGATAATAAGTACAACAAACGATCTATGTTTTTCTAGGGAAATTACGTGTACCCGTCAATGAGTATTTAGTATAGAAAGGGTTAATTAGTAAACTTTTTTTCTTGTAGGTGCCAACGGAATGAACGCTGAAGCCTTGGATGTTTTGTGGCACATCAAGGAGTCTAGAATGACATTACGGGTGGACAGATTACCAATGTACCTCTCGGTTATAAATGACTGGTTAGAGAAAGTCAGTGATGAAATTTCTGTTGATGTACTCTCTGAATATTCTTTGAAAGCTGATGAGCTAATGATGTGGATTGAAGAAATGGAACCCTAGCCTATTTTAAAGATTTATTTATGCATGGTATTTATTCATTAAAGATGCCCTGTCCGATTTAACACCCCAAAATTACTATTTCCTTGGCTTCGGGGTGAAAACTATTTGAGTTCAGATGAGGAACTCGCCCTTCAAAGCAGTCCGGGAGCTACGGTAATAGGGTACCATGCATCCCCCAGGACTTAACTTCACCCCACTCATTTTTAGCGCAACTTGACTAAGTCAAGTTTGAGCTATTAGCATTGGTTGGCATCTGTCTGTCCATACATCCATCTGTACGTTAAGCCGCGCATTCGTCAACAATTTCTGTTAGCCTACATGTAAAGGTCACATCGCTCAACCGATCGTCACCAAACTTCATATGGATCTATGTGGTGACCTCTAGATGGGTGCCATCAATAAAATAAATATATGAACAAGCTACATGTACATGTTACAGTGTTTACAAATTTATAAGATTCCAGCAGGTACCCATATAATTAAACTCTGAAAAGCATCAAAACATTGACCAATAGTACCTAGCAAGTATTTCCAAGAATTTCAACAGGTAGCTTCCACCAAATGAAACATAAAGGTTATATTCTGTCAATCGTAAAACTATTTGTGCGCTGTGATGTCATACTGCATAAGATATTTATAGTGGCGTAATATGAATGGTAGCAAATTTTTTCAAACTTGTAACAGTAGCTTCTTCAATAGTTTGTAATAGTCCAACAACTATAGTTGGGACCACTGCAGAGTTTTAGCCTCTGTGTTATGAAATATAATTGAGTTTTTGCGGGAAATGTGAACACGTGCGTCGTTGTCTATGCGTTAGTGCATGGGGTCCCAAGAGGAATAACGAAACTATTATTGACCGTACTTTGATTTCCGAGCGTTAGTAGTTTCATCCATGGAAATCCCATGCACAAAATATCCATACTCAGCAGTCCGGCATTCTTTGATGTTACCACAACATTTTCATATATGTATTATGCTGTAGTTTTGGCACTTTTATTTTAAAGGGTTACCTTGTACTGGTAACATACTGGGCTCAATTGACCCGCTTTATTTACCAGTATTCTATTTAACCCTCAAGCTCACGTTGCAGTCGGATTTTTTTTTCAAAATATATTGCTATTGACTATAGGTACATATATATCTCAAACAGATCATCAGCTACGGGGAATGAGGCCTGCCATATCATCCAGTTACAACGACAACAGAATTTCACAAAAAAAGCCAATTTAAAGAAGGATATCTCACTTCAATGCATGTAATGTCGATAACAAGTGCTTTTCATGTAGTTTCTTTTAAATTTATTGATGCATTGAATTACAATGAAGAGAATCATACCATGTTGTTTTGGATATTTGTGAATTCGAGCATGAAAACAGTTTGCGAACTCGCCAGCTTGAATATCCAACTTAACAGAGTACGTCTATCTCTTATATGTAACTCAAGTAATTGAAGTTGAATATTTGTCACTGAAACTGGCATTCTGAATATTTCAGATTGACAGAGAGCTCCTAACATTAACTTTAGTTTAATAACATCGGTCGCTGAAGCATGCATAAATTTGGAATGGAGCACGGTGTTCTTGACAACGCACGTAAAATATGTCACCGTGCTGCTAGGGGTCGCGTAATCGAGTCAACCGGAACTAACAAAACAATGATCAAAATAGCAATCTTCAGAAAAAAGTTGGTACAAGAAAAGATGACTCATTGCACACTTGTAATATCTTTATATTATTCAAGGAACATATATGACTTCATTCTTATTACACAATACTTTCAAGTCGATGAATATGGTATGTCTGGTATGGTATGGTATTCGTAAATATTTCAAGTTTCTTCTTTTCAGACAAGTATTGGCTTCATTTTTGGGATTAGTTTTGTATGTGTGGCCATTTGGTAAAAAAAATATACGTCAAATAAAAATCAATAGGTTTTAACTATAATAATCAATAATCCAAGTCATTTTGAATCAATATTCGTATTTTCCAAACATATAGATGAAAACTTGTCAACAATTAGCAGACAGCAATGTCAGTATTAAACAATGTGGAAGAACTCTATCGTGAACTATTATTTGTCAATGTAGAATACATATCTGATAATATTCATTTGAAAATCAATAGAAGTCACTATCTGGGTGTACTGTTTCCACCGCATACCTTTTTCCTTCGTTAGGTTTTTTTCACTTGCTTCGGTTCCTTCGCGGCGAAGCAAGCTCAATTATTTCGGTTCATAATTTTAATTTCGCCATGAAGGAATATTAATTGAAGCAAGTGAAAAAATCAACGACGAAAGCGAAAAAAACATTGTTATTTCGCTTGCTTCGTTTGGTTTTTTCACTTTCGGCGGTTCCTTCACATGCTTCGCAAAGTATTCAAAGGAAGCGAAGGAACCTGCCGAAACCCAACAACAACAACCAAGAACCAAGAAAAACTTCTTTCTTGCTTCTTGTTGTTGGGTTTTGGCAGTTTCTTCGCTTGTTTCGGATACTTCGCTAGCCATGCGAAAGTGAAAAAACAACAAATGTCGCACAAAGGAACAGAAGGAAGCGAAAAAACCAAACGAAGCAAGCGAAATAACAATGACGTTTTTCGCTTTCGTCTATGGGAGGCCAAATTCACATTTATTAATAATTGCGCTTCAGCGCAATCCAATTGCGCTGAAGCACAGTCCAGCTTGATTCATATCAATTGCGCTTCAATTGAATTGCGCTTAAGTGGAATTTTTGTTACAAGCTTACACCCATGAATAGATAGGTTATTCCATTAATTAACTGGGGGTTCCCATATATGGGAAAATAATTGCGATGAAGCGCAATTGAATTGCGCTGAAGAGCAATTAATTTTCTATTGGATTTATTCATTAATTAACTGGGGGGTTTAGCCATATTGATTATTATTAAATAAATGTGAATTTGGCCTCCCATATTCGTCATCATTTTATTTTTGCGCTTGCTTCGTTTGATTTTTTCATTTCCTTCGGTTCCTTCGTTGAGATTATTTTGCTTGCTTTGCCTCGAAGGAACCGAAGCAAGCAAAAAAAACAAATGAGGGAAGCTAAAAATGTATGGCAAAAACAGGACACCATAATTGATGTTCATTGTTATTGTGAATTTGCAAGCATTCGTCGATTGTCAGTATCATCTTGGTATGTGCCCATGCCCATGCACTACATGAATGGTGCAAGGGTAAGTTGATGCCGTACAGTAAAAATATCATGTAACCCTTTTCAAAATAAACACTTTTAGGAACCCTTCTCATAAATACAGTCTACATTTTGCAATATATTCATGAAACTAGACTGAAGCATCAATTGCAAACAATAAAGTGGTCTGGAATGTGTGATTTGTCATGAAAATATGACACATAAGTATGATCCGACAAATTTATTTTTAATCATGGAACGTACCACATACATTTCTTGGTTTCCGCTATAATGAGAAGTATCTTACCAGTACACCTAATCATGCAATTTAATGTACAGAGTGTTCATGGCCCTAAATTACAGAAGTTCTAGGCCGAATGCTAGCTTGATAGGAATTCTTCTGACATCTGCCGGAATTCATCTGCGCACTGTAGATGGAGACTGTGGCCCGCATCGGGAAATAAATGGACGCTGAAAACAGAGCAATGGTGATGTATGTAAATAGTCAATATGTTAAAGATGTATTCAAGCCTTGAAATAGTGTGTCTGTCATTTGCAGAATGAGGTCCCCAAACGGTGAATTTAGTGATGCTACCCCACATAGCGGGCTAGCATAACCAAATTCACCCTCTGGGGACCTCATGCTGCTTACACCTCAGCAGAATGAGGTTCCCAGAGGGTGAATTTGGTGATGCTAGCCTGCTATGCGGGGTAGCATCACTAAATCCACCCTCTGGGAACCTCATTCTGCAAATGACAGACACATTAATTCAAGGCGTGATGAAATCTATTTTATTTCTTATTAAGATTTGAGCATGCATGAATTACCACCTAGAAGATTCTATCTTGAATTTTTTATCCATTTATTTCAGATAGTTCCAGATATAGTTCCAATATTTTAGAGAGGGACAGTAATTATTTTTGTTAAAGGCCCACTTAATTTTCAAGTCACTGATTATTTTTTATATATGGTTTTAATAACAATCTGTGCCATAAAATATGATTCAAATACTATAATTCATCACCATTTGAGACATCTGTGTCTCAGAATATGCTCATAGAGAAATAGAAAACAGCTGAAATAATAGAGAAAATTACCCCCGTTTTAGCTCCCAGAATGCAACAGAATTCAAACCAAAGATGTATTTTCAATGGAAGGGGAATAACTATCTTTAAAGGTACTCAACCCGTAAAGAGGGTCCCCATCTCAACAGATTCCAACAACAACAATCCGATCAGAGGGTCCTATATTACTATTTCTTTGGCTTTGGGGGTAAAAAATATTTGATTCGAATCGAGGAACCCATGAAACAAAGCTCAGAGTTATTAGATATTGATTTTTCAAATTTGTTATGTTCTCGAGATGAGTACTGATAACTGCCGTAATCTGCTTTGGATGTGTACTCCAAATCTATTCAAACAGACAAGGATGAATAACTCTAAAATCAAGTGGTAATTTTAACGCAATTTTGATTGAGTTCTGGGCCAGATAGTATTCCCGATAATGAAAAATAATAGATTTCTAAAATCGATATCTAACAAATCTGAGCTTTGATGGGTGACTTCCTCGACTCGAATCAAATATTTTTGACCCCCGAAGCCATTGAAATAGTAATTGAGAGGAGTTTTATCGGGTTGAGTACCTTTAAGATATAGAGTTATTCCCCCTCCATTGAAAATAGTACACTTTTTGGTACAATCTGGATGACAAAAACACGTGGGTAACTCAGGGGGGGGGGGGGGGGGGGGTAGTAAAACATTTGCAGGAACGTCAGGGTAACTCAACAAAAACAACATGTTCACATTTTATTACACCGGATAAGTTGATAATAAAATGTTTTGGAGCTTCAAATTGTATATAATATGTCATATCTCCTATATATTTTGAAGACCTCTGTCTGTCTGTCTGTCTGTCTGTCTGTATGTATGTCATTTATACAACTCTACGATTCTCGACCGATCGGGACGAAACTTGGTACGTGTGTGTAGTTTGACCAGGCGGTCGTCAACGTCGTATTGGCGAGCCCGTGCGACGCCTGTGCAGCGCATGCGCAGACCAGATCTCGGAAACGGGTGGAGCTATCGACTTGAAATTTGGTATGTGAATGTATCTTGCACCGGATACGAATTTTATCGGGTCGCCGAGCCCGTGCGACGCCAGCTTCGTGCATTCGCAGACGAGATCTCGGAAACGGGTGGAGCTATCGACTTGAAATTTGCTATGTGAATGTATCTTGCCCCGGATACGAATTTTATCGGGTCGCCGAGCCTGTGCGACGCCAGCTTCGTGCATTCGCAGACGAGATCTCGGAAACGGGTGGAGCTATCGACTTGAAATTTGGTATGTGAATGTATCTTGCCCCGGATACGAATTTTATCGGGTCGCCGAGCCTGTGCGACGCCAGCTTCGTGCATTCGCAGACGAGATCTCGGAAACGGGTGGAGCTATCGACTTGAAATTTGGTATGTGAATGTATCTTGCCCCGGATACGAATTTTATCGGGTCGCCGAGCCCGTGCGACGCCAGCTTCGCGCATGCGCAGACGAGATCTCGGAAACGGGTGGAGCTATCGACTTGAAATTTGCTATGTGAATGTATCTTGCCCCGGATACGAATTTTATCGGGTCGCCGAGCACGTGCGACGCCAGCTTCGCCCATGGCAGACCAGATCTCGGAAACGGGTAGTGCTATCGACTTGAAATTTGGTTTTTGAATAGCGCGGACAACGTCGGGCTCATCGATTTGGTTTTGAATAGCCCGGACAACGTCAGGCTCATCGGCTAGTCTCATATATATTTTGAAGACCTCTGTCTGTCTGTCTGTCTGTCTGTCTGTCTGTATGTATGTCATTTATACAAATCTACGAATCTCGACCAATCGGGACGAAACTTGGTACGTGTGTGTAGTTTGACCAGGCGGTCGTCAACGTCGTATTTGCGAGCCCGTGCGATGCCCGTGCAGCGCAGACGAGATCTCGGAAACGGGTGGAGCTATCGACTTGAAATTTGCTATGTGAATGTATCTTGCCCCGGATACAAATTTTATCGGGTCGCCGCGCCCGTGCGACGCCAGCTTCGCGCATGCGCAGACCAGATCTCGGAAACGGGTGGAGCTATCGACCTGAAATTTTTGTATGTATCTTGCCCCGGATACGAATTTTATCGGGTCGCCGAGCCCGTGCGACGCCAGCTTCGCGCATGCGCAGACGAGATCTCGGAAACGGGTGGAGCTATCGACTTGAAATTTGGTATGTGAATGTATCTTGCCCCGGATACGAATTTTATCGGGTCGCCGAGCCCGTGCGACGCCAGCTTCGCGCATGTGTAGACCAGATATCGGAAACAGGTGGAGCTATCGACTTGAAATTTGGTTTTTGAATAGCCCGGACAACGTCGGGCTCATCGGCTAGTCTCATATATATTTTGAAGACCTCTGTTTGTTTGTCTGTATGTTTGTTTATCTGTCATTTATACAAATATACGATTCTCGACCGATCGGGACGAAACTTGGTACGTGTGTGTAGTTTGACCAGGCGGTCGACGTTGTCGTATTGGCGAGCCCGTGCGGCGCCCGCTTCGCGCATGCGCAGACGAGATCTCGAAAACGGGTGGAGCTATCGACTTGATATTTGCTATGTGAATGTATCTTGCCCCGGATACGAATTTTATCGGGTCGCCGAGCCCGTGCGACGCCAGCTTCGCGCATACGCAGACGACATCTCCGAAACGGGTGGAGCTATCGACTTGAAATTTGCTATGTGAATGTATCTTGCCCCGGATACGAATTTTATCGGGTCGCCGAGCCCGTGCGACGCAAGCTTCGCGCATGCGCAGACCAGATCTCGGAAACGGGTGGAGCTATCGACTTGAAATTTGGTATGTGAATGTATCTTGCCCCGGATATCGGGTCGCCGAGCCCGTGCGACGCCAGCTTCGCGCATGCGCAGACCAGATCTCGGAAACGGGTAGAGCTATCGACTTGAAATTTGGTTTTTGAATAGCCCGGACAACGTCGGGCTCATCGGCTAGTATTTTATATATGTGATCTGGGGGTTCGAAAATTTAGTGGGCCTTTAAATTTTCCATAACCAATGCCTTTTGTTTTGTGTATATATAAGTCTAGTCGATATGTCACAAAACATTTAAAAAAATATTGTAACAGGTCTGGAAGTCAGATACCCTGAATACATCTTTAATATCCATGGTAGAATTCAACATTTATTGTCGAGTTAAATTATTGTTATGTATAAGTTTAGTGAAAATAACACTTTTTGTGAGAGGAAAAATTCCGTGGATTATTTGCTTATGAGAACAGAGATGTACCATAGTGGAATAGCGGGGTTAATATAATAGTAAAAATTTCTCTGTTAAAGTTTTTTTCTCCGCGGATTATGATTCTGGATGGCATGTGCTTCAATTTCTGGGGTGGGTGTGGAGTTCACACCCTTGAGCATTTCCTAGAATCTAAGATGGCGCCCAACATGGCGACGTGTTACAAAATATGAACTAAGTCCGTTTAATCCGTTTTGTTGGAGGACAATATCTTATATAATATATACAAATGTATATATTATTGGGATGCTATTACATTGTACTACATTTTACAGGAAAACTGGTACTCCAATAACAAGATGGCTGCCAAAATGGTGACCTGAATTGGAAAATAGATACATTTTCACTCAAATCTTCCATATCTGTTTCTGTTTGAAACTGGCGATAATTTTTTTTTTTTTCCTATTATTCATGTCCTATGATTATTTGGGCATTGTAATTTGTTGTTCATTTGTTTTCAGCTACTTCCAACCCCTAACAAATTTTTTTAGTATGATATTTCATCGAAAACTCGCTTTCGTTTTCTGGTCATATTTTAATGTGAAATGAACACATCTGAAGGAATTAAGCCAGTGGAAGTATTACCGACAAAATGCAATCTCATTTGAGCCTGAAATGGTTACTATGGTTTATGATGGAAGTAAAAATGGCGGCAAATTTATAGAACATTCAATATTTGGTCCTTATTCGATGTTGTGGTTGACACGTGAAGTTGGCTAATCTGCATTGAGGGCATTACTCTTGTTATCTCTTTGGTATCAGTCCCATTCAATCCCTAAACAAATTGATCTTGGTATATCTCCATGTTTCTAGCCATATTGCAATGTGAAACAAACCCGAATTGAGGGAGTTAAGCATATGCTATTAGTTCCTATACAATTCTCATTGTTACTTGAAAATTTGAGATGGTCAATATAATCAATCATGACAGTAAAAATGGCAGCAAATGTATCTAAAGTGTTAGATTGGGGACACTTTAGATATTACAAAATAGATCATGTGTGTATCATACAAAATGGCTGCCAAATCAGTATTTAGCCTTATACGACTGAGACATCGTTAAAGTTTATAAGCAGAGGCAAATATTGACACGGGAATTAAATCATCAAATAGCTCAAATATTACGGAAGTATAAAAACTATTATTGTCAAATTTCAAAATTATCTGGCTGTGCGAATGGTGTAGTATTAGTCGTGATGTGATATAGTATATCGACTGACTGAAGCAACCAAACAAATAATCAGCAGTCAATTAACTTTTTTTCTGGTAACGTTCTTGTTTATGCTAAATATTTCCTAGAAAGCCATAATGAGTAATGCTAGGTGGCTGATGATTGCTCACATTTGAGCATTTTAAGAAAATTGTGACATCATTCTCCATTATCATCCCCATCATGAGTATCACCAATGAGTATCATGAGTATCACCAATGCTCGAAGTGGAACCGACTGAACTCATGCTTCACTTGAAGGACATACAATTTGTGTGCTTGTATTGAATCTGCGCTCTAGTCTCCTTGGGTCTGATACGTCCCACCAAATGCATAAATTTGTTGAGTTATGTGGAGAATTATTTGCATATTTACGCAGTACGCATCATACGCATGTGTCTATACCAAGTGTGGTGTACTGGATCGGGAAATATCATATATATCATTATATACAATGGCCCTCAATACTCTGTACATGTACATTCATGTTGTATCTTCAAAGTTGCCAGCTTTCTCCTGGTAAATTTGTCTTTTATCTCTACCACAATCCTTGAAAGCCGGACATGCAATAAAATTAAATACTATCATTTATTCAGCAACATGTATATTTCACAAAGTTCATGGACAGAGATCCAAATATGAAATCAACAAAATATGTTATAGGCATCTGCACTTAGAATATAACATTAAGTCATCGAAGTGCATTCGCTCCTGAACCCAAATTCTCATTTCGAAATTTCCGGTGTTTGTTTCCATCATGACTTATCATTGAGTATTGCGATATACTACAAGCGTGGAGCTAGTCAATTGGTGCCAGCGTCATAATTATTATGCCCTGTGTTGTGACCACAATTGATTTAGCTCACCCCAATTCGGGATGTGCCATGGGCAAACAACTGATTCAGAGAAACTGATATCCTAGACTATTCCTGTGCATCTTCAGGTTATTTCCACCGTGACAACATTTTCCCCTCAAATATTGCTTACAAGCAACAATTGTCTTGTGCATACTTTGAAATTTCTCAACCGCTTGTGATCGGGAGTAATCGCCACAGTGTGCTTTCTATGTCACTGAATAGTTACACTTCCGTGACTAGAGCTGGCCTAACCAAATCTGTGCTACGCTTCATCCAGCAGGTTGAGAATTAACCAGTTGCCAATATTGTGACCATACTCACTTTGGGATCGGGTCATTATATGTGTTATATTCATTGGGAAATTTACGTCTTCCAACTGTCACTGAAATACAGTTGTATTCAGGCTCTACGTGATTTCACAGGGTATATAGATTTGTACATGTGAAACTAGGATTCGTGATATCACCTCTAATCGTATTGAAATTATATTTTTCTTCGTGCATGAAGAGGCTGTTGAATAAATGTTATTTCAGGAAATTCAGGGTCATATCATATGGTCAATTATACCTGTATACGCTGATATCTAAACTCACGCGAGTTTGTTGCTGTCATCTGAACGTGTGTGAACGATAATTGAATGTCATGATAGCACCATTGCATTGTACGGAAGCCCAATTTATCTTCCTTTGATGATGCTTTGATCAAATGATTTCCCTGATCTACTGAGGCATGACGACACTTTATGTTGTAAAGCTTTTCGAACTCTGGAAATATCCATTCCAATTAGTCTGAGACTTACTCATATCATTGCCCACAAGACCAGTACGATAAAAGTGCCGTGAAGGATCAAGCTTAACCACGTCGGTATGCACCAATCATATTATCGTCATACATTGAGTGTCCATTCTCCACATAGTTGAGGTCACGGCACTATATTGTACAATGTTGTATCATGAATAAATGAAATATAGCGCGGGAGTATCTGGTCTTATACAATATATATCTCACACCACATGTGCATGTAATTTTCCACGTTGATATTGTAGTCTATTGTGTCCTATTTAAATTGTTTCTTTTTAGTGTATCTAATGCAGATTAACCAACTCCATGCATCTATCAGTCACAACATGCAATCCCATAAGGACAAAATATGTAATTTTCTATTCATTTTCTGCCATTTTGACTGCCATCATAAGCCACAGTAACCGTTTCAGGCCCTAGTGAGATTGCAATTTATAGGCAATACTCACACTCGCTTAATTCCTTCAAATCAGTTCATTTCACATTAAAATATGGCCAGGAACCAATATTGAGTTTTCGGGGAAATTTCGTACCACGTTCTGTAAGATCAATTTTGTTAGGCATTGAAAGTGGCTGAGACCACAGGAACAACACATAGTACTGACCAAATGATAATACGATATGAATAGTAAGAAAACAAGGCACAATTTTCTGCCAGTTCAATACAATAGGATCGGATATAGGAGATATGATTGAAAAATAGCATATTTTTCGCATTCCGGTCACCATTTTGGCAGCCATCTTTCTAATGGAGTGCTAATTTGTCCTACAAACAGTAGTATAATGTAATAGGATCCAAATATTATATAAATTTGCGAACATTTGATGAAATATATTTTCCAACATAACAGATTAAACTGACTTAGTTAGGATTCAATAAAGATTGTGAAACCTCTGAACTGTGTCCGAAAACCAGCGTTACCCAACGTGGAGTTAACGATTTACGGCCTACTATAGGACAGAGATGACAAATGGTGGATTGCTTAAAGTGGCGTGCAACGCTCCGGTTGGGTGCTCAAATAGAAATGGAGAATAATCTTGCTCAAAGTATTTATTATTACGATTGTTATTCCAAATGTACAACAGACACACCGTAATTCTTTTATATTAATTAAATGCAATGACTCTTGATGACTAAATCATTTGCGTTAGTTTATCACTGATTGTTGCGTCCCGAATCGAGATGTAAATATTTACAATTATGCGAAGTTTAAACGAGTAGTATGGTCGATTTCTTTGAGATTTCGGCGATGTTAAGTCGATTGCTACATTCCCACAGTTGACATATCACATGAGTACTAACTGATCAGTTTCACGCACCCGAGCAAGTCCACACTATGGGGTTTATTGTCTTTTCATGATGGCGTAATGCACTCTACAGTCCAGGTACATAAGAAAGTGGAAAAGTAAGGAAATAAATCAGGGAAATGGTTTATAAGAAAGCAAACTTTTATATTTTTCACAATCATGGAAATAATTAGATGCTTTTAACAAATTTTCAGCCGAAACATATTCAAAAGGCACACAATATTCTTCAATACGCAATTCTCGAACCCATTCAAAGGAAAACTTTGAATGTATTTCGCAGATATGTCCCACTTGAGTGCAAATGTTAAGTAGGAACTAGTTATTATTGTTTGTTAGATAAATATTGTGCTGCTAATTCTGACATGGCCAACCATTTCCCCAAAAAGTCCGCCCTATATGAGCAACACCAGACCAGCTTAATATCTTATTGGGGGTGTTTCTTATACCGTTGAATTGCACTTAAGTGCAAATGAATTGTACTTAAGTGCAAATGCCACATAACTGAATTTGGCGAGGAATTGGACTAGTGCAAATAGACGAAAATACCAGTATTTATACTTAAGTGTAATTCATTTGCACTGTGTAATTCATTTGAACTTAAGTACAAATCCTCGCCGAATTCACAATTATGTGGTATTTTGACTTAAGTACAATTCGCTATTTGGACTTAAGTGCAAATATTTGCACTTAAGTGGAAATATTTACACTTAAGTCCAAATAAATCGAAAATGTGAAAACGGCTTGCCACATATTATACTCACCGTGAATCTGATATGTTATCCTTTAAAAAAGGAACATGTTCCCTATTTGCAACGTAATGATCCTTTCCACCCTCAAAATATGAGGGCTGGTGACTTGATGTTCTTAAACTTGTCACGACAAATATTACCTGGAATAGAAGAACATTGACCTTTAGCTTCTGATGGAACGCAGACATGAGTTGGATGCGGTGGGGTTTTCTCTCACCCCCCCCCCCCAATTTTCAATAGTTAGCAAGTTCACACCTGAATTAAAAGCAGTTTGAAACTTCAGACCGAAAATGTCCCTTTACACACAACTTATAAATGTATACTGAGGACAAAAGAGCTGTGCTGTCGCCCGTTGTATACCCTCATCACACACTGACTTGGAAACTCCATTACTATATCGATGCATTATAAAACTTTCCATTTAGCAGTATGGAATTTGACCACCCAGGAAGACATATAGCATACTCTCATCACCCACTGACTTGGAAACTCCATTAAATGTACATGTATGCGGTAGACAAATGCCTATCAGCCAGTATTTGAAAAAAATCTTCACATTTACCTGTATTAAGCAATTGTTCCCAAAATTTTAGACCAAATTGGGAGTATTTTTTTTTCAATAGTTAGCAAGTTCACACCTGACTCAAAAGCAGTTTGAAACTTCAGACCGAAAATGTCCCTTTACACACAACTTATATATGTATACTGAGGACAAAAGAGCTGTGCTGTTGCCCGTTGCATACCCTCATCACACACTGACTTGGAAACTCCATTACTATATCGATGCATTATAAAAAATTCCATTTAGCAGTATGGAATTTGACCACCCAGGAAGACATATAGCATACTCTCATCACCCACTGACTTGGAAACTCCATTACATGTACATGTATGCGGTAGACAAATGCCTATCAGCCAGTATTTGAAATTTTTTTTCACATTTACCTGTATTAAGCAATTGTTCCCAAAATTTTAGACCAAATTGGGAGTATTTTTTTTTTTTTTGCAGGTTTGGGGGTGGTGGGTACCGGAAAATGCCAGATGCAAAGGGGAAAAAACGGCATACCTTCCTGCAAATTTTTTACCCCCCCCCCCCCCCCCCCCCGTACAAACAACTAATTATTTTCCATAGGCAACAAGGTTAACTATAATTATGTCCCGCCGGCCATGGGTTAAAACTATTTAAACTTCAATGGGTCAATTTTCCACTAGAACGTCATCCGATACACATGCAGTCTGAGATAACAAACGCGCCCTTTTCGATATTTTTTTTAAACGATAATCTTGCATTTCCACAACTACCCCTTTTATTCCACACAAATACATAAAAAATACCTAGGCCACTTCCGTGACAAAGGAACCCAACCAGACTCTTCGTGACCACCTATCATAAACAAAAGTTATCGGCATATTTATGTAGGCTATGATTTTATGAAATTTCCGTGATGGATAATATTCGAAGCGGATGGTATTCGGTAAAAGAATCAACTTGCGCCGAGTTGATTCTTGACCGAATACCCCATGCTGAGAATATTATATAACTTAAAACTTACCCATCGAACCGGTTTGGCCTACAACTCTGTCTTGATTAGCCGAGTATACACCCAAAGTTCAGCACGGACAGTTATTGTTGTCCACGGCGAAAATTAACACATTTAAATTATTATTTATTTCGAATCCGGACTCGCCAGTTAATGGACGTTTCCTCCGCAGTTTGGCGTTGCGCTGTGGACTCGTCTAGTGTGAGCTATTTATAAACACCGAAAATAATATGATCAGAATGAGCATAAATAGTTTAATTTCGAAAATGCTCTTCAATTTTCATCGTTAGTTGGTAATGAAGTTAAAACGCTATTTAAAAAATATTATTTTTCGATTATTCTGTCGTCAAACTTAGCTTGAATTCTAAGTATCATCCTTTGACTTCTAGTTTATACACATAACTGTCATGGACGTGGCTAGAAGGGGGTCCATGTAGACCAGATCTCAGCAGTATGGCAATTTAATTTCGCACACACCCATCCCCTTCAGGTTAGATGTTTCAAACTGAATGGTATCCTAACATTTCCAGTTATTGGACAATTCTACCATGACATACGCCATTCCCCGTGGTTGGCAAACTCTCATCAGTCCCATCATGAATGCATGATTCGCAACTTTTCCCACAGGTCCCTGGGGAAACTTAATCAAATACCAATATAGACTATACCAGCGATGTATATATAAGCCATACCAATTGTGTGTTCAGCTATAATAACATTATAGAGACCAGACACACAATATCACCCTCCCACCTTAACTACATACTCGTAAATAAACCCGTACCCACCACTATGTAAACATATATGTACCCACTAATAACCCTCATTCACCCTATACCACCCCCCCCATTTTAACTACATCATTAGATGTAAACCCGTGCCCACCAAACAACTTAACCCCATAGAGACAAATAACGTCTTATCACCCCCCCCCCCCACATCAACTGCATGCGCAGAGTTGATAAACCCGTGCCCGCCAAACAATCATAATTCCATTGTGTTAACATATATGTCCCTATAAATAACAACCCCAGACCAGCTGTGTGCTCAGCTATAATAACATTATAGAGACCAGACACACAATATCACCCTCCCATCTTAACTGCATACTCGTAAATAAACCCGTGCCCGCCATTATGTAAACATATATGTGCCTACTAATAACCCCATTCACCCTATACCCCCCCCCCCCAATTTTAACTACATCATTAGATGTAAACCTGTGCCCACCAAACAAACTTAACCCCATTATGTATACATATATGTTCCTACTAATAACCCCCATTCACCCTATACGCTATATCACCCCCCCCCATTTTAACTACATCATTGGATGTAAACCCGTGCCCACCAAACAAACTTAACCCCATTATGTATACATATATGTATCTACTAATAATCCCATTCGCGCCATCCATGAACGTACATATGTACAACCCCCCCCCCCCCCCAACAGAAATACAAATGTGCGCCACGATTTATTTATATACACAAACACGCATTATTACCCATCCGCCCCCTCCATCGTGCGTATACCTACACCCATGCCATCCAAGTAATCTGAAATATATGGAAACGTCCGCCAATTAAATTAAATTCATCCCCAAAATATATAGACAGGTGTATCCATCTCGTCCCAAATAAGATTGTTGATACCCACACCAACCCAACAACATGTCTATAAACCCATTCATGTACCTGAACCGAACCCTGAATGTATTGATGTAATAAGTAATACACCCATTCCTTTCCAGATAAATTCCAAATATCTAAAATTATCCGAGCTCAAATTTGCTCAATACTCTTTTGATTTTCTAAAAATCGGTTCACACTCTGACGAGACTTTACCGAATTAATATAGGTTTATCACTGGATAAAACTATATCAAATTAGTCGAAACGTCGCCATCAACACTTCATCAAATCTGACCCTCACTGATGTATGTGTGAATATCACGAATGGTAACTCTGATATGCGATGTCAGGTGTAGCGCTGGAACGTACTGATGTATAGATGGTAAGAGGTAGGTTTTTCTCACCTTCTATATAATCTCATTTACGTCCATGACTATACCTGTCATTGGTATAGTCTATATTGGTATTTTAGTAATTTTCCCCAGGGGCCTGTGACTTTTCCCCCAACCGAATGTAGGGAAGTTGTCTAAACCCAATAAATTCCACGCTAATTAATAAATACCCCCACACCTATATCAAAGCGGACAGTCGTTTTATGTATAGTTTTATTCTGTTTTCTCGACTCGCGACGGGAGTATAGCATCAAATAACCTAGTCCCAGTCAGCTGGTACCAGCATATGTCTATCCCAATATCTTAGATGGTTTAGGTACCAGCAGACTGGGACTACAAATAACCATTGCGTATTATATATTCGTATTCTTAAAGAATGCCCACGGGAATTCTTAAAAGAACGGCCATGGGCGTTAATATAACACTCATGTGATTAAAAAGCTTGAGAATTCTGCCAGACGAGGGCCGTGTCAGGACAAAGGGTTAAAACCATGAAAACGCCGGTGGGTTTTAATTCAATGATAATCAACCAATCAGCAGCCAGATTTTTGTTGTGCTGACTCGATTTTCCCAATCCAAGAAGCGTAACACTATATAATTAGTTGCTTTTAACCTGAAAGCCCTCCCGGTGTACGTTCAACTTGCATCTTTATCATATTTATTGGATCCAATAACCTATATATGGCTCAGATATGTATACCTCTCTTGGACTGACAGATGGACAACACGAATAACCAAAATTCACATCGTTCGTGGGGTATAATTATTAGATTAAAACACAATTTAAATTGTTTTTATTACTCACCTCCATTTTCTTTGTGAATCCTGAAATGAGCCTTGATCCACCCCGCCCACAATGGTTTAAGATGGTCACCATAGTATCTCTCAAAAACCTGCCTCAGCTGCGGACTCCATACGTCTATGTCCTCCATTTCTACGAGAAAAAGTATCGTACATGTATATAATTAATATGCATACAGACTGTGTATTTATGTAGTGTTAGGACAGGGAAGTGGTGAAAGGCGAGAGGTTGACTCCTCACAATTGCGACCCGATTTTCAAATGTTGCAAAATCGAAAGTTTAGGATTTTGTCAATCCACGGGATAATTACCATGCATTTAAAGGCTCACTTAATTTTTGAACTCCCAGATTACATTATATAAAAAATATGCCATACTGAATACCATTTGAAATAGGAAGCTCCAAAACATTGTATTATCAACCTATCCGGTGTAATAAACTGAGAATATGTTTTTGTTGAGGTACCGACGTGTTTTCTGTACTGCAAAGTCTATAATTTTCAATGAAAGGAGTAGTACCTCTATATCTTAATCGACCCATTCTACCCGCTGTCTGTTCAAAATCCAGCTAATCTACGTTACTGTATGATTGGGAAGTGATCAGACAGAAAATGTGTACATATATATATTTGTTCTTGCAAAAATCAATATTTTTCAATCCATTTAGTATTTTCTCCTAACCTATATGGTAATTAGGTCACATGCCAAATAAGGAATGTACTATGATAATATTGTGAGTTGTAAGTTGTAAACACGCCAAATTAGGGGTTTTACAACCGATGTATGATGAATCTAAATCAGGAAATGATGCATTGTCGTGACGGGAACATGCCTCTATTCCGAGGGTTCGCTGCTCCGAAGGTTCGCTATTCCGAAGGTTTTTGTTATTTTAAAGGTTAATTTATATTCTAAAGTATTGAAAGCTTGTATAATTAATTCAAAACATACATGTTTGTGCGTTGTATATACGTTACATGATATTATAGAAATGGCTGAATTAAGTTTCTACGAAAGGGAGACTCTACTCAAATGTTGTTGTTGGTTTGTATATCCTCTGCCTCGTAGAATATGGTCACCAGATTTCCACAAAAGACGAACACAGAATGCAAAATGCTCGTCATTGTGATATTTTTGTACGGTATATATACATGTATTTTATTTCAGTCATGCAGGCATCGTGGTTTCAACTTTCCATAAATAAACGATAAAGTTGATAAACTGATAATATCTCCCTGCTATTAATGACCGACATCTGGAACAATTTGGAAATTAGAATGGGGTGAATAATTGTACTATAATTATGTGAATACTAGCGTAATAGTATTTTTCATTCCTCGTGTGCTTATTGTGGAGGGGGTGTACATTTTTATTCATTTCTGCTAAATATGCCCAAAATGGAAAAAAAAACCTTCGGAATAGGGAACCTTCCGAATAATGAAGCTTCGGAATAGAGAACCCTTCCCATCGTGACTCTGCTTATAAACAGTTGACTGTGCTTTTTGTGAGAAACTAAACAACACTCGACCCGCATTTTATCTGACACAAAGCGTGTTTTGTGAATAATATCGCACCTATATCATCATTATGCTATACTATTAGTATATTCTTGAGGAAATTATCATAATTTGATAAATGTTATTTCTAAATTATAACCTACCGGTACTGCGAATGCCACCCGTCCATTTGAAGGCACGGGAGGCCTTAGTTGTCGATAATATTCATATTTGTTTCAATCACCGTAAACAGAAAAACATTAAAACGCATACAATTTTTTTCATATATACCATGACCATATCGCGTAAACAGCATGCTATCATGTTACATAAGCAAGAGCCTGATTGTGTTACAGAAGGCAGCACAGTGTTACTGGCTAATCACACACAAATGATATAAACGCTCTTTATTCGTTCCATGCATATCAGGAATTCAGCAACAAAGAACGCTCTTTATGTTTACCATCATAATATAAACAAACAACATGGAAGTAACTTTTTATGCTTTTGTTTACATAACAATGGTCAAACATAATTATGACAATAACATACTGTTTTTGCGATATTTCTTATTTGTATACGGACAAAGTCTGTCTACATTTTAATATTCTTTCTGCTTGTGGCTGTTTTTGACCGGTGGAAATATTTTCACAGCATACCCACCGCCAAGGCCTCCCGTACCTTTAAAAGTAGAATATATTTCAGCACTAAACCCCGACTGTGTTGTTTAAAATTCTGAGGAAGATAACTTTTGCTGTATGCTGGTCCCTATACCGGCTACACTTATTATTTTACTCACATATATGAATAATATACTCTTCCGCGCTTCGATCGATTCACAATTCCTGGTAATAAACATGATTACATATACGGGAACATAACTCACTTGATATCAACCTAACGTCTTCGTCAGTTATATAAGCATTACATCCCCAGATGACCAACTTGTCTACCATGTGAGGGTAATAAGCCGCCATGGTCAATGCAACGCGGCCACCATCACTGTAACCGATTAGCGAGGCTTTATTTATTCCGAGTTTCTGTAAGAGAGAGTGTTAACCCTTTCATGACTGGAGCTTCCTGGGCGTTTATGAAAACCTAACAATATTTATCCTGACCTTGTGAGGCAGTGCATTATCGTATATATGCGAGGCTCCGCATATATAAGATAATGCACTGGCACCGGGTCTTTAAAATTGCACCAGGTCAGTTCCCGTCATGAAATGGCTAAATGCATAGTATATGTGGCATACAGTTCATAGCCTACGTAAATATGGCGATAATTTTGATTTATAATAGGTGGTCACGAAAAGTCTGGTTGGGTAATGTCAAATAGTATAATTTTATTGAAAATTAACAAAATAATTATTACTGCTCTCCCTCTAATACATCGAAACTACGTGGAATATGCTTATACGGATAGAAAATTCAAACACGACAGTGTCAAAACTGCACGCGTCTTTCAGATATGGCACTTAAATTCCAGATCTGATTGTTTTACTTTACATAATACAATCATCATAAACACAAAACAAATTGTCATGTGGAGGCCTCATTGTGTATTTATATTATTTGTCTATTATATAGATGTATATTAAAGTCGTTAATTTCTGAAGCAGCTGAGCGCAATTCGAGGTGAAATCTCCTGGAGTTTAAATGAAATTTGCCCAGATTGAGGGTGCTAACAATATAGAGTTCTCCTTCTTGGTACGATCGATGTATGCTCAGAACGTTTTCGCGAAATTTCTGTTCTAAAAATAACCCATAAAACTGTCATGAGAATGTAATGAGAATTTCTAATTAAAATTGATATTAAAGTGATGTGAAACACTCCGGTAGGATGATAAAATAGAAATTGAGAATAATCTTGCTTAAAGTTGTTATTTTTACGAATATTAATTCACACACCGCAATTCGTATATATTAATTTATGCAATGACTCTCGATGGCAAAACCATTTGTGTTAGTTTATCGTCAAAAGTTGCCTCCCGGATCGAGATGTGAATATTTACATTTGAGCGTAATTCAGACGATGTTTTCTATATGTGGTGATTTCTTTTTAATTTTCGGTGATATTAGTAGAATGCTACATTCCCCAGGTTGGCATATATAGCGCCCGAATACTAACTTGTCAGTTTAAAGGTACTCAATCCGTAAAGAGGGTCCCCATCTCAACAGATTCCAACAACAACAATCCGATCAGAGGGTCCTATATTACTATTTCTTTGGCTTTGGGGGTAAAAAATATTTGATTCGAGTCGAGGAACCCATCAAACAAAGCTCAGAGTTATTAGATATTGATTTTTGAAATTTGTTAATTGCTCGAGATGAGTACTAATAACTGCCGTCAATTTGGTAACCTGCTCGAGATTTTACGCCAAAACTCTATTCAAACAGACAAGGATGGATAACTCTATAATCAAGTGGTAATAATAACGAAATTTTGACTGTCTTCTGGGCCAGAAAGAATTCCCGATAATGAAAAATAATAGGTTTCTAAAATCGATATCTAACAAATCTGAGCTTTGATGGGTGACTTCCTCGACTCGAATCAAATATTTTTGACCCCCGAAGCCATTGAAATAGTAATTGAGAGGAGTTTTATCGGATTGAGTACCTTTAACGAACTGGAACAAGTCCATAATATGTCTTTAATTGACAGAAGCTTTTCCGGACATTTATACATGTAGGTGTCATCGATTCATATGTATTATTTTATATCCCGGAATCTTATGTAAAAAGAGATAAACTATATTCAAAGGTTGGAAACGAGACACGAAACCTAAGATATTAAGGTAGTATTAAATGTAGCTGCCATTCAATGGAAACAACGCACACCCGGTGTTATGCGAAGATCATCAACATATCATCGCCGAGCTACCATTACGCACGGTCTCCAAGCCTGAGTTTAGTGCGCCTGTCATATGCAGAATGAGGTCCACATAGGGTGAATTTAGTTACGCTATCCCTAGGCGGGCTAGCATAACTAAATTCACCCTTTGTGAACCTCATTCTGCATGGCCTCATCTGCTATGGGAGAGAGAGACTCGACAGATTGAAATTCCCAAATAGTGCAGAATAGTGTCGAATATTGTGATGTACACCCATTGGGAACCTCGATTATATAATGTGTCGTCTGCCAGTTTGGGGATATAGAGAAACTAAACCAACAAAGAAATAGAATCTATATATGTGATGAAGTTTCTATAGAAATTTGATAACAAAATTAAGAAACTTTCCAGAGAAGATGAGGCCTAAGCAGAATGAGGTCCCAAGTGAGTGAATTTAGTTATGCTAGCAATGCTGGATAGCGTCACTAAATTTACCCTCTGGGGATCTCTCATTCTGCAAATGACAAGCACACTAAACTCAGACTTGGCGGTCTCCCACCACACATTACGGAATATTACATGATGTTGGTCCTGGACGGGCGAAGTTAGAAGTTTTCAATCTGGTGATAAGTGCATATTGACCTTGAGGATAGCTGCCATATCATCGGTGTCTCGGAGGTAGTAGTTGAGTGGGAAATCCCTCTCTGGTGGTCGGCTTTTACCGTATCCCCTGGGATCGACTGCGATAACAGTGAACTTGTCTCGATCAAGCTTCAGCAGATCCGGACCGTAATCTATTTTAGATGCCCCTGCACAAAAGAATGGTGTCATGTAAGTGTTCATGAATTGTAGTGTTAAACCTTTCGTGACTGGAGCTGCGCTGGTGCAGCATTAAATATCCTGCGTCAGTGGATTATATTATATATGCGAGTCTCACATAGGGAGCCTCGCATATATAAGAGAATGCACTGGCTTACAAAGTCAATGTAAATATTGTTAAGCCAATGCATTCTCTTATATATGCGAGGCTCCCTATGGGAGACTCGCATATATAAGAGAATGCATTGGCACAGGGTTTTCGCTAAATTTCAGGAAGCTCCAGTCATGGAAGGTTAAACAACAAATGTTGAAACGACTCTCGAGTAATAATTTCCAGAACGAACGTTTCATTAAATTTCACCTATATATGCATTATCTAGGGACGTGAATAAAGGGTATCCACTTGGGAGGTGTGTCAAAAGTTCTTTGAATCTCCAACTACACCCCGTATTGAAAAAGTATAGCTATAAATGTTTAATTTTACGTCCGGGAAATCTACATATGCACCCCTTGGTATAACTGGAGCTAACCGACTGTTGGAAATTTCCAACCTAATATCCTAAAGCTGGAAATGTCCGCCTGTTGTCCATTCCAGTCACAAAAAAAAAGCAAAAAAGAAAGATTTTGAACGGTTTGACGAGAAGTGTTCTTGCATTTTCGGTTCGTGAGCCTACTAATTAAATTGGTGTGGTTCCTCGATTTGAACCCATCTGGATGGCGGCCATTTTGTATCGGGTAGGGTGAATTTTAAGAGTATCTTGGTGGCCACCTTACAATACCCTTTGTTTGACCTAAATCGTTGAAGGGGTCGATAAACGGCATGGGTCTCCTGAAACGCTCTTTAGCATAGACTATTTTTTTAAGTTTTAGGAGCCCGACCAAAATCCGAAACTTGGTATTGAAACTGCAAACACGCCATAACATTGGCACTTTCCAATTGATGGCCACTTCGACTACCAGTATAACAAAACAACAAATTTCACACTAAATGCTGGTTCGAAAATCAAACTATCAGAACAATTTCAACATATTTTTTGCTAGTAATACTAATGGGATGAGACATCCCCAACCCCCCTATCGCCACGTCCCTGCTTCCAAAGTATAAACTTCGCTAATAGTTCTTACCCAGAGCTGATGGGATAAGCAAAACCACATTTCTTCCGGTTCCATAAGCATAAATCTGAAGATTCACGCCATTCACTTCTAGTTTACTGGAAACAATCTTCCTGTAAGCAATTAAACGAAACGTTCGAAACACATTCAAGATGGATTATCTCTTTAAATAACAAATTTTAGATAATTTCCTGGGTATGAACAAATCCGTATGGGTTGGAAATGTCTGCCCGGAAAGGATTCTATCAATTAATATTGATATTTATTTCGATATTATTTTTTCTATTAATGGGACACTTCTTTGTTCTATAAATAATAATTTGAGATAGAGGGCTCCAGTGTGGTGCTCCGAACGAATGCGAGCCGCAAAATGTCTTCGATTGATTGTATCTATTGTAATATTAAGTGAGAATCAAGTTAGTAAGACCTAGAGTGTATCATATGCTTAGTTTCAAGATTTTAAAAAACTGGAAGAAAAAAAACCGCAAATAAGTATGACGGTTGTGAATATGAGGGACCATTATTGAACGGCAGAGAGTTATTTTATACGAAACAAATTCCTAATAAAATCAATATTAATTGAAAGACGCGTTTCTTGTTCGATAATGGTCTAGATCAAGCCAGAATGAATTGTAACTGGCAAAACACTTCAATAACAATGTTAATTTAATTAAGAAAATACACGCGTGCCGGCAGCGTTCAGACATCGCGTTGCGATGGGACTGAACTCTGTTTTGCAGCTTATATTATCCCTACCGATTTCACTAGCTGATTTACGTAGGACTCTTACACAATACGCGAGGTGGTAGGGTCGTGTGGGTTATGGTCTTAAACTCATGCAGTCTGATTGATCCCATCCTATTTAACATCAACTCTTTCTCGATATAGTCTGAAACAATTAGCAGGGTATTCCATTACTTTCGAAAACATATTACGTCAAGTATAGTGTACGCCAATCACAGATCGCGTGCATTTGCGACAGGACTGACCACAGTCAATCAGAAGATTTGAATGCGAAGCGTGGTCGGTGACGTCAAACTTCGGGAAAAGCCCTGCATATTTTGCGGCTGTAATTAATATACGAAGGGTATGGCAAGTTTTCAGACTATTGAACACGGGTTCACTCAGACTGACATTCATCTATCAGTGATAAAGTTATAACTTGCCCTTTGAGGTCCTCTTCGTTAAACTGTGACTTCACATCTTTACTGAGTCCTCTGAGGCTGAAAAGTTAACCAATATATTAACATATATATGGCACCAAAAAAAAATATCAGATGCGATTTGCCAGTGCAATATTACAATTTCAGAACTAACTATGTTATACTTACGACCGTCGGTTCTCTGCCCATCTCGTGTGTTGCAAACACGAAACAAATGGATTGAAACTCTGTGGAAAATGACGTGAGGACGTTATTGTGAGAAAAGTCCGTTTTGCCGTTGAACTGATCATGTTCTTTATTCATGGGAATGTATTTAACACAAACATTAATTCATGTATCTCTCGCGCGATTGCTTATAGATATGTAACTATATTAGCGACGTTTTCCTCCTAGCGATTTCTTTTAGAAAGATATATATATATATATAATAGTTAAATCTAACACTTACATATGCGTCGGGTTTTCAGTAAATAAAAATCATTTGACGCATGAGGCTGAAAACGCTTCAACAATCCCATGCATATACACAGCCTAATGGTATTCAGCTTTTATTTGTTAGTTGTCAACTCTCACATGATACTCTAAAAGCACATAATAACATATATCAATCCAGCAAAAAGAAATCACTAAGCATGAATATCAATTGCATGTAATTTTAGTCCTTAATTTGTAGTAATTGCTATTGTAATTGAATAGTTTATAAAAGTTTTTCCCATTTGGCAGATGCGGTAAAAATATTAACTATCCCTCGAGGCAAAAACTTAAAATGAATGAAAATGCACGATCACGGCTCTCGATAAAATCTTTTCTTTAAAGTATAATAAAAAATTAAGTTGGTACCCGTAATTTGTCACGTATGCTATATAGATGTTTTCAATCTATAGAAGGCTCGGTCCAGACCTAATTTACTGGACGAGTTTGGTAAATTCCGCTTTAAACTGGGGACGAGTTGTAGATTCTATTTATTACGTGATCCAAAACCTCGACAAAACATACTTAAATCAGCAAATGGGACGCGAAACTAACATCGGCATCTTTAAGGCATGCGATGACGTTTCACGTAACTATGCGTTGTTTGCCCGCGTAAAGAAATAGTCCCATATATATAAAGACTCTTTGGCGTATTTAATGGCATATGTTTAATGACATAACTTTTCAAACTCTTCATTCATTATGGTTTGTTTGGAAAAATGTTGGAAGCCATAGCATTTTGAGACGTAGCATACCTACATACGGAATGTAAACAGATGACAAACCGGAAGTCAAAGGTCACCTGGCACTATTTCCTGTTATTAAACGAACGTATCACAGTTTATAGAATGGGTTTACTGAATGGAATAAAGAAGGTACGATCATGTAATAAATTGAGATACATGATGCAAACCACCAAGGTCGGCTATTTTCATCACTCGTATTCAGAGTATGCATGTATGAGCGGCCATGTGTAATAAGGGTATGCAAAAACATTGCACATGTGTTGTAGTGGTGTTTTTAAACAGTTCCGGTTTGCCGCTGGTAGATGTTAAGTTCCATAATGCATGTGCACGTTGTTTTAATATTGGTTACATTTTACACGATGTAACAGGGAATACAACGCATAAAATACCAATCACAGTCAACCGTTTATGTTTATTTTCACTCATTTTCTGATACACAATATTGATCAACACGAGATCATTCTGGGCTTCGGTTGTTTTTATTAAAAACCACAGCAACTCTGGCCAAATTAATATTGTAATGCTTCAATTAGGGTTTAAAGTCGAGTCAGAAGCTAGACCACACCACAACTAAGAACATAATAACGTTGTCAGATCGATGTGTAGAAGGATATACCTTAACCCTTTACCCAACAAACCGGCCAAAACCGGCCAAATAAAGCTTCAACAGCCTAAAATATCTTCGGTCTGTCTCAATAGAACCATACAAATATGGATATCATTGGAACCGGCTCCTTGACCACATTGTGATAGTTACAGTTATGCCCTGTGCATATATAAGAGAATGCATTGGCCTAAACAAAATCTTTTTTTAACACTTTTTACCATTTTTTCTTACATTCTTTAACAATTTTATAATTTTTAATGTGTTAAGCCAATGCATTCTCTTATATATGCGAGGCGACCTATGGTCGACTCGCATATATAAGAGAATGCATTGGCACAGGGCCCTTCTGTTGGGTAAAGGGTTAACAGTTTATTCATTCTTTCAGCCACCACATCAGGTCAGATGGTACAAAGATAATGCGTAATGAGTATATACATAAAACAAATTCCGACCATTATACCGTGAGCGGAGGCTGTAAAGCAATTGGGTATTCACGTTTTATCGAGGCAACGTATGCTTTATATATAGCTGACTTAACTTAACAACATCGGCACACGGTATATAGTTTGACAAATATTGAAAAAAAACCACAAGTATGGTGGATGTTGAAGACATAAAGTAATATACTTAAGTGTGCGACCAGTGTATAAAGCTGAATGAGATTAAAATAATTTGTTTACAAGTGTACCGTAAACAGCGCATAATCCACGAAGGTGCACTGCTTTAAGTTGAGGTGTATTAATTTTTAAGGTGGCTTAATTCGAAATATATCTTAATTCGGCATGTGGTGACTGAACACAAACTGTGAATATCCTTCATCCAAGCAATTACTGCATGTTGTTCTTGAACATACGAAATATCTTTCACATCCGATTTAAGATGACGGAGTTGCATGCAGGCATGGACCTATTTTTACGCTAAGGGCAATACATGTGTATATGGTTCCCTCTCTGCTGCCTCAGGGGCATACCAGATCATTCAAAACATGACACACGATGACTGAGATATAGAGATCCAAAGTTGGCACAGATACATTTTAACTTTAAGAGTAATGTTCAGCTCAACGGATGAACCCCTTCCGCCATGGTGGTTCATATACAGGTAAGCCAAAGATTATCGATATCCGATATCCGATTATCGATATAATGACTGAGATGGCGAGTTCCAAAGCAACACGTCCTCTCGAAAATACGCACATAATCGACATATACTGTGAAAATAGGTTCATATTGGATCATTTGATTATGAAATAAGCAGATATAATGGAATCATATCGGTTATTCCGTTTTATGTCGCGGGCCACAGTGAAAACACATTTATAGAGACCACAACTGATCAGTCGTGAGTTGGTTTATTTGTGTCATTGTCCCCACATAATGAACCTATAATGAAGTAATTCTGAGTAGATAAATGCGACTAAAACGCTCTCATTTTCAGTTCATTATCTACTCAAAATGAGGAGATACTGTGTGGGTTTTCCGGAGAACAGGCTGTCCAAAGTTGATACGGGCGGACAGGTGGAGACACGAACATACGAACTGAACCAGTTTGCCGTGTACAACTAAAAGCAGAAAGGAGAACAAGCGTTATCCATTTTGATTCTGTATTATTTATTCAAGAATTGACTAATTATGCAAACATTTAACAAGCTAAAACACAGGAATTAACATAAAACTACACATGTATATAATAAACAGTCCTTGATAACAATCAACAACAAATAATCATGGCTCAAATTCATTACTTTGTTGCATATATTCTGTTGAGTGTAAAAGGAGATGGTCCCATAAATGGCCGGATTTAGTGTACAATACCCCTTTAAGTATAATTCCATAATAAGAAAGCACACGCGACCTGTGGTTTGCCGACAATAGTTCACGAAATTTTACTGTCATTTAAATTACATGTGTAAAGGTTTATAATATTGACCCCAGGTTTCGAGTGAGTACAAGCTTGCAAAACATGACAAAATTATGCACGTTGCTAAACATTTAACAATTTAAAGTCGAAAAGGGAGATAACAATATTACAACAAAATTGGGATGGATCTCATAAATGATTGCAGGTTCCGATGATGGTCAATAATTGATCCATACATGAATTAATACAAGCTCGGTCAAAATTACAGGGTTGCAAAACTAAATTTCTAAGTTGAAAAAAGGGGATATATATATCACAAATAAAACTGTCATAATCGCCAACAAAAAATCACTGAAAACTAAAAGAATACAAGCTCAGACAAAGCTGTGGCCACGGACGGACGGACGGGCGGACGTGCAGCAGGGCGATGAGCTTATTCCAGTATACCTCCACGTAACGTCCTAGGCATAACAACGATCAATACTTTAGAGTCGATTAACTGATATAGACGGTCTTTTCACACCGAATACTGGGAAATTAGCTAGCACCATTAAAACTGAGCAAATCATCTCTATTGCGTTTTTTTTTATAGATTGAGTTGCCAAGTGATAAATAAATGTTCGACAATTAGACTTATACATATAGCTGCATGTATGCCCCCGACTTAGGAACTGTTCAGATAATAAGTTCAACAAACGGCCATATGGTGAACTTATTAGAATGGTACCTAGCTGAAGAGATGGTCTTTTTACAAACATATAGAGCCTTGTTGGTACCTGACGAGACAGGCGTGAATTTAACATGTCCGGTGTGACATCATAAAACCGCCAGCTGTACGTTTTATAAGCCAGAAAATAATCAGATCAGACCCATGCATGGTCGGAGTTCTGGAGTAGCATTCCATATATGGAGCTTTTGAATATTCATGAATTCCATATTTGGAGTAATGTCCGGAGATTTGACTTGTACCACCGGAGGAGCGGATCTGAGCTGGATGGATCCGGTTTGGTCGCAATTCAATGCGTATAAAGTGCCACTTGTCTATACTGTTGTTAAATTTTGTCAGCTTACTATATCTATGTTTATTAATAAAACTGTTTTTTGTTCACTTTGAAACCCACTTATGGGCAATGTTCAGTTTTATTTTGGAAAATAAAAGTTATAAAAAAAAACTCATGCACGAACCCATTAATGGGAGGTTTTGATGGCGAGATATCGACTATCGAGGAAATTTCAACATGTTTTGAATTAAGTTGTGTCAGACAAATCAATGACATCCTCTTATAAAGAGCGTTATTGCTTCCATCATCTAAATCGGTATATTTAATAAATAGCGTTCTCGGTTAGATTTTGTGATAATTTTCTACGTAATACTCGTGGAATATTTCAATCTGCCCTCCTGCATGAGCGGGCCGCAGTGAACACACATTATAAAGAGCGTTCATATGGTAAGTCGTGTCGATGGAATAAGTAGTTTATTTTGTACCTGTATGAGCTTATTTCGTATTGAAATAAACTCTATACGGGCTTATTACGAACGACAATTGGTTTCCTCCAATAAGCTCTAAATGGGCCTAAAACGCGACATTCACAATAAGCCCGAATTGTGCTTATTTTTACACGAGAACAGGCTGTGTGATTTTTTTTTGTCTCTTAAGAGGAAATTGGCGAGTTCATATTCATTGGTGGGAAATGTTCAGATAATAAGTTTAAACAAACTTATTATCTGAACATTTTCTAAGGGAAATACTTGTCAATGATTAGTATATAAAGGGTTCCTGTGATATGAAACACCGTATAAAGGCATGGCTATCGGATTGATCAGACAATGTGAATACGATTGGATAGCGAAATATACTTAATCGGGGTTCACGATTAGATATCGATTGATATTAAATGGCGCGCGAGGTTAGGATTGAGACTAGGATTATTGACGAAATAAAGGAGATGTTTGAAGATTTGCTTTTAACATAAAGAGCGTTCGCCTAATTTGCCAAGTTTGGGGTTATATAGAGAAAATAAACTAAACTAAAAAAAAATAGAAGTTTCTATATAAACTAATACACTTGTTAATTTGATAATAAAGATACTCCCCAGAGGAGCTAGATGAGGCCTAAGTAAAATGAGGTCCACAGAGGGTGAATTTAGTGATGCTAGCCCGCTGTGCTGGTTATAGGGTAATTAGATTCACCCTCTGAATGCTTTTGTGGATTTTCGCGATGCATGTACGAATGTTCATGATTGCTAATGTTTTCTTTAGACTGGTGAGCTGAAAATTGGCTCAGGAAATTTTGACTAATTTGGTATCAAATCGAACCGAGTATCTTTAACTAACCTTAGCTGTTTCCCACCAGATCCTGTTTTAGACTCCTTAGCTCCCATTGAGATGAGCGCCTGGACTCGATACAGTACTCGCTGTTCCTTCGTCAACGAATGCAATGGCTTCACAACACGGGCAACCATGCATGTACATCACTCGTATGTTTTGTTAATTATCATGTTTGATGCGCTTCCGTTCTACGCTGTACATTACTACCTGCACGCGTGTTATAATAATTGAACAATTGAACAATCATTTTACAGGGATATAGAAATTTAAGGAGGCGCCCCATTCGTGAATTTTCAAAAAATATCCCTATTTCAAACTATCAATTCGAAGGGGGAAATTATACCCTATTATAGTGTAACGCACAAGTGGTATACACAAATGCATATAGTTCCCACCTCTCAGAGAATCGACGGTTACGGATAAGTAACAAAATTTCCACAAAATGGGTTACTCTGCGACCACTCCCCACTTGATCCACCAAGAAGAGAAAACTACATGCAGTCCCATATATCACCAGATACAGTTACAGTCCGAAATAACCGAGTGGATGTAAAATATAACAATAAAATATCTGACACCAGTATAGGTATTTGTTTAGCTGGACCTACAACAGCTGACGGGTGAGAAACAGGATACGTGATCCTAATGATGAGAATAAATTAAATTAATTAGTTATTTAGCACATAAACTATAGATAATATATTAACAGACATAAATGTGTATGGACGGAATGTTAAGTAATTATATGTAAAGATGAAAATAAGATGGAAAATTTTGCAAGTTGAATGATCAGAATGGAATAACTAGTTATCACATTTTTATGAAGTGATAGATGAAAAATGAACTTTTTATAAATAATTTAAACGAAGTTAAATAGAAAAATTATTTGACTTATTTAAATTTGAATGAATTGCAGAAACAGTAGACTAATATGCAGAAATGCATAAAAAATAGAATTTAACTATTTGCACCTAAACAATGGAAACTGGAAAAATTATTGATTTTATAACCATTTATGATTTGAAACGATGAAACATTACGAATCATATACAGGATACACAAAACACATTGATACAAAACTTTGGCAACATAAAACATATATGCCAATAATTTCTAAGTGGTATGATAACTTTAATAAAAGTCTGACATGAAATGCTGATAGAATCAGAGAACGTATGTGTGACATGTCTAATAAAACCTATTCCGCTCTTGTGCAGGTCGCTTTTTAATAGCGTAATTGCCTTGAACACAAATGTGAGACTTACGAATGCTGACACTAAGGGTACCTCATGACTGAGACACTTAGTAATTAAGACAGATCCATTACAGTCGAAACGTGAACGAACACCGGTGCTTTGTGGATTATATACACTTGTATTAAAATACCACCAGAAAGAATTTACTAATAAAACACATATTCACTTTGAATAGTAGCTTATGTCAGCTACCAAAAATTATACTAAGTAGAATAAATATCTGTTACTTTAAGAGTCGACTAATAATAATAATACCTGACTTGTTCTTATTACTGAACAAAGTCCCCATGTGAGTATAAATGTGAAATGAAACTTTGTGTGATTTAAAAGAGTTGCAATTTAAATGCAAAAAAATATAAAATGTAATTACCATGAACTTATGAGCACATAGCCCACCAAACACCAAGGTAATCTCACGTCATATGTGAAATAATTTTGTAATGAACACGAACTTTCAATGTACACATAACGTCTAACCGGCCTGCAAATACTTGTGTGTGATACACAAGAAAAGTATTCGATAAACTTGCAGATATTAATTAACTGCATATAGAACTATTAAAGTTAAATAAAAATAATCTGCACTATAATTGCAGATATACTTGACTTAGACACTCTAGGAATGTCTGCGATAAACTTGCAGATATTTACTAGCTGCAAATAGGACTATATAAAGTAAAATAGAAATAATCTGCACTATAATTGCAGATATACTTTACCAGTTTTTCTGAATTGAAAAACTTTATAAAAATTTATAACTTTGTAAATTCCAATGAAATGTTTTTTGGGTACAGTGAAGTTTCAACGGTCTGTGCTCGCCTACTTCATCACGGAATAAAAAAAACAAACTTCATTGGAACATGTAACCTAATTTTTAGCTACTAAATAGTGTAATCTTTACTTTGCACAACTGAATTTAAATAAATGCTATTACTGGAATAAGATATATTTGCTTGCAGGAGACTATGTCATTCCAGGGTTCTGCATCAGGTATTATTTTACCGTACTATATAAATTACTTTATAAATTTTAAATAGAGAAAATAATTGCAAGTCCTTCAGTATACTGGCTTCTACAAGCACTCATCCTGAAGGTGTAAGTCTTGTCACTTGTACTAACTTACCCTCTGGAATGGGACACAGTTTATTTTTACCTCTTCCTGGCCCGGACTTCTCCGACTTAGTCACTTCTGACATTCTGCCGGGAATAGAGCTACCATGTTGCTACTGGTGGATTGTACATGTCCTAGCCCTTCTGGCATACTGAACATAACATTTTCAACCTCCAGCCCTCCAATCGTAGTGCTTGTATGGTCACTTCTGACACTCCAGCACACATTTTGTCTCTACATACTTAGAATTTTGGGCATAATCCTGGTAGTAATGAGTGAGCCATTTCGGACATAACATATAATTATCCTATTTTGTGGATGAGAACTAGCCACTTCTGGCATTATCACATCCAGATAAATAATTAAGGTGACAAAATTTACATTGTTCTGCATGTTGTGTCCCAGCTACTTCTAGCATTCACACAACTAAGTACCATTTAAAAGATAAAACAGTAAAATACCACTGTGAATAAATGTATAAGTTCAAATAATTATTTAGAATAATTATAAATATTTATTTAAACTTTACTATTTTTATTACTAATAATTATTAATTAGTTAGAATACACTACCAAATGTTTGATAAACTATACCTAGCACAGAAGGATGATCCACACAAAAATTCCAAAACAATTTAGAAAGCGAAAATGATGCAGAACAGTAATTATAATTTTTGATGAAGCTTATGTACTAGAAAACTCTGCAACAAGTCTGCAAACCAATGAAATAGCTTGAAAATAATAGAAAAATCTGCAGACCAATCAGAATGCTTCTGCAGACGATGTCTCGCAGAGAAATATAAATATGAACCAATCAATCCGTTTCTGAAGCTTATTTCTTGCAGAGCAAAATAGTTCCATACTATGAATAAGTAAAAACACATTAGATATACCTTACTCGTATTTAAATTCGGGCAGTACTATTTTTCGCGCACACGTCGGTGCGCGAATTTAAAACTGAGCGAAAAATAGTACGACTCCTGAGTTTATACCAAACCACAGGGAAACAAGAAGGTCATAAATGTTGATAAGTTACATAAAAAATTATACACATTACGGAAGGTTGGACCAAATTTAGGCTTGTAGAACTATATTTTACATGCAGGCAACCAACATCAAAACCTAACTGATATGTATGCCATACTTATATAACAACATATCATGATTACATCATTAACTGTTGAAACACTAGTAAGAAATACACATTGCAAACTAAAGATGCACGAAAGCACGTCCCCTAACAACAATGGCGTTACAACGGTTACATGTACACCGTGACCAAACAGTCTGAGATATAGTTATGTCAACACACCCAACAGCCAAGTTTTGATTTTTTTTTCTGATGTAAGTTTTCCATACGCGGTTGTGATTTTACTTCTTTCGAGTTCATTTAAATTATGTTTATAACTATTTCAATATCATCAAAACTATTCGCGGCGTATAACACCGGTCTTCACAACACATTGATGATGCAGTTATGTTAACTTATATAGACGATGTAAAGCCGTCGTGATGGTGTTTAATATGCACACGTATCTTCATAACTATTAAGATCTAAGTATTTTACGAAAATATTTTTGTCAGTTTTGAATTCGCGCAACTAGGTGCGCGAATTCAAAACTGAGCGAAAAATAGTACTGCGCGAATTTAAATACGAGTAAGGTATTTCTCCAATGTTCATATTTCACATATTCAAAGCCTGACACCTTTTGCATGCAATATAAAGCTGTTTATGTTTGTGAAGGCACAAATTACTGAAGCAGACTACGGAAAGCCAGAAACTTTTATGACAAGAGTTATCCCTCATGACGTAACCTATATGGCGGCGCCCATAAAGGAACTAAAATATGAAAATTTACGGATTAGTTTTAGTTAATAAAAGATTAACTACGTAATACTAGAAGTTGATATTAACTATAAGTAAGTTACTATAACAATGAATAGAAGTACCAAGTAATAGCAGATTGCTATTTGAAATATAAAAGTTATGATGCAAGAAATTTACGAAGTGATATTTGTGAATATAAAGTGTATGACCAGTAAAGGCCGGACCTTTACTATAACGTTACATTTTTTTGAAATTCACGCCTTTAACAAAGCATTAATTCAGAACGCACGAAGGGTCAACGGGTGTGGGTTGGCAGAAAAGCCTAGTTAAACTAGTTGGAGGTTGGCAAAGAAGCCAACGTATATAATATAACTATTTAAACTATCCACTATTTGAATTCATTTTTAGCGTTTCTGGTTTCCGGATTTTAAACAGGACATATTTTAGGAATGCACGGAATTTCATGGGGGTACACTTCAGACAAGCTAAATTGTGTGATAGCCTAGATTAAAATAACAAGGAAGTTACCTTTAGTACAATTATCAGATGCAAGACTTTCGTTAGACCCTTAACACCTGTCAATATATTTGGGCTGAATTAATCTGATGCGGTATGAATCCTCGAAATAAACAAGAAAACCATCGTTATTTCGAAATGTAGTTTGGGCTAACATTTACACAAATCCTCCACAGCTTATTGACCGGCACACACAGCAGTCCCATTTCCGTAGTTAATAATACACCCTTTGGGTGAAATGACAATATATAAGACCGACCCTTCCAGTTTTCTTTTTTCGCACTGAACCGACAACGATAAAGACGACTGTGAAACGAAATTCAGTTATCTGGAATGATACTGGAGAACAGCTGAGTACAATAAATTAGAAGTGTGCTTATCTATGGGCGGTAACTCCACGGGGGAAGCGCGACAAATGTTTTGATGGCAGTGGTCAACAGGGCATATCCAGGTGTGCATATTTTCCAATTGTTGATGCTCTGCTGGTTATGCGACTAAGGCATACAACAAATTAGCCCGAAAATATGAATTTGTTTTAGTTTGCTACTCCTTATACTTTCCGATCGTAAAAGGGCAATATCCCATAAAGAAACGTTGGGCCGAAATCTGGATATCTATATTTTCAGTAGTCCTTATAGATGCCTACATTCCCTGCAGATTTCGTGTTCGTCCTGCCATTAGTTTCTGAGTATTTCCAATTAAACTATAGTGGTTGCAAAAATGTCCACAGTGGAGTCGCTTAACGAGAAATCGTTCACTTTTGGATAAAAACATGAAACTTTCAGGGTTGGTTGGGGTATGGGGTCCTCATCAACCAGTTAGCTGGTTCCAGGTTTCTGGTGACCCCTTGACCTTCAAATTGTCCTTAACATTTCGAAAATTTGAGATTTAGGGGTATCTATTTTGTATCGAATGGCTATATTAAAGGATATATAGACATTGGAGATTGTTGAAGCGATACCATGGATATCCGCCTTTGTATCCACCTTCAATTTGTCAATGATAATCCAAAATGGACGCCGAAATAAAAAACAATTGACGTTTTTTCACTAATATCTTTCAAATCAGTTCCTGCTTTTTGGAACTCTTTGAGAATTGCAACTTTATTTCGTATTGGTCATGTTAACTGACCATTGGAGCAATGAAATATGCCATTCGTGGGCTCCCTGCCAACTCCCTTAAAAAATCGATTTTACAGAAATCGGTATAAATATTCACAAAAAATCACCATTGGGATTCTAGTCATATTTCGTCAAGAAATTGGAAGAACTGTACAATCTAAGTGACAAATACCATTTCTTATGAACATTCCAACTCAATTGTACCCAAGTTGTTAATTTGGCTCAAAATGGCTGCCAAAATGGCAGCCAAAATGGCAGCCAAAATGGCAGCCAAAATGGCAGCCAAAATGGCAGCCAAAATGGCAGCCAAAATGGCAGCCAGAATATGGAAAAAATGTAAATATTGCCCCAGCGAGTCATGCAACCGCATACTATTGTTATATAAAAGAATATGGAGTTATTGAGGATATCAGGACATGTATTACCTCATAAGTATTATGTTTTATGGCATTATGCCCAATGTTTTTAAGTGCATGCATTCAGCATTTCCACATTTTATACTAATAGAATTATCTCCCTTTAGATGTTTATTAAAATGCTGGAATAGTATTAAATAATAAGAAACGGAACAATTCTTTGCTAGGCTATGATTTGGTTTATATTTTATGTTTTTTGTAAGATTTTGGGGGTGGGTCCCAAAAATTGGGCGAAAAAAAAAGAAAAAAATTGCAGGTAGAGGGATGGTGGGTCACCGAGAGGGGTAATATTTTTTTTTCGCCCTATATATGTAAATTTTTCCGCGAACCCCCCCCCCCCTGAGTTGTACAACATTTTTTTGTATTAATGATTTGCCCCAGATTGTATAAATTTGGTGAGAAATGTAAAACAAACGTCGCCTCAGTGGGCTGTTGTTTCCCCCAATGAACCTGTTTCAATCGGGAGGCGGTGGTTTCGACACCAAAGCGAACAACAGATATTGCATCTTTTCAGGATACATGATTTAAATAAGTTTCAATATTGAACTTGTGCTTGATATGCCGATAAAGTGAACATTTATTCATAGTGTTTTATATTTTGTCGTCAATCAATTACATATTGCTCAGTCAGTGCTTTTTTAACAGATTCTTTGACCCATGTGGGTCAATTTGTAAAGTGCCTTGTATAGTCCATATATAGTATATATAAGTGTTATATAGAATATTTTCAACATGATTCAGCCACGGGTGCATATATATACTGGTTCGTGCACATACAGTTGTAGTAACTCTATCTATTCTAAGTGGATAAATTCCAGTGCCACCATAACACCATAACATCTGGTGCATGTACGCGGTTTTAAATTTAAAACTATTTCAAAAATCTCAATTGGAGTTTCTCGAAATCCTGGATATTTTGATAGCCCCATATTTCACAGCCCCACAAAAGAATCGGTTTAACTATACCTTCCCAAACCGGTCAATAGGTTGTGCAATTTGGGATATTCATTTCCCGTGATTTATAAATCAAGCTACCAGTTGGTTTAGAAAGTATGTGCTTTCGAGCTTTACTAAAAGGTCCAAATATTTATATTCATTAATTTTACTGCTTCTATGAGGTTACCATTTAGAGAGACGAGTTTTTGGGTTGCGCCCAATCTGAGAGCCAAGTACCATCATTTTCGTTTTTGTCATATTAACAGTAAGTTTCCAAAATGAACAATAATCTGAAAAATATTTAACGTTTCGTCTCATTTGTTTCATAGCATCGGCAAATATAACTGTACCATCAGCAAATAGAAGTACAAGCAATTTAATATAGATACCTAACTAATCTTCAATCATATTTTCTATCACAACAAGTCCTTGTGCGAAATTTGTTATAAAAAATAGACTGAAAATAGGAAAGAAGAAATATTTGCTCCCGGCAACATACCAGAAGTACACGTGACTCGGCTGTGTATATTTTCGATGAACCTAAAACATTTGCCCGTTATTTCCGCGGAAATCAATTTATAACTAAGTCCTTGTTTCCATACCGTGTCAATGGCTTGTTTAAATTCGACGAATGTGCAATACAGTTTACGATTGAGGTGCTTATATATGCTTGATAACAAATGAAGTGTCATTATGTGGTCAGATGTAGAAAAACCCTATCGAAACCCTGTTTATAAGGTCTTTGGATTCTGCGTATCTGCTCATTCTACTATATTCAGAATTTTAGTAACAAATTTCCCAAGACAACTCATAACCGTTGTGGGTCGATACTTATCAGGCATGGTTGAGTCACCTTTATTCTTTTGGATGGTTATATACTCTTCCTATGAGCCATTCGTTTTGTATTTTTCCTGTATCAAAAATAAGGTTAAACCATTTCACATATAAAGGGAGCATTAAATTTATAGTTGCTTTCATGTGTTCATTTTTTATGTTATCTGATCCACAACTCTTGCAATTTCTTAGTATATGGATTGCATTTAAGATGTCATTTTCAGAAATGGGTTTATCTAAGTCGTCATTTTGTTGATTCCGCATGTTATCTGTTAAGATGAAATCGTCACTTGATTCAAGATTATTATTTTTCAAGAAAATTAACATATTTTCAATATCTACATTTGTTTGACCTTTTGTTTGAACTCCTGTTTTCAACAATCTCCAGTATTCCTTTGGGTCAGACTCCCTGGTGGTTTTTAATCGTTGTGCACACATTTTCTTATAGTTCTTAGTGCCACTTCGAATAGTTTTCTTGTATTCTCGACTAGTGTGTCGCATTTCCTCCAAATTCTTATTGGTTGGATTTTTACGATAACTTTTCTTTATCTTATGGAACTTCGCCCTTGCTCTTCTACACTCTGAGTTAAACAAGGGTTTATCGTTTTCCTGCATATTTAAATTACGTTTTTGACCAAAGCATTTCCGGCATGCTGAATGAAAAAGAATTTGTATGTTCTTAGCTATTATATTATTTGAGTCTCTATCATACTTATCAGGTAAGTTGCTACACAAATCAAGTTGGTCCTTTAATTCAAGAAACTGGGTATAATCGATACATTGTATGAACTGTATGCTCTGGGATTCTGACCAAAGCTTGAATTCAGGTTCTATACACCTGCTTTAAATTTATTTGTTTTATTTGAAGTAGTTATATTAATATTTATATCTACTGGGCATTGTAATATCAATCTACATCAGAGTGAGAATCAGAAAACAGCGGTTCAAACAGTAAAGCATAAACACCCCCGTGTACGTGGTATCGCCAACACCGAGGGTATCGCCAAAACCGAGAATATGGGAAAGTCATTTTCACGTATATGATATGGGGATATGTTTGTTTCTCATCGTAAAACAGACAACGAACAACGCATGTGTATGTCCACATGAAGCAGGAGTATTTATCCACCCGCTGTTTTTGCTTTTGCTCACTCAAATTTTAGAGAACATCCACCCACTAGTATAGTTCCTGGACGTCCACGCTGCCAACACAAATGCCGTATATAGTTGAATCTGTCAATGAAGCATAGGATTGAACAGAATTTTAAAAATCAGTGTCGTTCTCAATATACGCGCGATATGGATGGACCACTGTCGGCCCAGAAAGATGTTAACGCCACAGATGAAGATGTTACCAAACGCCGAGCATCTGTGCAGTAAATATGCGTATCACTTAAGGAGTTTTGATGAGTTTTCGAGTGTTTTTATGTGTATCTGAGACTGATCAATTGGACTGCGAATGTCATCTGAAATATGAATCCATAACATATTCGAAATATTGTGTACATATCTATTATGAATGTATTTCAATTGAAATTAATTGAACATCCATCTCAGAATTCAGATTTGCGATCTCAAATAGGCGAATGAATGATAACGCGATGCCTTGATCACACGCACGTGAATGATGTCGTTTATATGCATGCAGCTAACCGGATATTCGTTTAGTATTAACATGCTTGGGGTTTGTATATAGACGACACACGCAGGACGACACGCTACGGCGTATCAACGATTTGTTGTAATCTTGTTTATTTTACAGACTTTATGACTCGTTCCCACTCGAGTAGAACGCTACGCGACAATGAAACCTAATCATCTTATCGAATATACACATATCGTATAGCTACAAATAATGCAATTGTGGCTTTTTTAAGAGTCATCAGATAATATTTTAACGATTCTCTGTTAACCCTAAACATCCGTACACGTATGATCACACTGTATTATGTGTGGCACACATTTGTGGCACACAATTTGGTGCATGGGGGCCGGAGTGGCTGGCATTCGGATATGAGTGGTGTAACGTATACACAATGCGATTGCCAATAAACCAGTGAAAGTAATGGCACAAAGCAACTAACAGTTACATGTTGGAACCCAGAATGGTCCTTATGTTGTCGATTTACCACGTGGGTATATACATACTATATATATACAACATACTTACTGCTATTGGTAATAAACACTTTACTGTGGAACATGTTTATACTGTCATGATTGTTATGTACACATGTAAATTAAACTATAGTTTATAACTTTTCTAATTTAGCCCTAGGACCACATATTTAGTGGGCATAGTATTGACATAAGACTTCACTATGTTATCATATATGTTGCATATACTGCGTCAAAAAGTGTCCACTATTTATGATAAAATCGGAAATGAGTAGGAATTTCTATTAAATTTATCAGGGTGAGAGCAAGCTATGTTCGCTATCCCATTGAGGGAACATTCCGTTTTGCGAAATTATGTTTTGAATAGTGGATATCACCATTTAACTGGGAGATATATAGCTTCATCTGAGGACGATACGTTCATTTATCAAAACCGCATGGTCTGGTATAATTTTGTTTAACCATGGTGTTGTAGCTTGGTAAGCTGACTACATGTGCTACATAGACACAGCAAAGAGGCACACCGACCTCCAGATGAGAAAGCACACACGTGTGCCACACATAATACATTGTGATCATATATATGTGTACGGATGTTTAGGGTTAACAGAGAATCGTTACAATATTATCTGATGACTCTTAAAAAAGCCGTAATTGCATAATTTGTAGCTATACGATATATGTATATTCGATAAGATGATTCGGTTTCATTGTCGCGTAGCGTTCTACTCGAGTGGGAACGAGTCATAAAGTCCGTGATATTAACAGATCGTTGATACGCCGTAGCGTGTCGTCCTGCGTATGTGGTCTATATACAAACCCCAAGCATGTTAATACTAAACGAATATCCGGCTTGCTGCATGCATACGAACGACATCATTCTCGTGCGTGTGATCAAGACATCGCGTTATCATTCATTCACCTTTTTGAGATCGCAAATCTGAATTCTGAGATGGATGTTCAATTAATTTCAATTGAAATACATTCATAATAGATATGTACACAATATTTCGAATATGTTATGGATTCACATTTCAGATGACATTCGCAGTCCAATTGATCAGTCTCAGATACACATAAAACTCATCAAAACTCCTTAAGTGATACGCATATTTACTGCACAGATGCTCGGCGTTTGGTAACATCTTCATCTGTGGTGTTAACATCTTTCTGGGCCGACAGTGGTCCATCCATATCGCGCGTATATTGAGAACGACACTGATTTTTAAAATTCTGTTCAATCCTATGCTTCATTGACAAATTAAACTATATACCGGCATTTGTGTTGGCAGCGTGGACGTCCAGGAACTATACTAGTGGGTGGATGTTCTCGAAAATTTGAGAGAGCAAAAGCAAAAACACTATTGAAAAAATTCGCCAAAAAATATTAAATGGTTTGATCTGGGAAAACTGATTGACAGCGGGTGGATAAATACTCCTGCTTCATGTGGACATACACATGCGTTGTTCGTTGTCTGTTTTACGATGAGAAACAAACATATCCCCATATCATATACGTGAAAATGACTTTCCCATATTCTCGGTTTTGGCGATACCCTCGGTGTTGGCGATACCACGTACACGGGGGTGATAAAGATCACATGCATATACAAACAAGGTAAGGTCAGAGTCATGATTTGACCCGTCCAAAACACCCCCCCCCCCGACAAAAGTACCCATAGGTATCAAATTTCGTCGAAATCTATCCGTTTTATCCGAGTTGACCTTTGATTGGCCATATTGAAGGTCAAGGTCAGGCCGATGTCACGATTTGACCCGTTCAAAACTCTCCTCAGACCAAAGTATCCCTAGTATCAAATTTCGCCGAAATTTGTCCGTTTTACCCAAATTGACCTTGCATTGACAGTTTTAAAGGTCAAGGTCAGGTCGGGGTCACGATTTGACCCGTTCAAAACACTTCCCGGACACAAATACCCATAGGTATCAAATTACGTTGAAATCTATGGAAAGCCGAGGAGGACATGTTGGTTGCTAATTGCTAGATATACGACGCGGTATTTTGAAGGTGTTTCAAACTAGGAGATAGAAGTATTCTGCCTTTCAAATGGTGATGAATTATAGTAGTTTATTCAAATTTTATGGCATAAATTGTTATTAAAACCGTATATACTATAAAAAATTAATGACTCGAAAATTAAGTGGGCCTTTAAACAAAGTCACAATTGCATTTAGGCTCATCTCATACTCGTCCATTCAGCGATATTCTACTGCGCAGTTTGTTATAGCCTCCATTATTTATTGAGCGTTATACCCCCAACTGTTATAATTCGCCTTTAGCAGGCGTACTCTTGCCTCAGATTATTGAGATATTAGGTCACACATAATCACATTAAATCGCATCGTAACATAGCAATTGTGTGGGCTCCTTGGCGTGAATATGTAATGAGAAATAAGGTCATACGTAATGACATTAAACTCAAGAAAACCCTCGAAAACAAAACAAAATCACATTTAATGTTTTACGTTATTTCCTTCATCAAAAGAATCTTCGTGATAATGAACCCTCTCGTTACTTTAGAATATAGAATTAACCTTAAAATAAAAAAAATCTTTGGAACACAGAACCTTCGGAATAACGAACCTTCGGATTGGTGAACCTTCGGAATAGCGAACATTCAGAGAAATTTCGGAATAGTGGACCTTCGGGATAGTGAACCTTCGGAATAGAGCCATGCCCCCCAATATTCATATTATATGCCCAGAGTTCAAAGGTATGGACCCATAAAATTCTAAACTTGGCCCTTAAAATAATGAACTCCAAATTGGAGCACACACAGAACACCACTTAAGTCAACTGAACCTATGTCATGTCCCAATGCGGGAGGGTCCATATATACCACAACATTCATAGTATATGCCAAGAATTCAAAGGTATGGGCCCACGTAATGACATAAAATCTCAAGAAAACCAGCGAAAACAAAACAAAATCACATTTAATGTTCTAAGTTAAGTTATTTCCTCCTGTATCTGTATCGGTGTGCGCGCATGATCAGTTCGGATGTGAGCGCACACTCCATATAAAGAATCTTTGTGAAAATGAACCCTCTCAAATTAGTCTCAATACTTTAAAATATAGAATTAACCTAAAAATAACAAAAACCTTCGGAATAGAGAACCTTCGGAATAGCGGACCTTCGGGATAGCAAACCTTCATAATAGAAGCATGTCCCCACAATTACACCGGTGACGTAAACACATGTGCCAATCTTAGTTGTACTCTCGTAATTATCGGTACGATGAAACGGTGACGGAATCTGACGAGGTTTGCCGAATGTACAATCACCCAGTGAATTATCGATCGCCCATGCGATACAAAAAAACCAAAAGCAATAAACACCACACTACGGTGGCGTAATAAGTCAATTGAAAAAATAAAGTAATCAATCAAACTGACGCCCTTGTATGTTACCTTACCAGCAAACTTGTCACTTTCAATTCGTCCATGCATAATTCGCAGTCCATTGTGCTTGCAAAAGGATATCAATTTTCGATCTCGTGAATTTACCGTTCGATCATGCGAGTATCTCTCATCGCAACACAATCCAAGCACAGTAACTCTATCAGTTAAAGGTTTACGCGGACAGGGATGTCACCACAGTCGGGGAGATCACCCAGGTGTCTTGAATTTCTGAGAATATTAAAGGGGTTGAGTAACCACTATTTTCGGGTGGAATATAAACTAGGCCAAATGATAGGACGTCGGGTTATATGTTATTTTTTTTGGAAATTTCATGCCACAATACGTGTTTCGAATCACTCTGTTTTATGGTGACGTGTGCAACTAAATCGGCTTTAATCGTGATTCACAAACCACCAGATTTGACATTAGTTAACGTTTTACGATTTTTGAAATATAACGTATAACCGGGCGCTGATATCATGTCTACATCGTCAGTTCGGATTTCATTTAGGCCGATAATATCATAACCATCAAGAAGGCGACATAATTCCGGACATTTCAGTTTGCTGGAAAAACCACATACATTTCAACATAATCATTTCAAACCCAGCTTGGAGACAATGGAACATTTATTTGAACGCTCTCTTGTTTTTATTTCGCCCAATTTGGGCGGTTCTCTGGTGGTGGTTAATTGTGTAACGCGTGTGTCAAGGAAAAACAGACGCAGCATTTGTGTAAATGTTAGCCCAAACTACATTTCGGCTACATTTGAAGTAACGACGGTTCTGTTATTTATTTCGAGGAATAATACCGCATCAGATGAATTCAGCCCAAATATGTTAACAGTTGTCGTGTAAAACATTTGCAGTAGGTTAGCGTTATTTGGTATTTGTGGACGTCCTTTAACATGGGGAAAATAGACTACTGCGCTTGAACGAGCATGTGAATTCGTCGTTTTTAATGTATAGCAACTTGATAATCAATAACAGAGGCATTCTCTGTCAAATACAGTCGCTCTATTTACGATATTAATTGCGGAACTTTCTAAATTAAACTACGCGTAAACGGGTCCCTACTGTAAATTATAGAAGGTGTCGGAATCGGCCCACTCGCCCAGAGACAACTAGCCCCAGTCGACGTGTGTCAGTTCGGTACACTATAAATTGTATCCGAGGCCGAGTCCGGCTCGGAATAAAAGGTGTATACGGGGTGTTATATAGCGTTTGGTCCGTTGTTTCTCAATGAATATTATAGAAATTTGGTGTATATGTCCGGGCTGGGACATGGAATACAACAACGTTTGAATTGTTTTTAAATTTACAAATTTGTTGATTTTATTCTATTTTTTTCGTTCTGAAACACACTATAAAGTGTATGCGACTGGCTCCAAAATAAAAGGTGAGAGCGGACTTGATGTCGCATTATCTTCTTTGTTTATAAATGGACAAGACTGAAATTTAGTACATGGACAACATTATGTGCTTAGTGTTATGGGTAATCGGATTAACTAATTGGCGACTCTAAACTATTGTGTTTTGGGGTATTTGAGGTTTTTTGTGAAATAATAATTTAGGACGTGAATACATTTATTTTAAATGATAACTTTATTTAATAATAATAAACACATAAAATATAATAACAAACATGAGACATACATGATTTATAAACTGTTAACAAAAGATATCAAATTCAATACATGACAAAGATGACTCAGTGAAGTTTATAAAGTGAACACAAAAATATTAAGGTAAGAATATTTTTAAGGAATGTTACCATTTAGTCCAGGAGATATTGGTCGACCTCTGCACCCCCCAGGACTTAACTTCACCTCACTAATTTTCTTCCTTAAGGTCTCCTCTAATTTTTTTCACTTGTTAACAAGAAAAAAAAGTGGCCGCAGAGACTCCAGACAAGATGGCGTCCATCATGGCGGCCATTTTTTTAAATGCACCAGGTATCTTTGATCGCCATTATAGTAAAGATGATAGCACATGCGGTCTTGTTTTCCGCTCGATTCGTTATGCTAATATATAATCCTTACAAATTAGCCAAAATCCGACACCAGAATCCAATATGGCGGCCAAGATGGCCGCCGAAATGTGAAAATATGCTATTTTTCTGACATGTTACCACCTTTCGTTTGTCTCTGTGGGAAAATGTTAAAATTTTTGCGTCATGTTATACATTTGTCATATAGAGGAGTCATTGGCGAACACATGGGGACCATAATATGCATTCATTGCGGGATATTTTTGTCCGATATCACGTTTTCCCAAATGCCGGTATCATAGGTCAAAGCCGAATCTCCGTTAATAACGCGATGTTATGTTTCGAATCAATGAACGTTATTGCTATTATAACAACACCCATGCATATATATGTGCAGGAGATACTCGAGCTAGGATTCCTCTTATACCTGAGTTGAGGAATATTTACCCAAATCCAAGATGGCGGCCAAAATGGCCACCAGAAATAAAAAATCGCCGAAAATCGCTGATTTTAACATCAGTGAGCATTATTGTCATGACAACTCCACACCTGCTTACTATTGTAAGTTGGGAACTCTTAGGCGAAGAACTTTCCTTGTACCAAATCCAAATAAAAGTCCCCCAAATCCACAATGGCGGACAGATTTTGAAAAATCACCGAAATTCCCTCATATTCACATCATTGGGCATTATTGTCGAGACAACTCCACCCATGCTTACAATTGAGTTGTAAATACTGAGGTGAAGTAATTACATTACATCTCATGCAAGAAATGGTTTTCCAAATCTAAGATGGCGGCCAAAATGGCGACCGATATTTGAAAACAAGTCTACATTACTTTACTTTCTTACGATTGGCGTTATTGTTTCGCGATTTCTATCCACCATTACATGTTGATATGGAATAGTGACATGAAGTATTCATTAGGGTTTGGCAATTGATACTCACAGCCAAGATCGCTGCTAAATTGGCGGCTAGAAATTGAAAAGAAATCGATATTTTCACATATTAATTTCAACTTTTTGTCATAATATCGGTATGTATGGACGAAACTGTACATAAAACATCTACTAGTTCAACTTAAAGGTATCAAAGCGCATAACATAGCTCGTATCCTTCTGGAAAGATGAAACACCACAATTAATATCGCGATGTTGCATTTCGAAATCCAGTCTCCACTTAGCGCCGATAATGGCCGTAAGCGTAGGTGCGCCGAATAGTTATATCAGAACAATTACATGATAACAGATTCTGATATGCCACGTCACGTCCATAATTATCTGGACCAGCTTCCATTTCTTTGTCTGAAAAATCTAGGTCGCTCACACCGACAAAGTATTCACCACTTCCTGGGAGTAGGGTCCCTCTAATCATAACGTTACAAACAATTCATTTTCCGGTGTCTAGCTCACAGAAGGTCATCTCTATGTATGTGTCTCATACCCCATGGGATAACGACGTGTACACCTGACGAACCAGTTAGCTAGTCACTTCTCAATAGATGGTTCGTCAACTCACAAATTCAGCGAACGCATTGGCATATGTGGACAACTTCGACAGTGTTTCGAAGGTTGCTAGCTGTCTCATTCCCTTGGACAGATGTCTATCTGCTAAGGAGAAGACCCTAGTGTACAGACTACCCACACTTCTTGACCATTATCCGAAGCAAACTGTGTGACGCCCCGCAGTTGTCTCGTCGAATATCTCCCAGCAGAGAAGAACAATGCTCGCGGTGCTAGTTTGTGGACATGCGCCATGATAGTGGGAATGAAATGGGCCACTGTATACACCACCCCTACACCTGGTGCATGTTTAAGATATCGAATGTCGTGCGTGTCGGTTTTATTTGGTAAGATTGTATTTCCACATCCGTTTCGAAGCCTTTCTGATTCAACTACGTACACTTTTGTCTGGATAATAATATGCTAGCCTCCCTCAAAACAGTCGGATGGACTAAAGGATAATGTCTTTATAGCATGAATGTATGCGTGTTTTGTTATCCTCTCTCGGGGTGAGTGTCAGTATGTGGGCGGTATTATTCAAGAAAATGTCAGGAACTGTGGTGCATTTATTTCACTATGTATTTAAAGAACAATTTACAGTCTCGATGGCAATGGCTGTGGCCGTTGGGGAACGCGACCTTTATGATCATATAGCTTTATATATATAACTTTAGAATATAGTAGTTAATGTCTCATGCAGGAAAATGGTCGCATTGGTGATGTTACCAAGAAATCACTTGGTGTACCAACGTTTGTTGAACTGAATGCAAGAGCTCATCAACGTAACATTCCTCTGGATGTTCTTCGCGTTGGACATTTCACCCTTTTGTTGATGGCATTTGTACTTTCTTGAACCATACCACCCAGCGTGAGTATGACATATCAACCAACTATCAAAGGTATCGCCTTTAAGACTACACCACAGTCTTGGTGGGGCTTATACAGCAGTAGCCAATGGCATACTCCTGGTCCAGTTGTTTAAGAACGGCTCCCAAACGGATGGGGACATACAATCTTAGCATACAAGGAAAGCAAAGCCACACATGAGATCCTGTCTGAATCTAAAACATAACAAAATAAGGGACGGTGCAGTCATGGTCCAATTTCATTTCCACTATCATGACACATACCCACAAACTAGCATTGTTATCATCTGCTTGGATCTGTTCGGTGAGACGATTGCTGGACGCCAGCAAGCTTGTTCTTATGATCATGTTCAAGGAGTTTGGGTATATTATGTATTATGGTCTTCTACGCCTTAGCAGAAATGCATCCGTCAAATGTCGGGCTTTCAACATTCGAAGCCATATACAGAAGTTGTCCGGGTACGTCAGTGCATTAGATGAGTATGTGAATTGATGAACCATATATTGAGAAGTGGCTCTTTGGGAAGATCACCAGGTGTACACGTTGTTAACCCCATTAGGTCACCAAAGCTGACAATACGCAGATAGATAGGTCCTTCTGAAAGCTAGTATACGCATCGACCGAATACCTGTATAGTGTATCGCAAAAGATGACGCATATACCCCATATGTAGCATCTGAATTATACCATATTATAAAGCTATACCACGAATGAAGCTCGCTAAGAATTCCAAGCTTTCGAAACCAACACGTGAGCTGGACACCGGCATATGTATTGTTTGAAACATTCCGATTAGTGGCACACTCCTACAAAGAAGAGTAGTGAACTGTTGTTGTGAGTGAGATAGATTAATCTGACGAAGAGACGGAAACGAGTCTAGATAATGCTGAATGTGTCAATTCAGAATAAGCTCAGGTACTGTTGTTTTGATTCTTGGAAGTCATAATATGACTATTCGGCGCACCTATATACGGTTACGGCCAGTATGAGCCCTTAGTGGAGAATGGATTTTGAAATGCAACATTGCGATTGTGGGTTTTCATCCTTCCAAAAGGCTACGACTTACATTGGAACTAATATATGGCTTATATTATGTACCGTTTCGTTTATACAAATCAATATTATGACAAAAAGTTGAAATTAGTATGTGATAATATCGGCTTCTTTTCAATTTCTGCCCGCCAGTTGGCCGCCATATTGACTGTGAGTATCACTTGCCAAACCCTAATGAATAATTCATACATATCAACATGTAATGGTGGGTAGAAATCGCGAAACAATAACGCCCATCCTAAGAAAGTAAAGTAATGTAGACTTGTTTTCAAATTTCGGTCGCCATTTTGGCCGCCATCTTCGATTTGGAAAACCATTTCTTGCATGAGATGTAAGGTAATTACTTCACCTCAGTATTTCCAACTCAACTGTACGCAAAAACACTATTGAAAAAATTCGCCAAAAAATATTAAATGGTTTGATCTGGGAAAACTGATTGACAGCGGGTGGATAAATACTCCTGCTTCATGTGGACATACACATGCGTTGTTCGTTGTCTGTTTTACGATGAGAAACAAACATATCCCCATATCATATACGTGAAAATGACTTTCCCATATTCTCGGTTTTGGCGATACCCTCGGTGTTGGCGATACCACGTACACGGGGGTGATAAAGATCACATGCATATACAAATAAGTCAATTGAAAAAATAAAGTAATCAATCAAACTGACGCCCTTGTATGTTACCTTACCAGCAAACTTGTCACTTTCAATTCGTCCATGCATAATTCGCAGTCCATTGTGCTTGCAAAAGGATATCAATTTTCGATCTCGTGAATTTACCGTTCGATCATGCGAGTATCTCTCATCGCAACACAATCCAAGCACAGTAACTCTATCAGTTAAAGGTTCACGCGGACAGGGATGTCACCACAGTCGGGGAGATCACCCAGGTGTCTTGAATTTCTGAGAATATTAAAGGGGTTGAGTAACCACTATTTTCGGGTGGAATATAAACTAGGCCAAATGATAGGACGTCGGGTTATTTGTTATTTTTTTTGGAAATTTCATGCCACAATACGTGTTTCGAATCACTCTGTTTTATGGTGACGTGTGCAACTAAATCGGCTTTAATCGTGATTCACAAACCACCAGATTTGACATTAGTTAACGTTTTACGATTTTTGAAATATAACGTATAACCGGGCGCTGATATCATGTCTACATCGTCAGTTCGGATTTCATTTAGGCCGATAATATCATAACCATCAAGAAGGCGACATAATTCCGGACATTTCAGTTTGCTGGAAAAACCACATACATTTCAACATAATCATTTCAAACCCAGCTTGGAGACAATGGAACATTTATTTGAACGCTCTCTTGTTTTTATTTCGCCCAATTTGGGCGGTTCTCTGGTGGTGGTTAATTGTGTAACGCGTGTGTCAAGGAAAAACAGACGCAGCATTTGTGTAAATGTTAGCCCAAACTACATTTCGGCTACATTTGAAGTAACGACGGTTCTGTTATTTATTTCGAGGAATAATACCGCATCAGATGAATTCAGCCCAAATATGTTAACAGTTGTCGTGTAAAACATTTGCAGTAGGTTAGCGTTATTTGGTATTTGTGGACGTCCTTTAACATGGGGAAAATAGACTACTGCGCTTGAACGAGCATGTGAATTCGTCGTTTTTAATGTATAGCAACTTGATAATCAATAACAGAGGCATTCTCTGTCAAATACAGTCGCTCTATTTACGATATTAATTGCGGAACTTTCTAAATTAAACTATGCGTAAACGGGTCCCTACTGTAAATTATAGAAGGTGTCGGAATCGGCCCACTCGTCCAGAGACAACTAGCCCCAGTCGACGTGTGTCAGTTCGGTACACTATAAATTGTATCCGAGGCCGAGTCCGGCTCGGAATAAAAGGTGTATACGGGGTGTTATATAGCGTTTGGTCCGTTGTTTCTCAATGAATATTATTGAAATTTGGTGTATATGTCCGGGCTGGAACATGGAATACAACAACGTTTGAATTGTTTTTAAATTTACAAATTTGTTGATTTTATTCTATTTTTTTCGTTCTGAAACACACTATAAAGTGTATGCGACTGGCTCCAAAATAAAAGGTGAGAGCGGACTTGATGTCGCATTATCTTCTTTGTTTATAAATGGACAAGACTGAAATTTAGTACATGGACAACATTATGTGCTTAGTGTTATAGGTAATCGGATTAACTAATTGGCAACTCTAAACTATTGTGTTTTGGGGTATTTGAGGTTTTTTGTGAAATAATAATTTAGGACGTGAATACATTTATTTTAAATGATAACTTTATTTAATAATAATAAACACATAAAATATAATAACAAACATGAGACATACATGATTTATAAACTGTTAACAAAAGATATCAAATTCAATACATGACAAAGATGACTCAGTGAAGTTTATAAAGTGAACACAAAAATATTAAGGTAAGAATATTTTTAAGGAATGTTACCATTTAGTCCAGGAGATATTGGTCGACCTCTGCACCCCCCCCCAGGACTTAACTTCACCTCACTAATTTTCTTCCTTAAGGTCTCCTCTAATTTTTTTCACTTGTTAACAAGAAAAAAAAGTGGCCGCAGAGACTCCAGACAAGATGGCGTCCATCATGGCGGCCATTTTTTTTAAATGCACCAGGTCTCTTTGATCGCCATTATAGTAAAGATGATAGCACAAGCGGTCTTGTTTTCCGCTCGATTCGTTATGCTAATATATAATCCTTACAAATTAGCCAAAATCCGACACCAGAATCCAATATGGCGGCAAAGATGGCCGCCGAAATGTGAAAATATGCTATTTTTCTGACATGTTACCACCTTTCGTTTGTCTCTGTGGGAAAATGTTAAAATTTTTGCGTCATGTTATACATTTGTCATATAGAGGAGTCATTGGCGAACACATGGGGACCATAATATGCATTCATTGCGGGATATTTTTGTCCGATATCACGTTTTCCCAAATGCCGGTATCATAGGTCAAAGCCGAATCTCCGTTAATAACGCGATGTTATGTTTCGAATCAATGAACGTTATTGCTATTATAACAACACCCATGCATATATATGTGCAGGAGATACTCGAGCTAGGATTCCTCTTATACCTGAGTTGAGGAATATTTACCCAAATCCAAGATGGCGGCCAAAATGGCCACCAGAAATAAAAAATCGCCGAAAATCGCTGATTTTAACATCAGTGAGCATTATTGTCATGACAACTCCACACCTGCTTACTATTGTAAGTTGGGAACTCTTAGGCGAAGAACTTTCCTTGTACCAAATCCAAATAAAAGTCCCCCAAATCCAAAATGGCGCCCACAATGGCGGACAGATTTTGAAAAATCACCGAAATTCCCTCATATTCACATCATTGGGCATTATTGTCGAGACAACTCCACCCATGCTTACAATTGAGTTGTAAATACTGAGGTGAAGTAATTACATTACATCTCATGCAAGAAATGGTTTTCCAAATCTAAGATGGCGGCCAAAATGGCGACCGATATTTGAAAACAAGTCTACATTACTTTACTTTCTTACGATTGGCGTTATTGTTTCGCGATTTCTATCCACCATTACATGTTGATATGGAATAGTGACATGAAGTATTCATTAGGGTTTGGCAATTGATACTCACAGCCAAGATCGCTGCTAAATTGGCGGCTAGAAATTGAAAAGAAATCGATATTTTCACATATTAATTTCAACTTTTTGTCATAATATCGGTATGTATGGACGAAACTGTACATAAAACATCTACTAGTTCAACTTAAAGGTATCAAAACGCATAACATAGCTCGTATCCTTCTGGAAAGATGAAACACCACAATTAATATCGCGATGTTGCATTTCGAAATCCAGTCTCCACTTAGCGCCGATAATGGCCGTAAGCGTAGGTGCGCCGAATAGTTATATCAGAACAATTACATGATAACAGATTCTGATATGCCACGTCACGTCCATAATTATCTGGACCAGCTTCCATTTCTTTGTCTGAAAAATCTAGGTCGCTCACACCGACAAAGTATTCACCACTTCCTGGGAGTAGGGTCCCTCTAATCATAACGTTACAAACAATTCATTTTCCGGTGTCTAGCTCACAGAAGGTCATCTCTATGTATGTGTCTCATACCCCATGGGATAACGACGTGTACACCTGACGAACCAGTTAGCTAGTCACTTCTCAATAGATGGTTCGTCAACTCACAAATTCAGCGAACGCATTGGCATATGTGGACAACTTCGACAGTGTTTCGAAGGTTGCTAGCTGTCTCATTCCCTTGGACAGATGTCTATCTGCTAAGGAGAAGACCCTAGTGTACAGACTACCCACACTTCTTGACCATTATCCGAAGCAAACTGTGTGACGCCCCGCAGTTGTCTCGTCGAATATCTCCCAGCAGAGAAGAACAATGCTCGCGGTGCTAGTTTGTGGACATGCGCCATGATAGTGGGAATGAAATGGGCCACTGTATACACCACCCCTACACCTGGTGCATGTTTAAGATATCGAATGTCGTGCGTGTCGGTTTTATTTGGTAAGATTGTATTTCCACATCCGTTTCGAAGCCTTTCTGATTCAACTACGTACACTTTTGTCTGGATAATAATATGCTAGCCTCCCTCAAAACAGTCGGATGGACTAAAGGATAATGTCTTTATAGCATGAATGTATGCGTGTTTTGTTATCCTCTCTCGGGGTGAGTGTCAGTATGTGGGCGGTATTATTCAAGAAAATGTCAGGAACTGTGGTGCATTTATTTCACTATGTATTTAAAGAACAATTTACAGTCTCGATGGCAATGGCTGTGGCCGTTGGGGAACGCGACCTTTATGATCATATAGCTTTATATATATAACTTTAGAATATAGTAGTTAATGTCTCATGCAGGAAAATGGTCGCATTGGTGATGTTACCAAGAAATCACTTGGTGTACCAACGTTTGTTGAACTGAATGCAAGAGCTCATCAACGTAACATTCCTCTGGATGTTCTTCGCGTTGGACATTTCACCCTTTTGTTGATGGCATTTGTACTTTCTTGAACCATACCACCCAGCGTGAGTATGACATATCAACCAACTATCAAAGGTATCGCCTTTAAGACTACACCACAGTCTTGGTGGGGCTTATACAGCAGTAGCCAATGGCATACTCCTGGTCCAGTTGTTTAAGAACGGCTCCCAAACGGATGGGGACATACAATCTTAGCATACAAGGAAAGCAAAGCCACACATGAGATCCTGTCTGAATCTAAAACATAACAAAATAAGGGACGGTGCAGTCATGGTCCAATTTCATTTCCACTATCATGACACATACCCACAAACTAGCATTGTTATCATCTGCTTGGATCTGTTCGGTGAGACGATTGCTGGACGCCAGCAAGCTTGTTCTTATGATCATGTTCAAGGAGTTTGGGTATATTATGTATTATGGTCTTCTACGCCTTAGCAGAAATGCATCCGTCAAATGTCGGGCTTTCAACATTCGAAGCCATATACAGAAGTTGTCCGGGTACGTCAGTGCATTAGATGAGTATGTGAATTGATGAACCATATATTGAGAAGTGGCTCTTTGGGAAGATCACCAGGTGTACACGTTGTTAACCCCATTAGGTCACCAAAGCTGACAATACGCAGATAGATAGGTCCTTCTGAAAGCTAGTATACGCATCGACCGAATACCTGTATAGTGTATCGCAAAAGATGACGCATATACCCCATATGTAGCATCTGAATTATACCATATTATAAAGCTATACCACGAATGAAGCTCGCTAAGAATTCCAAGCTTTCGAAACCAACACGTGAGCTGGACACCGGCATATGTATTGTTTGAAACATTCCGATTAGTGGCACACTCCTACAAAGAAGAGTAGTGAACTGTTGTTGTGAGTGAGATAGATTAATCTGACGAAGAGACGGAAACGAGTCTAGATAATGCTGAATGTGTCAATTCAGAATAAGCTCAGGTACTGTTGTTTTGATTCTTGGAAGTCATAATATGACTATTCGGCGCACCTATATACGGTTACGGCCAGTATGAGCCCTTAGTGGAGAATGGATTTTGAAATGCAACATTGCGATTGTGGGTTTTCATCCTTCCAAAAGGCTACGACTTACATTGGAACTAATATATGGCTTATATTATGTACCGTTTCGTTTATACAAATCAATATTATGACAAAAAGTTGAAATTAGTATGTGATAATATCGGCTTCTTTTCAATTTCTGCCCGCCAGTTGGCCGCCATATTGACTGTGAGTATCACTTGCCAAACCCTAATGAATAATTCATACATATCAACATGTAATGGTGGGTAGAAATCGCGAAACAATAACGCCCATCCTAAGAAAGTAAAGTAATGTAGACTTGTTTTCAAATTTCGGTCGCCATTTTGGCCGCCATCTTCGATTTGGAAAACCATTTCTTGCATGAGATGTAAGGTAATTACTTCACCTCAGTATTTCCAACTCAACTGTACGCAAAAACACTATTGAAAAAATTCGCCAAAAAATATTAAATGGTTTGATCTGGGAAAACTGATTGACAGCGGGTGGATAAATACTCCTGCTTCATGTGGACATACACATGCGTTGTTCGTTGTCTGTTTTACGATGAGAAACAAACATATCCCCATATCATATACGTGAAAATGACTTTCCCATATTCTCGGTTTTGGCGATACCCTCGGTGTTGGCGATACCACGTACACGGGGGTGATAAAGATCACATGCATATACAAATAAGTCAATTGAAAAAATAAAGTAATCAATCAAACTGACGCCCTTGTATGTTACCTTACCAGCAAACTTGTCACTTTCAATTCGTCCATGCATAATTCGCAGTCCATTGTGCTTGCAAAAGGATATCAATTTTCGATCTCGTGAATTTACCGTTCGATCATGCGAGTATCTCTCATCGCAACACAATCCAAGCACAGTAACTCTATCAGTTAAAGGTTCACGCGGACAGGGATGTCACCACAGTCGGGGAGATCACCCAGGTGTCTTGAATTTCTGAGAATATTAAAGGGGTTGAGTAACCACTATTTTCGGGTGGAATATAAACTAGGCCAAATGATAGGACGTCGGGTTATTTGTTATTTTTTTTGGAAATTTCATGCCACAATACGTGTTTCGAATCACTCTGTTTTATGGTGACGTGTGCAACTAAATCGGCTTTAATCGTGATTCACAAACCACCAGATTTGACATTAGTTAACGTTTTACGATTTTTGAAATATAACGTATAACCGGGCGCTGATATCATGTCTACATCGTCAGTTCGGATTTCATTTAGGCCGATAATATCATAACCATCAAGAAGGCGACATAATTCCGGACATTTCAGTTTGCTGGAAAAACCACATACATTTCAACATAATCATTTCAAACCCAGCTTGGAGACAATGGAACATTTATTTGAACGCTCTCTTGTTTTTATTTCGCCCAATTTGGGCGGTTCTCTGGTGGTGGTTAATTGTGTAACGCGTGTGTCAAGGAAAAACAGACGCAGCATTTGTGTAAATGTTAGCCCAAACTACATTTCGGCTACATTTGAAGTAACGACGGTTCTGTTATTTATTTCGAGGAATAATACCGCATCAGATGAATTCAGCCCAAATATGTTAACAGTTGTCGTGTAAAACATTTGCAGTAGGTTAGCGTTATTTGGTATTTGTGGACGTCCTTTAACATGGGGAAAATAGACTACTGCGCTTGAACGAGCATGTGAATTCGTCGTTTTTAATGTATAGCAACTTGATAATCAATAACAGAGGCATTCTCTGTCAAATACAGTCGCTCTATTTACGATATTAATTGCGGAACTTTCTAAATTAAACTATGCGTAAACGGGTCCCTACTGTAAATTATAGAAGGTGTCGGAATCGGCCCACTCGTCCAGAGACAACTAGCCCCAGTCGACGTGTGTCAGTTCGGTACACTATAAATTGTATCCGAGGCCGAGTCCGGCTCGGAATAAAAGGTGTATACGGGGTGTTATATAGCGTTTGGTCCGTTGTTTCTCAATGAATATTATTGAAATTTGGTGTATATGTCCGGGCTGGAACATGGAATACAACAACGTTTGAATTGTTTTTAAATTTACAAATTTGTTGATTTTATTCTATTTTTTTCGTTCTGAAACACACTATAAAGTGTATGCGACTGGCTCCAAAATAAAAGGTGAGAGCGGACTTGATGTCGCATTATCTTCTTTGTTTATAAATGGACAAGACTGAAATTTAGTACATGGACAACATTATGTGCTTAGTGTTATAGGTAATCGGATTAACTAATTGGCAACTCTAAACTATTGTGTTTTGGGGTATTTGAGGTTTTTTGTGAAATAATAATTTAGGACGTGAATACATTTATTTTAAATGATAACTTTATTTAATAATAATAAACACATAAAATATAATAACAAACATGAGACATACATGATTTATAAACTGTTAACAAAAGATATCAAATTCAATACATGACAAAGATGACTCAGTGAAGTTTATAAAGTGAACACAAAAATATTAAGGTAAGAATATTTTTAAGGAATGTTACCATTTAGTCCAGGAGATATTGGTCGACCTCTGCACCCCCCCCCCAGGACTTAACTTCACCTCACTAATTTTCTTCCTTAAGGTCTCCTCTAATTTTTTTCACTTGTTAACAAGAAAAAAAAGTGGCCGCAGAGACTCCAGACAAGATGGCGTCCATCATGGCGGCCATTTTTTTTAAATGCACCAGGTCTCTTTGATCGCCATTATAGTAAAGATGATAGCACAAGCGGTCTTGTTTTCCGCTCGATTCGTTATGCTAATATATAATCCTTACAAATTAGCCAAAATCCGACACCAGAATCCAATATGGCGGCAAAGATGGCCGCCGAAATGTGAAAATATGCTATTTTTCTGACATGTTACCACCTTTCGTTTGTCTCTGTGGGAAAATGTTAAAATTTTTGCGTCATGTTATACATTTGTCATATAGAGGAGTCATTGGCGAACACATGGGGACCATAATATGCATTCATTGCGGGATATTTTTGTCCGATATCACGTTTTCCCAAATGCCGGTATCATAGGTCAAAGCCGAATCTCCGTTAATAACGCGATGTTATGTTTCGAATCAATGAACGTTATTGCTATTATAACAACACCCATGCATATATATGTGCAGGAGATACTCGAGCTAGGATTCCTCTTATACCTGAGTTGAGGAATATTTACCCAAATCCAAGATGGCGGCCAAAATGGCCACCAGAAATAAAAAATCGCCGAAAATCGCTGATTTTAACATCAGTGAGCATTATTGTCATGACAACTCCACACCTGCTTACTATTGTAAGTTGGGAACTCTTAGGCGAAGAACTTTCCTTGTACCAAATCCAAATAAAAGTCCCCCAAATCCAAAATGGCGCCCACAATGGCGGACAGATTTTGAAAAATCACCGAAATTCCCTCATATTCACATCATTGGGCATTATTGTCGAGACAACTCCACCCATGCTTACAATTGAGTTGTAAATACTGAGGTGAAGTAATTACATTACATCTCATGCAAGAAATGGTTTTCCAAATCTAAGATGGCGGCCAAAATGGCGACCGATATTTGAAAACAAGTCTACATTACTTTACTTTCTTACGATTGGCGTTATTGTTTCGCGATTTCTATCCACCATTACATGTTGATATGGAATAGTGACATGAAGTATTCATTAGGGTTTGGCAATTGATACTCACAGCCAAGATCGCTGCTAAATTGGCGGCTAGAAATTGAAAAGAAATCGATATTTTCACATATTAATTTCAACTTTTTGTCATAATATCGGTATGTATGGACGAAACTGTACATAAAACATCTACTAGTTCAACTTAAAGGTATCAAAACGCATAACATAGCTCGTATCCTTCTGGAAAGATGAAACACCACAATTAATATCGCGATGTTGCATTTCGAAATCCAGTCTCCACTTAGCGCCGATAATGGCCGTAAGCGTAGGTGCGCCGAATAGTTATATCAGAACAATTACATGATAACAGATTCTGATATGCCACGTCACGTCCATAATTATCTGGACCAGCTTCCATTTCTTTGTCTGAAAAATCTAGGTCGCTCACACCGACAAAGTATTCACCACTTCCTGGGAGTAGGGTCCCTCTAATCATAACGTTACAAACAATTCATTTTCCGGTGTCTAGCTCACAGAAGGTCATCTCTATGTATGTGTCTCATACCCCATGGGATAACGACGTGTACACCTGACGAACCAGTTAGCTAGTCACTTCTCAATAGATGGTTCGTCAACTCACAAATTCAGCGAACGCATTGGCATATGTGGACAACTTCGACAGTGTTTCGAAGGTTGCTAGCTGTCTCATTCCCTTGGACAGATGTCTATCTGCTAAGGAGAAGACCCTAGTGTACAGACTACCCACACTTCTTGACCATTATCCGAAGCAAACTGTGTGACGCCCCGCAGTTGTCTCGTCGAATATCTCCCAGCAGAGAAGAACAATGCTCGCGGTGCTAGTTTGTGGACATGCGCCATGATAGTGGGAATGAAATGGGCCACTGTATACACCACCCCTACACCTGGTGCATGTTTAAGATATCGAATGTCGTGCGTGTCGGTTTTATTTGGTAAGATTGTATTTCCACATCCGTTTCGAAGCCTTTCTGATTCAACTACGTACACTTTTGTCTGGATAATAATATGCTAGCCTCCCTCAAAACAGTCGGATGGACTAAAGGATAATGTCTTTATAGCATGAATGTATGCGTGTTTTGTTATCCTCTCTCGGGGTGAGTGTCAGTATGTGGGCGGTATTATTCAAGAAAATGTCAGGAACTGTGGTGCATTTATTTCACTATGTATTTGAAGAACAATTTACAGCCTCGATGTCAATGGCTGTGGCCGTTGGGGAACGCGACCTTTATGATCATATAGCTTTATATATATAACTTTAGAATATAGTAGTTAATGTCTCATGCAGGAAAATGGTCGCATTGGTGATGTTACCAAGAAATCACTTGGTGTACCAACGTTTGTTGAACTGAATGCAAGAGCTCATCAACGTAACATTCCTCTGGATGTTCTTCGCGTTGGACATTTCACCCTTTTGTTGATGGCATTTGTACTTTCTTGAACCATACCACCCAGCGTGAGTATGACATATCAACCAACTATCAAAGGTATCGCCTTTAAGACTACTCCCCAGTCTTGGTGGGGCTTATACAGCAGTAGCCAATGGCATACTCCTGGTCCAGTTGTTTAAGAACGGCTCCCAAACGGATGGGGACATACAATCTTAGCATACAAGGAAAGCAAAGCCACACATGAGATCCTGTCTGAATCTAAAACATAACAAAATAAGGGACGGTGCAGTCATGGTCCAATTTCATTTCCACTATCATGACACATACCCACAAACTAGCATTGTTATCATCTGCTTGGATCTGTTCGGTGAGACGATTGCTGGACGCCAACAAGCTTGTTCTTATGATCATGTTCAAGGAGTTTGGGTATATTATGTATTATGGTCTTCTACGCCTTAGCAGAAATGCATCCGTCAAATGTCGGGCTTTCAACATTCGAAGCCATATACAGAAGTTGTCCGGGTACGTCAGTGCATTAGATGAGTATGTGAATTGATGAACCATATATTGAGAAGTGGCTCTTTGGGAAGATTACCAGGTGTACACGTTGTTAACCCCATTAGGTCACCAAAGCTGACAATACGCAGATAGATAGGTCCTTCTGAAAGCTAGTATACGCATCGACCGAATACCTGTATAGTGTATCGCAAAAGATGACGCATATACCCCATATGTAGCATCTGAATTATACCATATTATAAAGCTATACCACGAATGAAGCTCGCTAAGAATTCCAAGCTTTCGAAACCAACACGTGAGCTGGACACCGGCATATGTATTGTTTGAAACATTCCGATTAGTGGCACACTCCTACAAAGAAGAGTAGTGAACTGTTGTTGTGAGTGAGATAGATTAATCTGACGAAGAGACGGAAACGAGTCTAGATAATGCTGAATGTGTCAATTCAGAATAAGCTCAGGTACTGTTGTTTTGATTCTTGGAAGTCATAATATGACTATTCGGCGCACCTATATACGGTTACGGCCAGTATGAGCCCTTAGTGGAGAATGGATTTTGAAATGCAACATTGCGATTGTGGGTTTTCATCCTTCCAAAAGGCTACGACTTACATTGGAACTAATATATGGCTTATATTATGTACCGTTTCGTTTATACAAATCAATATTATGACAAAAAGTTGAAATTAGTATGTGATAATATCGGCTTCTTTTCAATTTCTGCCCGCCAGTTGGCCGCCATATTGACTGTGAGTATCACTTGCCAAACCCTAATGAATAATTCATACATATCAACATGTAATGGTGGGTAGAAATCGCGAAACAATAACGCCCATCCTAAGAAAGTAAAGTAATGTAGACTTGTTTTCAAATTTCGGTCGCCATTTTGGCCGCCATCTTCGATTTGGAAAACCATTTCTTGCATGAGATGTAAGGTAATTACTTCACCTCAGTATTTCCAACTCAACTGTACGCAAAAACACTATTGAAAAAATTCGCCAAAAAATATTAAATGGTTTGATCTGGGAAAACTGATTGACAGCGGGTGGATAAATACTCCTGCTTCATGTGGACATACACATGCGTTGTTCGTTGTCTGTTTTACGATGAGAAACAAACATATCCCCATATCATATACGTGAAAATGACTTTCCCATATTCTCGGTTTTGGCGATACCCTCGGTGTTGGCGATACCACGTACACGGGGGTGATAAAGATCACATGCATATACAAATAAGTCAATTGAAAAAATAAAGTAATCAATCAAACTGACGCCCTTGTATGTTACCTTACCAGCAAACTTGTCACTTTTATTTCTGGTGGCCATTTTGGCCGCCATCTTGGATTTGGGTAAATATTCCTCAACTCAGGTATAAGAGGAATCCTAGCTCGAGTATCTCCTGCAAATATATATGCATGGGTGTTGTTATAATAGCAATAACATTCATTGATTCGAAACATAACATCGCGTTATTAACGGAGATTCGGCTTTGACCTATGATACCGGCATTTGGGAAAACGTGATATCGGACAAAAATATCCCGCAATGAATGCATATTATGGTCCCCATGTATTCGCCAACGACTCCTCTATATGATAAATGTATAACATGACGCAAAAATTCTAACATTTTCCCACAGAGACAAACGAAAGGTGGTAACATGTCAGAAAAATAGCATATTTTCACATTTCGGCGGCCATCTTGGCCGCCATATTGGATTCTGGGGTCGGATTTTTGGCTAATTTGTAAGGGTTGTATATTAGAATAACGAATCGAGCGGAAAACAAGACCGCATGTGCTATCATCTTTACTATAATGGCGATCAAAGAGACCTGGTGCATTTAAAAAAAAATGGCCGCCATGATGGACGCCATCTTGTCTGGAGTCTCTGCGGCCACTTTTTTTTCTTGTTAACAAGTGAAAAAAAATAGAGGAGACCTTAAGGAAGAATATTAGTGGGGTGAAGTTAAGTCCTGGGGGGGGGGGTGCAGAGGTCGACCAATATCTCCTGGACTAATTAGCATTACTAAACCCTTTAGCACAGACCACAGTCCACTTCACTCATCCGATCATCACCAAACTTCATATTTATCTTGATATTGATCTATCAGATGAGAGCTATCAAATATTTTTTTAATTTCATTGGAAAAAATTGTCGCCAGCGGCCATATTGCATTTACGTTATATGTTATCGCGTCATGTCGATATCTAGTATTACTTAGAAATTTCACCTTTCCAGATTCATAATTGCTCCATTGACTGTAACAGATGAAATTATCCCCCTCTTCGGATAGAGTGTCACTGAAACTTTATTTTGTCAGACTGTCTGTAGTCACTGATTATATGTGGCAATAATCTGTAATAAGATGTAGCACTATTTTATTTTATATTTACATGTAGTGCTGTTTTTATACAACAATTCTAATTCCCCCTAGATCATCATGTGATCGACCATACATCGCGTGCGAGGACCTGGTTGAATTAAGAGGGGTTTCATGGATCACTTCTGTCCTCAAGCTAGATTATACTTATGCCTTTAATGGCATGTTGCTAACGTGGAGGGGTAGATATGTTTGAGACCCCACCACTCTTAAATTCACACCAAGTTCTCAGCTGTCATGTTCGGATATTAGAACCCATAGCCATGATATATGGTTTATTTTGTGTATACTAGTAATATAGTTATTTTCAGTACCTTTATATACCAGTACTGTGTATAACAGTGCATATAAATGAATGCATGTGTACATGTATATTGATTCAACGGATTCAGTGGTTTTGTCCATCAGTCTATCAAATTTGCGGGGAAAACATGGCCACCAGCAGTACACCCTGCTAAATTTCAAATTTGAATCAATTGGCGCACCTGCAGCCAGCTTTTATTGGAAAACTTTTTCTCATGTGGATAGTTTGGGTCACCACTAGATGTGAGCCATATTTTGTTCTCAAACTTTCCTTGTGAAAACATCACTGTCAGCGGTGATCTTGAATTTCACTATTTTTATGGCTAAATAATTTCGTTGATCCTACAGACGACATCCCTTGTCCGATCGTCACCAGATTCCACAATGATCTTCTGGATAACCAGGGTGAGAGTAATCTAATTTTTCCGAATTTCGTTAAAAAAACATGACCACAGGCAGCAATTTGGTATCTTACTCTTTGCATGACTGAATTGTTTAGCAAATGTACAGACACATCCCTTATCTGATAGTCACCAAACTTCATATTGATCTTCGGGGTGACAACTAGATGGGAGCTATCGAATGCTTTGAATTGTTTTGGAAAACATTGTCGCCAGCAGTCATCTTCTATTTTGGTTTTTATATACATGTATATCTCTTCATGCGGATAGCCAGTATTACGTAGGTACTTCAACTTTCCGCATTCCTGTCATCATTTGAAATATAAAAATTTACCTGATACATGCACCCTTCAAAATTTGTTTCGTCGTATCTATTTTAATGACCCCTATGGTAATATTGATATAGATATATTTGTCAAACATTTCTTTGTACAATATACAGGTATTTAGTTTGTAACTAAATCTAGAAATATATAATAGTAGCTGGTGGAGCCGACTTCGTCCGGGCTGTTTCCCCTCTGCTTTTCTGAGAATTTGACCTTGAATTGTCCATTTTGAAGGTCAATGTCAGGTGGGGTCACGATTTGACCCGTCGAAAACACTGCCCGGACAAAAGTACCCGTCGAAATCCATCCGGTTTTACAGATTTGACCTTGAATTGATAATTTTGAAGGTCAAGGTCAGGTCGGGGTCACGATTTGACCCGTCCAAAACACTCAGTGGACAAAAGTAACCCTATGTATCAAATTTCGTCGAAATCCCATAAAAATTCGCGATTTTACCTTGAATTTACCCGATTTCAAGGTCACGTCGCACGGGCAAATTAATAGGCATATGCCACTCCCCGGCCGAAAGTACCCCCACATACCAAGTTTCATCGAAATCGGTATGGCCGTTTTCGAGTCCATCGCGAACAGACAGACAGACAGATTTCCCAAAATATATAATAGACTAGCTGGTGGACCCGACTTCGTCCGGGCTGTTTCCCCTCTGCTTTTCTGCGAATTGCGCGAATTTGACCTTGAATTGTCCATTTTTAAGGTCAAGGTCAGGTGGGGTCACGATTTGACCCGTCGAAAACACTGCCCGGACAAAAGTACCCGTCGAAATCCATCCGGTTTTACAGATTTGACCTTGAATTGATAATTTCGAAGGCCAAGGTCAGGTAGGGGTCACGATTTGACCCGTCCAAAACACTCAGTGGACAAAAGTAACCCTATGTATCAAATTTCGTCGAAATCCCATAAAAATTCGCGATTTTACCTTGAATTTACCCGATTTCAAGGTCACGTCGCACGGGCAAATTAATAGGCATATGCCACTCCCCGGCCGAAAGTACCCCCACATACCAAGTTTCATCGAAATCGGTTTGGCCGTTTTCGAGTCCATCGCGAACAGACAGACAGACATATTTCCCAAAATATATAATAGACTAGCTGGTGGACCCGACTTCGTCCGGGATGTTCCCCTCTGATTTTCGGAGAATTGCGCGATTTAACCTTGAATTGACCATTTTAAAGGTGAAGGCCATGTCGGGGTCACGATTTGACCCGTCCAAAGCACTCCCCGGACAAAAGTAGCCGTCGAAATCCGCCCGGCTTTACCCGATTTGACCTTGAATTGACAATTTTGAAGGTCAGGTCGGGGTTATGATTTGACCCATCCAAAACACACCTGGGACAAAAGTAACGGTAGGTATCAAATTTCGTTGAAATCCTTCCGTTTTACCAGATTTGACCTTGAATTGATCTTTTTGAATGTCAAAGTCAGGTCGGGGTCAAGATTTGACCCGTCCAAAATACTCCCTGGAAATAATTTCCCCTAGGTATCAAATTTCGTCAAATCTGTCCGGCAGTTTTCCCGGCCATAGCTAACAGACAAACAGACAGACAAAAGTCCCAAAATATATATTAGACTAGCTGATGTACTCGACTTCGTTCGGGCTATTTAGGGATTTCTTTGTGATCGCCTCCATCTGGACAGTACCCAGTATATACAGCGTCTGGACAAACTACTGTTCAATTGGTCCAGAAACATGCCTATATCAGCACGTTCGAGGACATGGTCCCACGTGAAATTGGACCCGTCCATATTGCTCCCGGGATCGAAGTAGTCCTACACACAAAATTTTAGTCGGATCGGTCAAGGTCCAGAAACATGCCTATGAGCGAGGTCAAGTTGACACGTTAAATACCAAAACCGAGTCCGGTCGAGCAGTGTTAGAGTCTATAACACATACACACATGCATTCATACATACACACATACATACAGACAGATATTCCAAAATGTATAATCGATAGCTACAACAATTCTATGGTAGATAGTTCACGGGCGACCTGATGCATGCATCTTAGTTTTCTTGTAAATAATTGAGTTTGGTTCACCGCACGTGTCCTATTATGTGGGAGCTGAGGTTGCTACCGCTCTAAAGTATACTTTAGAATGCGGTCCACTGACGTGTGTATATTGGCTATTACTCGGCCCGACGAACGCACACACCCTCTCTCGCACACACCCTCACACACATGTATGTAATGTAATTGATTGATGCTCTTTGCAAAATATTGTCATGAGCAATACATATTTCAAGTTCATTTCAAACATTTAGAATAGTTGGCACAGGTGAGGTCTGGTGGTGGTGCCGGTTCCATCATACATCCGGTAGAGTGTTCCGTCATGGCTTATGGAGAGCGAGTTTGCTGACGGATTACTGGGTTGTCCAGGGTACCAGTCTAAGAACGGAACATTTTTCCCGGCATGTGTGTAGAATGTAGCGTTGTTGTAGGTCCTCTGTCCATCAATGAATAATGATGCTGGAATGGAAAAAAGACAATTAATGTGTTTATTATATGCTAAGCTATCAAATAGTAGTATATTTGCATCAGATAAATCCGTTATCCGTCTAATGAGATATCGATGAACCCGCGCTGAAATTAAAAGTGATTCGGTACTGGATTAGTTAACATCGCTTCGCCTCTGAGTGATCAGGTTAAACAAATTGTAATATGTGATCAATGAATGTTGTTTGTTTTTTTGGTTTGATAAGTTTATTATGCCTTAGCTGCAAATCAATACAGAACATAAGTGCATTAGTACATGAACAAAACATATTTACATATATATAATACAAATAGATATATACAAGAAGTGACCCCCGATTTGCCTATATTATATTATTTGTTTTGTTTATTTGTTTGTTTGTTTTAACATACCATGTTAGCAGCCAATCTGTCGTGCTTGTGTATATAAATTTGCACTTTTTACTCTGCTTTCGATTTGAGCCATGGGCCAACTGAGCGGAGCATATAATAAACAGAACGTCTACACTGTTTGGTTGGATATGGTAATTATCTCATTCGTGATGACAAAAAAAAGAAAAGAAGAAATTTCCACTTGTGGAAATTATAGTTTTGGTCATCACTCATGAGATAATACTCATATCCAAACACAATGTTTAGATATCCTCTACGCGTGACCCTGATATCCTCTACGCGTGACCTCTACGCGTGACCCTGATATCTTCTACGCATGGCCCTATCTAGTCCAAATTAGCTTCGACTTGATTCAACTCAAAGGCCCACTTCATTTTCGAACCCCAGATCACATATATAAAATAAATGCCATATTATATAACATTTGAAAGAGGAAGCTCCAAAACATTGTATTATCAACATATACGGTGTAATACACTGTGAACATGTTGTTTTTGTTGAGTTACTGACGTATTTTTTTCACCTGGATTGTAGTTCAAATTGTTTTATTTTAATTGGAGGGGGAATAACTCTAAATATTAAATTTAGAGTTATTCTCCTTCCATTGCAAATACATTTTAGTTTGAAGCTGTTTTCTATTTCTCAATGGTCATCTTCTGAGGCACAAATGTTTCAAATGGTGATGAATTATAGTATATTAATCATATTTTATGGCATATATTGTTATAAAAACAGTATGTCAAGGCACTATAAAAATAATCATTGTCTCGAAAATTAAGTGGGCCTTTAATTGTGATCTCGATTGTTCTAGATTCTGTTTACGTCGAAGAGTGCTATCTTACCTCATGTTGCAATCTGGATTTTATGTTAAAGGGATACATTACCCAAATGTTGTTGTTGGTTTCTTTAGTCTCTTGAGTTGTAGAATAAGGTAACCAGATTTCCATTATTTGAAAGTCTGTTGAGTACGAAGTAATGTTACGGATGGCAGATTAGCCGGGATGCGAAAATACCAATTGTCGTTGTCGAATAATTTTTGGACAGTTTTCAAGCAAATGTGTCAAATAAATATAATATTATATGCATACTAGTCCCATATACTAATTAGTGTAGTGACTTAGCGACAAAATTTTGTCATATTGGAACGGACTGGCCAAAAGTGCTATTTTGTTATATTATGTCAAGTTAGGTTTGCTCTTTCAGAAAGTGAACTAGAAACAGGTTTCTGGTCAATATTAACCCTTGTTTCCAGTATAAATCCAAGATGGCGGCCAAATTAAATCATTATTTCACCATGACGTTCCAACTGGTATACAATTTAAGGCACATGCATAATAAAGGCGTCATTCTATCCGGCATTGTCATATTTTGAAGATATTAGCAATCCAGGTTGACCAAATTTGAAAATTATCACTTTTTGGACCAAAAGCATGAAATTTTGTCATAAAATCATTCTCGTTTCAATTATTTCGGAATAATAAACAGACAATTTCTCAAAACTGTTCCAGTGCAGATCAAAGGTTAAGATCTTAAAAATTTCAGAAATGTATAATGCAAACAAAATATACAACATCTAGGACAAATTCGTAACCATATTTTAGACATTTTGGATTATGTTACCCCTCACCCCAAAAATCATGAAATTTTGTTTTTGTGATAAACATCCGATAGAACATGGATGAGAATCTATAAAGGACACTATTCGATAACATTTCTAAATACTGTAATTCCAATTACACACACAATTACCAAAGTTGAAATTTACAACTTTTTCGACTAAAATATGCAATTTGGTAAGAAAATCCTCGTCATTTCAAATATTTTGGTCCAATAAATGATCATTTACACATAGGATATTTGCGATATTTCAAAATGTTTGGTCTTAAATGTTTTGGACATATATACTGAAAACAATGAATACATTTTCTGTGGTTAATATGTAACAACGTTTCAGAAAATTTGGTTTATGTTACCCCTCACCCCAAAAATCACGAAAATGTGACTTGGTTGTAACGATTCAATAAATCTTTGGTTAAATCTTATAAAGTGAGTTTTTCGATGACAATTAGTCATATATTGTTATGTAACAATCTCATTGACAGTATACTGTTTAAATTTACAATTGTATGCCTAATAACAGCTATATTTTATGGTAAAATAACCATCATTTCAAATATTTTCAACCAATATATGGGCAATTTCTCAAACATTTCCCAAGATCGTATACCACATGTGGCCTTGAAAGTTTCGAAAATGACTGTCGAATACAACACATTTAAAGGTGTATACATGTCATGTCTTGGTGAAATAGAATAAAATTCTAAAAATCTATTATACCATAAATAATTTGAAGGTGTTGACTTATATAATCTACAAATGTAACATACAAGAGGGGGTATATATAGACATGTATGTAGTTCAGATCACAACTTTAATTTGTCTATCAATAATACACATAACATAAAGATGTTCTATCGCTGTTTATACTCTGTTCTTAAATTCACGTTTGTTATGTCGTACCTGTATAACAATAATGTGCACAGTCTGATCATACCAAACGGATATATAGCATTGTCATGTTATAATCACCGGTGACCATGTTGATACATTGAACAAATATTTTAGGCATTCTTAACTCATTGAGTGCCAGGTCTCCTGAGGGGAATCGATATCTGTACGCCATGTCTCCTGGGAAAAAAGAACATTATTCACACTAACTATATATTTAGTTTGACTATTCAATATAGGACAAAATCGAATTGACAGCAGGCATTGCTAGTATAGACCCTATCTATGACCTGCTTTTAAACTCCATGTCCGGTACTCGGGGGTCATCATAGGTCAAAAATTTCATGTTGCCATGGCAACGAGGAATTAAAATTGACACCGATTGACTGAAATCACAAAGTTGTTGTTTTGTGTGGCCATCTAAATAATTTATTCAGTGTAGTTTTAGACATTAATTTTGCTGGTGTAATAACATAGCATTTTAGAATGGCAATTAGGATCCGGGGGGGGGGGGGAGGGTAATCGGTGTGACTAAACGATTTTGTGAATGGGATGACGTTTACAATGAACACTCTCCGAGAAAAGCAGATTATTAAATTGAAAACTATTTGGAAATGTATATATGAGGTTCGGCACAGCAGCAATTTGGAAATGTATTGTTTCGTTCTTTTTGGCCTATAATAGTCGCACTTTCCGCTGTGGGACGTACTTCCCGTTTGTACTGTATCTAGGTGACAATGCCACATATTAGTACATCGGATTAACCCGGTGACGATTATATCCGATTCAGCGCATTGACCCCCCCCCCCCCTCCATACCAAATTTCAGTTCGATATCGTAAATAATGTATAAAGAGCAATATACTGACAATTTTTTCTATAGTAAATTCTCATTGTAATTTGGCGAACCCCTTAAGGTACAGAGTTTGATTGACATAATGTGTATGTTGTCGACATCAGTGTTCCTGTGTCATTTGGTGTCAAACCAAGTTTACGATGGATCAGGGCATGCCCGACTTTATAGGAATCGACCTTTACGCAATTAAAATCGGTTTCCAATTAACAGATATGTACGCTGTATCCGTTGACCTCTTAGAGAGTTTGAACTCTGCAGGTCTAAGTCACGCCCACAGATCACATCAATTTTCACCACCTGTTTTCATACGACTGTATCTCCTAAACGCCTCGACATTCAGAGCTGCCTGATGCGTCATTTTAACGGAGACATGCTGGGCTATACCCCGATGTACAAGTTGAATCTGCGCATGCGCGTATATACAGAACCCCCCCCCCCCCCTTGAAAATTAAACAAACACTTCTCCCAAAATGTGACTTGTAGTATGCAGGGTTCTAATCATGTGCAAACAGATTGAAATTGTGAGATTGGATTAGAAGGCAGAATGTTACAAACGGTGTGTGTTGGGCGACGAGTTATCTCGTCGCCAGCGCTCAGATGGTGTCTTTCTGGAGACGAGATTTCTCGCCGCCGGCACTCAATGAGTTAATATCACAATTACAACTGCATAAATATGTGCATGGTAAATCAGCTAATGCACATTTGCACCAGTTACAAGTTTGGGATTTGCAACAACACTTGATGAGTTCTGAACACACAGCTGCAGCTTCTGGTAATGTAGTCCACAATGGTTTACATCCATGATCTTCAACTGTCCATTCCCAGTCATGCGGGCCATGTATTGGAATTGTTATGTCATGACAAGTGTACCACAATCCTGCCTGGTATATGGCTCATTTCATATGCTGTATTAGGGCCCCTTTTGAGCGACAAGATTTGGAGAATTCTCTTCATATGCCTCGTTATCAGCAACTTTTGACAAACTTTATTATAATTAATGGTAATGAAACGTTCGAGTTCTTTGAAAATATATGAGGACGAATCTAGTTGAATAAAAGGTTGATTCGCCTATAGAAGAAATGTACATGTATCTGTGATAACGGGATAATATTTCCATGCTATCCAGAAACTTTTTCTGCCCTTTATATGAAAGAACAAAGTGGTATCAAAACCAGATATCGAATGAAAATTGGGTATGATAACAATTGTCATCGCCCAGAGCGGAAAATGTGCTGTTGTCATGGTACAATGTTTTAGCTTTTGTATCACCACCACTGTTAGCATCTGTAAACTTTGAAAACAGACCGATGACCATTACCAGGACATCTGTGTCAACAATCCGAACACGGATGGTCGTCAGCCCAAAAGAAAGCGCATGGATAATGTGCAGCACAATTCTAATATCAGCTTCCTCCTGACAACAGTTTCTCAAGATTTACTAGGAAGAATTTGCTATTTTGAGAGTTGACGAACATTCTGTCACATTTAACACTTTATCATAATGTTCTGACGCATTACTTGTCAGGTATACACAAAGTTCAAGCTTATTGTCAGAATGACGGAGGAAGTCGTTCCATTTTTTTGGAATCTTAGTTTAGCCACTAACTTTTCGTCCAAGACCTATACCACGATTCTCATTAGTGCTGCCCTTTGTGCTGACTTCAAGATACCTATCCCACACAACACACATGACATTAACACTTCTTAGTTTGTAGAGTAGAAACTTCATTGGTGACTGTGTAATCATTAAAAGTACATGTAGGCACAATTATATGCACAAGAACGCCTCCATCAAATATCTTGCAGGTACTTCCAATATTTTATTTCTTGTAATAGTGTGTTCAAACAACATTTGGGCTGTTCAAAAAACCCGAAATCGCTTCTCCGCTATTCCAAACAATCAAGTGCAGGAACAGGAGAACATCAAATTGAAAGGAAATGGAGGGTTGATAGGTTTAAAAGAGAGCTCATCGACAATAACGAGATGGCTAGAACTCCCCGAACCAGACGTGTTTTTCTCTCGTGAGAGTCGGCTATTTCCCCCGTCTTATCAACGGGAGGTAAATTCAAGGGGACACAATCTGATTTGCTGGGATGTATCCGGGAAGCAATTGGAGATATATCGGACCCACCTAAAAATGTTCAGTGCAAGATATTTGATGGAGGCGTTCTGTGGATATGATTGTACCTGCGATATAGTATCTACTTTTAATGATTATGCCCAGTCACTCATGAAGTTTCTACTCTACAGACTAAGAAGTGTTACTGTCATTTCACCCAAACCTTGGGTGTTTATTTCACACCACTTTCTGGGATAACCTGTGTGTCGACTGAGAACCTGCGTGCCAATTGAGGAGAACACGCGAAGGATTTGTGTAAATGTTAGCCCAAACGACATTTCGAAGTAACGACTGCTTTGTTGTTTATTTCGAGGAATAATACCGCATCATATGAATTCAGCCCAAATATATTGACAGGTGTCAAGGGTCTAACTCTATACTGAGCAATAAAAAACTAATATAATAAATACCGAGTATATTTAATTTTAACGCCAATGGGTCGTTTATGTGCGTTTAAGAGTGTATTTATGCTTAAAGCAAAGTGAAATAACGATCTTAAAATGAATTGGCCGGTATATTTTATTAGTTATCAGGGTTACCAGGGTTACCAGGGTCGTAGTTGCATAAATTACAATATATTTTTATGCTAAGATAATTGCGTGGTAATTTGTTTGTTAATGGATTGATCGGTGATCATGTTAACACAAATCCCATATATGGAAATTCCAAATATGGAAAGTGACTTGCGCATGCGCAAAACAGATACAATGGTCTAATTCCAATGCCGATGACAATCGATCGAAGCGGAAGCGATGTGCATTTTAATTCTTTCATTACGACTGTTTTGGCGTCCTAATCTATTAAAATATTCTTCTATATCTTGGAAGGTGTTCTGGAAGGATTATTTCAATATGTGTATATCGGATTAACCTTCCAAAAAGATGAGTTTGACGCCTGTATTTCTTGGCATGAATATTAACGAGCGCTCGTCTGCAAGTAGGTCATCTGGATTCGGAATTGGCGTGTTTTTGTGAAAATGTCAAATTCAATTTCTTCCATCTAAAACATAATTACGCGTTGGACTCGGTCATTTTAGGAACATATATGTATCACACGCACATACACCAAGTCTCAGCCTAAAAGTTTGAAAAATGACAGTTTTATCGACATAAATCGATGTTAATGGTTATTATGGTAAATTCCATGTTAAATTTTATCATTGAAAAAAATTCATTTCTTCCATCTAAAACATAATTGCGTGCTGTACTCTGTCATTTTACGAATATGTAGCTATCCCACCAACACACTCCAAGTCTCAGCTTAAAATTTTAAAAAATGACAGTTTTATCGACATAAATCAATTTTAATGCCAATAATGGCAAATGGAGTGTTAAATAAATTTTAGGCCAATTAGGGCCCTGCGAATGTTTTCTGACCTGTTCTATATTGGTCACTAGAGTTCATATTTGACCGGTTACACCTGATAATTATGCGAGAGTATAGTCGCGTTACTTTATAGGTCAACATTGGTCATTATCACCTGACAAATTTATTTTGGTCTATCGTATCAACCCCTATTTTCTCCCGCGCGTAGCCTGACTACCGCTATTCTCAAAGTAATTGACCAGAAAAACGGGGTGATACCCCGGTCATGACCACGGTGATACCGGTAATAAACGGTAGCTGTATCGAGGCGGTCATGGCAGTGGAATTACGGTATTGGGCGATGATACCGCGGTCTTTTAGCGGGCACCGCATTAATATTTTTGAATACCGCAGAGATTTTCATGGAACACTTTGAGGGGAGGTATTTACTCCCACATACGTTAACAAGCGGTATCAGTACCGCGGTATTGGAGGATACCGCGGTATAGTACCGCAGTATTAACGGGGTGACACCACGTTGCTGGTGGTCAATTACTTTAAGTATAGCGGTAAGTGTCAACATTGGTCATTATCGCTCCACTAATTTGTATCGTTTCATCGGTATGAATTCCATATCCAATTATCCACATATAACCAACCCAACCCCGGTCCAATTTATTTATTTCTTTCATCGGTATATTCACGTAACGTAATATTTTATCACGTGATATTTGTACTTATATGTCTATGGTATTACTATAGTATACTGTATGCGTATATAAATTGCTATTCCTATCTATATAATCCTGGTGCCATCTATAGAGATAGATAATTTCAGACACCCCCCCCCCATTTTACATCATTGCTGCTTTAGTACAGTCGCGATGCAACATCGCTCCACTAATTTATGTCAGTTCATCGGTACAAACCACTTTTTCTCCGAGTCCATATAACCAACCCAACATCTTATAGATGACTATTCTGGCACTATATAGAGATGACTAAGATTCTGACACCCCCCTATTTTATAGCCATGTTGCAACAGTAGAGTTCAGATGCATATTATGTCAACATCGGTCGTTATCGCTCTACAAATTTATATCGGTTCAACCCTTAGTTCCCTGTATCGCCCACCCCTCCCTCAGTTTAGTTTTTCAGTTGTATTATAGTCTCATTACGTACACATTTTATCTTTTCTAACTTTTGCTTCAACGCGTTGAGTTCCGCTGCAGACAATATAAAACTGACAACATTTTGAAATGTAAGCAGGCTTCAAACTCATCTTATCCAAGAAAAACTCTGGTTACATAAGAAATTTGTGTATAAGGTGTACGCGCATTTGTCGCGTTAAAAACAAAAGGTCCCAAGTCAAGGTCCAAATCCCCAACACACTGATGTGAGGTTTAACTCCATCTACATACAGTAATGTCCAAAGTAATTGATCACTTAACCACAGCAAAATAATGGGTATTTTTTCATGATTTTAAATCCTGAAAAATTACCCATAATTCTGCTGTGGTTAAGTGGTCAATTACTTTGGGCATTACTGTAACCAATATAAGGATTTGAGGTGTAATAATAACTCAATCCTCATACAGTAATGTCCAAAGTAATTGACCACTTAACCACAGCATAATTATTGGTAATTTGTCAGGATTTTAAATGCTGAAAAAATACCCATAATTCTGCTGTGGTTAAGTGGTCAATTACTTTGGACATTACTGTAACCAATATAAGGATTTGAGGTGTAATGATAACTCAATCCTCATACAGTAATGTACAAAGTAATTGACCACAGCTGAATAATGGGTAATTTGTCAGGATTTTAAATGCTGAAAAATTACCAATAATTCTGATGTGGTTAAGTGGTCAATTACTTTGGGCATTACTGTAACCAATATAAGGATGTGAGGTTTAATGAGAACTCCATCCACATAACTAATAAATATGTGTGAAAATTAAACCAAAACAAATTAATTCCATGATGGCGTCCAATATGGACTGCCTAATTCTGCTCCAAAACATGTATATTGAATATATGGTTGTTTATTGGGGGGAACTGATTATTTCAATGATATTTTCATTAACTGCATGGGATCCAAAACCCGACTTACGGGAGCTCGCTTCGTGCACGACTGTATCTTAAGCATATGTGCATATTTAATGAGCCAACAATTGGAATCCAAATAGAGAAGATTGGCACGTCGACCCTGCGCATAGACATCATTGATGATCTCTATGGGAATCAAAATTGACATTTAATAGACAATTTCGATTAACCGCAATAACTTAAGGAATCTCTAATTATGATTAAGCCCAATGAGAATGCAATAAGACATTTCTTATTACCCTTAACCGCAATTACTTCCCATTGCACTTTAACACAATTAATATCTCCCCCCCCCCCAACAGCTTATCAATACCACTCAGGACAGTGGGTGTTTTTCCTCAATTAATTGAATTTCTTGTTAGTGACCATAAATCTATACCTTCGGTTTTGCCGAATAACCGAACAAATGTTGTCAACTGTTTCCACGTTTATTCTCACTTATACCGTGTTTATATCCGTTTTATCCTATTTGTTGTTGTGTATTGCATTACTTTGATAAAGTCTGCGCTTGTGTTATTCTCACAAAAGGTAATGCGTGTTTACATTTCACAATTCCGCCTTACAGTCTGCGAGTGCGACGGAAAAAATTTCCACATGTCCGAGCGCCATTGGCATTGATTCCTTAAATACGAGACTATTTAATCGAATGAGGTCAAATATTCGCATATAACTTGACTCATATGTTATTCTGCACAATTCTGGCCAGTGCCGACTTTCATTTCGCATTACTTTCGTTTTTATCGAAATATAACCGTTTTCTATGGAGATTCCCATGTAAATTTGTTCAACCAAAAAAATTCATAGTTTTGCCAATTTCAAGCTAGTTTAATACTTTATAGCATGGTCAGGGCATAATCTGGCCTATCGAGTGATGGTAGACGTTCCTTGAGTGTGCACAACAAATATTTGGTCCCAACGAAGCAGGCTAAAATCCTGAAATTTGTCAATTGACTTTGAGTGTGAAGAAAATATTCATTTAAACTTCCAAAATTGGTTGAAATATGCTCAACAACATTCAGTTGAATGGTGACATTATTTATAGTCACCGACTAACTTCCACGATGAATAAAATTTGTTTTTATTGATGACAATTATGTCGCGAGTCATAAAAATGTTAATTTTCTGAAGAAAAAAAATTCATTGTTTCGCCAATTTCATGCTAGTATTGAGCATGGTCAGGGCATTACATATAATGATTAAGATTGCTAAAGAACTGAAATAATGAAATGGGAAACTTTTACTGACATCTGGTAAGGATTGAGGAGCAGATGCTAGAGGCCCCCACCCCCACCCCCCATGGAAGACGGAATACCACTTAACACAGAAGTTGGAATACGGAATACCATATGGAATACATAAAAATATATGAAAACTTCATTTTTTGGAAGGTCGGCGTACGAATACCGGTATTTTTGGAATACCGAATACCTCCTAACAGAGGGGCCGGAAATACGGCGTACCTCATAACAGGGCATGGAATACGGCATACGAAAAGGGGGGGGGTGGGGGCCTCATGCTATGGAGCCTCCGAGCCTCCCAATATATTGTCTGCTCCACATCTCAATAGAATTCAACAACATTCAGTTGAATGGTGACATTATTTATAGTCACCGACTAACTTCCACGATGAATCAAATTTGTTTTTATTGGTGACAATTTATGTCGCGAATCATAAAAATGTAAATTTTCTGAAGAAAAAAAAATCATTGGTTTGCGAATTTCAAGCTAGTTTATAGCGAACATGGGAACCAAGGTACAATTTATGCCATTTAGGCACACTTCAGAGTGAAATCTGGGCTTATATTTCGGCGAGAATCCAAATCTAGATTCTCGCAAATTACCCTGGATTCTCATGAAAAAGTATATATGGATTCTCGCAAAATCAGATGAAATATATGCCCTAGTGGAAATATAGCAAATCGTTTAATGCTTTAGAATTTTTTTTTTTCGGAGATTTATATATATGTTTAAAGACATATTATGGAATTTTTCGGGAGCGAGAAATTGATAAGTTAGTGCTCAGGCACTTTTCCAACGTGGGGAATGTTATCATTCTACTAACATCACTGAAAATTTCCAAAAAGATCTACCACACCACTTCATATAGAACATCGTCTGAACTACTCCAAATTGTAAATATTTACATCTCGATTCGGGGCGTAACTATCGGCTGTAATTAAACAAAAATCATTTTGCCATCGAGAGTCATTGCATTTAACTAATATATAAGAATGACGTTGTGTAACATCCATTTGGATTAATATTCGTAACAAATAACTACTTTGAGAAAGATTATTCTTAATTTCTATTTATTTGATCACTCTGCCCGGTGTCTGCCGGAGTGTTTCACATCACTTTAATCAAGGAAGACTGTTAAGAAAAACTGCATTTCAAGACCACCAAACAACTTTCCTTTTTAGGGCCACCACATCTTCCAAATATGTACTTCTTCCATTTTGCTATCAAAGACCGAAAAATGTCGTTAAACTAGAGATCCAAATACCCCCTAAGGGCCCCTCTATCTTGAGATATTAAAGACCGAAAAATGTCGTTAAGCTATAAAGACCGAAAAATGTCGTTAAACTAGAGATCCAAATACCCCCTATATCTTGAGATATTATAAAGACCGAAAAATGTCATTAAACTATTAATTGTTGTTGCTGTTGTTTATTAGGGTTTATCGTCATTCTAGCCGCTAGGCCACACACGACGTTGTCAATTTTACGGGTGGAGGAAAGACCACGCAGAGGCTCAATTTCACCGGGAAGTTGTTCCACTGCGTGTAGAAACCACCGACCCCCGGAAAGCAATTGACAAACTTGCCCAGATACACGATTCCGGTCACCCTCCCCATGGTGGGGTTAGAACCAGCTTCGTCAGCGCTGGACGGCCTGGGACGACGTAATTCACCTGGCACTCTACCGACTGGACCACCGGGGGCCCCTATTAAACTGTTAAAGACCGAAAATGTCGTTAAATTGTAAGTTTGAGCTATTGCCATGGCTTTGTCGTCCGTGTGTATGTGTGTACGTAAGGCGTCAACAATGCAGGCTACGGGTCGTACCTTTGGTCGGATCATTATGAAATTTGTCATAGCTGTTGACATCAACATTTAGACCAGATTATTAATTTTGGGATCATTCGGAAAAAAAACATGGCCGCCAGTGGCCATCTTGGATTTCAAAATTCAATCCATTAGCACGGGCTACAGTTCGTAATGTTTGTCTGATCATCATGAAATTTGTCAAGAATGTTAATAATGACATGTAGATGGGAACGAGTCATTTTGGGGTCATTCGGCCAAAAAACATGGCCGCAGCAGCCATTTTGGATTTTAGTCTTTATATGACTAAATCTTTAGCACGGGCTACATGTCTTAACTTTAGTCTGATCATCATAAAATTTGTCATGGCTGTTGAAATTGGAATGTAGATGGGAACGAGTCATTTTGGGGTCATTCGGACAAAAAACATGGCCGCCAGTGGCCATCTTGTATATATGTGGTGTGGGACATATGAAACGAGCTGCCTACCAGGTAGGATTGTGGTACACTTGTCATGCCAAGCTGGAGCTGTGTGCTCAGAACTCATTAAGTGTTGTTGCAAATCACAAACGCTGATTTACCATACACAGAGTTATGTAGATGTAATTGTGTTCTTAAAATATTTGTTCAACGTATAAACACAGGCAGCGGTGATTATAACATGACAATCTATGAGTTGCTATCTATCGGCTGGTATTATCAGTCTGTGAACATTATAGTTATATAACATAACAAACATGAATTTAAGAACACAGCATAAACAAAGATAGGCCATCTTTATGTGTATTATTGATTGACAATTTAAAGTTGTGACCTGAAATGCATATCTATATATACACCCCTCTTGAATGCTAGATTACATAAGTCAATGATATTGGGTCAAATATATCCATTAATGGTATTATAGATTCTTTATTTTTATTTTATTTCACCAAAACATTACATGTATATACCCTTATATGTGTTGTATATATATTCGATGTTCATTTTCGAAACTTTTATGACCGCATATTGTATATTATTGCATATTGCCATTCTATTGGTTGAACATATTTGAAATGATCAAATAAATTGTTATTAGGCACACAATTGTTAATTTCAACAGTATACTGACAATGAGATTGTTAATTATAATATATGACGAATTGCGATCGACAAACTCACTTTATAAGATTTAACCAAAGATTTATTGAATCCTTACAACAAGTCACATATTTGTGATTTTTGGGGTGAGGTATAACATAAACCAAGATTTCTGAAACGTTGTTACATATTAAACACATACAATGTATTCATCGTGTTCAGTATATATGTCCGAAACATATAAGACCGAACATTGTGAACTATCGCAAATATCCTATGAGTAAATAACCATTTATTGGACCAAAATATTTGAAATGAAGAGGATTTTCTTACAAAATTGCATATGTTTTGTCGAAAAAGATGTTATATTTCAACTTTGGTCATTGTGTATGTAATTTCCATTGCAGTATTTAGAAATGTGATCAAATAGTCTCATTTATAGATTCTCATCCATGTTCTATCGGATGCTTATCACAAAAACAATATTTCATGATTTTTGGGGTGAGGGGTAACATAATCCAAAATTTCTAAAATACGGTTAAGAATGTGTCCTCGATATTGTATGTTTTGATAAGAGTATACATGTCCAAAAATGCTAAGACCTTAACCTTTGATCTACACTGAAACATTTTTGAGAACTTGTCTGTTTATTATTCCGAAATAATTGAAACGAGAATGATTATATGACAAAATTGCATGTTTTTGGTACAAAAAGTGATAAATTTCCAAATTGATCAGCTTGGGTTGCTACCATCTTCAAAATATGACAATGTCAGGTTGAATGACGCCTTTATTATGCATGCGTCTCAAATTTTATACCAGTTGGAACGTCAGGGTGAAATAATGATTGAATTTGACCGCCATCTTGGATTTATACTGGAAACAAGGGTTTATATTGATCAGAAACCTGTTTCTAGTTCACTTTCTGAATGAGCACACCTAACTTGACAAAATATTAAAAAATGGCACATTTGGCCAGTCCGTTCCAACAAAAACGCTAAGTCACTACACTAAATTAAATCATTGTATATTCACTAGTCAGTGAGTGGCTTGAGTTTACACCCAGTATCAACATAATTTTTTACACCATCATGTGTTTCACGTTTTGCCCAATCCACTGTATGTGAATTATTTTGATTACGTCTTGTATATGGACATTCGTAATTCAATTTATGACTCCAGCCATAAATTAACTTAAATTTATATCAAATTATTAACTTTGATTTTAAGATAACCTATTAACCTGAACGTTAACAGAATACATCTTCGACTCAAATTACTTAGTTTACTATATATTATCGATATTAGATCGTTATCACCGGGAATTTATTGAAAACTGCGTACAGTACCCCTTTAAAATACGTATATCATGTTGTGTAATTAGATGTATAATAACGTTTGTTATTGTTGGTAAAAGACTAGTTCGCATTCGCATAATGTAAACAATGTGATAAACCAATTTTTCTTTTCTTGTTAAATTCACGTTTTATTTGACAATTCGTATGTATAGTTGAAAAAAATAAAATTATATCTTCTATAGAACAAGCCAGTTATTGTGATAAATAGTAACGTATTATCAACGACATTATTAAGTTTAATTAATTTAGCGGGTCACTTGCAAGGGCGGCCATTTGGTCTAAAAATACGTCAAATAAAAATCAATATGCGTTAAAGTGATGTGAAACACCCAACAGATGTGTTCCCGGAAGGAATACCATATAATGATGCCAAAATAAGTTAATTTCATAAATTTTATATCCAAATAGTCAGAAAACAGCGTCATTGTAATATATGAATTACACGCAGTGACATTATTGGCCCAATCATTGCCGTAATGTTTATACCCAATAAGTCGTCACGAATAAAGTAGTAAATATTTACATGCGTGCTTAATTCAACCGTTGTGTTCTCTGAAATCGTATAGTCGATGTGGTTCGAATTTTCGACAATCTTAGTTATTTGTTACATTTTCCCAATGGGATAGTGTTTGTATACTAACTGATCGTTTTTATTCAATGAAATAAGACCACATTGTCTTTAACATCATTCCTTTCAAAATTAATAGAAGTCAAATTGAAATTAACAGGGGCCGAATTACAGCAAATATAAGTCATAAAACCATTATACGTTATCTATCAATCAAAAAATCAATTCCAGCTAAATAGCAGTCAGTTAAAAATTAGTATACATCTTTTCTAATTCAATTGACGTGTGCCAAGTATTAGCAGACACCGCTGTCAATGTTAGGGTGTGTTTACACTGTGTACAGATCTGTATACAGATCTGTATGAAGTCACGTGTCGTGCATTACTGTCACGATAACATGATGACTAATAGTGAACGCGCGCTGATCAGTACTCTGGTAATTGACAACTCACTACGAGTCGTTTCGGTTTAGGCCAGACATAAAAATGGATCAACTATCAGTAGACAACAGCGATTTGGTATGTGCCGTGTCAGCATATATATATATATAGGTCTCCAGTTTGACACCATCTGGGCGGTGGCCATTTTGGATCGGTATGGAGTGGGTATCCATGCTACAACACCCTTTATTTGACCAAATGTAGCAAAATTTCCAACTGATGACAATTCCAATGACAATGTTGACCAAATGTAGGACAATATGATTTTCTTAAATTAACTGTCAGTTTTGACTGGCCACGGGGAGGGACCAGGGCACAATCTTTCCATATAAGGTAGGAAATTATGCAAATATTGGTCCGAAAACAATACCCCCCCCCCCCCCCCCCCAATAAAATGTTTGAAAATCAAACTACAATATCATTTTCAGCCTATTGTTGGTTTGGAAATTACAATTATGTTTTGTCAGGTATTAAATATCCAACTGTTGAAACTTTTGACCAAAGTTGGGGTGAGACCCCCCCCCCCCCGGTGGACACGTCCCTGTCCATCGTGAATATACGAAATACATGGATTGAAATGACAACGAAAACTGAAACACATTCGCCAAGCCCGAGTAACAATTAATCAAAACAGAATTGCCTGTCGCAATGCTTCGGCGTTGACCGTGACGTATAGCGGACACGATTTGTGCTCACACGAACGAATACCGTTTTCTTTCTGTGTGCATTTCTATATAAACCGGTTCGCACTAGTCTGCGTGTAGATCTGTGTACAGTTCTATAGCAGTGTAAATGCACCCTTAATCAATCGGGAATAACTATATTAATATACAATCATTATTTAATGGTAAGCGGATTTTATTTAAAGTGATGTGAAACGTAAATTGAACCTCGCAATTGAGTTCCCTGCGTCATTCTGTGGGAAGAGTGAATAAAATAACTCAGATACACGAAATCCCCCATCCTGAAGTCAGTTTGTACACATTATACGGCCACTCGGCTAACTATTTATATTTCATCAATCGTCCCGATTAATCTCACCATAATAACACGAAAAAACAAACCGATGCGTTGTCTTGTGCAGTCACGGAAATGCCCGAGCACTTCCGACTCGATTGGGATTGAATCGGGTTTCGTTCTCAGAAATGGCTTCTAGGGAGGATGACCGTTCGCTGGAATAGCGTCATGCACATCAGAAGATTAAAGCGAAAAACAAATTGACATCGCAATCGGTAGTCAATTCGACAGGGAAGGAATAGAAAGGGAATTGTTGCGTGAAATCACAAACGGAAGAACATTGGCCGAGTTAGTGGCAAAGATTATAATCGAACAGTGATCGAGAGGACAGGTAATAATTCCAAAATGTTACTATTTATAGAAAATTGTAAGCGCATTGACCGAATTTTTATATCAATCTGGCCGCAAGCACAGTACCGTGCAGAAAGAGTTGTCTTACTTTTGTAACGCAAAACTGTTTAATTACCATTATACCTGTACAATAGTACAAATAATTGGTATTCAATATGCCAGTAACATTTGTTAGCTCATTGGCCATGAAATGTTTTAATGGCAAATTCTGTTGTCAAGCTTTAGTAAGCACTATTCATTCTGATGGATGATAACTATAATGGAAAGCCTTTTTCACATGTATTAGCTAATTGCACTTTAGCGTAAGTGAATTACAACTAAGCGTAATGTATTACACTCAGGTGTAATGCACACATATAAAGCGTACTTCACTTACGCTTAACCGTATGATGTAGATAAAGCATTACTGCTATGAGTAATAGAATTATGACTAGTGTGCTTAAGCGTAATTGATTAAAGTGTGCTTAAGCGTAATTGATTTACGCTTAAGCTCACTTGTCATTTATTTTCATTGATAGATTAATTACACTTAATCATAAATGAATTATGCTTAAGCGATTATACGAGAAGCCGTTTTCACATTTATTCTGATTCTGCTTAATCGCAAATCATTTACGCTTAAGTGTAAATCATTTGCACTTAAGAGCAAATCATTTATACTTAAATACAAATCATATGCGCTTTAGCGGAAATAGTATGGGAGGCCCTTTTCACATTTATTATTTATTTGTGCTTAAGCGCAAATATTTGTGCTTAAACGTAAATCATTTGCGCTTAAGCACAAATATGTGTCTATCAATTTATTTGCGCTTAAGCGCAAATACCTAACACTCCATTACATCCCTCTGATGTGAATGATTGAGTCCATCTCATATTATATTAGCATGGGCCCATAGTAATAGCCCCATACAGACTCGAAGTTGAAGAAAAAACATATTTCCATATGCATATCAGCATCTCTGTCCCTGGTGTCCCAAGATTTGGTGCCTCACTCCCAGAGCTCATGTATATTTTATTATCTCCTGCACAGATATATACCATTTCCATGGCCATAAATAGGGAATTAGGGGTTACTGGTGTTTGCTTCCCTCATATGGTGTACTCATTGACTTGAAGTTGGGGAAAAACCCCTATTTTCATAATATCAGCATCCCTTTCCCCAAGAATTTGTGTCGCCATCCCAGAGATATAGTATATTTTATAAAAGAGTAACATATCCTACACAGATCTATATCATTTCCATGGTCATAAAACAGATCTTGGGGTTTCTGGGGGATTGTTTCCCTCATATGGTGGGGCTATATCAACTTTAGTGATGTGTTTAGGCCTGTGCCATGTAAAATTAATTCAGGGGGGATCAATGCATATTGATTTTTATTTGCGCTTAAGTGCAAATGATTTGCGCTTAAGCGCAAATATGATCTATTTGCTTAATTGCAAATGATAGAGGTTATTTGCGCTTAAGCGTAAATAAATAATAAATGTGAAAAGGGCCTCCCATATAATAGATCACATTTATGGCAATTTTATGCTAAAGCGCAAATATATTATTAGACACATATTTTTTGCGCTTGAGCGCAATTGATTTACACTAATAAATAATATATTTGAAAAGGCTGTCTCCCATGCGATTTCCTCTAAACTCAAATTTACTCTGGCAATAAGACATCAATCAAACATCGGTTTAGACTCCCCCATATACTATGAGATGGACTCAATTATTCAGACAGAGGAAATCAGTTGGAGTTAGGTATTTGCTTAAGCATTATTCATATTAATTATGCTTAAGTGTAAATGAGTTCCGCGCTTAATCGTAAATGAAGTACGCTTAAACGTAAGTCATATACACTCTCATTGAACTCCCCTCAAGCTGAAATGGATGCAGCCGCATTACTAATGCCAGTAACCTACACCAGGTTATACCAATATACATGAGGTATATGGGGAGCCAAATTAACATTTAATAAATAATAGAGCTTAAGCGATATAATTGAGCTTAAGCGATATAATAAGGGAAGATATAATTGCGATTAAGTTCAATAAGGAAATATCTAATTGCGCTTAGCACAATAAGGAATATCTTATTGCACTTAAGCACAACAAGGAATATCGTATTGCACTTAAGCGCAATAAGGAATCTCTAAGCGCAATAAGGAATCTTCTTATTGCACTTAAGCGCGATAAGAAATATTCTTATTGCACTTAAGTGTAATTAGAGATTCCTTGATTGGGGGGGGTGGCTTTAGCTCAATTATTTATTAAATGTTAATTTGGCTTCCTCCCATAGAGGTGAGATAGCTGATGAACCCAATTACACTTAAGCGTAATTCAAATGTATTACGCTTATCGTAAGTTAATTATGCTTAAGCATAAATAATTTATGCTTAAGTGTAATTAGCTACTATAAAGTGAATCTGGGATAAGGGGAGTACTCTAAATTGTGCTTTCGACCAGCTGTTTCTACCAATTAAAAAAAATTCTCATTTATTTTGAAACTAATGAAAGACAATGGTATATTTTTTTTACTAGTAATATCCATTATAAACTTGTACAAATCTGAAAACAAAAAAAAATTTAATATTTAAGAAATTTAGAGTTCCCTCTCTTACAGCAGCAACCACTATGCCAGGAAGACCAATGGATCTAGTTCAGCCCGATTGGGCTATTATAATTTATAGATCGATCGGTGGTTCATGCACTCTCTGCGTTTGAAATATTGCTAATAATTTCCATTTACAGAAGTCAATAATGCCATTGCAGATAACTTCATCTTAAATTCGACCAAATGTGTTGACGTTTGATAAGAAGGGCCGGAATTCTCCGATTTGTTTATTTTCAATCGATGAGAAGCATGACGACCTGGATCAGCTGATCGGTTCGGAGGTGTGCCAATCGTATTTTGCATGCTGTGAATATCCATTCACGCCTAAATTTGCAAACAATCCATATATAACATATACACAGTGTGTACACTTTGTTAGTTGCCAATTAATTCTCGACATTTCAATTAGAAAACATGAGATATCGATGCAAAAATCAAGACATAATCACATTATCTAGTTTGTGTTTTGTTGAATCTACTTTCGGTTATCGACATGCCGGCTATTGTTTTGGCTGTTCTGTCAACCGTGCGTGCCAGCCGATCGTCGTTTTTCGGGCGGTTCCGATTTCTTCCGAATATAATTCCATGACCTCCACGCGATGATTCGCGCCGAGAATGTGGTTGTATCTGAGAAGATTTCTTACTCTGATCGCAGTTTTCAACAATTTAATACGGGGCGAATACCGCATCAATAATATGCAACCTTGGGGTTTTATTTCTAGTTTTTTATGACCTTTCTTATGGTATATCGGATACAGTTCTGTCTGACATGAAATATATACCCACCGGGAGTGAAGCTAATGACTTTAAAGCGTTGGCGATCAGTATTGCTATTAAAATAGTCACATCCGTTAAAATCGCTATAAACAGAAAGAATATTGTATTATATACAAATTATGTTTTATATCAATCATAATTATCGCATACATTGCGTGTTATTGCCATGTCAGTACTATGTGCTATGTAAACAAACACCATGTTATGTAAACACACATTACGTAAAGAGTATGCGATAGGCAAAACACACAACACTGGGGAGACCCCCCCCCCACTATGAGACCCCCCCCCCACTAGGAAACTTCGGTTAGAAAGAGCCACCAAATTGTTCACAACATACCGGTATAGGCCAGTTAATCCTCGTTGAATGGGTTACCACAAATCCCTCTCCTAAAAAAAATCGCCACGGTGTTGAGTGTTTTGCTTATCGCTTACTAATTAAGTGTTGTATATAAACAAACGCTCGGCTCACAAAAAGTGTGTTTTGTGGATAATATCGCATTCATACTATCATTATATTATATTATTAGTATATTCCTCAGGAATTTTTCACAATTTGGTAAGTGTTATTTCTAAATTATAACCTATAAAGGCCGTTCTTGCCTTTGAAAATTAACAGACGTAGCAAGATGGCGTTTACTGTAATTTAGTTTAGATAACTAGTAGTTATGAACACATGGAACAAGCTCCGACAGCGTTGAGATTTCCCGCGGAAATTCAAACTCAAATCCAAATTAATGAATATGAATCGAAGACACCTGTCCGGAAACGTTTCTATAAATTAATATTGATTTTATATCGATATTGGCAAAGTTCTTCGTTTCTAATTTTAAAACATAAGGTCATGAAACTATCAGGAAATATCAGATAAGTTCTCCCGCTTGCTACGCTCCGAAGGTTTCAACGAGCCGTGTATCATGTCGCATATTCAATTGTATGTATTATACCAGAACAATACAAAAAAAATAAATACTAGTTGATGGAAGCGTTTCCGGGCAGTGGTATTCGATTCATACAGTATTTATTAATTTATACCCAGGACACTATATATAACACTTGCTGTAGGGAGAGCAAATATTTAAGGACTGCGGTGCCGTGTGTCCCTTTAATTGTCCGGTGACTTATAATTCCGTTTCACGAAGATGACTTCCATTACCTATTCCTTTTTCGAAAGTTTTTGTATTTTGGTCAAACAGAGGGTGTTGTGGTGTGGCCTATACAAGACACCCTTTCCATACACCCATAACACCCCACCCAATCAAAAATGGCCGCCGCCCAAATTGGTGCGAACAGAGAACCAAAGTCATTGCTCATCCCCTTGACCGACTTTGGTTTCGGTGGAAAAAAAGGTGTTGAAGAGTGGCCTCTATAGGACATCCTTCACACACAAACAACACACCACCTGACCATTGTAATTTCCCAGCCACTTTACCTATTTCGGTCAAATAAAGGGTGTTACTGGGTGGCACCCGAGACACCATTTCCATACACCCATCACCCCAGCCTAGGCAAATTGGCGGCCGTCAAGAAGAGTGCGAATGTGGCATCTGTTTAATTTCTGAGCCCTTTGACCGATCTCTGCAAAACAAAGAGTATTATATGATGACCCATGTGTCGTCCATTCAAGACAATCCAACACCCTACCACGATTCAAAATGGCCGCCGCCCAAATCCATTTTGAAATAGCATGAAACTTTGGCAAAACATGCGTCTATAGACATAAACACGATTACCTGTGCTGTGTCCAAATGTGATGAGCAGTTGTGTCAGGTCATCCAGCATCTGACGGCTTGTGATCTGTACCAGGTATGCGCCCCCGGTCGCACATGCCAAAGCGGCGCTAACGTGATTCAGACGAGTTGTGCTGTATCTAAAGCAGTGGATCTCTCCATCGAACTCATGGGTGCTGTATCCCTGGCTGATCGGACACACTGAAAACAGTTCAGCTCAGATAAATGTCTCATTACAATAAGACGACTGTAATCGCGGGCTATTGATATAGTTTTTTTTAATTACATTGTTAATTTTGGAGAAAATATTTTTTTTCCGAACAGGGGTCAAAATAATTAATGACACGCGAGCTATTTTTTCAATATGGCCACTTTTGTGACCCACCACACCAGTTTTTTGTTTTGCTATTTCACAAGTATTTACTACACATTTTCGGGCGCTTATCCTTTTTAATTTCAAAATGGTATAATCAATAATTTCAAACACCTACCGGTCCCACCCCTTCTTTCAAAGAATGTTCACGAATATTTGTATATAGCAAATACATTAATGGGGCTCCTTTATTTATATTCTCAACACCCATTATAATGACAATGCAAGGTGTTTCTGAGCATGTTGTCAATTTAAACCATCGAAAATAATAGAAAGAATTTGCAGTACCATCTCATCACACAATATTGTTACCATGCAAACTCACCAGAGTCTGAAATCAGCTAGAAAATGCTTGCTGAAATATTTTGTGTCTCCTCAATCCGTACTTATTAGATAGCATAAAAACCTGATAACAGCAGCATCTTATTTAATTTCAAAAGTTTTCATTCTTCGATGTGTATATTCCAGTTTTAATTGTTAATTGATACTGCATAGCACTTCATGTTCATCTCTATTCCATGCTGGTTTTTTATAGCAAATTTAATTTGAAATGATGAGACTATATTTTTTCAGGCCAACTGTGTTATTTCATTATTCTATATGTAAGTTGATATGCTTTACATGTTGTTTAATTTTAGTTAACTGTAATATATGGCTCATTCATAGCAGGGATGGGGTAATTGTAATTGATTGTAAGTACTTACTTTTACTCAAGTAATTGAGAGTAATTTGTCATTGGGCAATTTCCAATAACAAGTAATTGAAAGTAATTAATTACTTTGATAAATAGACATGTATACTCAATTACTTTTTCAATTACATTCAACTCTTTCAAATGAGTGGCATCACAAAAATCGATATCTACACATTACTCAACTGCGAAGTAGATTTATGGCATGTCGTAAAACCATATTACTCGGATTCGTGATGACGTAAAATGATATTACTCGGATTGGTGATGTCGTAACATGATATTACTCGATTTAAGGGCATATTGAAGCGATATTAACAAAGTTCGATAACAGGCCGTTCTGGACAAAGATGTCATTTACTTGGTTGGTTTGATATTAGGCCAGATACATCCCTAGATCGAAGGCTGATATGAGTTACCGAGGGCTGATATAGGCCTAATATCAAACCAACCAAGTAATATCATATGTTTTAATTAGATCGCCTACAACTCTTTCATGAGTGATGTCACAAAAATCGATATCTACACGTTATTTAGCAGTGAAGTAGATTTACAGAATGTCGTAAAACCATATTACTCTGATATATGATGCCGTAAAATTTTATTACTCGGATTGGTTTTGTCGTAAATTATATTACTAGGTTTAGTCTATGGGCCAGACCCACTCGTCGTTTACAAATTTCCGGGCAAATTGTCACCTATATATTTTGAAAGACATTGCAATAGCATGTTCAAATTCATGATAGCAGTTTCAAATTCACAGCTTTATATGAAAAACACAATAACATTTCACCTGTTGCAGCTTTCCGTATAGGAAACGAGAGCGTCATTTCATTCAGGTCACCCGACGTGATGCACACACATATGCGTATTATACGGAAGCTTTTCGAATGCATGCTGTAAAATTGGACTTTATTTACGGGACACTCTTGATTATAGTGTACAGATCCACGTACGACTATACATGGATGTCAGAAGATCCTATTAAGCAGGTGCTTCGTGAGGAAAGTACATGTAGGTGTTGTTTAAATTTATGGTCTCAACGTATTACAGAAATTTTAAATGGCTTATAACTATTAAAAAAAACACAGTGGACACGGAATAAAATTAGACCGAAAGTACATGTACATGTATATAGAATATAATTTGTTGACACTATACGCTGGACAGGAACCATATCAAATTAACGCAGGACAGGCAATATATAATTTACAATTGACTGAAATTCATCGGGCAAGTTTCCTGTTTTACAATTTAAAATGAAGAGAATATTTTATGTTGGCCCTTTAATCGTTCACGCATCTCTACTCAGGCTATGTCCGTACTCCCATCAGACTCCACTAGTTCAAAACATGGACACATTTTGATTTTCTGACGGGACAATGTAATATTGAATACACAACGCAGGGAATATATCTCTTTGCATGTTAATAATACTTGTCTTTCATTATCCATTTCACAGTAGGGAATATCCCTGCTCGATATTGCCTAACAACAAAACAGTGGACATATATATGATTATAGTATAAGCAAAATTGAGATATAAGACGGTATTATTGTTAGAAAGGACATATTGATCTGGCGGTAAATGATATAAGTGGCATCAATATGATAGATTGGTGTTTCTATGAGAGCGTTTGTGGCAAGTCTTGACTGTCATCGATTACCAACTTTGTCAGCATCTCACAATTATTGACTATATGCGCTCACACTCTCCATCATAAAACCGGTGGTACGGCACCCTTAAAATAATTTACCTTCCTGGATAAAAATCCTATTCTTGTAAAATTCTAAATGGAATTTAGAATCAATGGGCACTTGAAATAAATTATTATAACAGTACACACTTCAAATTGAGTAGGACGAAGACCACAAAACTGGAATGAAGGTATTTTTTTATTTTAGTTTTGTTCATGTGTTTTCTCCGTGCATGTTTTTTCTGTATGTCTCTTCTCTTGTGTTCATGGTGGCGACTACAATGTTTTTCTTCAGAGTCAATGCATCTCATAATTTTTAGCTATATACAATGTATTGTTTCCGTTGGCGTGGGAGTCCGCCCATTCATATCATGACTACAATTAAGATATTATGTCTGAACTGCCGTGGACTAAACCAATCAGAAAAACAGCGTTATGTGTTCCGCCATTTACGTTCATTTGATGGTTCAATATACTGTCTCCAAGACACACACTGCACAAAATCAATGGAAAGATGCATAAAAGCTGAATGGGGCTACAAAAACTATCATGGCTACCTTTACTTCTCAATCGGGAGGAGTAGCTATTTATTTTGACTTCAAACTGTAATCAAGTCCAGTGAGATCCATGAGGAAATTTCATTATACATGTACTGGATATCACTCTCGAAAAATTTTGATTAAATCTAATCAATCTGTATGGCCCAAACGAGGATAACCCTGGCTTCTACTATAACTTGAAAACACTACTCGACAAAATCGGGAATTCCCAGATTATAATGTGCGGCGATTGGAATCTCGTTCAGAATCTTACTTACAACTATGGACAAGAAATCAACACGCGTGCAAAAATTCAAGTTAAAAACCTCATCTACAGCCTCAAATGGATCTTTCAATGGCTGTCAATTAGCAGACCTATTTTTGTTTTATGGAAATATCACCATGAAACCACATTATGTCTGAAAGATGAATCGGTATTGAGTATTTATATCCCATATTTTAATTATTACGTATTCAAATAGAACGCTTGGAATCTTCTTACATCCTAAAACTGGCTGGCTATAATTATCTGTAGTTTGATAAAACGCGAAAAACCCTTGTATCTTTGCCACACTGATGTTAAAAACGAACGATATGTCTTCCTCAGTGATTGGATTCAGAAATAATATTCGAAATCCGCCTGTGAATGGGGTAAAATAACATTTAAAATTTATTAATATATTATATCGTTTTTGTTTCTCTCTGATGACCACCTTTGCATTGTAAGGTATACTATGAACTGGTATGAGTTCATGCTTTAATCGCGGCGAACATCTTGCGATAAATATATGCACGAATCAGCAAATTATTAACGATAAGATGTGTGCAAGCAACCGACACATACTCGTGTATGCACATTTATATGTTGATTGCAGGGTTGCCCGGCCTTGCCCACATTAAATATGAACCTATCTTAAAATATTTGTTATTGCATAATAAAATTTTAATATACATAATAATTTGGTTGAATAATTGGGCCTTATTTGTCAACATCAAAGATTGGGCCATATCTCGAACCTTTATGGCGCCCTGACTTTTAGACCTACCCCTGGATCGGACTGGATAAATCATATATGTATATCACACACATCAATAGAAAATAGGATTATTTTACTAAACTGCGAATAAGTAATCATAAATTGGCTATTAAAAAGGACACCACAGGCAACCTCCAACGGCATTGGAACATAGACTATGTATAGTTTGTTTCGATAGCACTATAGAAGACGAAAAGCACTTTCCTTCAGAATGCACCATGTAATGAGCACGTCGACAATATGCAGGTACATTTCCAAGACGTCGAAAGCATGACCTTAATTGAACAGTTTGTCAAAAACTAATCCAATAATATTCCAAATATATGCAGGTATATTTGTGATATGATCCGCATTTGGGAACTTTAAACCAAATTTGTTTTTTATTAATTTTGTTGCTCCTTCCCATTCTCCCAATCATTACCCGAATGGTGCCTCTTTAAATTACACCATTATGTTTCTTATATCACGGAAACATCGTTATACAAGAAAACTAAGATGCATGCATCAGGTCACCCATGAACTATTTAGCAATAGAATAATTCAGTTCGGTTGCGGTTTCACAACGTTACAACTGACATACGATTACACAAGACACACCTTGAATGTGGAACTGTGTAAGAGTGAATATTAATGTTCTAAATCCCATGTTTCAACTTTAGTTGTGATTGGGGGGGGGGGTCGTACTTTATTAACACGCAAGTAGTGTAATTAAGTACGGGTAATTAGAACAAATCGTTTAGTTTCTATCGTATGGACTGAAAGGGGTGAGCAGATTGTTGGTGATGAATGTTCTCGTTAGCTGTCAATATAATATGCATATTTGCCCCGTTACGTTTGTACACTGTAGCATTGGCGGGCCAAAGTGTGTTGACATTTAATTGTTTGGTTCATTAATAACAGATCAGCGGGGATTTGTCGTGAAAACGTACACGTATACGTGGAAATATGCTATGGTTACGGTTAAATTAATGGTTGTTCTATTACACCACCGTGTATACTCGGTTTAAATAGGTATATTATATAGGGACGTGTGCTCAATTTTGGTGTGGACCGATGATCGAAAAAAAAAATCAGAGGTAAATGTCACAGGCCGGAGGGCCATTTTTTCAATAATTTTTAAAGAAATTGAGCAGTTGCAGCAGAAGCAGCAAAAAAGGGTGTACAATTGGCAAATGATGAGGGGTGGTGTGACGTGTAGATTAGATATGCAATTTGGAGATTATTGGATGAGGGATGTTATATTAATTATATTAAAGGGACGAGAGGGTTTAGTTGTCGAAAATATTTGTTCCAAACACCGTAAACAGATAAATATTAAAACGCATACATTTTGGTTCAAATATACGATCACTATCCCTTAAACATCATGCTTACATAAAGACCTACTAAATTTTACCTAAACAAGAGTGATTGTGTTATAGAAGGCAGCATAATGCTACTGGCTAATCACACACAAATGGTATAAACGCTCTTTATTATTTCCAAATAAGGAATTGAGCAACAAAGAACGCTCTTTATGTTTACCATCATAATATAAAGAAACACCAGGAAAGTAACTTTTTATGCTTTGTTTACATAACCAGGTCAGGCACATCCTGAATTCCACTACTATAGCCAAATGCCACTATTATAGTGATATTTGACTATAACATATTCATGTTTCCTTTATTTGCGTCGGGAATAGAAGACGGCGCATACCAGTGCACAGCCAAATGTCACTCATATCAATATCGCAGCGAATGAACAGTCTTCCGACAAAATTCGTTGTGCAATCTTTTGCGCCAGCTTTGATATTCGATAATATTATACTATTACTAATATATCCCGTTCTAAATGACAATAGCAGGATGACTCAATCGCTCCTTCATAACAATATTTAAACTAATTACATGCTAATTGAGTTGCTTGTCGTGTGCCGTCACGATTAATAATTATCATGGACAAACTATATGCATGGTATCGAGTTAGTGCGATCTGATTTTGAATAATATTTGTGGGAAATATGATTTTGGATTATCCCTCTTTTATCAAATTAACAAAACAGTAATGGTCAAATACCACTATAATAGTGGAATATCGCTATAATAGTGGAATTCAGGATGTGCCTGACCTGATAACAGTCGGTAAATTTACGACTATAACATAATGTTTATGAGATATTTCTCATTTGTATATTAACAAAGTCTGTCTATATTTGAATATTATTTCGTTTGTAGCGGTTTTTGACAGGTGGAAATATGTTCACATGATACCCACCAAAGGCCTTCATACCTTTAAGGTATACTACAACTGTTTTTCTTTTCAATAGCAGAATACAGAATGCTATTAAGAAGTGACACAAAACACAGAACATTTGTTTTAATTATAAGTATTAAGCAGTGAGAGATATGTGAGTCGCGGAAACCAGTTACGAAAGGCAATATTAAAATGATTTCTGTCAGAGAATAATTGTTTACGTTCCAATGAATATGTACTGGAAACAAACTGCTCTGTACCAGACTTTCATAAACACAAATTATGTATTAATGATGATTAATGGTGTAACGAGATATTTCGTTCTTTAATGTCTCAAATGAAAGTGTCAATGACACTGTAGCTCAACTTTGAGAAGAAGTTAAATTTGTGTGATGAGCAATGAATGGAAAGATTTAGAATTGAATTTGGAAATCCAAGATGGCCGCTGGCAGCCCTGTTTTTTTTGTCGGAATGTCCCCAAAATGACTCATTCTCATCTACATTCCAATTTCAACAGCCATGAAAAATTTAATGATGATCAGACTAAAGGTACGACCTGTAGCCCGTGCTAAAGGATTTAGTCATACAAAGAATAAAATCCAAGATGGCTGCTGGCGGCCATGTTTTTTGGCCGAATGACCCAATAATGACTCGTTCCCATCTACATGTCATTATTAACATTCTTGACAAATTTTATGATGATCAGACTAAAAGTACGACCTGTAGCCTGTGATAAAGAATTTAGTCATACAAAGAGTAAAATCCAAGATGGCTGCCATGTTTTTGGGTCAAATGATCCCAAAATGACTCGTTCCCATCTACATGTCATTATTAACATTCTTGACAAATTGTATGATGATCAGACTGAAAGTACGACCTGTAGCCCGTTCTAAAGAATTTAGTCATACAAAGAGTAAAATCCAAGATGGCTGCCGGTGGCCATGTTTTTTGGCCGAATAACCCCAAAATTACTCGTTCCCATCTACATGTCAATATTATCATCCATGACAAGTTTCATGATGATCAGACGAACAGTACGACCTGTGGACCGTGCTAATGGATTAAATTTTGAAATCCAAGATGGCCACTGGCGGCCATGTTTTTTGTCTGAATGACCCCAAAATGACTCGTTCCCATCTACATTCCAATTTCAACAGCCATGACAAATTTTATGATGATCAGACTAAAGGTACGACCTGTAGCCTGTGCTAAAGGATTTAGTCATACAAAGAGTAAAATCCAAGATGGCTGCTGGCGGCCATGTTTATTGACCGAATAATCCCAAAATGACTCGTTCCCATCTACATGTCATTATTAACATTTTTGACAAATTTTATGATGATCAGACTAAAAGTATGACCTGTAGCTCGTGCTAAAGAATTTAGTCATACAAAGAGTAAAATCCAAGATGGCTGCTGGCGGCCATGTTTTTGGGTCGAATGACCCCAAAATTATTCGTTCCCATCTACATATCATTGTTAATATCCATGACAAATTTTATGTTGATCAGGCTGAAGGTACGACCGGCAGCCCGTGCTAAAGAATTTAGGCATACAAAGAGTAAAATCCAAGATGGCTGCTGGCGGCCATGTTTTTTGGCCGAATAACCCCAAAATTACTCATTCCCATCTAAATGTCAATATTATCATCCATGACAAATTTCATGATGATCAGACAAACAGTACGACCTGTGGCCCGTGCTAATGGATTAAATTTTTAAATCCAAGATGGCCACTGGCGGCCATGTTTTTTGTCAGAATGACCCCAAAATGACTCGTTCCCATCTAAATTCCAATTTCAACAGCCATGACAAATTTTATGATGATCAGACTAAAGGTACGACCCGTAGCCCGTGCTAAAGATTTAGTCATACAAAGAGTAAAATCCAAAATGGCTGCTGGCGGCCATGTTTTTTGGCCGAATGACCCCAAAATGACTCGTTCCCATCTACATGTCATTATTAACACTCTTGACAGATTTCATGATGATCAGACAAACAGTACGACCTGCAGCCCGTGCTAATGGATTGAATTTTGAAATCCAAGATGGTCACTGGCGGCCATGTTTTTTTTCCCGAATGATCCCAAAATTAATTATTCTAGTCTAAATGTTGATGTCTATGGGAGGCCAAATTCACATTTAATAATGAATTGCGCTTAAGCGCTAATACCACATATTGTGCTTAAGTGCAAATAGGGAATTTACGCTTAAGCGCAATTAATTGCACTTAAGCGCAATCAATTGCGCTTAAGCGCAATTGTGACTACTATCTAACCTACCCATAAACTATTAGCATGACCTGGTGTATCACCTAGCAACACAAGATGAGCATTGGGCTAATTTTGACCTGTACTCAACAGTCAAACTGTGAGTATGTGTTCAACAAGGAGAATCCCCTAATTACATATTATCAGCATCGCTCTATCCAAAGAATTGATGTCGCCTTCCCGGAACTCTAGTAATGTTTTGTATGATGTTTTTAATGTATTTTTGCACAGATTTTAGCCTTTACTATGGTAATATCCTATACATGCATGCGTTGTCACTGCATGAGGGCTTTCTTACCTCATACAGTAATGCTCTATTTAATCGACTTCTTAACCACAGCAGAATTATGGGTAACTTTTCAGGATTTAGTTGGAAATATGGCTTGTTGCCATTCATCGAAAAGCTCTCGAGAGCTTTCCGATGAATGGCAACAAGCCATATTTCCGACTAAATCCTGAAAAGTTATCCATAATTCTGCTGTGGTTAAGGAGTCGATTAATTAGAGCATTACTGTATGGTTTACTTATTGACTTAAATCAGGGGGAAAAAACCCTATTTTCATATTATCAGCATCCCTGTCCAAAAAATGGTGTGTAATTACTGGAGCTTTGGTGTCTCAGTCCTGAAGCTCTTGTTTTTCTTATTAAATCAGCAGCTCTTGCATAAATCTATAGTATTTCCATGATCATATAGTGTGAATGTGGTGTCACCGAGGGCTTGCTTCCCTCATATGGTGTGCCTGTATACTCGAAAATTGAAGAAAATTAATGTCGCCCCGACTAATACAGAAAGTAATGCTATTGCAAGTAGCCCCAACTAATATATACCGAAGATAATATAATGCTACCACGAATCGCTCCAACTAAAACAGAAGGTGATACTATTGCGAGTCAGCCATTTTGATAAAGAAGTTGGGCTAGCTCCCTACCCATCCAAACCAATGAAACCAAGAAGTGACATGTCAATAGGAATTAATGCTAAGTTATGGAGAAACCTATTTATTCACCAGGGGTGTTTTGTTACATATAACCATGAATTGCGCTTAAGCGCAATTAATTGCGCTTAAGCGCAATGATTGCGCTTAAGCGTAATTATTTGCGCTTAAGCGTAATTAATTGCGCTTAAGCGCAATTGATTGCGCTTAAGCGCAATTGATTATTAAATGTGAATTTGGCCTCCCATAGATGTCAACAGCTATGACAAATTTCATAATGATCCGACCAAAGGTACGACCTGTAGCCTGCATTGTTGACGCCTTACGTACACACATACACACGGACGACAAAGCCATGGCAATAGCTCAAACTTTACAAAGTAAAGTTGAGCTAAAAATAGGGGTGGGGATGTTTTGATCTCTAGTTTAACGACATTTTTCGGTCTTTGCAATTTAACGACATTTTCGGTCTTTAACAGTTTAATGGGGGCCCCCGGTGGTCCAGTCGGTAGAGTGCCAGGTAAAATACGTCGTCCCAGGCCGTCCAGCGCGGACGAAGCTGGTTTGAACCCCACCATAGGGAGGGTGGCCGGAATCGTGTATCTGGGCAAGTTTGTCAATTGCTTTTCCGGGGGTCGGTGGTTTCTACACTTCCCGGTGAAATTGAGCCTCTGCGTGGTCTTTCCTCCACCTGTAAAATTGACAACGTCGTGTGTGGCCTAGCGGCTAGAATAACGATAAACCCTAATAAACAACAGCAATAACAATTAATAGTTTAATGACATTTTTCGGTCTTTATAATATCTCAAGATATAGGGGGTATTTGGATCTCTAGTTTAACGACATTTTTCGGTCTTTATAGTTTAACGACATTTTTCGGTCTTTAATAACTCAAGATAGAGGGGCCCTTAGGGGGTATTTGGATCTCTAGTTTAACGACATTTTTCGGTCTTTGATAGCAAAATGGAAGAAGTACATATTTGGAAGATGTGTGGCCCTAAAAAGGAAAGTTGTTTGGTGGTCTTGAAATGCAGTTTTTCTTAACAGTCTTCCTTGATTAAAGTGATGTGAAACACTCCGGCAGACACCGGGCAGAGTGATCAAATAAATAGAAATTAAGAATAATCTTTCTCAAAGTAGTTATTTGTTACGAATATTAATCCAAATGGATGTTACACAACGTCATTCTTATATATTAGTTAAATGCAATGACTCTCGATGGCAAAATGATTTTTGTTTAATTACAGCCGATAGTTGCGCCCCGAATCAAGATGTAAATATTTACAATTTGGAGTAGTTCAGACGATGTTCTATATGAAGTGGTGTGGTAGATCTTTTTGGAAATTTTCAGTGATGTTAGTAGAATGATAACATTCCCCACGTTGGTAAAGTGCCTGAGCACTAACTTATCAATTTCTCGCTCTCGAAAAAGTCCATAACATGTCTTTAAACATATATATAAATCTCCGAAAACAAAATTCTAAAGCATTAAACGATTTGCTATATTTCCAGGGCATATATTTCATCTGATTTTGCGAGAATCCATATATACTTTTTCACGAGAATCCAGGGTAATTTGCGAGAATCTAGATTTGGATTCTCGCCGAAATATAAGCCCAGATTTCACTCTGAAGTGTGCCTAAATGGCATAAATTGTACCGTGGTTCCCATGTTCGCTATAAACTAGCTTGAAATTGGCAAACCAATGAATTTTTTTTCTTCAGAAAATTTACATTTTTATGACTCGCGACATAATTGTCACCAATAAAAACAAATTTGATTCATCGTGGAAGTTAGTCGGTGACTATAAATAATGTCACCATTCAACTGAATGTTGTTGAATTATATTGAGATGTGGAGCAGACAATATATTGGGAGGCTCCATAGCATGAGGCCCCCACCCCCCTTTTTCGTACGCCGTATTCCATGCCCTGTTATGAGGTACGCCAGTAGTAATGGGGGGCACTATGGCCCAGTACCCCCCAGTGGGGGGCACTATGGCCCAGTACCCCCCAGTGGGGGGCACTATGGCCCAGTACCCCCCAGTGGGGGGCACTATGGCCCAGTATCGAATACTGGACCATAGATCGTCCAGTATTCGATACTGGGCCATAGTGCCCCCCAGTGGGGGCACTATGGCCCAGTATCGAATACTGGACGATCTATGGTCCAGTATTCGATACTGGGCCATAGTGCCCCCCACTGGGGGGTACTGGGCCATAGTGCCCCCCACTGGGGGGTACTGGGCCATAGTGCCCCCCACTGGGGGGTACTGGGCCATAGTGCCCCCCACTGATGGGTACTGGGCCATAGTTCCCCCCTGAGGATAGATATTCCTGTCATTGATGTGATATTTCTGATCGGAAAAAATGAAAATGGACTTAGAATTATTTTTGTTCAAAAGGAAAATCTCACTTTGGAAAATATCAATTAGCAATCAAGAGTTTTTCTTTTCGAATATTTGGTGGCCCTGAAAAGGGCCGTTTTATTTTTGTTATAGTTTAGAATCCGCCACATTGAACTTCTTTGTTCGCCAAAACTTCAATTGATTTGTCTCCTCGCCTCATCCATATTTCGCATTCACAATAATGCTCGTGGCAAACGTGTGGGATCCACACTAGAGTTATTGATGACTTGAATCTTGGTGTTGATTTGTAGCCGCCTTTGGTAGCATCAAACATGACGATAGGTCGCTGTATAACAGTCGCCGCTAATTCAACCATCAATCTTGATTCAGCCAAAAGTGGTGTGCGCCGTAAATCTTGTGCCGACGCACCAAGTTCGTCACTCTCTGCGTAGTACAGGTCAACTGCCGCATCTCTCAGAACCATCCATCCATCGGTCGTCCCGTAAACCGCAACGCTGAGTGCCCTCCAAAACAGAGATATTTCTTCGCCGCCGCACACTGCTTTACAGTATACCCCCTGTACCATTATCTCGTCAAGATCTGTTATGTTTACAGCAGTCATCTTTGAATGTAGAATAAGTCAGAAGATCCGTCTTGAACATATATTACGATTGTGCGGGCGGTAGAGAAAGCACATAATACTTTGACGTTAAAATGACAAATGCTCCCTGACGTTGTGTTTCTTTTCAGTGCATTATCTGTAGTTTTCACTATTTCGATATGTTATAGATTAAATTCATGATAGTATATGCAATTAATTAAGATATTTTAACATATGAATTCATCTTCGTTCATAAACGATGACCAAGTAAAGTTATCGATTGTAATGATGAAGAAAAATGTTCAGTATGTTTTCTTGTGTTCAGTTTTATGTATAAAATATGTACATCTCCAAAAACAAAACTAGAAAAACATTCCATATTTTCCTAACGAGGTAACAAATATATCAATCATGTGTACCAAATAATAGATAATGATCTAACGAAATAAAAAACATTTGTTTGATCGCTATGCAATAATGATCAAGAAAAATATGAATGCTGATCCGTCTCTGAAAAAACACAATGCCAGGAAACATTTGTCAATTTTAACGTCAATGCGACATGTGATTTCATTGACGCCCGTGTCAAATGTATAAAAATATTTTCGAATTTGATCAACGTTACATTGCATTGCTATCAAAGATGGATCCGTTAACAGAATTTCTTCAGAGTGAGATATACAGTAATCCTGTTGTACAGAATACATATGCGGCACCACAGTCAACAGGCCAAGCTAATACGACAATGACTATAGGTGGAGATACACTCATTTTAAAAGCGATTTTAGATGAACTGAGATGTCTTCGCAGGGATATTGACGTGAAAACACAAGTAACGCATCAAGAAGTAAAAGTGAATCTTCGTTTCGTTGCAGAAGAGATAGATATACCAATCAGGGTTCATGATGTTCAGAAATCGAAAGAACAGAAACAGATCAAAAAAGAAAAAATATTGGCTGCGAAAGAAAAAGAACCTAAAAGTATCATGAAGCCTTCTACTGAGACAAAAGTCAGATTTCGTCTTCCTTGTAAAGAATCTAAAGATACAGAGAAAAGTGATGAATTCGCAAAAGCTATTGGTTCTCATGGGAAAGATATGTCAAGATATAAGAAAAACACAAAACGATGTTAAAGTCAGATGATAATTTTAAAACGGCCCTTTTCAGGGCCACACACATTTCCCAAAAGGTTACTCTTTCATTGCTGAAAAAATCAAAAACACGATTGTTCAATTTATATTTTATTCAACAACAAATATTTGCAAGTATATTTTGTTTTAAATTATTCGTGGCGTGATTTTTTCAAAACAAAACATAGGGTACAAAGAACATTATTAGTTATTAAGCAATGCTAAAAGTTTTTCTTTTTGAAAAAATTGGTTGGTCCTGAAAAGGACCGTTTTTGTTTTTGGCCCTGAAAAGGGCCGTTTTGTATGGCATCAAAGTTCACGCCACGATTTTCTTTTGAGACTTTTGCTTTTGTTCCAACGCTGTTGTTTTTTGCATATTTGCATAACCAGTTTTGCACTGGCGGTTACTTCTTTTGCGTGTTCGCCCCGCATTATCTGGGGTGTTAGCCCTATCGTTCCTCTTAGTATAGACATCAACGGTTCGGGGGTTTCGGACATCTTTGAATGCAGAATAAAAATTGTTCACGGCCGTGTTTGAACATATATTACGATTGTGCGGGCGGTAGAGAAAGCACATAATACTTTGACGTTAAAATGACAAATGCTCCCTGACGTTGTGTTTCTTTTCAGTGCATTATCTGTTAGTTTCACCATTTCGATATGATATAGATTAAATTCATGATAGTATATGCAATTAATTAAGATATTTTAACATATGAATTCATCTTCGTTCATAAACGATGACCAAGTAAAGTTATCGATTGTAATGATGAAGAAAAATGTTCAGTATGTTTTCTTGTGTTCAGTTTTATGTATAAAATATGTACATCTCCAAAAACAAAACTAGAAAAACATTCCATATTTTCCTAACGAGGTAACAAATATATCAATCATGTGTACCAAATAATAGATAATGATCTAACGAAATAAAAAACATTTGTTTGATCGCTATGCAATAATGATCAAGAAAAATATGAATGCTGATCCGTCTCTGAAAAAACACAACGCCAGGAAACATTTGTCAATTTTAACGTCAATGCGACATGTGATTTCTCTACCGCCCGTGTCAAATGTATAAAAATATTTTCACTTTTTCATGAACTTCATTCATTATGCCGTCTCTAAAGAAATTTTTCAAGAAGCTATGGAGGAAGAGAGATTCGTCAGAGGAGACGAAAATCAGAACCTATAGGAAATGGCAGGATTCTCCTGAACAAAAGGTGGTGCAGAAACAGATGTTAACAGATTTTCTGGCTCGGCGACGACCATCGGCTGAAGTATGTGATCAAGAACCAAGCAATCTTGATCTCGTGGAGATCTTGTCACAGATCTCGAAGAAAGATCTGTGCAATGCAGCAATTGACAGCTTCGCTCAGGCTGCTGCGGCGCACAGATCAAACCCTACTTGGTCTGTGACAATTAATCCCAACGGGATATATCCTGATTTGGCAGAATTTTTATGAATTCTGGAAAAGAAAAACGGCCCTTTTCAGGGCCACCCACATTCCCCAAAAAGGTTACTCTTTCATAGCTGAAAAAAACAAAACAAAACACGATTGTTCAATTCATAATTTATTCACAATATAATTTTCAAATGTTTGTATCGATTCATTTATCTGTTTTTGGAATGTAGAATTGTCTCAGCTTCTTTTTCTTGGAAGTTTTCTTGGAATTTTCAAAATCTGGATGCTTATCTTCAGATTTGTTCTGTGAATCATTCGTAGGATCAACAGGTCGGGGTTGTTTGAAAACATCTGATGTTGTAGACATCTCTTCAGTTTTGATAACTGCATTTTGTTCTTGTATTGTTACTGCTTGTAGACTTTTTTGTATAGTTTTCACATTTTTTTTGTCGTCGAAATCTGTTTTACATTGGAAGGACCAATGGGAGTCTTGTCCGCATTTGTAACAGTAACCATATGGTGGTTTCCAATTTTTATCAGCTTTGTTTTTCTCTTTTTTCTCTTGCCATTGCATTTTGTTACAAAATTTAAACAAATCAGTAGAGATCTGTCTCAATTCGACAAGATTATCTTGAATTTTTCTAGTCTGTAGTAGTGTAGATTCTTCTTTATGCAGCTCAATATAGCTCTCTTCAATAACTGCAGGCCTTGGTCTTTTTCTAACAATATCTTCTTCGCTGGCGGAGTCGTCTGAAACAGGTCTTTTGATTCTCTTAAACATTTTTGTCTTGAGTTTTTGTCAGCAAAAAATATTGCGACTGGCTTCTTCGGAGTTGAAGTGTAAAGTGTATAATTACACAATTTTAACACCTGCTTTTATAGCAGTGACTGCTATAAAAGCAAGTGTAAAATTGTGTAATTATACACTTTACACTTCAACTCCGAAGAAGCCAGTCGCAATATTTTTTGCTGACAAAAACTCAAGACAAAAATGTTTAAGAGAATCAAAAGACCTGTTTCAGACGACTCCGCCAGCGAAGAAGATATTGTTAGAAAAAGACCAAGGCCTGCAGTTATTGAAGAGAGCGAAATGGAAACTGATGAGGCAGAAAGTGAAGAGAGCGATATGGAAACTGATGAGGCAGAAAGTGAAGAGAGCGATATGGAAACTGATGAGGCAGAAAGTGAAGAGAGCGATATGGAAACTGATGGAGGCGAAAGTGAAGAAAGTTCTAGTGATGGTCAGATTGGACGCGGTCGAAGACAGAATAGAGAAATTGGTGGGAAGAGAAAGAGAAGTCTGGCTAGAGAGCGTGTTGTGTTCAATCCAACAAAATATTTCAAATTGGAGCTGAACTCGGAGAAATTTTCCAGAAAATTTAAATCAGCATCACGACAATTTGGTGTGAAATTCGAGAAATTTACAGATCCAATCGAAAACATTCCAGAGATATTTGAGAAGTTGACAGAAGAATTGAAACAGAAATGTTCAGCAAATGAGAAGACAAGAATCAGAGTTACGATAAATCATCCAGGACTTGATATGAACATTTTCATTCCATTCACAAAAGCCAGTGAATTGAATGGTGAGACACTCATGGATAATATTCAAAATGTGGTTCAATCAAATGCAGACTTTACAATTCATGACGGTGCACTCAATTTCGAAATCTTCGTTACAGATATTCCGGAAGGTGGTACACGACACTCACTACATTATGGACCATTTGCAGACAAGAACAAGCTTACAAAAGTGAAAAGAAGTATTGTCCGGATTGAAAATGCTGATGATGTTATGTGTATGGCAAGATCTATTGTCGTCGGAATGTGTAAGGCAGATAGTGATGGATCTGCGTGCTGGTCAAAGAAATGGAAAAGAATAAGACAATCAATATACACAGCACAAACAGATGCAGCAAAAAATCTACTCAACCGTGCTGGTATTCCACACGATACAGTTTGCAGTATCAATGAGTTCCACAAGATTCAAGAAATATTGTATCCAGAATATGTTGTGAAAATTCACAATGAATTTGCTGGCGCTGGATTTCTATTTGAACCTGCAGAAATGTGTTCGGAGAGCAAATGTGTACACATCTACTACAACAACAATCACTTCGACACCATAACATCAATCAAAGGATTTCTAGGCACCAGCTACTACTGCGAATTCTGTGACATTGGATTCAAAAGTCGTGGCGATCATCGATGCAGATTTGTTTGTGCATGCTGGTCATTGACACAGTGTAATTTCACAAATTTGGTGAAGTGTAGAACGTGTCGACGATCATTCAGAAGTAAATCTTGTTTCGACAACCATTTGAAGACGGAAGGAAAACAGAAAAGAAAAATATGTGATTTGGTTCAACTATGCAACATTTGTGATGAAGAATTTCTCATCAATAAATCAAACAGACATATATGTGCGGGGTTGAAGAAATGCAAACATTGCAAAGAAATCGTTGAAGCAGATCACAGGTGCTACATTCCAAAATATGAATCACCGGAAAAGAAACCTGCAAAGATTCCATATGTATTCTTTGACTTTGAATGCAGACAAGACACAGGTGTTCATATTCCAAACTTCTGTGTTGCACATACCGCTTGTGGAGATTGCATGTGCAAACCAATCGAAGAAAAATGTGAAACATGCGGACCGGATTCCAGAGAATTTGTATTCAAGGGTGACAACGTTTTAACAGACTTCACAAACTGGTTATTCCATCAAGATCACAAAGGATGTGTTGCAATAGCACATAATGCTCAGGGGTACGATGCACAGTTTCTACTTCAAGCACTCATACAAAGTGGAATTCATAAACCAGAACTGATCATGAATGGAAACAAAATTCTCAGTTTAAAATGCAACAGCGTGAAAGTTATTGATTCTCTGAGTTTTCTGATGATGCCGCTTTCAAAATTTCCACAAACTTTTCAGCTGAATGAGATGGCAAAAGGACACTTTCCACATTGGGCGAATTCACCAAAGTTTCAAAATTACATTGGACATTACTTGGCTTCTGATTACTACAAACCAGACATGATGAGCGTGGAAAATCGAGAGAAATTCTTTGAATGGTACAATGAGAAAATAGAAAATTATGCGATATTCAACTTCCAAGAAGAGATAGAGAAGTACTGCAAATCAGACGTGGATATTCTTCGCCGTGGATGTGGAAAATTCAGGAAATACATATTGGAAACAGAACAGATTGACCCGTTCATTGAGTCAATAACATTGGCACAAGTTTGCAATTTGGCATGGAGGAAGAATTCAATGCCAGAGAAAACAATTGGAATCATTCCAGATGGTGGATACCCATGTGCTAAAAACTATTCCATGAAAGCGATACGTTGGCTTCAACATATATCATTGTCACGTATGATAACAATCAAGCATGCTTTGAATGGAGGAGAAATCAAGATTGGTGGACACTACGTCGATGGATATGAGGAAGCCACAAGAACAGTTTTTGAGATGAATGGATGTCTGTTTCATGGATGTCCAAAATGTTACAACAACAGACAATACAAGAATCCCTATACGATGCTCACCATGGAAGAATTATATACAAGAACCCAACAGAAGAAAGATGAACTGGAAAGTCTTGGTTACAGAGTTGAATCAATTTGGGAGCATCAGATCGACGAAAGAATGAAATCGGATGTGAAATTCAAACAACAAATGGAATCTTTCTACAAACATCGAGACCCCATTTTGCCAAGAGAAGCATTGTTTGGTGGACGTACAAATGCCATCAAATTGTACGAGGAAATTGATCAAGATTCCACAAAAGAAATCAAGTTCATCGATGTGTGTTCGTTGTATCCATTTTGCAACAAATATAAATTCTACCCTGTTGGACATCCAGAAATTTTGAGCCAAGAGCAGATCGATCAAGAACACATTAGAGACTATGCGGGGCTTGTTAAATGTACAATTTTACCATCATCGAAATTGTATATTCCAGTTCTACCGATTCATTGTAACAAGAAAATGGTTTTTACTCTGTGCAACACTTGTGCCATCAATGAGAACGAGGCATGTAACCATTCAGAAGAAGATCGAGCTATAACCGGAGTGTGGACCACGCCAGAATTATTCAAAGCAATGGATGTTGGCTACAAAATACTTGATGTGTACCAAATTTGGCATTGGACAGATTGGACAGATGAAATATACAAATCCTATATCGATAAACATCTAAAGATCAAACAGGAATGTAGTGGTTATCCATTTGGTGTTGAGACAGAAGAACAGAAACAAAAGTTTGTACAGGATTATTATGCAGCTGAGGGTATAAAATTGGAGAACATCGAGAAGAATCCAGGAAAACGTCAAATATCTAAAATTATGATTAATTGTATATGGGGTAAGAATGCACAAAGAAATCTTATGTCAAAAACAGAGTATGTGGATAAACCATCACGTTATTTTGAATTGCTTACTAGTAACAATATAATTGTTCAAAATGTTACACTTCTTGATGGTGACAAATTCATTCTGGTAAATTATGTTGACATCTTAGATAATATTGAACCTCATCATTCAGCAAATGTTGTTGTTGCTTCTTTTGTTACAGCGTATGCAAGATTACAATTGTATAAAGTTTTAGAAAAACTTGGAGATAGAGTGCTGTATTTTGATACAGACAGCTGTATGTATGTCAGTGATCCATCAAAGAAGAACATCAAAACTATCGAAGGAAGATTGGGGAAATGGAGCGACGAACATCCAGATGCAAAGATTGTCAAATTTGTTGGACTTGGGCCAAAGAACTACGGATATGAATACATCAAAGATGGGAGAAGATACACCAAATGTAAGGTAAAAGGTATCACTCTTGATTACAGCACAAGTCAAAAAGTTAATTTTGAAACAATGGTACAATGTGTTAATGATCGTGAAAATTTCAAAACTGTTGTTGAGTATCCTTCCAGAATTAAAAGACAAAAGAACCATCAATTGATTAGTGAGTGTCAAACCAAAACTTTCAGATCGGTGTACACAAAACGAAAACTCGTCAATGGTATTCATACATACCCATACGGATGGAGATGTTGAGTCATTTCATGTCAAGATGTTGGCAGGAGTAGTACCTCCAGAAATTGCTGAGAAGATTTATGGATATTTGGTGGCACAGTCAACGCTTATTCCAGAGATAAAGAAGGAATTACAAGAAGTCTGGTTTGAAAGAGAAAAGAAAGCAATACTACGATGCTGTGATGTCGGCGAATGTTTACAGAGATTGGCCTATCTTGAGTCAAGTATATCTTCTCATTTCTCTCAAAAATATATTGAATCATTTATTAAATTCAAAACATTTTTTCTCATTGAAAAAATATCTGATTTTTGGACATTTGGTGCTGATCAACACCATTTAGATTTAGATTTAGGAACTTTTGATGAACATGACTATATTCATTATACAAAGTATGATGATCATTTACCTCTTGATGGGGGAACTTTTGAATCAGTTCCTAGGATCTATGGGTATTTGTTAACAAAAGAAATGTCAACATATGCAAAAATTAAAAACATTTTGGGGGATGATTTTTTTATTTACAGAACAAAGCACAGAAGAATAGAAGACTATGATGATTGGATTATTGAAATGTATGGAAATATTTACAGCTTTGGAGATTTCTCTTTAAGAACTAAATTCACACGTCGTTAAGTTCACTCTCTGATTAGACATCAAAGTGACAACATGGAAGAATCTTTACTTTTCCAACATCCGTGTAATTTCTTTATCAGCGGACCTAGTGGATCAGGTAAAACAGAATTTGTTAAAAAAGTTATTGAATTTAAACACGATTTATTCCAAACACCACCAAAGAAAATAGTTTGGTGTTACAAAGAATGGCAAGACACATACAATCGTATAAAAGAAATTGATAACGTTAAGTTTATCGATGGTATTCCAGACGATGATGAGGAAATTGTATCAGATAAATCATTTCCTCATCTTGTTGTTTTCGATGACATGATGGGGGAACAAGATGAAGACAAAATAATGCTTTGGTTTACTAGAAAAGGTCATCATCGAAATGCTTCAATAATTTACATTACTCAAAACATGTTCCAAAAATCAAAAAGTAGCAGAACTATAAGTTTGAATGCACACTACATGGTTTTATTTCAAAGCGTTCGAGATAAAAATCAAATAAAAGTTTTGGCTCATCAAATGCAAACCAATCATTTGAAACAAGCATACGAAGATGCAACTTCAATAAATCATGGATATATTTTAGTAGATTTTCATCCTAGAACAGAAAATTATTTGCGAATTAGAACTGATATTTTCCATAAATGGTTGACAGCTAATGACCGAGGTCCTGTCATATATTCAAAAGTATAAATTCAGTTGTTGTTATTTTTTTCATTTTAGAACCATGTCGTCCACCGAGATGTTTAGTCGTGATGAACTGTCACAAATTATAAATTTCTTCACTTTTGCAGCTGAATTATTTCTTGAAAATGATTGGAAATTACCATCACAGACAAAAAAGTTTTTTCAGAGAAATAAAAATGTTCTTAAAAAAATCTCTGATCGATCAACTGATATGGAAACAAAACGCAAATTAATTTTACAACGAGGTGGTAGTGGGTTTCTTGGAGGAGTTTTAATTAGAAGTCTTTTGAAAAATTCATTTGAACAAACTGGTAGACAATCTAAAAGTAAATCAAAGGTTTCTCCAAAACGTTCAAAGATTACTCGGAAGCAAACACAACAAAGAGGTAATCAAAAAGAATCTAAACGTAAAACAAAGCTTTCTCTAAATCATTCAAAGTTTACACCGATGCAAACTCAACAAAATCAACATTCTAAATTTACACCTATACCTTCTCAGCAGAACCCTCAACATCAACCGTTACAAAAAAAAACAGTTATTGATCATGAATTTTCAAAATTTATGCCGTTGTCTGATGCATCGAAATCTGCATTCGAAGCTTTAGAATGGTTCAATCCGAAAAGATAAAAGATGAAACATATAATTTTTCTGCTCATTTTGAGACAACTACTTAGACTGTGAAGATGCCTTCAAAAACTAAGAGCCGGAAAGCACCGCTGATAAAAAAATATGGTGAGTTGATTGTTGCAATGAGTAAAGTTCCATCTGCATATAAAAAGAAAATGATCAACGATGCTCCGAAACAAGTGATGGATTGCATTTCAGAATGTTGTCAAAATCTTTTAAAAGGTAATGTAAAACTGAATGAAGCTCAGAACCGCAAGTTACATTCGAAGCGTAAACATATCAGATATCTTGCAGACAAGAACAAACCTTTGCAACAAAAGAAGAAAATTTTGAATCAAAAAGGTGGCTTTTTACCATTATTATTTCTTGCTCCATTGATTAGCAAAACATTAGGTGCAGTTGTTAAAAATATTTTGTAAAAACTAAATCTCAAATAAATATGAAGAAAATGGTTATTGTACCATTCAGAATGTTGGAAGATTTCAAACAATGGGAAATGTCAGAAATGAATAAACCTCAATTACCTCCTGATCCTGCAATTTCAAATGTTTCAGATTCTTACAAAGAATTGAAATCAGTTTATGATAAAAATATTTCTGAATCAGAAAAGTCACAGTTATTTGGAGAAAATTTGTACAAATTGAAAACTTCACAAAAATCTTTAAATTCAAAATTCAGATTACCTGAACAAAAGTTATCTGAAAACTTTGGGAAAATGAGTGACCATATATTGGAAAGTGTGCCATCTAAATTTCGTGGTAAAGCACAACAAATTTTATCATTGTTGTCAACTAATCCTAAACTTAGATGGGATGATCGTGGACAATTAATTTATGGAACAGAAACAGTTACTGGATCAAATATAATTGATTTGATAAACGATGTTGTTCGTCACCGAAAAGGTTTTAACCCAGTTGGTTATGAAACATTCCTACGTGGATTGGGGGAACTTAATATACCACAAGATTATGTAGGTAACAGGGATCGATGGCTGTGGATGCAAAGACATTTAAAAGGTCACACTGGTGATGAGTTTCATACACCTCATGCAACTCCTATCAGTGGCAAGTCAAGAAAACGTTCAGTTGATATTTTAACACCAGAAACCAGAAAAACTATTTTGAAAGGATGGTCCTCACTTACATAAAATTTGACAAACTTCTAACTGAAATTTACTACAATCCAAAAGAAGTTGGTGGTTTCAGTGGAGCAAATCAACTTTTTAAAAATGCAAAAGAAACAAATAACAAAATTAAACTTTCAGATGTTAAAAAATGGTTACAATGGCAAAAAACATATACTTTGCACAAACCAATTGTTCGGAAATTTCGCAGACGTAAAACTATTGTTGCAGGAATTGATATTCAGTGGCAAGCTGATCTGGCAGATTTGCAAACTTTGCAAAAGCACAATGACAATTACAGATATTTACTTTGTGTTATTGATGTGTTCTCAAAATTTGCATGGGTTGAAAAAATTAAAGATAAAACTGGTAAAACTTTAGTTAAAACATTTCAGAAAATTCTAAAATCATCAAAACGAAAACCAGCTTCATTTCAATCTGACAAAGGTTCAGAATTCAAAAATAAATTATTTTTACAATTTTTGAAATCTAAGAAAATTCATTTTTTCACAACAGAGAATCCAGAGACAAAAGCAAGTATAGTTGAACGTTTTCAACGGACATTGAAAACAAAGATGTGGAAATATTTTACACATAATCAAACTTTGAAATACGTTGATGTTTTGCACGATTTTGTGAATTCTTACAACAAAAGTTTTCATAGAAGTATTAAGATGGCACCAGTTTTAGTAACTCGAGAAAATGAAATTGAAGTTTCCAGAAATCTTTATGGAAAGTTAAAAACGAAAAAAGATAAGATGTTGAAAGTTGGAGATTTTGTTAGAATAAATAAAACAAAGAGAACTTTTGATAAAGGATATCTTCCAAATTGGACAAAAGAAATTTTCAAAATTAGTAGAGTTTGTAAAAGTACACCATTAACTTACAAATTAGTAGATTTAGATGGTGAAAACATCGCAGGATCATTTTATGGTAAAGAAATTCAACATATAAAAGATAATAAAGTTTACGAAATTGAATCAGTTGTTGGTAAACGTTCAAGAAAAGTTGCTGGTAAATCAGTTAGAGAAATTAAAGTTCATTGGGCTGGTTATCCTAAAAAATTTGACAGTTGGATACCTGCCACAAATTTGGTATAAAACTTTTAACATGTCTCAAAATGGTTCAGTTGGTCTCGATGCTCCATCACAATTTCAAATCTGTGGAGAAAAAATTGCAAAAAATCAAGTAACATATTTTACACAAATTATTATAATTGTTGGTATAATCGCTACAGCAATTGTTCATTTAAGTTTACAAAGTGAAAATAACGAACTGTGGTTAATTTTACTCAGTAGTTCTTTGGGGTACATTTTACCAACACCGCGTTTGAAATATTTGAAAAATCAGTCGGCAGAAATTTTGAAAGTATGAATCCTTTCTACATTACAATTCCGAGCGACAGTTCGATGGTAATGTATCCAAACAATACTCAATGTTGTTTTACTGTACAATTACCAAAACCAGTTCAAATTGATAAAGAAAAATGGGAAGTTGCATTAGCCGAACTGATAACACCTTCAGAAACATACAATGTTACAGGGGATTCGTGTAAATTCAATTTGATTACAACTGATGCAATATTACTGTCTGTTCTTCAAAATCGTTTTGAAGAAAAGATATTTAGGAGACCTGATGGCGTTCATGCACTTGAAATACAGATACAAAATGGTTCGTATACCTCTGCGACAGATTTAGTTGATACAATGCAAGATGTAATTGATGAAACACTTGGAGAAGCAATGCAAAACGAATACGGATTTCACATCGGGTACTCAAAAGGTACAAAACGTGTGAAAATTATTCGCAAGAGTTTAAGTAACACAAAACTAGGAATTGAATTACCACAATGTCTTTTGCACAAGTTGGGTTACAAAACTGAAAACGCTTCTGAAGATTTTTATTCAAATAATAGATTTCCGTTTGGTGTAGATTTGAATGTTGGTCATAATCTAATGTTTGTTTATTCTGATATTGCCGATTACACATTTGTTGGAAATGTTGAAGTACAAATTTTACGAGTTGTTTCTTTCAGAAGTAAAAGAGATATCGACGGATTACATGTAAAACATGAATTTTTAAATTTACATTATGTTCCAGTTTCAAAGTCATACTTTGACAAAATTAGTGTAAATATAAGTGGCGACACAGGAAAATCAATTCAGTTTATCGGTGGTAAGTCTTTGGTGAAGCTACATTTCAGAAAACGAGAGGAGTTCTAAAAACAATGTTCCCCGTGTATAGAGGCGTACCACGGCACTATGGTAATGGTATTGGTTCAATTTTCAAATCAGTTATGAGATCTGCTATACCATTTCTAAAACCGCTTGGTCGGACAGCTTTACAACTTGCGAAAAAACACACTTTTGGTGTTGCAGATGAAATTATTAATCAAGGTAAAAGTCCGAAAGAAGCGTTGATGTCTGAAGGTAAAAAAGCTTTAAAATCTTTTGGCACACAAGCTAAAAATCAAATTTTGAACTCGAGAAAAAAACCTAGAAAAAGAGTAGCGACTTCAAAAATGAATCATTCAGCTGTCAAACGCCGAAAAAGTCAGTCGAAAAATCATCCTAGCAGTCGAGCTCTTGATATTTTTGATTAATCATGGCACAAATGGTAAATGGATCATGCGAATGCAATAAATCGGAACTTGATATAACACATGTTCCACCAACGGTGGCTACAATGTCAGAATCGCAGTGGATCGAAAATCATCCTATTGCACCGCTGAATAATTCTGCTCCGATAGAGTTTGTCATACCATCTCAAACCGAAAAGTGGACAGATATTAATCAATCTTATCTTTATGTGAAATTCAAAATTACAAAAAAAGATGGAACTAATTTGGTAGCTGCTACGGAATTAGCACCTGTTAACAATTTCTTTCATAGCATGTTCAGCAGTATCGATGTTTACTTGAACAACAAATTGATAACTTCGAATTCTGACACTTACCCATACCGAGCATATATCTGTTGGGATACTCTCAAGAATATAAAGATAATCAATTAGCAAATTTAGAAATGTGGTATGGCGATACAGCAGAACAATTTGAAGAGAGCACCAAAGGTGGTGCTAATGCTGGATTAACTTCTAGAGAAAGTTTGATCACTGGTAGTAAATTTGTTGAACTATGCGGACGCTTACACACCGATCTGTTTCTTCAAGAAAAATATTTACCAAATGGAATTGAAATTCGTATCAGATTAAACAGATCACCATCAAAATTTTGCCTCATTGGCTCCGAGGATGGACAAATTGTTTTCGAATCAGCAGTGTTCCATGTCAGAACAGTTAGTCTCTTTCCAGCGGTCTCAAATAAATTAAATCAAGAAATTGCCCAGTCAAAAATGAAACTACCTATCAGACGAGTAGAAATAAAAACTTTCACAATTAGTACTGGACTTAGATCAAAAATTGAAGACCACTTATTTCAAGGACAATTACCAAAGAGACTTTTTATTGCGTTGGTCGAAAATAAAGATATGAATGGAGATTTGGGTACCAATCCATTCCACTTCAAACATTTCAGTTTGAATAAATTGGAAGTTAGTCAAGACGGTCATACAATACATAACCGTCCATTTGAACCAAACTTCGCAACAAAACAATGTCTCAGATCATATTTATCTTTGTATCAATCTTTAGGAATGTTTGGTGTTAACAAATCAATTGGCATTAATTTAAAAGAATATATGAATGGTTATTGTTTGTGGGGTTTCGACTTGACACCGGACCAAGGAAGCGACGAGGGACATCTACATCCTATAAAGACAGGGAACCTGCGTTTGGAGCTTCAGTTCTTGACAGCTCTCACTACAGCCGTCAACGTTTTGGTGTATGCTGAATTCGACAGTGAAATAGAGATCACAGCTTTGAGAGAAGTGCTTACTGACTATTAGGATGGAGTTCACAACACAGCTATGGAACTACTATGAAGAATACCGACGTTCACAACACGTTGCTCCGAGATTAAAACTGATCTTGGACACACTCAACAACGCTACGATTGAAGAACTACAAGAAATTATTCGCAAGGAAGTGTCAGCAAACTGTGAAGGATGTAAAATAGAACATCCTAGTCAACGTGAACATGTTCTGTGTTTGTTCTCTACAACTGATGATTGGACAAACCAGTTTATCGACTTAGCGCTGATTAAAATTGACATATACAATGTTATGGAAAGATGGTTCCCGAAGCTGATGGAGTTAAACCCACACTGCAAGGAGAAGTTCGAAGCATACCTTATGTGGGATCATCTGAGAAACAGTTTGGAGCTCAACCGCAAAAAATTCGATGCAGAGTGGACTCTGATGTGGTCACAGCGAGTCAAAGAGAATTACAACGATGCAGACAGCTGAACTTCAATATATTCTGGACAATTCCTGGTTGTGTAAACTTAACACACATGTTTGTGCTAGAGATCTGTTACCAGAGAAGAAACCACAGCATATTCAAGCATATATTGTGAACACGCACTCATCGGATCAGCCAGGAGAACACTGGACATTGATGTTATTCAAGGGAAGATCAGCTGTATACTTCGACTCATTTGGACTACCACCACCGAGACGATATATGTTACCATTCATAAAAAGGAACTCATCAGCATGGACTATGAATACAACACGATATCAACATCGTGCGACAAATGTGTGTGGATTATATTGTATATTCGCACTCCACCACATGATGAAAGGAAAGAGGATGAAAATATTATTCAATTCTCGGGATTTCTTCAAGAATGACAGAACAATAGTTCGATGGTTTGGAAAGCACTATGGTCGATTATACAGAAAAGCAAATTTGCTGTTGAATTAAACTTCACCAGGACATCGACGGCTGATATACATACAACGCAAAGAAGACGACGACCAGATAACAACGAATGTGTCAACAACTCCACAAAATAGACTCTTTTGTTATTGATTCAGCGTAGGATGTTGTAGGATGTTGTAGGATGTTCAATTAAGTTTCTTCAAATCTGAGACCTTGTTTTGTACATAAATTATTGTTCTTTGTTAATATTATTGATGTATAATAATATATTATTGTTCATTGTTCTTGTTCTTGTTTTTGAAAAATAAATGATAAATTTCAACAAAATCGTTTTCACTGTAGGATCCCCACCAATTGATTCTGTTCGTGTCGATGTGTCATCTCTGGTCAGAATTATACAAACTTTAAAATTAGTAATGAAAAAATGTCTAAGTCCATTTTCATTTTTTCCGATCAGAAATATCACATCAATGACAGGAATATCTATCCTCAGGGGGGAACTATGGCCCAGTACCCATCAGTGGGGGGCACTATGGCCCAGTACCCCCCAGTGGGGCACTATGGCCCAGTACCCCCCAGTGGGGGGCACTATGGCCCAGTACCCCCCAGTGGGGGGCACTATGGCCCAGTATCGAATACTGGACCATAGATCGTCCAGTATTCGATACTGGGCCATAGTGCCCCCACTGGTATATTGTGGTTATATCATGACATATGTATAGAGTGTATATTGTGGTATATACACTCTATACATATGTCATGATATAACCACAATATACCAGTGGGGGCACTATGGCCCAGTATCGAATACTGGACGATCTATGGTCCAGTATTCGATACTGGGCCATAGTGCCCCCCACTGGGGGGTACTGGGCCATAGTGCCCCCCACTGGGGGGTACTGGGCCATAGTGCCCCCCACTGGGGGGTACTGGGCCATAGTGCCCCCCACTGGGGGGTACTGGGCCATAGTGCCCCCCATTACTACTTACGCCGTATTCCGGCCCCTCTGTTAGGAGGTATTCGGTATTCCAAAAATACCGGTATTCGTACGCCGACCTTCCAAAAAATGAAGTTTTCATATATTTTTATGTATTCCATATGGCTGTTAACTGGTATTCCGTATTCCAACTTCTGTGTTAAGTGGTATTCCGTATTCCATGGGGGTGGGGTGGGGTGGGGGCCTCTAGCATCCGCTCCTCAATCCTTACCAGATGTCAGTAGAAGTTTCCCATTTCATTATTCCAGTTCTTTAGCAATCTTAATCATTATAATTATGTAATGCCCCGACCATGCTTAATACTAGCTTGAAATTGGCGAAACAATGAATTTTTTTTCGTCAGAAAATTTACATTTTTATGACTCGCGACATAATTGAGACCAATAAAAACAAATTTGATTCATCGTGGAAGTTAGTCGGTGACTATAAATAATGTCACCATTCAACTGAATGTTGTTGAGCATATTTCAACCAATTTTTGAAGTTTAAATGAATATTTTATTCACACTCAAAGTAAAATTGACAAATTTCAGGATTTTAGCCTGCTTTGTTGGGACCAAATATTTGTTGTGCACACTGAAGGAACGTCTACCATATTTTATGACTCGCGACATAATTGTCACCAATAAAAACAAATTTGATTCATCGTGGAAGTTAGTCGGTGACTATAAATAATGTCACCATTCAACTGAATGTTGTTGAGCATATTTCAACCAATTTTGGAAGTTTAAATGAATATTTTATTCACACTCAAAGTAAAATTGACAAATTTCAGGATTTTAGCCTGCTTTGTTGGGACCAAATATTTGTTGTGCACACTGAAGGAACGTCTACCATATTTTATGACTCGCAACATAATTGTCACCAATAAAAAAAAATTTGATTCATCGTGGAAGTTAGTCGGTGACTATAAATAATGTCACCATTCAACTGAATGTTGTTGAGCATATTTCAACCAATTTTGGAAGTTTAAATGAATATTTTATTCACACTCAAAGTAAAATTGACAAATTTCAGGATTTTTTTAAGCCTGCTTCGTTGGGACCAAATATTTGTTGTGCACACTGAAGGAACGTCTACTCGATAGGCCAGATTATGCCCTGGCCATGCTATAAAGTATTAAACTAGCTTGAAATTGACAAAACTATGAATTTTTTTGGTTGAACAAATTTACATGGGAATCTCCATAGAAAACGGTTATATTTCGATAAAAACGAAAGTAATGCGAAATGAGAGTCGGCTCAGGTACTGTACACCACAATCGGAATTGTGAAATGTAAACACCCATTACCTTTTGTGAGAATAACACAAGCGCAGACTTGATCAAAGTAATGCAATACACAACAACAAATAGGATAAAACTGATATAAACACGGTTTACGTGAGAATAAACGTGCAAACAGTTGACAATATTCTTCGCTAAAACGGAAGCTATAGATTTATGGTCACTAAAAAGTGTACTCCAGCCCCGGCTCGACTCGGAGAAAATGTGTGAAATACCGAGCAATAATCTTAACATAAAAATCAGAAAGATTTTCATGATCGAACTGCGGACCTGATAATTATCGAAATATTTAGTCGAATTAATTTTTAATTAGTTAATCACATGATTTAGACATCAACACACTCTTAAAGACGCAATACACCGCCATCTAATGTCGTTATTTAACTGGGTCGGTGTTTGTTGTTAACCATCGTTCATTGCTTCGTTTTTAGGAAGACCATTGTATCTGTTTTGCGCATGCGCAAGTCACTTTCCATATTTTGAATTTCCATATATGGGATTTGTGTTAACCTCAATACCGATCGATACCGATCAAGCCACAACATATAACCACGCAATTATCTTAGCATAAAAATAAGATATATTGTAATTTATGCAACTACGACCCTGGTAACTCTGATAACTAATAAAATATACCGGCCAATTCATTTTAAGATCGTTATTTCACTTTGCTTTAGGCATAAATACACTCTTAAACGCACATAAACGACCCATTGGCGTTAAATTAAATATACTCGGTATTTATTATATTAGTTTTTTTATTGCTCAGTATAGAGTTAGACCCTTGACACCTGTCAATATATTTGGGCTGAATTCATATGATGCGGTATTATTCCTCGAAATAAACAACAAAGCAGTCGTTACTTCGAAATGTCGTTTGGGCTAACATTTACACAAATCCCCCGCGTGTTCTCCTCAATTGGCACGCAGGTTCTCAGTCGACACACAGGTTATCCCAGAAAGTGGTGTGAAATAAACACCCAAGGTTTGGGTGAAATAAGTTCGCACTAAGTCCACGATAAAAGACGCTTGGTGCACCTCACTCAACCTCGTCCCTGACTCTGAATCATACCATAGATGCGCTGTACAATGGAAATGACAACAAATACGTTTGCTGGAAATCAATGACAAAAATGTTTTGTCAATTGTGTGCTCCTTCCGACCCCCATTCCTGGCATGGATGGCACACATATATGTATTTCTAAACAACACCATTAGATTCCCTATTTCACATATACAATTTGTGGAGGAAGTGCTTTGTGTTGTTCCAATATAATTGTCGATCCGTTCTGTGTCAAAATTTTACATTGGCAACAATAATTAATTGTTCCATAGCTGGTGCTTTCTCTTTTTTTATTTCTGATCAATTTAGAGAGTTTTATTATTACTATATATAGGTCTTTTTGATATACTATTGGCAGGGTGGCACAGTGTGCAAGCATCCATGGAGTCGAATCCATTTCTTATGGCAAGAAACACTGAACTTGATACTTAACTCCTGACACAGGTAACAGTCATTAAATGATTTGTTTTATTTACTATATACACACATGGAAAGTACAATTACAAATAAATATATGAATAGACTATATATGTATATTGTTAGGGGTGATATAGTCATGGTTGACTGTTTTCCTATCACCCCTAAATGTTGTGACAGATTATATGATGAAGATGGCCGAATTAGTTTGATTGTTTTTTGGTTACGTTCATCATGTGCAGACTGGTTTTTTTTTTAAATTGGCTTTGTTGGGGCGATGGAGCGAAAAGTGATCATTTGTATGGGTACCTACTCGGTCGATATATTGAATGAATACTATGAATATACATGTGTGAGTGGAACCGTGTAGGAATAATGCGAGTGAGGACCAAAAATTGTTCACGGATTGACGTACTGTCTCAGCTGATTTCTGTCAGAAAGAAACTGTTTACCGACAAATCGCGCTTCCTACTGATAGTGCTTCTCCATGTTGGAGTGTTTCACCCAGTGACAATTACTGTTTAAAAAAAAAAAACACTAAAAAAAAACAGCGGTGATGTGCACTGCATATATTGATTGTTTGTTTAAATCAATATTTTTGTACTGTCTCTTTATTCCCCTGGCCTGGTGGGTCGTACAAGTATGGAACAGCCATCTGGGTGTACGAATATGAACATGGGTGAGCATATTAATATTGTTGATGGGAAAACATATACTGTTCTAGGGTGTGCTTCTCTGTCCCATTTGAATTCTATTCAGAATATTGATGATTCTCAGTTGGATGAGGCATGTGATAATTTCCTCAGCGAGGAGTGTGTCCGTGATGAAATCAGTGTTATTGATTCCGATAAAGATGTCGTTGAGAGGAAGATTCCCAAATATAATTCCTTGTTGGATCTACGACGTTTGCAGAATCAACCAAGGGATCAGTTCGTTTCATCTCTTCTGATTGATATGCCGGATCGCTTCAGTTTAGAAAGTCTTCGCCGCAACATATTTATTGAAGCGCGCGGTGTGTGCCCCGATCTCTTCGACTATGAATTGAAAAACCGTATTAACAGAGACCAGGGTATACCTGTTCCAAAAAAACTCGCAAGAGACGTGTTTAACCTCGTTCAGTTTATGAATGGCGGAAACATGGATGAGATTCGTGACATACTAACTTCGCCATCTTCTCGGTTGAAATCTGCGACGCCGATACCTCCTAAAAATGATGTATCGACCTGTGCATGCAACTCTATATGTGTTCAAAATAAACTCGGAGAAGTGCTGACTCAAATGACAGTCATTCAAGCAAACCTAAACACAACGATACTCAGCCTAGAAGAATCTATCTCTTTACTGAACTCTGATATTAAGATTGTGGTCGACGAGCAGAAAAATATCAAACTGGATGTTGAACGACTGAATGACGAAGCCAAGAACGGAATAACAGGACTGAAATCCAGCCTCAAAGTTCTTGAAAACGACTTAAAGTCAAATAACGATTCTGTTGATTCAAAGTTCAAGAACATTGAATCACGCGCATCGAAAATCTCCCAAAAGTCGCGCAGCCTTGAACTCAAAGTCACGCAGTGTTCCCAGAAATGCAAGTCGTCTTCTAAGGAAACAAAGGAGCATTTGAATTCGACATTCAAACAGCTTGCGGAAGTCTTCGAACTTTATGCCGACAATACTGCAAACAAATATGATGAAATCCGATCCATTGTTCAGACCCATATTCCGAATGCCACCCGGCCCGACACCTCATGCACCGAAACTGTTTCTCCATTCGAAACACACGCGAAGCGGAGTTGCTCTGTCGTTAGGCCCTCCACATCCCCCGAGAACTCAAGTGAACGTGTGTACAACTCTGTTTCTCCTGTAGCAGCCAACATGAACACAAAATGTGATTCTAACAAACAGGCAAAACTTCATGTTGATGCTGACACATCTGTCCATATAGACTCGAAGCTCAATACGTCGAACAACAGTGCAAATCTGAATGTCTGTGAAGTAAATCTCTCGATCAATAGCGATGATTACTCCAACTCTAAACGCACCCATGTTCGTATAAAACCTTCTCCCATTGAAGTAATAACCGAACCAGAGGCTGGCAAACATATGTCAGAAATATTCAAGTTCATCGACAACTACAGCGATATACAACGAGCATCCGTGGACAGTGACGATCCTGCTCATAATTTGTCAACACATGGCGAACGTAGTATAGATTATCCTACACAAAGAGCCCCTCCTCGACAACATGCTGAGCATGTGAACACTGACGGTCCGCCTTATTCTTATTCCGATGCTCTGAGCGCACCGAGGCAAATCGAAACTCTAATACGGAACGACAGACGTCCCGCGGCATTAAACCGCACGTATTTCTGACAGGAATCCTCGTTCAGATAATGACCGAAATGGATTCTCAGGCGTCCACCGGATAAGAACAGTGCGTCTTTTCGTGGGCGGTATCGATGAAAGTTCTACAGAGAATGGCCTCGCTCACTTTCTCTCTGAAAGAGGTATCGAGCCAACGTTCTTGAAGCTCATCACTAGTTCCAGAATTGGGACTGTGAGTGCTCGTTTAAATGTATCAAAAGACGAAAGCATCCCACTACTTGACAATCGTTTCTGGCCCGCAGGTGTCTACTGCAGGGCTTGGTACTCAGAAGCTCCCAGCTCATCAAACAATGGCTATTACAAATAAGCTGAATATATGCACCTGGAATATGACAGGTTTCAAGGGGAGTGCTTCCCATTTAAGTGATATGCTGGCATCGGGCTATTTCCAGATCGTCGGCATTTCTGAACATTGGCTTGATGAATTTTCACTGTCGTCCTTCGGATTTCTCTCACATGATTACATTTACATTGCGAAACCGGGTCGTTCGATTCGAACTGCGAATGGAGGTTGTCTTGTGAAAGACGGTATAGCTATCCTGGTCCACAAAAGTATCCAGTGTATCGAGATTGAATCTACAAATGATAGAATGATCTCTCTGCAGATCAAGATGAATAATAGTTCTTTTCTCTCCGTGATTCAAGTATATCTACCCGGTGCCAATCACGATATTTCATATTTTCTCGACTGTTTATCAGACTTAGCTGACATTATCTCACGCCTGGAACCGAATGGTCCTGTGATATTCAGTAATGGGAGATATGAATGCGAATTTGGGGAAAAACTATAGAACGATACTTTCAAGTTTAAGGTGTCCACGTGCTAGAGCATTAGATGCCTTCTTCGAACTGCACAACCTGACAGCACTCACTACATTATCATCTTGTACTGGCAGTGACTTCTCATACGTCCCTTACTATGACGGCGCGACTCCTTCGCTGCTCGATCACATTGTCATCTCCGACATGATGGTTAATTGTGTATCTAAAACTCATGTCACAGAAGATGCAGCAACTAATAGTTCAAACCACAGACCAGTGTTCTGTTGTATAGATGTAGCTCCTACACTAAAAAACCACCGTCAAATTACACGAGGAAAAAATATCGCTGGAAATGTGAATACATGAAGTCTTATCAAGACAATCTAACTTCCCTGTGCAAACCGTTACTGCCCAAAGAGATAAACGACAAAAATGACCTTAATTCGTATTATCGCAATTGTGTCGACATTTTAATTGATAGCGCAGAAAAGACTATCCCTCCAATGTCCTACCACGCACACTTGAAACCATACTGGAATAAACAACTCAGCAGTCTGAGCTCTGATTGCAAGTCAAAATACAAATTGTGGTCGCCCACGAGTATTTACCTCCTCCACGTATGTTCAGTATAAAGACGCTAAAAGGACTTTTAGGAAAGCTCATCGGTCTGCGTTCAATGCGTACCTATCCGATCAACAAAACAAACTTGAGTGCGACGCTGCCTCCAACCAAACGTCCTTCTGGCGGTCTATCAACCGAAACCGTTCGCATGTCTTTCAAATCGGATCGGTTATGGAATTCAATGGGTCTCTGACACGTGACGCAGATGAAACACTTTCTGGCTGGTCTGAGTACTTCAGAGAATTGTTCAATCCACCACCCCACTCTGAGCCAGAGTTTGAGGACCACGTTACCAGAGAAGTTGTTAGCTGTGTTTCTCTTGCTAAAGATCCCGTGCAACCGAACTGCCCACAGTGTCAACCAGTCGAACTCACCGAAATCGTTCTTTATGTGAGGAAACTGAAAAAGAACAAAGCGGGTGGAGCAGATGACTTATTGAATGAACATTTGTTGCACGACCCGACTTCCTTCATAGAATGCATCAAAAGACTATATGACGGTATATTCCGCATGGGGTGGATTCCACCAACGATGAAAGAAGGAATAGTCATTCCGTTATACAAAGGACCGCCTAAACCACCGACATCTCCTGATAGTTACCGTGCTATAACACTTCTATCGGTCCTATACAAACTATTCGAGTCCATTCTGTTGAGCCGTCTTCTTCAAAGCCACCAAATGAAACGATTTCCGAATGCACAACAAATGGGTTTTCAGAAAGGGATCAGCTGTTCGATGACGTCATTCATTCTCACGGAATCTGTATCATATGCCAAAGACAATAACTCCAATTTATATGTTGCCTTCCTTGACTCCAAGAAAGCCTTTGATAAAGTATGGCACACTGGCCTCCTGTACAAATTCATTCAGCTCGGATTTTCGCCACACTTTGTCAGTTTGTTGGAGAACATCCATTCGGACGTGACTAGCAAAGTACTATATGACGGCCGCATGTCGCAAAGTTTCAAAATACTGCAATCTACTCGACAAGGTGGCGTTCTGTCACCTCTCTGCTATCTCGTCTTCATAGACGACCTACTTAACGAACTAGCAACTTCTCCATACGGACTAAGAATCTGCAATATCCCATGTGGCGCTCCTACTACTGCCGACGACATCGCTCTTCTGTCGCTATCGAAATCCGGTCTAGAATCCTTGTTGAACATATGTGTGAAATATAGCAGGCGGTGGCGATTCGAATTCTCCTCCACGAAGAGCAAAATTGTTGTATTCAACGAGAATAAAAACTCATATGACCGCTCGGGAAGGATATGGAGGTTGGGCAATCAAACTATTCAGGAAGTTACAGAATGTGCCCATCTTGGTTTAATTCAGGACAAGTTTGCGAAGCAGGTCAATTCCACCTCTTCTGTGTCGACAAAAATGAGGAACAACTTTTTCAATATCATGGGTAACAAACTTATGAAATCCACTACACCCACCACCATGACAAATGTCCTCAAAACTGTTGTTCTACCGAGAGCGCTCTACGGTGTCGAGGTGGTTCCCTTTTATCAAAGTTCCGCCATCTCCATTATGAACAAAGCCACCAGAACATGTCTCAAATACGCACAATCCCTCCCAAAACGAGCGTCAACTAGGCTATCGCTAGGTCTTCTTGGATTTCTACCAATTGAATATCAACTGCATATCAAAAAACTTTGCTTTATGGGACGTCTTATCCATCTACCGTTCGGCCATCAATTACCATTACGACTGTTTGTCCTGAAAGCACACCTCTACAGACTATACAGTCGCTCCAGTGGTTTTGTACAGGAAATGTTCTCCATATCAGCCAAATACGATCTTTTGAACTATTTGAACGACTACCTGGACATTGGGGTCTTCCCAAAACTGTCAACGTGGATAACTCTTGTGAAGGCAGCTGTCAGGGGAACGTTCATTTCCTCGTGGCAGACCAAAGTTTCGTCCGATCCATCCTTGCGAATTCTGTGGAAAGTTCACCCTAATCCCCTATCAAACTGGGCAGTCTGGAAACTTCTCCATGGAAACGCTCACATGTTGAAATATCTAAAAAACTTAGTACTGCTTCTCAACAGTACTACCTATGCCAACAATTTAGTGTGTCATCTCTGCAGCGAAGTGTACTCGAACGAAATCGACCACGCCATGTTCGTATGCTCTTCTCCAGCCGCACTCATTATTAGAAACTCTTTTTGGGAAGGGATTATCTCTCGTTTCGGCATACCCGAATATTTTCACCTTGCGTCGTTAGCCAGAGATGACCTGGTAGCAACCCTCCTCGGAAGTTCTCTGGAAACCCTAACAGAACACATATCTCACTGCCTCAAGGAACTAGTACTATATTCTGCGAAGTTCCTGTACGTTCTCAGCACAATGATAAGGAATGGCGTACAGCAACCCGTGTCTCGTCCATTGTAATTATCTTCTCAACACCCACGCATGTTGTAACGACTAACTGTCATATCTGTTGGACAAATCAGATTTTCCTGCAACAAAAGCTGTTGTGAACATTCAAATGCATATATGCTTCACTCTCGTGGTTTCCAACACCTCTTCATACTTGTACATAACGGCCCACCACATTGGTCAGGGGATCCCACTTTAATCCAACTGTATTTATATGTCATGTGTATCGATCTCTCCTATACTTGGAGGTAATAAAGATATCTCTATATAGACATGATCCATTCTAATATACAATCCTCTGACGGTTCGATGTCTCTCAATTTGCAACAATATGTGTATCTCTTAAATAAAATGATAAATGTATTTTCTATGTATTTGTTTTGCTAGCTCATTATACGTTTTTAACACGGACGATTTGATTCTTCGTGTCATTTGAGAAGAACGTGTATGAATTTGATGGTAATTGGCACTAAACATATTTTTTCTCAGTTTTGGTGATCCTCCCGTCCTCTATGCATCCCTGACTCGAATGGACCCACTTGTGACATCCTTAAACAATACAATTAGACTAAGTTCGGTGCTAATCGGCGACTAAACAAATTCTGATAAAATTTAGTGCCCACCCCACCCACCCCCATCTCTCACCCAAACATCACCAATATGGCGTCTTTAGATCACACGATTAGACTCGTTGGTGGAAATTGGAGCTAAACATATTGCGTATCAACTTTGATGCCCCTCTGGCTTTCAGTGCACCCCTGACTCGAATGACGCCACTTTTGACAGATTTAAGCCACACCATTAGACTCCTCATACCATGGGGATGATATTGTATAAGTGTGGTGGCAATCGGCGACTAAACCCGTTCTTATCAGAATTAGTGTCCACCCCCCCCCCCCAAATCTTTCATCCAAACGACAGCAATGTTGCTTCTTTAAATCATACAATTAGATTCCGTGTATCATGGAGAAGAATATATATCAATTTGGTGGAAATCGGCACTAAAATTAGATTCCATGCATCCCTGACGCGATCGGCGCCACTTTTGACTTATTTAACACACTATTAGATTCCTCATATCATGGGAATTATTATATATAAGTTTCGTGGCAATCGGCGACAAACATTTTTTCTGCCCCTCCCACTTTTCTGCCCCTGACAACAACGGCGTCACTTAAAAAAAAATTCTAACCAACACCATTATCTTTCCCGTTAAAAGTTACCCCTAGTAGACCCCTTTGGCGCCATTAAATGGTCCCTCGGCGGTAAATTGTTTTTTATCAATTTTGGTGCCCCTCTCCCCTTCAGTGCATCCCTGACTTGAACGGCGCCACTTTTGACAAATTTAAACCATGCCATTATATTCCTTATATCATGGGGATGATTATATATAAGTTTCGTGGCAATCGGTGACAAAAAAGTTTATGCCCTCCCCTTTTCTGCCCCTGACAGCACACGGCGTCACTTTAGAAAATTCTAACCCGCACCATTATCTTTCTCGTAAAAAGTTACCCCTAGTAGACCCCTTTGGTGCCATCTAGATGGTCCCCTGTAAATTTCTATAGAACACAGACAGACAGACAGACAGACAGACAGACAGACAGACAGACAGACAGACAGACATTCGCAAATACAGATATAGATAACAGGTTGTCCACACAATGAGATAATAAGCAGCAAACGTCCACGCTTGGAATCATAATTTAATTATTAAGATTCACCCAGGTAGCCTTAAATATCCGACAACATCTAAAATAAATAACACGAATCGGATGATGATATACAATGAACAAAAATATAAATGTAGTTTGTAGGTCAAGTGAACGGTCTTGTTTTGAGTGAAATATGACACTTGGGCCTACAAAGGAAATCGTTCACCAAGGTGAAATGCCTAGATATGGACACAAACCTGAATGTGAGAACACATTACACTCAATCACATTGTGAATATCATCTCGAATAATTAAGAATATACTTTGGTGTCCTGTCATGGTGTAACATCATAATTCAGAACGCTATCAAACAATTTTCCAAACACTATCAATGACTTGTCCAGTTTAGAGTGGCGTCCTTCCTCTGAAGTTTGCATCTGGAGAGCAGGAACATATAACATGTAAATGAAATGCAAGCTAAATATAGTCAGATGTATGACAATCACCTATTGTCTCGCAGCTTTAACAAAAATGGCCGTCCATCGACTGCACTGGGTACCGGATAATTAAGTCGTCAATTACTTTGATACCATCATCATGTATCAGCTGCCAAGTGGTATGGTGGTATGCCGGCTAGGAAATGACTAAGTGGTTCTGAGTATAATGTAAACTTTCTTGCTGGTATCCGGAACTCACCAACATTAATGGCAAGGAATGGTGCAGCCCCAAATTTCCAGTCCCTCCTTATATACTGCAATTCGCAAAGACAAGAAGAACATAATTATTTTCTGCTTTCGAGCAAGCCGCTTCTCATGCCACATGCTAATGCTCTTTTACAGCCTCTGTTCCTCAGCAGCAGCATTATTTTCAAGCTCCGCCACATATCGGCCATCAAATAGAGCAACTTTCACTGGGGGCCCACCGCTCCTGCTAAATCCGTCCGAAATCGCACAATAGTCCAGTGCGCAATCGCGAGGCCCCTGTGCGTTTCCGGCGATAGAAAGTCTATACCATGCCCAGAAATTAAGTTCAGGGAGCGTTTTTGTGAGAAGTTTATTATGAAAATTATGTTTCTTCAATAAAAGGCCATTATGTATATGTAAAGCGGCTCTTGTTCCGCAGGATTCAATAAACCTGAAATTCTTTCTATTTTTCCCAACCTCATCATTTCCAGTGCTTTTTACTATGACAAATCCGAAAGCATTCTGAGTGGATCATATCCTCAATTTTACTACAATCATCAGTTTATTGTCATTTCGTATTGTTTTTTATATTGCCGATCAAAATCATTGTCATATGGGAATCGTACGTTTGTTAAAAATAAAGACTTCTTCTTGAACCACGCACATGCATATCATCTATCATCTAACAGTTATCAAATCGACTCATATCGTCAAAAATCGCGTGAGAAATAGAAATAATAATGTTGATGTTATTAGATATTCGTACAAATCCAATTGATAGTGGTGTCGGCTCGGATGCAAACATGCTAGGTCAGAACACAAAATTAGTGCAGAAATGAAAAGCAATAGCTTATCATTTACACTCCCCACCTCCCCTGCATATCAGACTCACCCAAACGTTTGATATGTCACCTCACACTCTTGTCTATACCGATCTATACTTCGTAAATCTATTTTCAATTTCTTTCTACAATTCCATAACAAAACAAAAATCTCATTTCGATATATATATCGATCCAGCCCACACTGGGAGTAGCTGAGTAACATATATACCAACAACGATCTTTTAAAATTAGTATGAACACAATTACCTAATATTATGTTATATTATTCTCACAATGTGGGCTTATTCACACATATTCGGAAACGACCCCCATAAGCGTTATGCTTGATGTCGGATCCTCTCCACAAATCAATATTCATGATTCATATTTTTTGTTACACACACTGTATTTGAATTATATGGAATAAATACTGTTTACATCAAAAATAAGGTTTTTAAGTATCACAAACGTTGCCTTTGCGATAACAAGCTACATGACGGGTGCGCATTCGGCGAAAGTGCACCAGTCCGAAATCGTCACCTCAGTGTGCTTTCATGTTGATTTCGATGCTTCACGGTTTCCATGAAGCTATTTTTGCTGATATGAAGGGACGTGGCGCCAGGGATATTATCATAGTGGTGGCGACAGGGGGGGGGGAGGGGGTTGATGGGGTCTAACCCTCCAACTTTGGTCAAAATTTTCAACAGCTGGAAATTTCATGCCTCACAACATTTGTTGGAAATTTTGCACCGTCGGCTTTGAGCACTTTCAGGTTGTCGTTGAACCAGGGTAGCGTTGGACGCACGACTATTTTTTTTATCTTAGTTGGTGCATGTTGGTCTAGCAGCTGGGATAACGTGTTGTTGTAACAAGACACAAGTCCATTTAAATCAGTCCATTGTTGTTTATGCAGATCTGATTCTTTGATGTCACTGTCGAATTTATCAATATTGATGTTGTTAATTTTGCGGAAAGTCACAGTTTTCTTTGTCAACTTCGGTCTGAAGGTGCTGATTGTGCAGTCCACAAAGGAATGATCCTAGAGTTTAGTTGTCACGGTTGGTGGGGTTATGGAAAAGTCGTCTGAACATCTGGTGATGATGAGGTCTAGAATATGTCCAGATTCATGTGTAGTAGATGTGACGTGTTGTGTCAGTCCATACGAATCTAGGAGTTTGTCAAAGTTTCGAGCAGTAGCGGTATTAACATCATCGACATGAATGTTGAAGTCACCGCAGATGATGAGTTTTTCTGGACACACAACCAGCGATTCAAGATATTCTTTGAATTCCTTTGAGAAGGTGCAGGTTGTGACTGGATGGTTGTCAGAACACGGAGGACGATATAGGCAAACGGCACGCAGAACATCGTTGTGTAGTTTAAGTTTCCACTCGAGGAATTCAAACGAGGATTTTTCCCCGCTGGTTGATGACATCAGTTTTATGTTTTCTCTACACATCAAAGTAACACCACCGCCAGTTCTGTCGGATGGTCTTGGAGCACTTTTGAAAATATATCCATCACAGGAAAGAGACGAGATTGTCACGGTATCATTATCGTTTAGCCAGGTCTCTGTAGTCTGTAACCATGCAAATGTCTATGCTGTTGTTGACTACATGCTCTAGAAAGTCAGGCACTTTTTTTGTGTGTGTAGTGTAGTTTCCGACCGCAGGCCGGGTAGGATGGTCGGAACGCATTGTGCAATTCCCTTCACCCTTTCTTGATATGTTCGATGAAAATCGATTGTTGAGGCTGTTGATGTTGTTCAGATGCGGAGGCTGATCGGAGGCAAAGTGAGGTTGGGATGTTTAGCTTTTGCTGGTTGCTTTTAGCTTTTTTCTTTTCTTGTTTTTACTTTTCGGTGGATATAATTCATCTAAGGCTGCCATTGCTTTTATTCTAGTCTCTTCTGCTTTCTTCCTTTCTACTATTGTGTCGGCGATTAATTTAGCAGTTTCTTTTCTGTCGTTTTCAATCCTTTCAATCCATAGGCTGGTGGCATATGTTGCTTGTTCGGAGGCCGGTGGTGTAGGATTTGCAGTTGAAGGCTCCGGCTCAATGTATTCCGGAGTCTTCGGGATGAAGTCCATGTCTGGCCGTGGAGGCGATGGTGGTGGTGATTCCATCTCCTGGACAGACTGGGTCGGGATCTCGACTGCATGGGGGGAGCTGGCTGGTGTAACATCCGTCGCCTTCTTCTCTTTCCACGCGGCTAGTCTCTCGGCGTCTCTTTTTTTCCTTGATGGTGTTTTCTTCTTTTTCTTGTTCATCTTTTGTCGTGGTTTCCGTGCTGATCTGGTATTTTCCGGTCCGGTAGGGAGCCCTGAAAAGGGCTGTGCCGGGCCGGTTTGGAATTCCAGAACCAGCTGGTATCCGCCTTTATGAGCATGAAGTGACCAGCTCAGACAAGGCGTGACATGCATGGCGTCCAGCATATTAGTGACACTAATTGGTATTAACGGTGGTGAGTTCATCCTGAGAGGTGGCGATCCAAGCTCTCTGGAGGTCCGACTGCTAATGTGAGTCAGGCACTGTTTTCCTCAGAGATCTTGAATTTACAGTTGAAAAGTTGATATTTTGGGCAACCACATGCAGCTGATCATGTGAAAGTTGGTCATCATCGGTAGTAGATAGTGGATAAGTCAAGTCTTTGTTGAGGTTTCTCAGGTTGTTAATATTTACACCTCTGTAGCTGTTGTAGTTATGGGTGTATTGTCTGCATTGGGTGCAACCGTCTTGATATGGTACACCGTATCATACTTTTTAGTGTGAATACATAGATCAGGTTTCAACAACCTTTCCTTCATCAGTGCCTTGATAACACATGCTCTATGCTGATATGTGTGGTCCATTGTTTGGTTGATGGCGTGAAGTTCGAATGAACTGTAGCTGATCATGTTGGCAGTTAACAGGTATAAGTCCGATGAAGGTGTGAATACATTTCGAAGGTGGGAATCGGATTAGCAGAGTGATTAGCCCTTAGCAGGACTAAGCAAAAGGTTACACAAGTTGTAACATTAGCTGCAACTGAGCATAGGCACGAAATTAGGAAAATCACTAACATTTCCAGAGTTTTTTGTCCAAATGAAGAATTTTGTTACACAAATGTCAGTGAAAATCACATATTAATGTTCAGAATCCGTAGTAGAACAAACTCACAAAGTTTCAGAACAAAGTTTCAGAACATAAATCCATAGAAATACGAAGTACTAATACATAAACCAGGAGCTCAAAAATAGGCGACCACACATGGTGGCAATACTATATAGGATATAGGATCTGAATATACCTTAATTTTTTGTTCTAAAAACTGTTCCGAAAGGTTGTATGTATATGTATTATACCTAAAAAAAATCAATACTAATTTCTAGAAGCGTTTCCAGACACTATATAAAACTTGTTAGGAAGAGATGCATCATCTTTAGTATACATATAGGCCCAAATAAGGATCATACAGGGTGGATTTTTCATGGAAAATTTATAATGTGCAGTTACATGTATGTTTTAATATTTGGATCCGAGAGTAAATTGGAAACGCACAGGGATAATTCACATCGAATATAACCTGTTTCAGCCCTGTCACATATCTAATATTTTATGCTAAGCAGGAAGGTAAGACTCAGTTTTACGCCTGCATTTGGATGCCTTAGATGAATACTCCCAACGACAGAATCCAAGTCAGCATCTGATGTAGATGGATTAAAACGTATCCCGCATTCTTCTACCAGCATGATACATTTTGCCATAACATAACTCTTGCTACAGCCAAGTGCTTTAGCAATCTGTTGTACCGTGAAATTCTTTCCTTTGAGAAAACTATTTTGTTCATCACTGATGTCAAGCTTTGGTCTTCCTGGAAAGAAATTAATTGGACGAAAACGCATAAAGCCAGAAAACAAAGACACATATTACTAAACCATATATACTGACAATGACCAAATGAACTTGAAGACAGGTTCTTTATTATGGCAAGCACAACTCTTCCCACACATAACTATGATATCACACATTGCGAATTTCACTGACTGCTTGCATAATTAGGTGCTTAAAATAGTTGATCAATCGAATTTCCAATAGAAATAGGAGTATATCACGGGTATCGAAGTACATCGATATATAGTGTAGAGCCACTGATCCAGTATACTCTACTTATCTGTAGAGGTGCCCAAAATGGAGCCTGACAGACTATAGCGGTACTTTAATTCTAGGGATCTCTTTAATTACAATAGTCTATACTTAATGTTACTCAATGTGAAATAGGCCAACAAATTAACTCAAAGGTTGAGCGCAAAATAAGACACAATTTAAAATTTAAGATCATTAACAGCAACATAGATTGTATATTATTATACATGTATTACACGACGCTGATTATGTGTATCGTGGTGAGAACTACTTCATGTGACAAGCATGATAAAATATTTCAGCCACATACACGTAGACAGCATTATAAACTGAGACACACCGAAGATTTTTAAAGATTCCATCCCTCCTGATATGTGCTATAGCCTACAGAGGAAACGCATTAACGCACACTGTAACAGTTAATGGACATATTAATGGCAAAAGGGTCAGGTTACTAGAAATTGCAATTCTGGTTCAATTGGGACAAGGATCAGTCCAATGACTATGTGTGATATTTGGCAACTGTCTTTTTCTACTTCACGTAAATAAAAGCCCATTTTTAATAATTTAGCTTAATTTTTTTATCTCGTCGGGCTGCAAAACAGGGATACTATTAAAGTGGACAAATAAATAACATAGAAACCGTTATCATGTCGATTTTAACATTCTGAAATTGTGCGACCATGTTTTTCAAGATAATCATTCCGACTAATAACTGGGCAAGACAGAGCTAAATCTATTATTGAAGTCGTTTCCCACAAGTTATGTATGGTAACGACTACTTTCGTGATTACATAGCCAATCAAGAAAACACTTAACGTGCATATAGCTGATGCTGAAGAACAAATGGTCTTTATGTTCTAACTCGCTTCGCTGAAACGAACATAAATTATTTAAAGAATAACAACGACTAATGAGATTATATTATTTTTATTAGGTAAAACTCAGGTCTGGCGAAAACAGGCCCGAAATAACGGCTATAAGATATAACAATGACATTACCGATTCCAGTGGAACTTTCTCGGCCATGGTCTCAATGATAAATTATTTTAAGGATTGAAAGTTTGATAAGAAACGAGACATCCCTGACCGAAAAGAGCTGTCATTTCAGGGGTGGGGGCTTTAAACTGAGCGTAGAATGACAAGGCTATATATATAGATATATACTTTATTTACAGGCTATGCAATCTTGGCCATGCATGTGGATTTGGGTGTATGATTAGATCCGACAATCGTGCGATGGATATATTCTGAGCTGATACTCGCTGTACGATGATTGATCTGACCTTAATCTAGCTGACACACCGAGCGTACTTCTGTAAACCCATAACATGCCGAATCTCAATCGTAGTTGCACTTCATTAAATTAATTTATGTTCTAAATCGCTTCGCTCGAACGAACATAAATTATTTAAAGAAAAACAACGACTAATGAGATTATATTCTTTTTATTAGATAAAACTCAGGTCTGGCGAAAACCGGCCTAGACGATAAAGCCAGGGCGGGGAATACGATAAAGAATTTGTACCATAGAAATTACTGTTATTACGCTGTTAAACATGAATCATGAAGCTCTTTATGGTTTTCATGCACATATCCATCTTTATCGATTTCTCTGCGCCATCTACCATGCTTTTTGAATAACCGATCGGACGCTCCTGAAGTAGCAGCCGCGGTTGCACCACCCGATCTTAAACTGTGCCGCTCGAACTTTGATATAACTAAACCATTTGATGATAAATGTTGCTTGATCACTTCACGTGATCATGAATAAGATGAAGGTTTAGTTCCTTTTAGCTCGTAAGTAGCTGATTTTTTCTTGAACACCAATTGTCTGAAAATTAATTCGGTAGAATAATCATTGATACATCAGTGCTGCTTGAAGATATGTTCTGATCATAGCGATTGGACACGTTGCGTTGTTTGCGGACGAAATGAATATTTCCCCGGCCTGTCTGGTCCGTTTTGCTTCTTTCAATATATATCTCAAGTGAATTATCACGAAATGTGAACGTCTTATATTTGTAATTTCTGAAAATCGCAGAAATCCTACGAATGCGAAACCCAGAAAACACTTGGATAAAACGCGGAGTGAATCCAGAGTTGCGTTTGGCCCACCAAAAACTTGAACTAACCGTTTCAAATTATCTGCAGTCAAATGTTTCTCTTTTTTTATCACTTGATGAACCTTTACTCGATATGCCGCTTTCATGAGTCCAGAGAATATGGTTGATTCACAAGGATTGGATACTCCAGCTAGGTTGTGCGCCAAACGTATGCCAATGAAAGCTGAATCAATAGAGGACGGACTCTTCGCCCTTGCCATTAAGTGAGGTAAATAAAGGCAAACGTCAGTTTCGGAAGCCGAGAATGTTTGCAGATTATGTTTGACTGCCCAATCTACCCAAGACTGGAATGAATTCAGATAACGGTGGCACGTGTTGTCCGATGAGGATTTCCGCTAAATCCTTCAAAGTCGGATGTGTATAACCCCCTACTCGGAGTCCAAATGCCAGATCTGAATTTTTTTTTATATACATCAAACAAACAATTAGATATTGCTGATATCATGTGAATATTTAGATTGAAGCATGAAGCATAAAGATATATATACATATAGTATGTGATCCGACTTCTAAACTGTTCCAGATGCAACTCCATAGCCACCATGACGTGATAGAATAATGAACAGTCTGTGATGCTCAACACGTGATTACCATCACTACATCGGAACATTGATAACAATCGACACTAAATGACCCTCATATCTCTGTATAAATAAAAAACATCTAACTGCTGGTCAACAAATCAAAAACGTAGCCGTATTTGGCTCCTGTTGTATAATCATGAAACGCGTCGGCCCTTCAAAAATCGAACATTCAAACAAAACTATGTAGCTTATACGATATACATTTAGCCTAAAACGGAACTGTGGCGCAATATATTAACAATTTTCGAGCCATCCCTACATAACAAGTTCTATTCCTCGCGAATATTTCTACCACTGAAGGAATCCATTTTTTGAAACTGGAGTGCTGATGGCTTCGTGTAGTATGCTGGCCAAGAGCCACTTGACTTCAATGCTATACATCGTCCGTCATAGTGACTATTGGAATGGTCTGAAAACAGAACGATCTTTAATAAAGTAACGGCCAAAAATAGCTCCCCCCTAGGTGGAACTAGTTGATATTTCTTCTAACTTCCAGTCGCGGTGAAATGTTTGTTTTACTTCACCATCTACGACCACCACACCAGACGCGCTGGCATCGCAAAAGAGTGTGGCCAGTCCCAGACTTTCAGTAAACAATGCACGAACGTCCAAACAACAGATTTGCCAACCAAAACTTAAGTTCGTCCACACATTCATTTTCCGATGCCAACTGTAACCCTTAGTTCCAAGATAAAGAACGAGCTATTTCTATGGAACAAAATTTTGTTTTAAGATTTGCTAAATATCCAATTACTGGTATGCAACTTATTATAGGGCCCACTATTTTGGCCAGGGACGGAGCTGTTAAGTACTCATGATTGGCGATACCCCTACAAATTAACTCTGTTATCTTTTCCAGCGTTTTCTGGAGTAACGATAAAAAACCACTATCGGTGTTCCACTATAAACATAACCACTCAATAGATTTGGAAGGATCAAAGCAGGATTTCTCATGATTTATTAACATTCCTGCTTTCTCCAAAGAATTTTGGACATTTGCAACATTTGACTTGCAAGACTGATACGAGTCACTTGTAATACACCCATCGTCGAGGTATAACAGAGCCTTTATACCCTGACAACGCCAAAGTTTTACCAGTGGTCGCATACATTTGGTAAATATGAATCCGAATGGTAAAACATTAAAACAAAAGTAATGTACACAATCCTGGAAAGTCCAGGCAAAACCCAAAAAAGATTGATGAGCCGGGGGTGGATGTCAATTTGATGATATGAACTTTGAGGATCAAATTTAACCATAAAACCCTGATCTTCCACCAAATCCAATGCAGATTTATTATCTTCGTATACCATACTGTGTTTCCATACGTGCAAATTGACTGATTTAAGATCCAAAATTAATCTGCACTTTTCAGCTTTGTTTACTGAAACTGTGAAAGACATAATACGGACTTATTCTGGTGCATGAAACTGACACGTTAATATTCAGGCGCTATGCCAACTGTGGGAATGTAGCAATCGACTAAAATCGCCGAAAATCTCAAAGAAATCGACCATACCACTCCATAGATATCAGTATTTGAACTACGAATAATTGTAAATATTTACATCTCGATTAGGGACGCAACAATCAGTCATAAAATAACGCAAACGATTTCGTCATCGAGAGTCATTGTATTTAATTAATTTATAAGAATGACGGTGTGTCTGCTGTAAATTTGGATTCATATTCGTAATAATAACTACTTTGAGTAAGATTATCCTCCATTTCTATTTGAACACCCAACCGGAGCGCTTCACATGACTTTAACGGATTAACTACATGGGGAATGAAAGGAGTTTCTAATATACAGCATTTTGTGATAAGTGAATTATCTCCTTATCGACAAATTGACTGTGGCTCAAGAGCAGAAGCATTGTTTATCAAATGCGTAAGTTTGGGTGTTGATCTGAAAGGTGTTTTGTATCCATGCATGCTGTAAAATTGTGATCTACATTTTTTTCTGAGAGGATTCTTGGTTCCCGCATGCGGTGTTGCCTCCATGCCCAGCTGCGACGAGGGGGCATCCTGCCCTCCAATGTCCGAAACCAAGACACGCTCTACACCGATCTGAGGGCCGTGGTTGCCTCTGGTAGTAGTTCTTGTACGATCCACCGATCTGACATTGACCTCCGTAGAATTCTTGATTGGCACGCCGAACAAAAAGCGAAGGCCCGACCGGAACAGAAGTGTATACGTCACCGTGCGTACTAGACACCATGCGCCCCCGATTTTCATTTGACTTAAAGAGAGTTCGACTTTTAACGCCGCCTGTTTCACACCATCAATTCTGACTCCTCCGGATTGGTAGGTAAATCTTCCTGATCATAGTAATGAACAGTCTTCCAACCGGCATTCGATCGATCAGCTATGCATATCCGTTTGTATCTTTGTTTTACCAAAAGCACGTAATTCATCAGCGACCTCCGCAATTTTTTGAATTTTCTTCCTGGACACATAATGGTCCAGACTGTCCAACGAATCTAAAGGCTCCGAATTAAAGCTAAACTGATCTCTGACACCAGCATATCGGAAAGGAATCTCTTCGCGTCGTTTGCGTCTGAGTTTTCGTCGTGAATCCTCGTTAACTTCTGAGACTTCATCTTTAAAAGAAGACCTCTTTTAGTCCATGTAGGATTTAAATAATTCAAAAGCCCCGTATACCAGATCTTCAGACTGCTCCGCGGTGATGGCATTGTTCTGACTATAACCACGCTTGGTGCTCTGTGCCGACTAGAAACTACGTCGCTAAAATGACAAGTATACCAAACTAGCCATTTTAGCGACTGATCGTCTCCATTGGCCTGCTGAGTGTTATCTCAACCAACAAAAATTACTACCAAATAACACAAAATATCAACAAAATAAGCCTTTATATTTTCTTATGGATGTATAATAACCATGACTGGTATAAATTTACCTTGGTAAGCATAGCATAATCCAAAATAAAAACATTATTTCCAATTCCAAGAATGGACTCCCATCTTGAACATGTGGTGTAACAGCTGATGAATGTGATGTCATTAGGCAGTGACCAGGTCAAATGTCACATGGAAAAGCATCAGGCCTTGTCATTGGTCAAAAGGTGAAAATTTCCCTGCTTTCCTTGCTTTATAAACTGGAAACCCCAGATTTGACAAAGCATGTGATGACTTTCCTTGGAAATTTTTTGGGGGATTCACCATTTCTGTGGGTCATTCCAGGAAACAATGTGTAAACATTGAGATTTCTTGGATTATGCTATGCTTACCAAAGGCAAATTTATACCAGTCATGTTTATTATATAATCTATAAGAAAATATCAAGGCTTATTTTGTTGATATTTTGTTTTATTTAGTAGTAATTTGTGCTTGTCAAGATAACACTTAATAGGTCAATGGAACCAATCAGGCGCTACTACTGATTGAATAGAATCAGTAGTAGCACCGTAGGGTCTCTGTGCCGACGTGTGCCCTGCATCCTTGGCGATCTAACAGATGAACCACCACGTTCCGATCTTCTTGGAGAAAGAGATCTTGCGGGAGACCCATATACATGGCGAACCGGAGAACGATCATATTCATTCAGTTCCGAACAATCACTAACATTCGATATATTGAGAATCGACAAATTCAACCGGACCGGCTTTAACCTGAGCGCAGAATGACAAGGCTATGCAATCTTAGCCATGCATGTGGATTCGGTGGATGATTAGATCCGGGAATATTGCGACGAATAGACTCTGAGCTGATACTCCCTGTACGATGATTGATCTGGCCTAAATCTAGCTGACCCACAGAGTGTACTTCTGTAAACCCGTGGCATGCCGAATCTCAATCGTAGTTGCACTTCATTAAATTAATAGTAAAGTAACAATTGGCAACTAATTGCTTTCATATGTGTGCCGACTGCGTGACTTTTCTCGACTAAATGGTACCAAAAGAAATGTCACATACGTGGTGTCTCAATGTTACCTATAAACCGCGTTGGGGAGTAGCTCCGCCTTGTAAACCCAAGAGTGCAACAACATACTGATTGTTTGTGATTGTCGAGGTAGTAGGTCCGAATAATAGTTGGTATCGGCTCTTAATTGAGCTTCCACGTGTTTTATCGGTGGTTAAAGCAAGATAAAATTCTTCGAAAATAATTGAAAACAGAATTTCTTAAACAATCCCAACTAAATATAATTCCTTAAATTTCTCTCCCATGTACGCGAGGAATATGTTTTCACCCATCCCTGCAGGTTATTGGCTTGATTGGAAATGCATAAAGAGTGGTTATGTTTTAGTATTTGATAATGGTGTACGATAAAAGTGTGGTACACGTATTTTGTTTCGAAACGGAAATATAGATTACAAAGATCGCCATTCGGGTGTCTTTTGACAGGTTTCGCCTCGGTATATTCCTCTTTATGTTTCGCTCGTAAACGCAGATACGATGATAGTTCAAACTTAAAATGGCCACATCATTTGTATTAATCATTCCGTAATCGTTACGAAATTAATTGCGAGAAACACGCCCAGAGTTTTCCGTTGGTCGATCTTAATCGATCACACTGTTCCACGCAGGTTATCCTGATCTCCTCGGGATTGTAAAACTTTTGATAATTCGATCTTCGCATAAACAATGTGCTTAACAACGAGCATCACCAAAAATCTACCTGTACACTATAATAATATACCGTATTATACAGTGTTACGCGTCGGCTGGGGAAAACAGCAGTGGGGTGGGCGATCACACGGGAAGGCTTCTTGAATGCCACGCTAATATCAATAAATATTTGAACCAGACTGAAATGCAGGCTATGTTGAGGAGAAGGGGGATATTTTGACTCAGTTACAACTTTCTGTCCAATTACAGAGACTTGAAGAAGAATGTATTAAAAGAGTTATCGGGAAACTAGTGAAAGTTACTTATTCACGACGCGACAGAAATGGTCTTTGAAACAAAGTTCATAAAATTTGTTGCCCAGGAGCTTGAGGAACCTGATCTTGAAAAGCACGCGAGGACCATGCAGGCGAACTCAACTTATTTGTCCTCAACAACCTTGGGCGTTTAATTTCCACCATTAACGACCACCTTGAACAACAAACTCTTGACCGACTATCATGTTGTTCAGGTTTCACCCTCCTAGCAGATGAGTGTGATGAAGCAGGGGAGGGCTCAATCTGTGATATCCATACGCTCCATCGATGTTGTCACGCGTGATACGAAGGAAATTGTCATTATAAATGTCGGTGAAAAGGGGACAGGCTCTCTTGAATGAAATTATTTAGTCAATGCAGAAGAAATCCCAAGCATCGGTTCACAGGCGTTGATGCAACCAACACATGAGTGGAAACAAAACTTGTCTCCAAAAGCGTGTAAGTCATATTTCTCTTAAATATATAAACTGTAATAAAAAACTCGTCTCGCGCTTGTATTTTTGTATTGGACGAAGTTCTCCTTTCTATATGGAAACTATGGAAATACTCAACTCATTATTCATTCAATGTTCATTAACGCTCAGCAGTTGGACGGGCAAACGGTTTTGAAAATTCCGAAGGCATCAACGACCAGGTGGTTGAGCCATGTCAATGCTTGTTCCTGAATAATTTCGCGGTGGGACCCACTGCTTGACACACTCGACTCCCTTTTCGAATCAAAGTGCGATCCTGAACTTAAGGAGCGCTGCGATCAACTCATTAATGTCTCATTATTCTTGTTACTCGCTGCTGGCGTAGTGATTCCTATGAATACATTTTCATACATTTTCAATGTTCATGCAGAAAACGTATTAGAGTTAACACACTGCTGTGTCTGCAAGGTTTGAGAAGCTTACAGACTCCATTATCATGCTGAAATGCAAGACATTGTCTGGAATGTACTTCTCACAAGCTGTTCACTTATATGCATCATCAAAACAGAATGGATTTGGCTCGCAATTTGAGGGGGTCATACTCAGTTTGGAGATAATCGTGTGAATGGAGTAGATCAATTTATTCAAAATACATTTGAACCATTTTTGAACTCTACTGAAAGAACTTGATGAGGTAATGTCTGTTGACAGTAGCATTTCCCAATGTTTCGCCACATTATGTCCCACCAATGGCATGTCCGAAAAAACTCATTGATTATTATGGACCCATTCGTATAGAAGAATATGATGTTTCAGGTGTTGTCATTTCACCTGCAATTGTCAACAAGCAGCTTGTGCTAGCATAGTTAACAACTTTCTTTGTCGAACTGAACTGACATCGGCAGCTTCCTCATGCGAAGCGCGGTCATTTTCTGCCATAAACTCATTTTCAGTCCGTCAAGGTCAAACTTAGACCGCATGGTGCGGTTTTGTGTGGTGAACACATATTTATTTCTATAAATCGTGCACATGAATTAACAAAATTATATAATATATAAAGACAATTATGTTAGAGAATGGGATTTGGCAGAAAGTATGACGCTTATATAGCCATTTCCCCACCTTTGACATACACATGTGGTGTCTATTGCTTATTCATAATGTTCTGTTTCCCCAGTTAGATTTTGCTCTTATGATAAATTTTTCTGTGTTATCATAATTCAGCCATCTGGGGCATAGACTCTGAAACATTAACCTATAATAATGAGTCACTGTTGGTCAGTCCATGCATCAGATGAACTGAATTGTTACTACCTGTTTGTGGCCTGACCCTTGACCCCCACTCAACCAATTTCCAATAATCGTAGCGAAATTAACATTTCAAGATCGAAACGACAAGGTTCATGCCCAAGAACCGAAATAAGAGATGTGAGATATTTTTCTCGTTTTCTAAATTATACTGTATATTTGATCACTTCAATGTGTGTTTTTACACGTTCACCTTGTTTCGTGTATAGGCAGGAAGTTTTATTTATTTATACAGAGGGCGACGTTCAATGGAAAGTTCAATTTGAGAATCGTTTAGACAACAATATAGATTTTTGAACCCTCAGAAAAAAAATCTATATTCTCTTCCAGTGACAGTTCGCGGTTTCTATGTAACAAGGTTGCTGCGCCTGGTCGTGTTATTAACCATACGAAGCACCTATTTTGTTCAATAGAGAATCTGTGACAATAAAAAAGATAATGTTCTGCTATGTTGTTATTCGGCACCCCATATGCATACAGGGCTATCTCTCAATTGCTGTAAAGATCATGATTTAAATCACTGCATTCCAGTCTTAATCGGCAATGGTATATCTGGCTTGCTCTCGTATATGCGAATTCCAGATATCGAGGACGTTCTTTGCGACCGCTATTCAAAAATACTTTGAAGTCTGAGAGTCTTTCACAGTTCCTCGCTTCTGGTTTTAACTTGTTCCAAAGATGATTGGTTGTGGAAGGAATGATTTCTGATAAGTAACAGAGTTTCGGAAGGGTCACCTGATCTCGTGTCGTATCCACTAGTACGCGATACTTTGTTCGGAACTGCATTGTATAAGTGAGTGGGAGTGAGTTTTTTCGTCATTTTAAAATATAGTACAAGTTTGGAATTTTCTCTCCGTTCTGTTAATTTTTCCCACCAACTTCTTGGAGAACTATATGTCTTTATTAGAACTTCTTGTCCCACTGGTTTCTAGTCCAGCTGCTTCATAATGGATATATTCTAGGAAATCGGCTTCTTCGCGTGTATAATTGTCCCATACTGAGGAAGTATATTCAAAGAGAGGTCAAATATAGGACAAATAGATTCTTTTGTAAAAGATAAATTTTCCTCAGTATGTACATCATTTTGGTCGCTCGTTTTCAATATCTTCTATATGGTCTTTCCAATTTCCCTGTTGGTTGAATATCAGACCCAAATGTGTATGTGTGTCCACCTCATATATTCTCGCGTTGGAGATGTTTAATAATGGTTGGTGAATGAGTATTTGTTTCCACGATACAAGCAAGGATTCTGTTTTCGCTGGGTTGAATTTAACTGCCCAGGTCTTCGACCAGTTGAATATTTTGTGTAGATCTGAATGTATCACCTCTGCAGCAATTATGAGATCTTCTTTAGCAATATAAAGTGATGTATCATTCGCAAATAACCGTATGTTGCATTTAATTCCATCGATTTACACGAGAAAGAGAAGAGGGTCGATTATGGATCATCGAGGCACTCCTGTTGTAACTTCTTTCCATGGAGAATTAAAGTTAGAAATTGTTACTCTTGGTTGTCTTTTTCTAAAAGTTTTAAAATCTTCCCAGTTATCCCCATTCTTTTAATTTTGAAGAGGAGACTCCTGTGACAGACTATCAAACACCTTGCTTATATCGATTGTAGGTCGCTTAAAAGCTATTTTGATATATGGTAGAATAGACATTTCTCAAAAACCTTGGAAAGACAACTAAGCAAAGATACTTTTCGATAATTGGATGGATCGCTGGGATCTGATGTGATGTGACGCTTTATTGATAACTCAATCGTACTATTGTGCACACAATATAGAGTTATATAATATATTTACAGTGTATGTACATAGTGACATTTGGCCATCGAATTCGGGATCCTTTGTGTAATCATCATCATCATTATCATCATCATCGTCATCATCATCAGGGGTGATAGGAAGACAGTCAGTCATGACTATATCACCCCTTACAATATACATGTATAGTCTATTAATATTATATTTATTTCTAATTGTACTTTCCATGTGTGTATATTGTAAATAAAAGTATCCTATCCTATCGTCGTCGTCATCGTCATCATCATCGTCGTCGACATCGTCGTCGTCATCATGTTCATCGTCATCGTCAGCATCATCGTCATCGTCGTCGTCATCATGTTCATTGTCCTACAACCACATTGTTATCGCCATCGTCATTATAGTCGTCACCAACGTCGTCATCACCTCCGTTGTCTTCATCGTCATCACCGACCATCATAGTCTTTGTCGTCAACGTCATCACCATCGTCATCTTCGTCGCATCATCGCCATCATCATCATCGTCATCATCATCACCACCATGCATTATCATCCTCATTTTTGTCGTGAACATCTAAATCATCATCGTCAACATCATCGTCATTGCTATATATATGTCGGCCCAACATTTCATCTTCGTCACCCTCATCGTTGTGATTACCAGCAACTCCAACATCGTTGTCGTCCTCGTCGTCTTTATCGTATTCGTCATTCGATCTCCATTTTAGAAAAATGGGCATACGTTTGCCTTTATCCATTCTGATCATTCAATGAAAATCTTGAAAGCAAATGCTAGTGGTTTGGCTAGCGATATCGAACAGTGTTTTAATACTTTGTGACTAATACCGTCGTAACCCACCGCTATCGATGTTTTGATTGATTTTAAACTTTTTAGTTCACGTTTATAAGTTATTTAAATATCGTCTAGGCGTTTATCCGTCAATCACTCAAAGATGGGTAACTCTAACTCTAACAAGTTAGGGAGGAGATTTTACAAAAATAATTATTTAATAAATCTGCCTTTTCACCATTTGCGGTTATTACAAGCTGGTCGTTTTTTCAGGGCTGATATTGATTTAGATTCCGGTTTCATTAGGTGGTTTAATGTTTTCCTCCAGAGTGAGGAATCAGTGAAACAACTACCCAGTATTGACTGCGTTTTCTCCAGACTTTTGCTTAGAAAGTCTGATTTTTAAAGTTTTTCTATTTCTTTTCTTTTATAATTATTCCACGCTTCGATGGTACCTTTTCGCCAAATTATACAAACGTTTCCTTTGTTCCATAAGTTTACGTATTTCACATGTTTACCATTCAGGCTCATTTTGTCGAATTGATAAGTGTTTGTTTGGTATATATAGGTTCGCGATGTCAGTTATTGTTTTTCGTTATGGCTTCCGCTATTTTTTCAGATCGAATTGCCGAGAGGTCCCTCTTAAGTCACATGCGTTAAATGGATTCATTGCGGAGCAATCAGATCGATTATAATCACGTATCCTTTTTATGATTCCACTCGGCTTTTTAACTTTCAAATACAAACGTAGTAAGATTGGACAATGAACCACAGTTAAATCTGAAAAGAATGGATTTAGGATTTCATTCGATTCAACAATCTCAGAGTTATTTGTTAAATATAAGTCTATGAGAAAAGAACTTTTTGTATAGTATGTAGCTTGTTTAATTATTTGCGTTAGGCCAAAGCGCTGTTTAATATATTTAATTTGTTTAGTTTCTAATGGTATTTGGTTTGAGTTAAAATCTCCAGAAATTATAATATGTGCGATATTAGCACGGTCGCAGAACGCCAAGTCAATAGTTGTGTATATGTTTTCCCATGTACGTTTTGGTGGTCTAGCAAAAATCTCTTTGTGGAGGTCGCTACCTCTATCCATACGCTCTCTATGTGAGGGATTTCAAGATCAGTACGTCTTTTGAAACAACGAATCCCTTATATATACAGCAATACAACCGCCCAACGTTAGACGGTCTCTCCTTTGTGGTGCATGGAATCCCTTTAGTTATCGGAATTTTCATTTGAGAGCCATCTTTCCGTAAATGAAATATCAAAATTTATGGCTTCTGTAGTAAGTACATGCACCTATTTTCGTGACAACCTTTGAATATTTAGACACATTAGAGTCAATAAATGCCTGTAAAACGTTGCTTTCTGTCGGACCGGGGTTTTGTCTATGTCAAATGCTCGGTATAGAATAGATAACATTACCCCAATCGCCCATATTCACACTCCAGTCAGCGAATTCGTAATGTGTGACGCGTGTCGTACAACAAAGTTTTTTAATGAAACTTTCCTTAAATCCTACATTTCGTAGTTTAGCGTGGGGTGTGGCTTCAATTATATTTCCAACAAATCTTTCGAAAACAGAATCAGGCATATAAATCAGTTGCAATCCCATGACTAGTTCTATATGTGTTGGAATCCCAATTTTCTAATGTGAGATATGACAAAACGTTTAGTGTGCTCAATCCATCGAGCGATTTTTTCTTGTCCCTCTCAAAGCTCTTTAGTATATGCCGATTCTTGCCCTATGTGTTTTGTTTGAATGGATTAAAGCAATTGAGTGAACACGATATCGACCATATTGTTCAGTTATCAGAATCGATTAATTGCCAATAATGTTAACCTCAGTCCACTGTAGTATAACATTGCCCAAAACCTGTTATTTATCAACATTTTGTGCAACGATATTTTGCGGTTTGTCAAATATCTGACACAAAAAACCACTTGATTTTAGAGTTATCCATCTTCGTTCGCTATTTGGTCCGAAATACAGTCTTCTCGTTGACTTTTACTGGGATTGAGTACCTTTAAAAGGGCATTCTGGATATTCTGTTTTATCATTTTAATCAAACAGACTTTCATGTCAAATCCCCCCAATTGTGCTTGTCCCCTCCTTGGTCTAGATGGAACCGAAAATATACTCTATCTTGCCTTAAAACGGAGTCGGGTTATAATGAGTAAATGTTGCCTTTTGGTCTCCTAAATGATGTTTTCAGCATGGTTCATACAAACTGATTAAATTTTAGCTCAACTTTACAACGTAAAGTTTGAGCTATTGCCATGGGTTGGTGTCCGTCGTCGGTACGTCAACAATTTCCTTCGACACGCGCTGCAGGCCTTTATCCGATCTTCACCAAACCGGATATGTAGCTTCAGGGTGACCTATAGATGAGAGCTATCGAATTTTTCCGAATTTCGAGGAAAAACATGGCCGCCAATACCATCATGGATTTCAAATTTGAATCCATCGGCACACTCTACAGTCCGTATTTATGGCCGGATCACTTTTAAATTATGCAGGCATGATTGAGATCACCTCTAGATGGGAGCCATCGAATTTGAACGAATTTCGATGAAAAACATGGCCGCCGGTAGCCATCTTGAATTTTACTTTTTGGCACACCCTACAGACCACATCACTCATCCGATCATCACCAAACTTCGCATGGTTCTTCGGAGTGACCTCTAGATGGGAGGTGGGGATCTGCGAATCGGGGATATTGCATAGAATCGAATCTCGATATCGAATCTCCTTCCTGATATCGACATCGAATCGAATCTCGAACTGAATGAGCTAGCGATTGTTTTCCAGTGTTTATGTAAGTGTCTCATGACAAAAAACTGCAAAATTCACTAGATAATATACAACAATGTTAATCTCCATAAACATTGGAACTTGTGCTCTTTTTGTTTTAGGAAAATCACGACAAAGACAAGTCACTCTCAGTCTCATGCAGGGATTGGGATATGTTGCATTGATTTCGAATTTTCTATCTAGCTGTGTCATGGCGAACATGACAAGCAGTGACAGCAAGAGCCACTTAAAGACGTTTAATCAACGTATCACAAACCCCATGGAATGGAAGTCACTTGTCTACATTATTGAATAAAGATTTGACACACTTGGACATGGGTACACCGTTGAGCTATATAATAGTTGTAGTCCGATACCAATGGTAATTATCAATTTATCCTTTAATTTTTTCACCCCACAATAGATCAAACAGCTACATCACATATTCACAGTAGTTGTCATCACGGAGGGAGCCCCTGAAAAGTTGGAAAACAGACATAAATTACAAGTGTTAAAGGTACGGTTGGCCTTGGCGGTGGGTATCATGTGAAAATATTTCCACCAGTCAAAAACCGCCACAAACAGAAAGAACATCAAAATGTAGAGACTTTGTCCGTATATAAATAAGAAATATCGCATAAACAGTATGTTATTCTCATATGTTTAACCATTGTTATGTAAACAAACGCATAAAAAGTTACCTTTCTGGTGTTTGTTTATATTATGAAGAGCGTTCTTTGTTGGTGAATTCCTGATATGGAACTAATAAAGAGCGTTTATGCCATTTGTGTGTGATTAGCCAGTAGCATTGTGCTGTCCTCTGTAACCCAATCAGGCTCTTGCTTAGGTAAAATATAGTAGGTATTTATGATAACATGCTGTTTACGCGATGGTCATGCTATATATATGAACGAAACTGTATGCGTTTTAATGTTTTTCTGTTTACGGTGTTTGGAACAAATATGAATATTTTCGACAATTAAGGCCTCACGTGCCTTTAAATGTTATCAACAAGATTTATTTATGTAACTGAATAATTTTGGCAACTTGCCACACAAAATAAAATAATTTGTCTCTTGGACTCAAACCAGTTTTTCATCGGAGACAACCAACTGTTACTAACAAAACTAATCAGTTAGAATAACAAGTGGACGTTTTGTCTAGCCCATATCAAGATTGCAGCGTTGTTGTTTGTCAGACGATGTCTCTTGTCAGTAAGAACGTTGCATGCAGCCGAATTTACCCTTTCTGGTGAGGTGTTTGTTGCCTGGATTGACAAGATGGTGCTAGCGGCTTTACCTAGTAACGGGCACTCGTGAGTATTTGTGGTCATGAATATTAAAGGACCAGTCTCTTGTTGATAGTGGTCTCTCCAAATAGACGATGAGCTCGTCCGACAGCCGTTCGATTAGTTCGGTTTTGCCGCCACTTGTATGTCTCGTACGCAAGCTCTCTTCGGTTTCCTTGGCCATTTTGAACGTGGAGTCGAACAGTGTCGGTTGCAAACATGGACCCGCTGTGTCTGGTGGAATAGCTTCGTGTTCACTTGTTTGGGTCGTCGCCGATTCAGTGGACGATGTTGGGGACTTGACTAATTCTAATGACAACACACATATATTCCTTCGCATTGTCAACACTTGATACTGAACTCATCTTATGCTTAAATTTTGGGTCAAAAATGGTAGCGACATAGACTGGTGTCAAAGCGAATGTTAATATGTTTTAGCAGCTCATCTCTGAACACTTTGATGTCTTTAGCATTTTCAAGTTCTAGCTGAATTTTCAGAACAGTGATGCATGGAATCAGCATTGATATGCTCACGTACGTGTCAGCACTGAGTATCCCCGTAGCTTCTGTCGGTGCTCGTAGAATTGGTACAGCAACCTTGAGGGTTTTCGTCAGAGCAGCGGTAAAACTGGGTGGAGCGTTGTGGCACAACACTTATGGGAAGTGCACTCGGCCAATGCCAACGATATTGCCGTTTCATTTGTCTCGACCCACTCAAGAAGTTTGAATGTACTATTAGATATAGTAACAACATCCATCGGGGGTTTGAGGCATCCAGACCCTGTTCCGCTTGATATTTATGAAGACTATCTAGTCCCACAGATGACGAATTCATGAAACCGGAAATCTTGTGAACTGCGGTGATGAGATTTTTAATCATTATCTGTGTATTCAACGCAGCATGTATAGCTAGCTGCAGTACATGTGCTGAGCAACCAAGCCATTTAATCTCCAATCGACGTGCAGAACATGGCGTGACATTTGTCGTGTCTGTAGTCGCGAACAGAATTTTACTTGTGATATCAATGTCATATTTTGATAGCTGATCGCTGATAATAGATTCAATGGCTTCCGCTGTGTGATCCGCATCGACATATTCCAAACGAACTGACAAACAGAGAGACCTCATATTCCAGTCAAAAGTAATGTAATGTATTTTGAGGACAAGGTAATTGGTTTATTACCCCCTTTCCAGTGGTCAAATGTTATGTTAATAATGTTGTCGCCACTCTCTGCTTTGATTTTGGCTGTCATTTTGTCATCCATGTCATACATCATGTCCACGAGTTTCCTGGAGAATGTGGTCGGATGGGGTGGGGCATATGTTCCATTACTGAGAATATCGATATAATGTTTGAAGCCTGCTCCAGCCACGGCTTTAAATGGTCGTCCATTGGCGATAACGAATTTCAAATTCAAGGCACCAGTGTCATAGTTATGTCGGATATCTGGAATAATTTTCCTGCATACACACGAAGTCACACTAGCCTGGCGTTTGATGGACTCGGGGACCTGGACCATTGCTTCCGGGTTATCTTTTTTAACAGTTGGTAATTTGCCGGGGTCTTAGCTTTTCTAGTTGATTTTTCTCCAGAACCGCTTTCGCATCCTTGTGTTTTCGTTCCAAGTGCATCTACAAATGTGACGTCGTTCCACTCTATTGTTTATTGAATGTCGCATGACATTTATTACACACATAAACTTCCTTTTTGGTTTTGTCCAAATGATCTGCATTGAGTGTAAAATAAATCCGTATTGCAGACATAATTTTATTTCAACGGATCGAAACTTGGTTCAATGATTCCTGTGAAACAGAAACTGAAAGTAGGATATTTCTACGAATTCTTCCGGAAGTGTCGCAGATAACTGGTCGCACATAATGACGTCCATTTAAGAACGTAATAGACCGATTGCTCAAAGATTTCTGTTCATTCCACTCTGTTTTATCGCGCATAACTGCGACTGACATTTTTATTCATATAATCTAAATTGGATATCTGAAGTTCTACAATGTAGACAATTTATATATAGTGTAGTGTCGATACAGATTACAAATATATTGCAGCGATTGACCAACCGTCACGGGATGCGATCGAAGCACATACTTTAGGTCTATTCTGAACGGCATACATTCAAAATTACCTACGTTGGCTAATTTGTCAACCTTGTGCTTCAGTTTTTGTGATATCAGGTCATTGGGCATGTGTTATCGAGACGCAAATACGAGACTACACCAATGTCACACGGATTCGAACATATCCGAATCAGCTGACCGATTCATCTCGAATCGGGTGCCCGATATCAACATCGAATCGAATATTAGGAGGCTCCTATTTTGACTGAAAAGTGTTGAAAGACATGGCTGTCAGTGGCCATTTTGGAATTTACTCTTTGTATGACAAAATCCTTCGGCGCAACCAACAGACCACATCCCTCATCCGATCATCACCAAACTTCATGTGGATTTTCGGGGTGACCTCCAGTTTACTTTCTTCTTTTTCGTTCTATTTATTCATTGCTCAGCAAAAATATAACTCCTTCCCAAATTGAGCTAAAGTGTCATTGACACTTTCATTTAATCACTTTCCGTGAAACTTGGCACATACATCAACCACCATGGGAACCTGTGCGCCTGCGATTTTAATGTCGGTCAGACTTATTTCCGCAGAGTTATTGGCCTTCTTGATTTAGAATATTTTCATTTTTCTCAGTAATATTTTTTACCAATTATTTGCGGTGATGATGATGTTTAGTTTAACTACTATCCGCTAGTTGATCATCATGAAACGGGAAGGGCCTTTTCGTGACAATTTCTCAATATAATTTCGTCTAACGGCTTGTACAGACTCCACATCTAGAAAGCTGACTAAACTTCAAATACCATTGTTTCATTTCATGCCTCTCCAAGTCTTCATCAGCACAACGCAAGGGAGACCAACTTGACAATATCTTCATGAACATCCATAATCCATATTCTATTGATGTTGTACCCATGTACTACTCTGATCACTTCCTGATCTCCGCTGCTGTCCCGTGTAAATCTCTCTCATTTTAACTATGTCCTGAGTTAACTGTATTTTACTGTTGATATACTACCTGCCACCAGACCATATGTATGTTGAATACATATCACATAATTTATTTATAACTGATTGACATGAAAAGCCCTCCGACTACTATGCTATTTTAATCTGGAATGCAGGGTAGTCCATCCGTCCGTCCACCGTCCGTGGACAAGCTTTGTCCGGAGTTTTTCTCAGTAATTTTTGAATAATTGGGCACTTGCAATTTTTAACTTAATGTTTACTGACATGTGAAATATCTTAGTCCTTAGGGGGTATCCTTAGTCCCATTGGGACAGTCACACCTGTAGTTTATCTTATATCTACAACATCAAACCTTTCAAAATGCACTGCTACAGAATAATATGAGAAATGTGGATATAGTACTGGGTAAAATGTGAAGATCCTATAGTCCATCTCAAAGTAGTAGTCATAGTTGCTTCCGATCAGGTGATGAATCGCAAATATTTCGCTTTTAACACAAGAATGTATTGTGGCATATTATGAACGCAATTTATCAAAACACAAATGAGTAAATTCTAAACTTCTAAAATTGTTTACAAACTCTATATGGCGGAGACTGTTTATAGCTGGAAATAATATTTGCTTATATTCACCAAAGCCACATATACGCGGAAAGTACTACGTTTTCTGCAACCGCGTCAACGAGTTTACCCCTCCCTAATGTTGCATATAATATTTCCTGTACACGAAACCACAAATAGCACCATTTCATGAATGTTCGACGTTGAAATAACAGCTTTAAACGATGATCACCTGATATTTAGCACAAGTACTTGGTGGTATTGGTAAGATATTTTCAAACAAACTAATATTGTTCATTGTGTGGTAGCATATTCCAGTTGCAAAGTGGCGACTGAAGTATTTGAACAAAATTGTCTACTAATAAACCGGTTTGGTAGCAGTGTGAACATTATTCATAGACAAACTGTAAGATGTACAGTTTCTATGATCTGGTGAGATGTGGCGCTAATCTATTGAAGAGATGAGTGTTTCGTTACAGTATAATAAGCATCGGGACATAGGTGTATGGCTTATTATCACGTAGAGTATAAATGTAAATAGTCTTTATACCGCAAGAGTATGAACTTATGTTTTGTGTGTTGCATTCAATAATTAATCACAATGCCGAATAAAACTTTTCTTGCATTGTGTGGCGAAATATTACTGTGTCTGATGCATGCCCAGAATTATTACATGTTGGTCCGACAGTTTGATGTTGGATAAGCAGAACACCCGAACTTTGACTTGCGTTGCAGTGACCTATAAATCCTGCTTTAATTATCTGTGTACCTTTAAATATACTTAGCAGCATACTTTGATATTACCAATACGAATTTTCACTCTTAGATGGATGTCCAATATGTTGTTTTCGTCGTGGTTTGTCTTGGAAGTTGACAGTCATTTTATGGCCGCGATTATAAAATTTTCTGTCCATGTCATGCACTCTATTCGCTCCCGTACTCTAATTTCACACAGACTGATATACGTGCGCAATTCCTGTCACAACATATAGTAGAATGACTTATTTCGAGAACTGACTGTTCTCCCGAAATTCCGCACATTATCTGCTTATAATATAACTTTTTTTAGGTAGATAATCTGCTTTCAGTTGGTTTCTGGGAATGAACGTCCTCTATTTGAAATATCTATTTGATTTCCATAATCATAATGATAATTCAAGTAGTTAGAGTTGAAATCAAGTTATGGTAATATCCTCTGGCCAATACATTTACCATGCATATAACCCAAAATTTATCCCAGTATAGACGCCTATTTGAGCGCGAAATATAATCCTGTGTATCCTGTCCCACTTGTGTCAAAGGTGATGAACCAACTCCCGTCATGAAAGGATTAAAATGTGTGAAATTGCAGAAGGCTCATTTGAATTTAACAGAACGTTTGCATGCATGGCAATCGGTTGAGTTATCGCTAGTTATAAATTCGAAGGTTCAATCATCATATCCGATTATATTACAATTAACTCAGATCTATCCCCCAATCAATAAGAACATAGGATATTATTTGAATTTTTCGGAAAATGGCATGTTAATGCATACAAGCTAAAAATCACAAGCTACGTGCGGAACCTCTATTATATCAATTAGTACCACTCGTGTAATCCTCATGTACAATATTGTATAGATTCAAAGGGAGTTCAAAGTTCTTATGTCGCTTACAATGTCGGTTGATATCACGTTCGATGACCGACTTTTCAAACAGAAGATTCGCCTTAGATTGTTTCCTGGTGAAAGAGGCGGCTATTCTCGGAATAAGACAGGGGTTTCCGTTATATGCTTGACTCAATGATTGGAGTGCCCAAAACTCGTGCGCGAGTTCTCCTGAAATGTTTCGTTGTCATGTGAAACACAATCGGATTGGCCAATATGGAAGGGTTCCAGACATCGCAGAAAGACGTAGCATGAGAGGTAATGTGGCGTTTTATCGATCGTCTGTCCGACGTTAATCTCTTGCTGAACCCATGTTATTGCTCTACTTGAGAGGTGATGTGGCCTATTATTGATCGTCTGTCCGACGTAATGCTCCTGGTGAACCCATGTTATTGTTTTAGTGAGTGGTTTGTACTGATAAGACACCGCGTGTTCTATTATAAAAAACGCATGAATTGTGCACAGGCAGAAACAAAACTAATTATATGGAACAATATATAAGTTACAATCTTTAAACTGTTTAGTGTAATCTTTCTCTGGTTATTAAATGCATTTTAAATTATACCAGCAACCGTCTGATTGTGTCAAAGAATTCAGATAAAATAGAATGATTGCGCCCCACAGAGTATCGCCCGCAAATGTAGCATTCTCGGAGCCTGAGATTTCATAATTTTCTGGGGTGGCTAAAACGGACATGGCACATTCGAACCTCCAAATTTTGTCTACGTAATTTGGAGGGACGGATACGATATAGGTCGATAAATACACGAAATATTAATATACCGGCTTCATGTGCTTTGAAAACACTTGCCAAAGTCACAGCAGTTTTACATTTTTCGCCAAAAGTAAGATAACGCTCTTCATTGCTACCATATGAGGAAATCCTAAATCAGAACGCTCTTTTCTGTTCTCAGTCGTGCAATTGGCTATAGTTTTGTTTGGGACCCAAACACCGTGTTCATAATTGTATTTTTCATTACTTAAATGCATCTTTTTTTTGTTGCAGAATGCTCGTATAAAGTAGTTTATATTTATCGACCTATTTCGATACCCGGGAGGGGGATTCAAAAGCGAATAATATTATGTGTATTTAGGAGCGCAAAACCGCCATGTGGCTTTATTAATATGTCTCAATCCGGCCTGCGATGCGGACTGAACATGTTGCATGTGGTTCATGACTGACAAAGATAATTCATATCCGATCTAAGATGACATATATATAGATACAGGGATTGACGTATTTTACATACCAGGGGGCATTACATCAGAACAAAACGAACGGACAAAACTTGTGTTATTATTCCCTGCATGCCGCCTCATGGGTATACCGCATATCATCCAACCATGACCTACGATGACTGCCTCATGAGTATACCGCATAGCATTCAACCATGACCTACGTTGACAGAGATCCAAAATGCATTCTCTTTCCAAGGGCCAAAATTATGCAACAAGTAAATGGACGAAACTCGTTCCATGTGGATTTCCCTTCATGGTGATGGAGATGTCCAGAATTATTACGGACGGGCGACGTACACGTTAAGCTGCTTTCAGACATGCGGCTGACGCTTGCGGCTATCGGGTTATAGGCCAACGTTTCTATCCAAATGCCTATCTGTCTATCTGCCAGAATGTCTATATGTTTGAACTCAGAATATATACGACGATAGAAGAACATAGGATTACTTTTTTAAATATTACGTCAGTGTCATGCAACCACATATCCCATGCAGGCATCATCTGATTGGCTCTGATCAAACGTGTTGCGATGTGTGGTTGGCTGACGCTGGCGTAATATATATTTAAAGTGATGTGATTTGCTCCAGACTATCGACTGGGGAACCAACATCCAGACCATCATCAACCTCTTCAAACTATACGTCCGCCCAGTAATGGAGTATGGCGCACCCATAATCATAGCAGCCTCCAACAGCTCAACCGAGACCATGCAGAAAGTCCAAAACAAAGCTATCCGCATCGCCCTGCATCAGCCATTCTTCACACCAAACCAAGCCCTTCGCGACGCAGCAAACATACCTACGATGAAACAACGACTAACCTACCTCAGAAACCAGACCCTCGCCAGAATAGACAACAGCCCACTCATGCAAGAACTCCATCTCCGAAACCAGCTGCTCTCCACCAAAAAGACCAAGTCCATCCTAGAAATCGACAACACCGACAAACCCATCTAGATCCCACGCAACCGTCAACCAAGCCAACCAACATCCAAATCGCCAGCCAGCCAATAACCTCATCAGCCCAACGACAAGACAGCCTCAGACCACTCCAGCAACTCGCCAACCACACCACCAACCAAGCACACAAGACGCATCAGACGTAAGCCAACCAACAGCCACACCAACCAGGGATCCAGCCTAAGCCCAAGCCTCATATCAGCCACATCCCAAGCCAACCAACAAGCCTCATCCCCTGCCAGATTTTCGACAACAGACTTGACTCCTCCACCACGCTTCCACCACTTTGCCTCCAAATACAACAGCCTCAACGATCGATTTTCATCGAAGAAACCAAGAAAGGGTGAAGGGAATTGCACAATGCGTTCCGACCATCCTACCCGGCCTGCGGCCTGAAACTACCCAATCATCCAGACTATCGAACGCGTAGCTGCTCCAGATAGTCTGGGTTAACTCAGACTGTGACTATGCGATAGTTAATTTTAGTGCATGATCCTATCCTTATTCCATTCAATAAACCAGTTATAGATATTGTGATATACAACTTTCGTTGCATAACAGGAAATAGTGCCAGGTGAACATTGACTTCCGGTTTGTCGTCGGTTACATTCCGCACGCTTCGTCTCAAAATACTATGGTTTCCAATAGTTTTCCAACAAACTCTAATGAATGAAGAGTTTGAAAAGTTATTTAATTAATTATACGCCAGTAAATACGCCAAGGAGTCTTTATTTAGCTGGGACTATTCTATGCGCGGGCAAACAACATATAGTTACACGTAACGTCATCGCAGGCCTTATAGAAGCCGATGTTGGTTTCACGTCCCATTTGTTTATTTAGTTGTGTCTTATCGAGGTTTTGGATCATGTAATAACTAGAATTATAACTTGTCCCCAGTTTATAGCGGAATTTACAAAACTCGTCCGGTAAATTAAGTCCGGACCTCGCCAAAGGCTCGGCCCAGACCTAATTTCTGGACTCGTTTTGCAAATTCAGCTATAAACTGGGAACTCGTTGTAGATCCTCTATATAACACATGAAACCCCTTTATATCATTTAAAAAGCCACTACATGTTTCCTTATCTCTCACACACTAGTAATGAATAGGCGCGTGTTTTCCCGGGCGGCGCATGCAAATAAGTTACCTATCACTTGGCATCGCGCCAACAAAATTACCGCGCGTCTTTACTTTGATTCAGGCGGATTAATACTATTTCGAAAGCCGCACATGACACCAACACCAGACAATGCAAAAATGATTACTTTGTTCATTCTTGTCCAACTTGGTTGCACCTACAAAAATAGACACAAAAACAAAGCGGCACATTGGGAGACTATATTTTCCGTCGCCTGCCACAGAGCGCGCAATACTGTCGTATACAGTTGTGAAGCACCTCAGCCAACGCTGTAAATGTATGCATTTTGCATCTTCTTTTAAGGATTCTGATTTGTTAAAAAGCCATAAAGCTCTATTTTTTTCATGTGATATACAAGATCTTCAACGAGTTATGTTGGGATATAAGATTTTATGAAACTCGTTTGATAAATTTGATCTACGTTTCATAAAATCTTATATCCCAACATAACTCGTTGGAGATCCTCTATATCTACTCGTTACGAACTTACGACGCCGTATGTGCTGGTTTAAACAATTCAGGATCAACCCTCAAACAACGGCGGTGGTTCCTTTCTTTGGATCCATGCATATGTATCTAATAATTTATTAGACGGCATTAAACTCAGATCATACAGGTCAACACCTAGGACATTACACCCAGATAACATGATTTTATTTTTGAATCATCTGACTAAATATCGCGCAAATGACATTCAACGTTCATATATACCTCGGCAAATTGTTCGCCAAGAATAACAAGATAATGTGTCTGTTCACGTTTTAAAACGCTAACATCTTATTCTCGCGGTGTATTACCTGCGTACACATGCAGCAATCAAAACTGATGCGTATTTTGCATGGCCAATAGGCCAACGGACTAAATAAAATGTGCGAACAGTGAAATAGCTATCTTATTGAAGTGAAGCTGCGTCCATATTCACTCATTGGTAACATGCTCATTTACATAATTATCGATGTGAAATCTAGACTGTGTATTATTAGTTTTTGGAATAGTGTCGGACTCCCCTGTGGTCCACCTCGATTCTCCAATTATATCCCGAGATACTGTTTATGAGTGAACAAGCGTTAGACTGGATCTCATCGTCCAGTACGCCAACCAATGCTATTTCACTCTATACAGTGCTTACTACCACTAACACATATGTGACACTGGTTATTCTAACCCAGGCTCTGTTCTACCCGCAATTAAATGGTAAAGTAAAGAGTGACTGTTCACTAAATCCGGCCATTTATCGGACAATCTCCTGTTATACTCAACAGAAAATATGACACGAATGAATGAATTTGAGCCATAGATTAGTGCAACATACACACAATGATGTGCTTTATGGACGATGCAAACAACATTGTGTTATAAGGAAAATGACTCGAGTCATAAACACATTTTCATTATAAATACCATATTGTTAATAGAACACATGAGTGTATTTTGCACTATGCCATGGCTCAAATTTATCCATTTGTTGCATATATTCTGCTGATTATAAACGGAGGTGGTCCCATAAATGACCGGATTGAGTGTACAGTCCCCCTTTAAGGTTTTCATATTTGTTTTATCATACCCCGAAATTGACATTTTGGCAAAACTCAAGAGATAATTTGTCAGCACATGTTCACTCAAAAATAGTCACTCCCAAATTCCATATTGGTGTTTCACAACTCCGTTGTCATTGGCATCTTCGCGTCGGGGTCGTGGTCAGCGGCGTCTTCGCACTCATTCGGCGACCCAACGACGTCCATGGTACGAGAATGTCTATTGGATAACAGTAAGTTGTTGAAACCGTTTCCGGTGTCCGGGTCCGGCATGTTAGTACTGAGTGATTTTGATCCGAACTCGGCCGGTGCTGTGCTCGAACGCAGACGACAGGACCGATATTCCTCCGAGGCTAACCACTGACTTCCATTGAATTTTGGATTCTTTTTTATCACCGTTTCATAAAGTCCGTGCATTTTTGGAATGAACAAGCAGACGAGAGTTACAGTGGCGTTCAACATTAACACTGTGGCGACGATGATGATCCGATGGAATGATCGCGGCGTAACGAAGTATGAAGGAATAAATATAATCCACACAAGAATCGTCGTGTCCACACAGTATGATATATATCTCGACTCGTTGTAGTTATCCGGTAGTTTACGTGCTTTGAATGCGTATACTGCGCACACAAAAACGAGGACTACGTTGTACGCGGACGAAGAAATTAGTCCGATTAGTGGGAATTCACAGTACTGTTCCACCATTTTCTCAGCTCTGATTGGCATACTGATTTCCACACCAGGTACATCAGTACTCGTGTTGATGATGATAATTATAATCTGAAATTATATAAATTGTTGTTCGTTAACTCTTTGATTATTAAATTGATTATCTCATCCGATTATAAGTGTCAAATATTTATTTGGAGCGGTGTTTTGATTATACATGTACAGGTGCATATAACAATGTTCTCCTATTCTCATTTGTAAATATGTTGTGTCTCAACACTCATGAAATTTGTAGAATAAGAGTTTTAAGAGAATAAACTAATTGAATTGTTAATGTTGTTAATGACAAATGAAGACCAGATTTCTCAAACACTAGAAAACTGTTCGTTTTATAGAAAGTAATTTTGTTTAAAGTATAAAGTGGCAAGTAAACGGTTTCTTCTTTCGTGAAATTGCTGACCCATTCGGGTGAGGAAATTTTGGCCAGGAAGCATTCATGAATGGCGGACCTCTAACGTGTGATTTGCACTGGTATATTTGAAGACTGAGAACAACTCAAGAACAAACCAAGTCCTATGGGGGAGGGGTGTCAGTATGTCAATCTGTTATGTGTATGTTATTTGATATTGTATACGTGTACAATATTAAGAAAAATATTTTTACGCCAACAGACCAATTTAAGGCATCGTGGTGTCATGTACATTTCTCGGGCTGTGATAATTCCAACCCGGCAACATAATGTCACTGGGAACCTCTCCTTGGTCTTCAATAATAGTCGAGTGGCGGTAGCTCGCCGTTCCAGAATACACAAGCACGCGAATTCCAAGACACCCGCTAAACACTTGACAATATATATATCCTGTTTTCTACTTTGCATTTTATTAATGCATCACGGTATGATCGCACCGATGTCAACTGGACGTGGGAAGGTCAAAGAAGTCGGTATAGCCGGGAGGTAGCGTACTGGTCTCTTGTGCTAGCGGACCAGGGATTCCAACGTGGTCAGGTATTCTGACAAAAATCAGAACTCTGTCAGATTCCAAGTTTGTCAAGCTGAAAAGTCTCATTCGAGATCACTGAATAAAGATCCGAATGCAAAAATGCCGGCTTCCCCCATTACAACATTTGTCCAGGTATGTTGTCGTGGGTGCAGTACGCTGTCCGATCGGGAGCGGACATTAATGGCTGACCCGTGTACACGCCTCGGTGTGTGCACGTTAAATAACGCTACTGGAGCCACCACAGGGTTATAAAGTTACTCGGCCGTGGTGGCATCTGGACAGGCTCATAATTGTCAGTAAATTGTCAGCGAGCTGTTATATGAAGAAGAAGAAGAATGGTGTCACAGAGTTAATGGTGTCACTAACAAGGTGGAACCACATCATGTTACAAAAACTTTTCGAGGTTGTCCACTTGGTAAATTTGTTACAGATATTGGATCGGATTACATGTACAAACTAATATATGTATATTATAAGTCGATATAATTTTACTTTATACAGCAACCTTGGATCAAATGCATGCGTTTATTTATTTTGTGACCCTTCTGTTTAAGTACACGTGTCAACATTTATTTCTTCAAAGGTTTGTCAAGTTTAATGTGAACCTGGTATCGCTCTAACTGTATGTTGTTGTTACACAATAGTTCGTATGGTTTAGAATCATGTGTATATAGAATGTTTGTCTGCAACATCCCGGACATTGAACGGTGTATTGCCACAAAACGATCAACATCACGATCTGACCGACCTACTCCTGCGACGACCCTTATAAATTTAGTTTACCTAATCACAACAATCTCACAAAAATAAGGCCTCAGAGTACGAACCGCTGATCCAAGTGGCGCATAAAACAACGGAACCCGATACACCGGGAATTAACGATATCGAACCATACGCAGGATAACGCAATGATCGCGCCTGAAGCGGGGACTTACGGGAACGCTCTAAGGACTGTAGAAGATGAAGGGAAATATGATATTGCTCATTTCCAAGCCAGTATGCGTGATCACGACCAAGATGGTCCAGACTTTTAATCTGATTGATATGGTGAGATTATATGAGACAAAAGTTAGACGAATGGGGACTCAAATGGTCGGCGGCCAATTAATGTCGTCATAAACCGGTATAATGACATACATGTAGTATGGACATTAAATGTCACGCCCACTGCATGCTGTGTGTATGTGGGTGTACTTTTATGTGAATAGTTTGATACTTAAGATAGCAATACATAATTTACACCAATGGTGGCCAACTTGGGAGGTGCTTCTGTACTTCAAATATATGCTGAACCATTTTGTTTTATTTCAGACCGAAATGGTCGGCGTAAACAAATGTCTGTACTTTGGTATTTTCAACCAAAAATCAGACCAGGAATGTCAGTAGATAATCCTCTTTTACATGATAGAGCTATGATAGAACTGAGAAATATTTGATACAGACAAAAGCTATCACATCAATTTCAAATGAAAGCAGGGATGGTGATGAACCTCCATTCCAAATTTGATTCAGGTTCGATAACCCGTGGCTGAGATATATGCTCGGACGGTTACCCGCCCCCCCCCCGCATTTTTCTTCGAAAAAGTGGGTATAAATATTGTCTTGCGAGCTCAGATGACAAATTTTAGGGGAGATAAATCGGGCTATTTTCCTATAATAAAACAAGCGCAATTCCTCAATCTTTTGTGAACTTTTACAGTTTTGTAAAATATAATTAAACCATCGAACGAATGGCGAAACCCGATCGCTCCAAAGTCAAATTTTCTATGTGCTTTGAGAACAACTCCCGCACTAAAACATAATGACAGAATGGAAAATCAGAGCCGTAGTTTGGTTGACGATTTTCGCAAGCTACTCGTCAACATTGCAGCAAATTAGAACTCTTGTGTTTGACTTGCCGTGTCAAATATTGCCGTGTCAAATATTGCCGTGTTCGATATTGTGTGTGCTTAACAAGGGTAGCATGTTGCTATGTCGGCTTAGTATGTATCTTAATATCGCGGAAGTCCACCAAATTTGGGTGAAATATCGCCGGTAGCAGCGGTCTTACCGAGTCATCAAGGGAGGTAAACGCTGCATGGAGTTTGAAAATCCATTATGATGTGTTAACTATCAGGATCATGGTCATTGTCAGGACGATTGTAAAAGCAAAGAAACTATATGTGCACGCTGTTCTGATTCTGTACATGACCATAAGGATTGCACAACAAACACAAAATTTTCTAATTGTCAAGGTTCACATGCTGCAATGGATAGTCTATGTCCCATATGGGACCACGCCATACAAAATTCAAAGGTTTAAGGATGAGAAACATCTCATATTTCGTATATCACAATCAACCCAAATTGACCAGACCGATATCTCTCCAGTTCCTGAACATGTGTCACAGGCCATGGAAATATCTACCGATGTCGCAACAGTTGTTCCAAAAAATCGCACTCAATTTGAGCCAGCTATTACAACACATTATATTCATATTGATCATGCTGCTTGAAAACAGAAATCGCCGAAACCACTCAACCGTTTCGACTCTCGGAAAGAGAGGTTCGTATTTAATTTTTCTAAGTTTGACCAGATTCTTGATGAGAAACGGTTAACTCTAAAAGACAAAAAAGAAGTATTGAAGCTGTCGGTTGAAATTACTTTACATATTTCGATGTGCAGCCTTGGTAACTTTATGTTATTTATATTATTGTACTATACTTGTATACGCTTTATAGTATGCTTGCACACCAGTCAGTTCTTGAATTTATATTCCTCACTCCAAGTGGAAACATTCCTCTTGTGTGCTTGTATATGTACATACTTCATTGTTTTAATCTAATTCACTGTTTGATTTATCTACACAGTTGCTTCGTTACGATCTTTGTTATACCTAATTCTGTTTAATTAGTGTTTCTGAAATTGTCTGCTAAATACAGTTTTTGGTTGTGTCCCTGGTTGGTGGTAAAGTCGCTCTCTTGCAATTTCGAAACAGCCAGATCTTGTGATATCAGCTTCTGAAGGAACAAAATTAACAAACGAAATATGCATTATTTTGTTCGTAAAGTCGATACTTTCGTTGGATGCGGTGTGTTTACGTCCTCCCGAGAGTGACCCAATTTGCATCACGTTTTACAGGAATTCTTCTCAAATTACTTCACAGTCGCCATAAATAGATAGATTGCCCCCGGCACCTGATAACAATAAATTATTTAATAGTGAATCTCATTGATTGCTCAGATAATGCGTTCATATTTGTTTCCAGCAGATAAATTCGTGTCACTTTAATGGCATGTTTGACTTTTACGTGTTATATAACCGGAATGATCGATTTTGGCGCTCTCAATCAACCGTGATCACGATACAAAGGGAAAATATAAATTAGGATTGATGGATAGTTATAATGATTCCAGCACAAAACGAGATAAAACAAAGCATTCAATGTTAAAAATGCAAACTGACTTTATGGCCCCTTGTTAAAGGGGGAATATACCCTAAATCCTGCCATTTATGGGACCATCTCCTTTTATACTCAACAGAATATATGCAACAAATGAATGAATTTGAGCCATGACTAGAGTCATAAATTAATTTTCAGTGTAATTACCATGTTGTTTGCATCGTTCATACAGCACATGAGTGTATTTTTCACTAATCCATGTCTCAAATTCATTCTTTTGCTGCATATGTTCTGTTGAGTATAAAAGGAGATGGTCCCATAAATGACCGGATTTAGCTTGACCAGGGGTGTTTATGTGTGTGAAAAATAGTTTCACCGCGTATCAGCCGCACATAAACTCAGAGCATTGATACGGTTAATTAAGAAATTAATGTCGTTTGGTGTGTTTTATTGAAGGGTAAAGCGCTGTGGCCATTGGGTACACTAAATGTGCTCCAGCGGCTACAATGACATACCTCCAACAAAACACATTCAAATTACATTCATTTTTTTAATTTATATAGGAATTTCCTTTTTTAATTTCTATATCATTCTCAGCTGAATGTTTTTATTTTCTGAAATTTGTATGCAGTTTGGATATTACACCATGTAAGTTAGCCCACAATTCAACATGCGAATTATCTATCGCCATATTAGTCTATGGCCGCGAACACAAAAACACGCCCAGTTATTTTATCTATACCGCATTTAGTTACAAAGTATACCATCGGTTGACTATGTTGGTGTTATGGTGTGTTTAAACGATGACCCAATTGGCAATTCACATTCACCGAATAATATTCAGTGTAACACACACATCTAAGTAATATTTGATTCTAGCCAACATAAAACTATATATTCCGGCTATGTATATATATATTGTATTATCTTATTGGCAGTATAGCCTTCGTCGCTCATTTTCTCATCTTGACTGCCAGTTACATGTCGGACATAAAACATTTGCGTGAAAATTCACAGTGGTCACACACATGTATGAGTCAGGCGGCATTCGCTGATTGTGAGACATTCTGATTGTGAGACAGATCAGAGTTAACTGATGGTTGACCCTTCGATTTTATAACCAGTTGTAACTCAAACACTTGTCACAAGTTTTTAAACTTCAACTTTTACAGAGTTTTCCCATCTGCAACCACACTCATTATATATACTGCCAAACGAGGTGTTTCCTATAATTGCAAATATTTGTTTGCGTTCTCTCGTATTCGTTGTCGCTGTGATATTATACCATCAACATTACAAACTGCAAGACACAAGCTACAAAGGGAAAGCATCAATTTTATTGTCAGTTTGGGCATAGTGATGTTGATCCATATGCATATAAGTAAAAACTGTGGTAACACAAACTACTGAAGTGGTGTTGCCATATATAGTGCACCCCACATGTCGACGTTTAATGATTGGTTCGTGTGTCACGTGGTATCGATATATAGAAAACACCCCGGTGGAATGCAGAAAATGCAATGTATTTCATTGGATGATTCTTCCAATTGATGAAACAGCAATAAATTATCTTCCATTTACTGACATAATTTTTTCTGCAGCTCAGAAATGCAGACTGACAAGCTGAATCCTATTTACCCCCATAACGTCGTTACGGGGAGTATAATTATAGTATTTTTATTAACAGCACCATTTTGCACTACCATGCAGCATAACAGCAATTCAGCAGGCCTTACCAACATCATATAAAGTTACCAGGACCACTTGGCCATGGGTGTGGCAGCTCGTTCACCTGCAGCATTCGTTCGCCGGAAGCGAGAGCTAAATGAGACCGAGAGAGCAAATGGAAATGTATTGACAGTGCATGTCGCGAGATGATCATACAGACAGACACCGGTAGTCGTGCGGTGAACCGGAAGTGATCAGAGGCTGTCCCTATTTCCGGTATCACCCATCACGCCATTATTAATTGCGGCTCAGACAGTGACTCAGAGTCAAGCCTACAGATTCTATTATTCGTTCGCCTAATTCGTCCGCGGTGCGGAAACAGTAACCAATATTAGTGCCACTAATGGCGGAGACAGTCGGAGGCGTCCTCTGTTACCTGGTTAGCATCGCTTCATGTTTACCCAAGCGGAAAGAATGCCGGATTATTCATCAGCTACATTCAGTAGTTAAAGATATATTCAGGGTTCCAAACTTCCATACATAATTCACCTGGGCCGAAAAATATTTTGGCCAAAAGTTTGGTCAAATTAATGTTTTTTGGGCCAAATTAAAAAAAACGTTGGCCAAATTAAAGGACCAAATTCGAGTTTCCTCCAGTTACGACACCATGCATAGTAAATATCTGTTTAATATCGTGATCTGTATTATTCTCGTGAAAACAGTATATTGCAAACCAAATATGACATATGAACCCTCTAAAACATCGAGACAATATGAAATAAATGCATAGAAAATTCAATATCAAACACTATAACATCTTTCAGGTGGCTCTTCTCGTTCCAAGTGTGTTTTTATAGACCAGGATCTAAATAAAAAGTAAAATGGGTCTCGCAAAAATTAGCCTGGAAAACCATATTTGGACATTATTTTTATGATCGAACTCAGGTAACACTTTTCCCCACCCTCACAGAAATCTCGGTTCCTGACAGTTGGAAATTCATAAGACTTGATACATACATATTAGTAAACTAAACATCGTTGAATCCATAGGGAGATCATTCATGTGTCAGAAATATGTGACATGTTTTGAGCAGAAAAACATTCTAAAACTGTAATACATTCAACTTTGCAGAATCCTTGTGAACATCACAAAAAAATTAAATCTGATATTATTATCGAGTATACACACTCGTCTATCAGTTCAAGTAGGTTAATTTTTGTACGGCAAATTGCGTTTGCGTTGTCTTTAAAGAAGTTTGTCAGATTGTTCGACAAAATCAACCAATAGTTGCACTATATAGTTAGTAGTTGAGAGTTCAGTGAATCCACAAGTGCGACCAGAAACATGCGTAGTTTTGTCGCATGAACATTATAAACAAGCAAATATAGGCGACATGTTTTTTCAGCACAGAAATATTTCTAAAAACTAAATTAAATTTAATCCATGACTGGAGTTTCCTGAAATTTTGTTTGCGAAACCCATGTGCCAATGCATTCTCTTATGTATGCGATTTTCCCACAATGATGCTCGCATATATAAGAGAATACATTGGCCAAACAATATTTACCTTCACCTTGTTAGTGTATTCTCTTATTTATGCGATGCTCCCTGTGGGAGACTCGCATATATAAGATAATGCACTGGCACATGATCTTTACTGCTGCACCAGCGCAGCTCCCGTCATGAAAGGGTTAACTTTTATTGAATCCTTACGAATGCCACACAACAAAACTGAAAGCTGATGTTGTTATCCATTACACTTGCTGGTGTACCAGTTCAAGTATAATCATTTTGTAGGACAAGTTGTTTTTGTCTTGGGTGTGTTGTTTTGAAATAAGGCAAATTGCATAAATGCTATCATTTCAGTGAAAATAAACCGAATGTTTGTAATAGCTGCGTGTTCTAGTTAGCCTTTCACTGAATCCGCCAGTTTGAAGATGTGCATACGCTACATTTGATTGTAAAATATTTAGATTTAGAATAAAATGCATGGGTATCATTGCTGAAACGAGTCATCTATCTGCCACCATAATGCCAACCGGATGGTCATAATCTACATTCGCGATGTCATTAAGGCCTCGTCATACTCTAGGTGTAACCGATAGATCGTCTTAAAACTTCGTACAATACCGAACAAGAGCATGTGTTTTAACCCTTTCGTGGCTGGAGTTGCGCTCATGTAGCATTAAAGACCACGTACCCGTGCATGCTCATAATATATAAGATAGTGGACTGGCTTACAATGTCAATGTAAATATTGTTATGCCAGTGCATTCTCTTATATATGGGAGTCATGCATAGGGCGCCTCGCATATATAAGAGAATGTATTAGGGTTTTTGCAACATTTCAGAAAGCTCCAGTCATGATAGGGTTAAAAGGTGTGCCGAAGTGATAGAAATTCTTTTCAACTTTCCACATAAGCGATCTTTTATTTATTAATATTTACGTAACCTGTGTGTGTTATATTAAATCAGATATGTCAACTGCCAATTAGAGTTTATATAAATTAATAAGGAAAAACAGTGCGCTTCATACAGTGTGCCCAACGATCAGTCGATAAAGCACACTCAAACTACATTCATTTCTTAATTACTAATTCTCTTTGTTGTTAGCCTAAATCATATTTGAGAGCTGCTGATAAAAAAATACTCCTGCCTTTACTTTTTGCTTAGGCGATGATGGGAAGACGGCCATTGGGTCACATCACCGCCCGGATTCTGTATGTACACTGTTCACCATATTTCATGAATACTATATGCATGTATACATGCCTTATCCAAAAGATATTCATTCATATAGAAAGGCCATTATTTTGTCTTTCTGAAGCGATAATTCTCGATCACTTCTTAGAAACGATCATTAACTTTCCAAATGTTTAGCCATGGCCATGACTGAAGATTCCTGAAATTTTGCAAAAACCTTGTGCCAATGCATACTCTTATATATGCGAGTCTCTCATATATATGGAGCCTCGCATATATAAGAGAACACATTGTCCTAACAATATTTACCTTGACAGTGCATCATATATGCGATGTTCCCTATGGGGACTCACATATATAAGAGAATGCACTGACATTTAATGCTGCACCAGCGCAGCTGCCGTCCTGGAACGATTAAAACACATTGGCATGTAGTTATGTTGAATGCTTAAAACCAGTGACAGAGTGCGTTATAAATTATCTCCGACAACATAAAGTGTACATGGAGTTGACCGGGGGTACATGGCTCGGAGAATTGATACCTAGATGTCGATTTGAACCCCATGTAAATTTCCGATGTTTCACTGTATCCATTGCCCCCGATGTTTCTCACACGTTCTCCTCAACCCTGCTGTCAAAAGTAACGGGGGACATGGTTATTTGTGGAGTTCAACAACATTTTACAACTGAAACACTCTTAATGCACCCACGATAGCCACGTGTGTATATCTGCTAACGATGTCATATAAGCATTACCATTTATTTTCTTCGACCATAATAGTTCCGGAAACTCCGTTCCAATGCATAGGAAATGGTGATGGTGCATTCCGTTAGGATTGGATGTGTTGTAATTAGGGGGAGCGGTGTCTAAGTGGTGAAAATGTGTGGGCGGGGGACAGATTAATGAGGTGGGTGTGTTGCTGAATCTAAAAATAAGTTGTGTACGTCTCTGCGAGCAGTATTCCAATCTCCCATCATGGTTCAACCTCACATTAATTGATTCCTAAATTACTTCCATTTTCTTGAATTGAATGGGCCATCTTGGGAATGTTCCATCGCTCTGCGGTTATACTACCCAGCGAATATATTTTAACGCTTGATCTCACTGCGATGGTCTCTATACATTCTAAACCGTGATTTGTCACACCAAGTGCGCACTTCACGATGCAATCACTATAATAAAGTTGGTAATCGTGATGCATTGCACGTAGGTTCCATATCAAGACATCGCCAACCGATAAATCACAAGAAATGAAGCGAAATTGCAGGTCTTCTGGTATATTTGGAGTATGACGAATGTTCTATAAGTGAAATACGATTCGATTAATTACGATACGCAGCAAGAAAGGGTGGCTCCCTAACGCAACAATGACGCGTGACTCCTGATCGGAAACACGTCCGCCACACCAAAATAATTGTGTTCCGCGGCGAGGAAAACTGATGTTCTCACAGAAATGAAGCCAATGAAAGAACCATGGAATGCAATGTTCAACCAATTTACAGCAGCGGTCTACAAACTGTCAGCCATAAATAGTATGTATCATAATCTCAACAAAGACTAGTCCTTTGATACTGGCTACTGCCACATGTGGGATGGCTAGACTAAATCCGCGGAAACGACTCATATAAGCATCCACGTTTGCTGCGTCGGATCCGATCCGTGAATTCGAATTATATTTTATGACTGTTTCTAATTGTATATCATGAAATTACATAGAATAAATACTGTTTAAACTATAATTCATGTTTTTTTTTAAATCCAAATTTTCGTTCCATTTTGATGAAATTTGACACAGGTATTCTCTACCTGAAAACTGGTTCACTCTGTGTATGATTGCCATGCGGGTGTCCTCTTGAATGCCAATTAAAGGGACAAATATAATTTTCCAAAAATCACAGAAAGAAAGTGAGCAATATATAGCACAGAACGCATATGTGTTAATCGCATACCAAATTACCAATCATATATGTTAAATGCGCGGGAGCCTTACCAAGCATGCATGGCACACGTGCGACTTTGACCAATTGTGAACGCGAGCTACTCCTTGTATGAACATTCTTACTCACCCTGCCCATATCTCGGAACTAAATGTGTAGGCCATTCCACTGTGTCGAAAAATTGCACGTTGCCAAACCCATGCTAATTCCATGTCTGTAATTCTAGGAGTTGCCACAACTGGGTTCTCAATAATGATCTTTTGTACTCGTATTTACAACGTAAACGGATGGATGTTTTTTTTTTAATTATTGCTATACCTGTGTGATGAAAATGTTGGTGATTCTAAGTATTTCTATTTTGCCTGGTCAACATATCCTCACGCATATAGGTTCATATTGGACATAAATATTCACATTGGACCATATATAGTGCCCCGATCCCCGCTATGTATATTATCTTTCTAGATACATTACAATATGTTTAAAGTAAAGTTCATATTGGACAGATTTTATTCTGAATTAAACCCAGTGATCGTGTACCCATTATTCCGTTGAATTTTCGCGGGCCACAGTGATCACACACTATAAATTTCGTGAATATGGTAAGTCATGTCGATACAAACAGGTAGATTAAATAATGCCAATATCAGCGTATGTCACTCATTAAAATACGCCAGTTATGTTCTTACTTTCACGAGAACAGACTGGCGTAGTAGCTGAAAATTATAGCCAAGGAATGTTTTACTAATTTTGGTGTAAAATCGGACCGTGGCACGTATATACGCCCGATTATGGGTGTTTTTGGAGCCGTACGCGGGATTCCGAATCTCTCGTACGCCGGATTCCAACTGCATGTTAACTAAATCTCATTCACAGCGAAAACCAACAATTCAGTCATTTTATAAAGTTATTATATACAATGCTGTTTACAGTATGTGTGTTTCTTGTACGTGTCCAGGTTGTGGGGAAAAGTCATATTGGACGAGACACGCAGTGTCGAGTCCAATATGACTTCACCACAACCTGGACAAGTACAAGAAAAAGACATACTGTACATAACAATGTATAATGACATTTTTATTATCCATCTGTATGTTTATCCAAATTTTGGGAATAAAACTTTTGTGGTTATTTTTGGTATTTGTCGACCCTTGATTCTCTATAAAAGCCTGAATTTGATAATCAGAAAGGATGATTTGAAACAGTAAAAACAAAAGTGAAAAAAAAAAACTCAATGCGGAAGTGAAACGTCTGCTAAGGTAGCAATACACGATTTCATGGGTTGTAGGAGGGCTTAAAAATATGATTTTAAGCATATAAGGGCTATAACTGTCAGTTTAGCCTCTGTTATACCTGGAAGTAATGGCTTGATGGTTTAATTATATTATAAAGGTACCATAGTATACAAAATGGGATGATATTTGAATACGAAGTATGTTTTTGGAATCTGATGTCGGCCAGCTCTGTATGGTACTCCACCGGAAAAGAGCTCGATTTCTCTCCCTTGAAAACAGTCGTCTGCACTTCTAAGAAAAGATTTCAAAATTGCTACGATAACTTATTTTTATTTTTTAATATATCTGACATATATCTTGGGTATATCAGCTCATAAGGTGATTATAGGCTGACATTCGCTCTGTCATGGTCAGCTATGCGACCGAAAACGGCCAATTTCGGTCAAAAAATGCATAAAATGAAGATTTAAAAAAATCAGTCTAAGGGAGATAATTCAACTTGTGATGATGAAATTTTTTCCAAAAGACAAATTAATTTTGCTCTGACCATTTCTGTATCTTGTAACCAAGCACTCATGTGCTGTTTATCAATGACCAAGGTGCAACATAAGGTTGTAGTACAGTACCCCCCTCAAAATGGTGAAAATGGCCAGAAATCGTGTATTGCTACATTAAAGAAGCATGTCAAATAATCTATTTTTGGTCAATTCATCTTCCCTATTTTCGTATCAACATTGGATGAATTGTATTTTCTTTGCAAAACACATTTTCCCTTTCTCAGACATCTCATTCATTTCCAAAAATCAAATTTGAAGCCAAAATATGTGTAAACATGTGTATGTTACTAAATATAGCGCACTATTCCACCTGCAAAAACTGTTATGATTTTGAAGATTGTGACCATTTGTGACATACTAGTATAACTGTATATGCAAGATGTTATTGATGGTCTGAATTATGTTATTTAAATTAATGATAAGCAATCACAGGAGAGTGAATTGGGGTGGGGGGTGCAACCATTATCTATATCTATATTTGCGAATGTCTGTCTGTCTGTCTGTCTGTGTTCTATATAAATTCACAGGGGACCATCTAGATGATGCCAAAGGGGTCTACTAGGAGTAGCTTTTTACGAGAAAGATAATGGTCGGGGTTAGAAATTTCTAAAGTGACGCCGTTGTTGTCAGGGGCAGAAAAGGGGGAGGGGCAGAAAAAAAATTTGTTGCCGATTGCCACCAAACTTATATATAATCATCCCCATAATATGAGGAATCTATTGGCGTGGTTTAAATATGGCAAAAGTCGCGCCGTTCGCGTCAGGGGTGCCCGGAAAGGGGGGGGCAGATTTTTTTTCTGTCGCAGATTGCCACGAAACTTACATATAATCATCCCCATGATATGAAGAATCCAACGGTGTGGTTTAAATATGTCAAAAGTGGCGTCGTTTGAGTCAGGGATGAACGGAAGGGGAGAGGGGCACCAAAATTGATAAAAACTAATTTTAGCGCCGATTTCCACCAAATTGATATATATTCTTCTTCATGATACAAGGAATCTAATTGTGCGATTTAACAACGCCAAATTGTTGTTTTTGGGTGAGAGATTGGGAGGGGGTGGGCGCTAAATTTGATAATAAGTCGCCGATTGCCACCACAGTTATACAAAATCATGGTGTGAGGAGTCTAATGGTGTGGCTTTTATCTGTCAAATGTGGCCTCATTCGAGTCAGGGTTGCATTGAAAGGGAGAGGGGCACCAAAATTGATGCACAATGTTTTAGCGCCAATTTCCACCAAATTGATACACGTTCTTATCCATGATACGAGGAATCTAATCGTGATTTAAAGACGCCATAGTGGTGCTGTTTGGTGAGAGATGGAGAGGTAAGGGATTGGCACCAAATTTGATAAAAAAATTGTTTAGTCGCCGATTATCACCAAACTTATAAACAATCATCTCCATGATATCATGAGTGTAATCGTGTGATTTAAGGATGTCACAAGTGGGGCCATTCGAGTCAGTGGTGTATAGAGCTGAGAGGGACACAAAAAATTCTATCTATATGTTTAGTGCCAATTTCCACCAGATTGATACATATTATTCTCCGTGATACGAGGAATCTTATCGTGTGGTTTAGATACACCAAATTGGTGCCCTATGGGTGAGAGATATGGGGACCTTAAATTTGATACGAATTTGTATACTCGCCAATTTTCACCAATTTCATATATATGCATCTCTAATCTCTAATGAGTCTTAATGTGTGCAGCTTGAGTACGAAATAGGGACGGGAGGGTCACCAAAACTGATACAAAATATTTTTAGTACCAATTACCATCAAATTCAGACACGTTCTTCTCAAATGATACAAGAAATAAAATCGTGCTGTCTGTCTGTCTTTTTGTCTGTCTGTGTGCGTTCTATATATAACTTCACGCGGTACAATCGAGATGGCACCAAGGCGTTCTAAGATGGGTAACTTTTTACAAGGAAGATAATGGTGCGGGTTAAAATTTTCTAAAATGACGCTATTGGTGGGAAGGTAAATTTAAAAAATATGGTGAAATAGTTTTGTCGCTGATTTCCACCAAACGAATACATAATCACCTTCGCAATATGGCGTTGTTCGAGTCAGCGTTGCATCAACAATTGTTTTAATAAACCAAATTCCACCAAATTCATACACGTTTTTCTCTAATGATATACCATGAATTAAATCACATTTGGTGTCGTTTGGGTCACGGATGGCGAGCGGATGTGCACTATCATTGATAAGATTGCTATTCGCCAATATCCACATATAAGTTATATACAGTCACCAGGCCATATCCATATCATTTTAAGTAGTTGGGCGTTCACATTTCACAATCCCGACATATGGTGACCCACATAAGTCACTTGAACAATTACATCTTCTTAACAGTCATATTTATATGGAAATGGCAATCAATGCATTAACACAATGAGCTAGCAAAAAGAGATAACTAAAAGAAGCATTAAACGTATATTTATCATTCTATTGAATAGGTACATATATTCGTGCAAACTGAGAGACCTCGAACCGTCAGAGGATTGCATATATATAATAACAAAATTTAGTCTGTTCCATTCAATACAGTTTCCACAAAAAGTTACAATTTGTCAAGAGATATGGAAGGCCTGTTCAAAAATAGTGGTCACAGTGTGCAGTCAAATATAGTTTCTTCTGATATACAAGAATAACCAGTTAGTAGCACAAGACTTTTCAGGATCCTACCAATACTGATATCTGACAAGGGTTTTAGAACAGACTCATCGACTGACATAAACAACTCAAAATCTCGCTCTGTGCCTGGCACATGTAGCTGATATATGTGCGCAGCAACATTTCGTTTCATGGAGATATGATAGCCAGGTGTCCTCGAGATCTTAGTCCAACCCACTAGATTGATTGATACATCTCAATATGTAAAACCCAATTATCATCTTTTATCGAACTAATGTGTTTATGATGTTAATGTATCATATTATAACGTCTAATGTATACGCAGTTGTAAATAAATAAATACTTCATAATTGGTGGAACGGATTAATCGCGATAAACAGAATGACAATTGACAAGGTGAGCCACTACTTATATTCCATGACTGTAATAATCATGTTTTGTGATGCTATTTGAATTTATGAGAAAACGTATAACACTTTAAGCAAGAGCATTCTCTATTCCCAACAAATATCCACAGCATATATTAACCTGGGCAACGCCGGGTAACCCTGCTAGTGTATTATATAGCCAAGGCATACAGGGGGAAAGCATCGCTTTTTGTCTTTTTTTAATCGAGAGACTTCATTTAATTAACATCGACATAATCAACCATACACAAATTTAATGTTTTCGTTATGCGAAAGCATGTATATGTGTTATTTCTTCTTGTTACAGGTAATATTTCACAGATGTTTTAGTCTGTCCCGAGCGAGAGAAAGCTGGCCTCATTACGGCAGTCGATAAGACGAAACAGCCGAAGAAGTTCTTCTGGTTGTCATTTTTGGACCACACAGGTGCGAGAAGGATATGGGAAGTTGAGTGTTAGATGGGATGGCAAAGTACAGACTGTTGCAGCACATCTAATCACCTATTTTGTTCACCACCAAGTGCCATAGACCCCGTCAGAGCATGCGTCTCATCTATGCCACAACAAGGACTGTGTCAACCCAACTCATATATCGCTGGAGCCGGACAAAATAAATAAAGACCGCAGAGACTGCCTGGACGACATGGCGTGTAATGGTCATAGAGGCTATCGTTCGTGCATGTTATGGTTATATCGGCAGGTAAGATACATATATAAGTATCTGATAAACTTTAAAAATGACAACAACAAACATCAACGACATATTTGGCAACTTTACAATCTTTGATACGGCGAGTGAGCATTCAATCCATGGTAAAAAATAGTATATTTTGTATTGCCCAAATTGAAATATTTATGTTTTTATTTAACGATTACATTTTTTTTTTCGACTGATATATCGTTGATGTTTGTAGTCATTCTGTGACTGGCGTCGTGAATGATAGAAAGGTATTCTGTCTCTTTTTTTCAATTGAACTGTCATTGGGTCTTTGTCGTGGCAAGTGACACCAACAGATTTTGCCAATAATTTTGCCATTCTCCGGCACAGAATTGATCTCTTTCAAGCCAGTGTCATCGGATTCTGTAAGGAAAACCATATTATCATCGCCGCCTAAACCATGCGCTCTTGATCCGCTGCCTACTAACTTACTAATTAAATTCTTAGACCTTCTTATCGAACCTATCACTGACATCATGAACTTCTGCCTAAAACATGGAACCGTTCCTGAATGTTTCAAACAAGCAGTCATCACACCTCTCATCAAAAAGAAAGGACTTAAACGGAATGACTTGAAAAATTATCGGCCTATGTCTGGACTGCCATTCTTGTCTAAGATTCTTGAGAAACTCGTTCTCCAGCAACTAAAGGAACATCTGACGACAAACAACCTCATGGAAAAATTTCAATCGGCATATCGCCAGTTCCATAGCACAGAAACCGCATTGAACGCTAAAGACAACCGTCTAGTTTCCGTCGTCACGCTGTTGGACCTATCTGCAGCTTTTGATACATTAGATCACTCTGTCATGCTTAAGCGCCTGGAAGAGACATTCGGAATCAGCGCAACAACACTGTCCTGGTTCCAGTCTTACCTTACTGGACGTGTCCAGATGGTACGAATCAAAGATTTATTTTCTGACAGAAAGTCTCTTAAGTTTGGAGTTCCTCAAGGCTCCATATTAGGACCGGTTCTATACACATTGTACACTCTACCTCTGGGAAACTTGATTCGGAAACATGGACTCAACGTACATATGTACGCGGACGACACGCAAATTTACGGTTCTGTCCCTCCATATGGCCTGTCGTCTTTAATAAGAAAAGTGGAATTTTGTGTCTCTGACGTCAAGAGGTGGATGTTGTCTAATAAGCTTAAATTAAATGATGACAAAACTGAAGTAATTTTGTGTCCCCCAGCCGGTAAGCACGAACCATTCACAATCAGAAGTTTGAACATCGGCGGATGTGAAATTGAGCCTACAATGTGTGCGAAAAATCTCGGTGTCAACATTTCTAATTCTTTATCCATGGACGCTCAAGTACAACACATTTCCCGTACCATACTAATTGAACTTATGCGCCTTAGTCGTCTTCGTCCATACTTAACAATGCCTGCGGCGAAAAAGGTTGCTTCTTGTAATATTATGTCAAGATTGGACTATTGCAATGCGCTTTTCGTGGGAAGTTCACAAGAACAATTAAGTCGTCTGCAACGTCTACAGAACTCAGCCGCGAGGATTGTAGTGCATGTTCCGAAATCAACCCATGTCTCTCCAATTTTGAAAAACCTACATTGGCTCCCAGTGCGCGCGCGAATTGATTTCAAGTTAGCAACGTTCTGCTATCGTTACTTTAATTCATCTGCACCAGCATATATCTCGGAAATTCTTACGTTGTATGTACCAGGCCGTGATAACCTCCGTTCAAAGGAAAAACAGCTTCTGGCTGTTCACATGGGTAAATATAAGAAAATTAAACGTCGTCTGTTTACACACGCCGCACCAAGTGTCTGGAATTCCATCCCTCTCGACATTCGTCGTTCGCACTCTATCGACATCTTCAAGCAACGGCTTAAGACGCACCTGTTCAATATTTACCCGCACACAACTAGCCGTAGATAGCAACATTGCATCTTTCTCCGTATCCATTGATAGTAAATATTCTAATGTCTGTACATGTATATAACCTGCATATAGAGTCCCAAGCGCTTCGAGCTACACAATATATTATTATTATTATAAAATAAGGGATTTTCCTGCTCCGTGGGTGGTCGAGTGAACCGCAGAATGGCACAGTCCTTGAAAGTTTCTGTTCCACAGGGTGCTTTTTGGTGCGTACGTAAAAACACGATGGTTGATACTTTCATTTTTGTTTGTATCATATAAACGGCTGAGCTTCTGCAGCATATTGAGTGAGAAATATTTTTCCAATTCGTTCTGTATTATTATCTGGTCACATTTTTTGACGTGTACGTGACGTCAAAATGGAAGATGTTTTGTGGTGTATGATTTCAGATGCGCCTTACAGACCAGTGATGATGCTGGACATTTCGTGTGGTTGTTTGTGAAACAAGGTGTTATGTTCTGAATGGCCTTATATGCTTTTGTTACAAATTTGTCCTTATCTCGAAACAATTTCCTAATGCGAACACGCTCCATTCTTACTCGATTTCGTACAATTGACGAAAGTTTATTTACGAATGATGATTTTTCTCCACCTAAAACTGCAGGTTTGGTATTTAATTTCAGTTTCTGTATTCTCTTTTGCAGGGTTCGTAATGAATGAATAAAACAAGTGAAGTGTGCTATCGGCGTTGATGTCGTTGAAATGTCTCGGACAGTTTTCTGGAGTTGGGAACTGGCGTCAGTTGTAACTGATTGGATGCGTACAAGACCGGTATCGTTTATGGAATTTAATGACATTTTCGCCATTGAGGACTCAGTCGACGCAATTGAGTTGTCAAGTGAGACATTCCTGTTGCATAAAAAGCGTTCGGTATGTTTACACAATCTCTTTGTGCATAACTTGTTCGAAACTGACATTGTGAGCGGTAACTTTCTTGATGTATTCTGCTCTGTGACGACAGATACCGACTGTGTAGCAGCTTCACAGCCAGCTTGTGGACGATTATTATAAGCCGTGTCAACAGAAACATCAATGTTATGGTTTTTTTCAGTCAGCAGATTTCGTGCACTTTGCAAGAATATCTGATTCTGTTGCATGGAATCGGTGTTTATTTCGACAGTTTTGTCGCAGAATTTACTGAGACGATTGGAAAGCAGTGGTCGGGATGGAGGTTGAATGTTCAGACAACTCAAAATCCGACTTTGCTCTTGAGCATGGATAAGCATAACCGATCATTCAGTCCACCTGCAGGCAATCCCCTTGAAGATTTAGCTGATGTATCAGACAAAACACTGCGGACTCCTTCCATCTGGCAGGACACGCACTTTATTCTGACATAAACACAAATGCCTAGTTTCTGGCAGATTGCCATTTCTGGAATTGGCCGCTGACATTTCCCGTTATTGTGAATATCAAAGAATGAAGCATAAGCTGAATTAATTTTGTTCAGATTCACAATATGATTTTCATACGTGCTGTCAATTTCAAATTGGGTCACATAGGTGGCGAATTAATGGGCCGAAGTTTCCCGGGTAGAATCCCATCACTCGCCATGTTGCATGCTTCTAAATATTCATCAGTGCGCTTGGGTCTAAGAACCGTAATTTTTTCTCCACTTCGATCTTTATCCTGAGAATTAGAATCAGCGCTCTGTTCATGTTGCTCATCAGATGGTGTATTACACCGTCTAATTGGCAACGTGCCATCTTTGAAACCTTGATTTTTTTTCTTTTTCATTGTGTTGGAGATAAACAAATAATTTTTCGAGTTTGTATGTAAAGAATTGGAACAGCCATAGAGCAAAGCAATAACACAGAATGATGTCATTACAATACGTTGCCATGGGTGCAGCAAATGGAATTAACTTTTGACATTTCCAGACACCTGTTGATTACTTCTCTTGGAATGAGGGGGTGGGTGGTGTTCCAGAATTGAAAATAAAGCATGGAATCTGCAATATGAATAACTAACTTGTAACACTGAGCGATGGAATTCTACTAGAAATAGATGCATTACATGTCTAGAATGATTTGACTCCATGGTCTGACCTATAAGTGGTAAATCTATGAGATATCCAGGTCACCGTGAACTGCAGACTGGAAATGGCTGAAATGACTATTACCCAAGGCATGTTGTTTTGTGAGTAAAATTTATTTCAACGATATTTCCTATACATGTCATATATCAAATTAATCGCCACAACCCAAGGAACACGGAAAATGTGTTATCGCTCAAGGGGTGTAACTCTACTTTTCCTTTAATGTAGCAATACACGATTTCATGGGTTGAAGGAGGGCTGAAAAATATGATTTTAAGCATATACGGGCTATAACTGTCAGTTTAGCCTCTGTTATACCTGGGAGTAATGGTTTGATGGTTTAATTATTTTATAAAGGTACCATAGTATACAAAATGGGATGATACGAAGTATGTTTTTGGAATCTGATGTCGGCCAGCTCTGTGTGGCACTCCACCGGAAAAGAGCTCGATTTCTCTCCCTTGAAAACAGTCGTCTGCACTTCTAAGAAAAGATTTCAAAATTGCTACAATAACTTTTTATTTATTTTTTAATATATCTGACATATATCTTGGGTCTATCAGCTCATAAGGTGATTATAGACTGACATTCGCTCTGTCATGGTCAGCTATGCGACCGAAAACGGCCAATTTCGGTCAAAAAATGCATAAAATGAAGATTTAAAAAAATCAGTCTAATGGAGATAATTCAACTTGTGATGGTGCAATTGTTTCCAAAAGACAAATGAATTTTGCTCTGACCATTTCTGTATCTTGTAACCAAGCACTCATGTGCTGTTTTATCAATGACCACGGTGCAACAGAAAGGTTGTAGTACAGTACCCCCCTCAAAATGGTGAAAATGGCCAGAAATCGTGTATTGCTACCTAAATCCACCAGAGTATTGCGCGCATCAAAATTTCACCGATTCCTTAATTTGGCAATAGTGTTAACTCGTGACGTCACGGAGTCCCGATTAAAAAAAGTCATATTGGAGTCCAATATGACATATTTTCCGGATTATTGTGTGACGGCTTTTGCTAAATCAGAAATAGTGTTAGTTAAGGGATGGATAAAAATACTTCATATTCGCGATGCAAGCGTGCGCTTTCCAAATAGAGTAAATACATATATAATAACCGATAAGCTCACTGTAAAGACCACTGCAGTATCGTAATTTGTTCTTACGTCATATACATGTAATACGGTAATTCTAACTAGCTTGGGCCTATATTATCTCCGCCAACGCTGGGTGGAGATCTCGCCGAAGGACTAACGTGCTACGTGAATTACACTAAATATATATTAGGAAGAAAATTATCCTGGTTATTGCTTTAAATTAACTGCTTACAATGTTGTTTTTATCCAAAATAAGTAAAATGTTCCTTGTTGTTAAATTATTCCAAGGGATAGGGGTTGTACCGTCCGCAACCGGGCCGGAATGTGATATAAGCTGTAATTTGGGGCTCAAAAGCGTTACTTGTTAGTCTATTCATGACGTCGTGCGTGGAGCCACAAAATAATGCGGCTACAAACAGGTGAGTCATATTTCTGTCTATTAAATCACTTTTTGCCGATTCAAAAACTGAAGTCCGGTAATACCCTTCTTCGTGTGATTTTCGTTTTGATGAATAGCTACTCGAAGTTTTAGTATGCGATGCGCTTGTTGTTCTGGGCCAATACCTCCATTGTGCGCTCATTTTTGTTAGTTCAACTTTATTTGATGGCAGAAAAGTAATCTGAAACACCGTGGAGAGGCGTGAGCCGCGTGACTAGCCAATTGATTGAGCCGGGTCATCTCAACCACCCGCCTTGAAGGGGTATGGTTCTCTATTCCGAAGGTTCGCTATTCCGAAGGTTCGCTATTCCGAAGGTTCATTATTCCGAAGATTCGATATTCAGAAGGTTCATTATTCCGAAGGTTCATTATTCCGAAGGTTCGATATTCAGAAGGTTCGATATTCAGAAGGTTCGCTATTCCGACGTTTTCTATTCTGGGCGTACTTAACCATAAATGAATCAAAATTTGCACCCACCCCCACAAAAACCACACGAGGAATGAAAAATACTTTCGCTAGTATTCACATATAGTACAATTATACACCCCATTCTAATTCCCAAATTGTCCCAGATGTCGGTTATTAATAGCAATAAGACAGTATCAGTTTATCGTTTATTATGGAAATTTGAAAACACGATGAATGCGTGACTGAAATAAACTACATGTAAGAGATACAGTCTGTCCGAACTGGCAATCTGTACTTGAAAGAAACATCAACATTAAAGGCCCAGGCCTTTCGAACCCCCAAATCACATATCTATAATATAAGTCATATTACACACCATTTGAAATAGGAAGCTATATCAACATATCCGGTGTAATAAACTGTAAACATGTTGTGTATTGTGAGTTACCGACGTGTTTTTGTGCTTAAGTTTCATCTGGTTTTGTTGCTGAAAGTATATTATTTTCAATGGAGGGGAATAACTATATTTTAAAGATAGAGTTATTCCCCTTTCATTGAAAATACATTTTTAGTTTGAATTCTGTTGCGTTCTGGGAGCCATAAAGGGGGAATCTTGGGAATTATTTCAGCTGTTTTCTATATCTCATTGGGCATCTTCCGAGACACAGACGTTTCAAATGGTGATGAATTACAGTATTTTAATCATATGTTATGGCATAGATTGTTATTAAAACCGTATACCAAGGCACTATCAAAAATAATAGGTGAATCGGAAATTAAGTGGGCATTAAAGTCAATACAAAGTCACAATTGCAGTTACGTTCATCTCATATCCGTCTATTAGCGATATTCTGCTATGCAGTATGTTATGGCGCTCCAGTATTCATTGAGCGTTATAGCCCCACTGTTATAATCCGCCTTTAGCTGGCGTATTCTTATTATTGAGATATAACGTCATACGCAAATGACATTAAATCGTATGGAAACATAGCAATTGTGTGGTCTGCTTGATGTGAATATGTATTGAGGAATAACGTGATACGTAATGACATTAAATCCCAAGGAAACCCGCGAAAACAAACAAAATCACATTTAATGTTTTATTGTTTTAAGTTATTTCTTTCATAAAAGGAGTTTTCATGATAAAGAACCCTCTCAATACTTTAGAATATAGAATTAACCTATAAAATAACAAAAACCTTCGGAATAGCGAACCTTCGGAATAGCGAACCTTCGGAATAGTGAACCTTCGGAATAGCGAACTTTCGTAAAAGCTAACCATCGGAATAGTGAACCTTCGGAATAGCGAACCTTCGGAATAGAGACATGTTCCCGCCTTGAAGAGATGTAGGACCAAAGAGGACCATGGGCTAAGCCGTATATCCGCAGGTCAATGCCTCACGTGATACGACCACCCTAGTACCTCCATGACTCCTACGCCACACCTCACGGGATGCACCCCACGGCAAATAGGGTGCCATATTATGGGGATTCTTACACCTCGCAGTGGGGCGGTAGGCCTATTCTACCCCGGGCCCACTAGAGGTAAAGTTCTGATGGATTCGACGAAGAGCTCGCAATCCGACATTCATGAAATCGAGAATAATAGACGTAAAGCGCAGGAAATCATCGAGATGAATAAAGCAAGAAAGTGGAATCTTCAACCAGACCAACTGAAATCCAGGAAAGAAGTAGCAGATGCCGAGAAAGAGCATAAAAAAAATAAAAGACTATTAATGCGATTTACACACTTTGGGGAAAGATGAAAGGTTAAGAAAGAACGTTTTTGAAGACATACAAAACTTAAAATTGGGACTGGAACCGGACCGTCCTTCGTTGGAAAGCATTGTTGGTGACATTAAAAGTGATATAGAGAGTGACACTAACAAATGTATCAGTGAGAGGACCAAGAACTCATCAATATTCAGCTATAACCAATCGACAGTATCTGGTCTTGAAGCCAAGTCTTCACCCACTATATGGTATTCCCAGTTATATACTCAGTCCTTTTTACAAATGGAATATGTTGGTAATGATATTAAATTTCATGACTTGTCATTCTGTCAGTTAGTTGCAGGGGAATTAGAAATTGTTCTTAGATTGAGAAATAGTAAAGAGAGAGCAGGTCGTTTGTTATCTGAATTTCAAAGACTTAAATGTCAGAAGTCACCACAATTCATGATTGTACAGGGTCAAATGAGACAGGTAAATCTCATTTGTTCTACCTGTCTTGAGAAGGATAGCGCATGTTTCCCATCAGGAATCTCGTTCTGCACACATGTCCTCATCAAAATGTTACAGTATCATGACTCAAAGCAATATCAATTAGTGAACCTGAAAATGAGGATATTCGTAATTGGCATTGACAGTGGCAAGATAATTCAGAATTATTTGATCAATCTTCCAAATTTCAAGAGCTGATTCCATGCAGGAGAAACAAATGCGTTTCCTATGCAGATGTCAGATAATAATATCAAGAAATGTGGTAAATCCAAGTTTTATTTTCGGTGGCAGAATGAGAATTGCGAATATGGAGCATCTTGGGAGAAGATACGCCTTCGTTTGATGAACAAGTTATTTGACATGATAAGTTGGTTAGACAGTCCGGATTGCCAAATTACTTGGGTAGTAAACGTCCCGTTAACTCTAAATTAAATTTACAGTTTTCAGAACATTGCTTCATGATTATGATAACCAGAATGTGTGTGAATTTTTAAATATGGATTCCCGATTGGGATACTATATCAAGGCAGAACAGATCATTTCAATACCAGAAATCATGGCATATCCTGAAACCATGGTAAAATATGTTAAGAAAGAAATATATAATTCTATGTTATTCCCTTTTGATCAAATGCCTTTCAAAAAAGCAGTTTACTATAATATGTTTATTTGCACAATAATAAATGAATCCAAGATGGCTGCCAGCGGTCATATTTTTCATCAAAAACCATTCAAATTTGACAGCTCCCATCTAGAGGTGATCCTAGACCCATATACCGAATATCGTTGAAATCGGTCAAAGTTTGTGTTTAACACCTTTGTTTTATTTTATTATGTTTTTTTGAATAGTCTATTTCTATTTGAAGAGTTCAGTGAGTTGGCGCTATGGAGACAAAATTCACCTATTACTCAGTATTGAGTGATATGCAGAACGATTGGGTTTTCAGTTGGGTGAAAGGTGAAATTAAGACTTCGTGTTGTTTTATATTTAAAGGAGATTAAATCTCAATAAATATGTATGATGCCAAACAATTTTCGTTTGAGTTGCAGTTAAACCTCCATTGATTACTATTACTATTAAGTGGAAGGGCTCTAGTAATTTTCAGATTTCAACATTTTCTAACACCGGGCCGAACCACGGTCTATGTGTGTCCAAGTCTATCCCTATAGTGCCAACTGGTGATTAATTTACGAAAAACAACCATGGAACAGGTCCACAAGCAACTTGATGGTCAATTGAAAGAGTGGGGCAAGCCAGTCGGTTGGGGTCTCAACCCTCACCGCCGATATCGGTTTATTGATGATTTATTCTCACGAATTTATATGAATACAGAGAATTCCAAAGAGTTATTTACATAATATAATATAAATAGTATGAGGATAGGGTAAAATGGATACAGTTAATTATTCACGAAGGGAAGAACAACAGTTGCACATTTAGGACAACCAATGATTTAATGTCTCTATTTCCTCTTACGAATTATGCTACTAATTTAAGCCGATGATACTGTGCTATTTCTAACACACTTAGCGGCATACACATGCTTTGGTTTCTGTGCATATTGATCGTATTGAAAACTGAATGTAAATACTTCCAAAACAGAGATCGTTAGCTTGGGGGAGCATAAATTTGAATAGATTACCCCACAGTATCTATTGACAACAAGCCCCTGGAAATAGTAAATCACTTTAAATATCTGGGAACATTTCATAAGAATGGATCCTTCGTATTTAGAAAGAAATACCAGATGCCAAGCTGCAAAAACGTAGAGTATGCACTACTCAATAAACATGTAAATCATAAGCTGACAAAAGACAGTAGCCTCGAAGTGTACGAAAAATCAATTATCCCCATTTTGAGGTACGGATCGGATAATTCGGGCTACGAAAATATAACTTGCTTCGTAAAGCTATAATAATTTTTTTGAGATGTACATTTGGTCTGAAAAGTCCACAACAACGCCCTTCATTTATGGCGAACTGAGTCAACATCGTGAAAATAGGTTCATATTGGACTTACATATTCACATATGTTCGTATTTGACTTATTTGTTTCTTAAATAAGCCCACAGCGGGCTTATACCCTTTATTCTGTTTTATGGCGCGGATGCAGTGAAAACACATTATAAAGAGCGTACATCTGGTAAGTTGATTTAAGTTCATGTAGATTTAAATAATGCCGATATGGGCTTATTTGTGTTTTTGAAATAAGTTCAATATGAGCTTATTTTCAGGAGAACAGCTTTCACTATAACAGTGAAAATCCTGTCGTACTGGTTTAGACTAATTTGCATGCCGATAAGTAGAGTCACATACAAGATCAGCCGACCACAGTGTCCCCCGAAAACGTGGCAAGTCGACGCCGCTTTGTTAAAGAAAGTAAAAAGTATCACACAAACTAAAGTTATCATCCGGAAACCAGAAATTGACATGATTCTAAGTCGTAAAAGGGCCATAACTCTCACAAAAATTGGCGGAGCAAACCCATATTCAAACTTGACCTATATTTTGGTCTGATAAACTACCATACTAAATTTGATTCAGATATGATCACACAAACTAAAGTTATCATCCGGAAACCAGAAATTGACATGATTCTAAGTCGAAAAAGGGCCATAACTCTAGCAAAAATGGGCGGAGCAAACCAATATTCAAACTTGACCTATATTTTGGTCTGATAAACTCACCTATGAAATTTGCTTTTGATCTAATATCCGAAACTAAAGTTATCATCCGGAAACCATTTCCGGACTCACACACGCACGGACAGACGGACACCGGCTATTTTAATAGTCCCCCGAAAAAAAATTCGGGGGACAACTAATCATGCAGTGAGTAACAGCGAACAGTGTGGTTGGGCGCGAAGCACCCGAGGTGGTCGGGAAGATCGAAGCATCTTTTCGTTCACATCACATGTTTGTTTGAGAGATGTACTCTTACCGTTATTTGAAAACATTGTATCTCAATCCTTTTGCTATTTTTATCATTCAATACACTATGTTTACACCAAGTGTTTGCCACCAGGACATAACTGTTTCTCGTAGAGAACTTATCTGCGTTTGCCAATACTGGTAATACATAATAAGAATTTACTTTTATTTCTATTAAGTCTATGAGTTATAACCTAAAAGTTTGAAGACAAATTAATTGCGTTATAGAATTTGTCTTCAACGTTTTCGGACAAAACCGCACAATCTTAATCAAAACAAGAGTTATTTCTTAAATATCAGAAAATTCTAATAGTGGCTGCATCATTTATTTAAAAAAAAAAAAAAACTTCTCTTGTGCATTTTTCAGTAAAACGACGCAATGTAAACATATGTCCAGGGAAATGTATTTTTTCCATATAATCATTTGGATTTGACAATGTCCTCTAATATGATATTGCTAACACGACCAATGTAAATCAAAATACAACAGGGCACACGCCAATGCTTGTTTTACCATCTCTCCTTCGTACTTGCTGTTTAACATATTGTACAGTCGATGATATGTTTTGTGAACTCGAAACATCGAACTATGTTGACGTGTGTTCTTTTGTCACTCACCAATGTATAGGCCCACATACGCCGTTTTTGTGCATGGCATTTTCATTTCATACATTCGAACGTGGCGCTACATTTAGGCCTATAACGCACACGAAGAGAAAGCCATTTATTCAACGAAAAGTACAGAAACTCTCTGTGCATCCGAGATGATGCACGGGTCTTGGCAACGGTAATGTATATGAGACTTAATTATCCCATACATCATCTAGCTTGGTATAAAGTTATATAGTAGCAATTTGCAGGCGAGTTCATCGACTGTATATTATCAGCAAAATAAGATACACGCACCTACTTCGATTACTCTATGCAACGATTTTATGGTTGTAGGCACATGCAGGTAATATCAAAGTAAAGGTCTTTGCGGACCAGATCTCTTCTGTGACGTATCTGAAACAACTTGGACAGTTCAACTCTGGGGGAAATTCATCGCTTTTGTCTATATATAGCATACCCATGGCGTTGTGGTATGTAGTTTTGTGCGTGTTTTACACCCAACCTTTCAAGTTATTTGCTGGATGCACGTAAACTCAATCTGCTTGAAAGCCTTTGTCGTAATGCTTCTTGGCAAAGATTTAAAGAGATCATTTTTGTCCCAAGACTTAAAATTATGGACGAATTGGTCATCGTCGCGCGGTAAGTTTCGTGTATAAATTTACAGACACTCAGGATCTCCCAACGTGCATAAAGTCACACAGGATATCCCGAATATGCATTCGATTAGTCACATAGGATATAAAACATTCATAAAAACGGCTTCCAAATTAGTCGGCTAGGTGATCATTAAGTAATTTTGGTTTCACACTTTCTGTTTTAGTGTAGTTTCGAATAACACGTCCACAATGATGTTTTCAGTATTTCAATTAAGTATTGTGTATGAGTTACAAGATTGACGAACTAGCTAATTCTGATATCCTTGGTAACTTAATGCAAATTCTGATTATCTTGGGTGCACATTTGTGAGATCCTGGTTACTATATGCACGAAACCATTACGACAATGATCAATTTAGCGATTATATCCATTTAAGACGTCCTACATAAAGTTCATCTGTGATGTACGTGTGCGGTCACGCGTCGGCGTACATGTATATACATACATATAGCCTACCAGTAGCTCGATAGAATGAACTTGGGACTTCAATTTTCCACACCAGAGCCTTGAATGTGTGGGGAAATTATGGGCAATTACCAGACATCAACGTGTATGGAATGTCAGGCTTGGCTCAGAATATATTGCCATAATTGCAAATTTATAACACACACACCCACCTTGTAGACGTTCCTACCTATCACCAATATGCTATGGGCCAATTAACGCTTAGATCTATATACCAGTCGTGTCAATGCATAACGAATCACACAAGCAAATAGTGTATGTTGTCGAATCCGGTCCAGGATGTAATATTAATTGTTGGCGTACTTATCATATGTATTATTCATGCAAGAAATACTGTTTAATATTATGAATAAATAAAGCTTCATTTATCAAATGTACATCTGTACATACAAGTTAAAGTCCAGACGTGGGTTTTGCATAAATCCAGGCAAAAATTAGACATTTTAGAACCAAATGTCCAGAAATGAGGTCATTATGTGACTTAAAACACATTAATTTTTGTTAATGTACATGAAGGAATTATACTTATATCCAAACGATAAATTCAGATAAATATATATCCATTAACAAAATATGTGTTTCATTATAAAATAGTCCTTGACTCAAAATTGTCAATATGAATTTATGCTGTGTGAAGTCTTCCAAACAACGAGCAGAGAGTAGCTAGTGACCTCACGTCATTTGAATTATTGACCAGGCTCATCCATGTAAGGTAGATTTGCAGGTCCATATATATATTATACACGATGGTCTTACCTGTGGACACACCAGTAACCCAGAAGCCAGTAATTGAGAGTTTGAGCTAGTAAACTTTGGCACGACGATTGATTTACGTCCAGTTTTGAATATCCTGTAAATCCTATTAGTCTTTGTGAGAACCGGGGCATATAACAGCGTGAGTGTGAGATTGAAACCGGCAAAGTTCACAATGCACGTGCAGCTAGAGGGCGCAACGAATGAAAGAACAACTAGCGCGTACGCTAGCATGATGGACATGAATGTTAGATAACTTAATTCGCGACTGCATGACTTGATAAACCTCTCGTTTTTGTAGTATGTAAATATGGCTGCCATTAGTAATGTCAAGGAAAAGCCGAACGCGGATATGGAACACATAACTATTGCTGCAGTGGTTTTGAACCCGATGCTGGTCGGTGATATCGGAACACATTCTGTTCCCGTCGTTTCGTTTGGCCAGAAAAAGATGTCACACGCCATGCAGCGAGTACTATTCTCCTTAACTATTTCGTTGGGTTTACAGTCAACGCAGACCCAACAGCATGTTTTCTTTGGGAATGAATAAATATGACCAATTGAGCAGTGTGATCCACAAGACGATGCTGGTGTACCGTTCTCTATGGAAGAGTGTTCCCCCCAATCAAAAAGAGACGAATTTATCTCCAAACTTTCGCTTTTCATCGACCAGACACCGAGTGGCACAAGTTTCGCGTCAATGCCATCATCCTGGCATTGCAGTATAGAATACTTAGATAACATGTCACCATATTTATTAAAAGAGACCTCCCCATTAAATCCGACGAATGACTCATTTTTAACGTATTCTAAATAATCCTTGCCTCTGATACAGCGTGACATTTTAATTCTGTCCAGTCCTATACAGTGTTTGTGGAGGTATTTTTCCAGCGCTCTCGCGAGGGTGAAAACGGCGTCAATTGCCAGCGAAGGTCCGTATAAAACTTGACGAGAATAAACGGATCTACTCGTTATACCGCCTTTCAGTGTCTGCCACGGAACATCCGGGTGTGTTAAATGGAACACGTCCGCGAACTTTCTAAAAACTGGAACGTCTGCTGAGTATGGCCTAATACTCAAAGATCCCGAAAACTTGGAGCACATTTTGGGAAATGATTCCATAAAATTACTAAATACATCATTCCCCACCCAGAGAAAATCGTTATGCACGTTCATTTCTATAGCCGTATTAGCAAACTGCATCACGTGTTCGTTATCTAAATAGAGAACAACAACTCTTGCCGAATACCGTTTGAGATCCACGAAAATGCGTTCAAATTCACTTTTGGATATATGTGATCTAATTTCTATCGCACTCGCTATGCACGTATTAGGTTTGGTTAGTCTCAGCTTATCTTTCAACCGCTTTGCACCCTCTCGACCATAGCTACCCTTGGAGTACAGAACAGATATGTGGGTCCAATTGAATCGATCCAGTACACTAATGACACTTCGCGCGCGGAACATATCCGGTGGAACCATTCTCAGGAAGTATGGGAATCGTCGTTTGTTGCTTAGTACGTCACTGGTGGCAGTGTGGCTTACTTGTGGTATATTAAACAGACCGAGGACATTTGCCGCAACTACTGTCAGGTCACTGGAATATGCCGCAATAACACCGACAGCGTCATGAAACAAGCGACCTTGATCCTCACAAGATATGTTTGTTTCTCGACAATTATTTCTCGACCTGAACCTTTCCGGCATAAATTGCATAGCACGCGCCATTGCTATCTTCTGTGAGTAACAGTCGTCCAGGATTACATAGCCTAACTTTAAATCTGGAAGGATTTCGCTGCCATTGTTTATCGTTTCTATGGCGAAGATAATTGATTCCACAAACTGGATAGCCATTATATCAACGATTGGACCTGCGCAGTCGCTTCCGTTGTGCTCTGAATGGAGTGACGTAATCACGCCGATGTTGATGTCACCCTTTTTTATGTAATGGTGAAGACTGTCGTACACGGGCTCGACGAAACATTCCGCCCGGGGAATGATATACAATATAAATAGTATATTCAGAAATACCATCTCGGTTCGAAGTCCACAATACAAGTGATGACGTAGCACTGACCTCACCATGGGTATGTGGAATAGCTTCTGTCGCCTTCCATATAAATAACGGAGTTCAGAATTCAGACACTTCAGATGATCATAGACACTTCCTAGTGTCGCGTGGAATTGGGGTCCGGTTTCTGAACATGCGGATTGAGTTGAAGAGAATTAAACAAAACGTCCATCACAGCTCGTGACATCGGATATGTTCCTAGGTAACGCGTGTGCTGCATAACGCACACAAGGCCATCTTTATGAGTGAAGGGAATGTCAGTTATTTATTTATAACAAAGATGGTATTGACATCAAGATAAATGGTCACCTTTTGTCGTCCTGTCACGTCGAGATGCGCGTTCACGCCGGTGTCTATTGTGACCATTTCTGTACACCAGAAATTCCATGCTGCCATGCAAACTGTTGAAAATGTGGTCTTTGTGCATGTAATACTGTAGTCATACCTGGAAAGTCCATCTGGAAAAAAAGATGGTGGTAAAAATATAAAAAAAATTCAAAACTTCATTATCAAAATCAAGATATCAGTAACACGACCATGATTATATTCGAGTTTGCCATTTTTTCTTTACTGAGGCAAAATTCCCTTACATATCATTAATGGCAAATTCAGTGCCCAATTCTATAGAGATGACAAGTTACACACAATCGCTATTCTTCCGTATGGTCGCATATATCTCGGAAACGACTCCCAATACCGAGATGACGATGCCAGCTCCCACAGAGCAAGGATAGTCCGAGAATGTATGACTCAAATTGATGGACTCTGATAATTTATCCCTGATTGGCAGGCGAGTAGTCAGCAGACATCCACCAACAGACACCAATGATGATCTGCAACATGCTCAGGAATAACTAACTGAAAGGGGCAATATCGACATAAATTCGATAGGTGATTAACCCTTTCATGACAGGAGCTGCGCTTGTGCAACATTAAAGATTCCTGCCAGTGCATTCTCTTATATATAGTGGAGTCGCTTAACCCACAATAATGGAAGAATCGTTCACTTCCTGCTAAAAGCACCAAACTTCGCACATATATTGTCCACTATATCCCTGATCATAATCCAGCTGGTTCCAGCTTTCGGTTAAGTGGAACCCGTTAAATTCAAGATGGCGCCCAACATGGCCGCCGTTTTTCAGACGGGTCACTAAGTCAGTTTGATGCAAATTATAGTGAGACAGTCTTGTCATATGTATACAAATGAATACATTATTGTGAAGATAAGATAAAATTCTACCATTATAGGGTAAAATTGGAACTCACCGTCCAAGATGGCCGCCAAAATGGCAGCTGGAAGTGGAAAATTTGATTTTTTCTCTAATATCTTTAAGATCAGTTTATGCTGTTTGGTACCGCTTGAGAATTGTGACTTTATGTTGGATTGTTCGTGTTAACTGACCATTGGAGCAATGAAATATGCCATTCATGGTGTCAGAAACCCTTCTTATCCCTCAAAAATTCGATTTTACAGAAAGTGGTATAAAATTTTACGGAAAATCACCATTGGGATTTCTAGTCATATTTCATCAAGAATTGGGCAGATCTGTGAAATTTTAGTGAAACATTCCATTTCTTATGCATATGCCAACTCATTAGTACCAAAATTTTCACTTTGGCTCAAAATGGCTGCAGAAATGGCGCCCAAAATGGCAGTCGGAAGTGGAAAATTTTATTTGTTTTCTCTAATGTCTTTAAGATCAGTTTATGCTGTTTGGTACTGGTTGAGAATTGTGACTTTATGTTGTACTGTTCATGTTAACTGACCATTGGAGCAATGCAATATGCAAATTAAATAAGCCATTCATGGAGTCAGAAACCCTTCTGATCCCTCAAAAATTCGTTTTACAAAAAGCGGTATAACATTTTCCCAAAATCACCATTGTGATTTCTATAGTCATATTTCATCAAGAAATGGGCAGAACTGTGCAATTTTAGTGAAACATTCCATTTATTATGCATATTCCAACTCGTTGGTTCCAAAATTGTCACTTTGGCTCAAAATGGCTGCAAAAATGGCGGCCAAAATGTGAAAAATGGTAAATATTGCCCCATGCTGCGTGCCATGCAACCACATACAAGTTGTGTTGATGACAAAATTTGACTATTATGTGTTTTATCGATTGAATACTATAAAGTTATTATACAATGTTGTGTACAGTATGTGTTTTTCTTGTACGAGTACAAGAAAAACTCATACTGTACAGAACATTGTATAATGACATTTTTATTATCCATCTGTATGTTTATCCAAATTTTGGGAATAAAACTTTTGTGGTTATTTTTGGTATTTGTCGGCACTTAATTCTCTATAAAAGCCTGCATTTTGATCATCAGAAAGCATGATTTGGAAAAGTAAACACGGAAGTGAGAAAAAAATACTCAATGCGGAAGTGAAACGTCTGCTGAAATCCATCAGTGTTGCGCGCGCATATAAGTTACTTTTCGCATTAGAATTAATTCGTGACGTCACGGAGTCCCAATAAAAAGTGATATTGTACAGTCGGGAGTCCAATATGACTTTCGGGAGTCCAATATGACTTTTTCCAGGACTATCACGTGGCGGCTTTTGCCCAATCGGAAATGGTGTTAGTTAAGGGATGGATAATAATAACATTTCTTATGCACCCAACAAGTTAATTTTTCATATATATCCCAAACATTTTTCTCTGCTGTTCCGAAAAGGTAGCAAATTGTGACCTACTGGGTTATTAAACATGTTACTTAATGAAGTGAAAACTATAGGTTCTATTATGGTTGCCCCAGTACCTTATGAGGCATGACAAATTCATTTTAAAGGATGCAGTAGGAATTTTGCCTAAAAAACTTCTTTTGAGATTCTGGCCATGTTTCTGAAGGGAAATGGGCATGCAGAACTTCGAAACTGAGCTGAGCGGGACCAATTTATGTTGCTACTCTCACAAATTAGCGTCAAAATTTTTCAACATTGATCAACTTAATACATGATGTTTGTAAAAATGGTAGTCAGGGAGTGACTTTGTGTTCACAGATTATGTGAATAGGTATACATGAAATATAATCACGAATGGTGTGACTAGTTATACAAGGAGTGTCTATATGGTCATGGGTGTGGTGTTTATGGTGAGATGCAGGTAAACAAGGAGTGCTAATGCATGAGGTGAATAGGTATATGTGGAGTGGCTGTATAGTCACTGAAGTGGTGTATGGGTATAACAAGAGTAGCTACATTCCATCCGTGTGTTGTTTATGTATATATGAAGTGACTTTATGATCATGTGTGGAATGTACAGGTGTACGTTTGGTGGCTTTATTGTCATTGATGGGTGTATATGTATACATCTGTTGGTTGTATGAAAATGGGTGGGGTGTGTGGATACATAAGGAGTGGTTGTATGCTTATGTGTATACTAATTATAGGTGTACATGGAACGGTTGTATGGTCACGATTGTTGAAATGTATATGCATACATGCATAGATGGATGGTCATTGGCGAGCGTGTTGGTATATATGAAGTGGCATTGTGATCTTAGGTGTATATGGTATGTGTGTATACAGGGAGTCGCTGTATGATCATGGATCGGATGTATGAGTATACAGCGAATGGCTGATTGTCATGCGTCAGGTGTATATGAAAGTCTGGAGTATACAAATGGCCATGTGGTATTGGTGTATCCATTCAATGCTGATGTGTATATGTATACATTGAATGACTCTATGGCCATGCGAGGGTGTATATGTATATCTTGAGTGGCTATATGCCATGTATGTGGCAAATATGTATGAGGGAGATACCATATGGCCGATGATGAGGTGGTGTACATGGCACTGGTATATCTTGAAGGATTGTATGGCAATTAGTGAGGTGTATACGCACAACTGGAGTGACTCTATGGTCATGAGTGGGGTGTATATGTATATCTTGAGCGGCTATATGGTCATGTGTATACAGGGAGTCACCGTATGACCAATGGTGAGATGATGTGCTGGGTATTGGTATGTCTTGAAAGCTGCATGGCCACTGGTGAATGTATACATGGAGTGACTTGATATGCATGGGTGGGGTGCATATGTATATCTTTAGTGGCTATATGACCATTGGTGCAGCCAATATGTGCATATTGAATAACCATATGGCCAATGGTGATGTGAATTGGTAAACAATGATTGACTATATGACCACGAATGTGGTTATGAGTATACAGCGAGTGGCTGAATTGAGTGAAGTGTATATGCAAGCCTGTGTGTGTGATTGGTCGTGTGAGCGGGGTATTGGTATATATAGAACGTCTGTATGGCCATTGGTGATGCGTATATGTGTACTTGGAGTGACTCTAGTGTTATGGGTGTGGTGTATATGTATAGCTTGAGTGACTGCATGGCCATGGGTGTGGCAAATATATATACATGGAGTAATTGTATGGCCAATGATGAGGCGAATATGTATACATAAAGTCACTGTATGATCACGAATGTGGTGTAGAGCTATATATAGAGTGATTATATGGTTGTTGGTGAGGCGTAGACATGCATGGTGACTTGTGGCTATATAGTCAAGTGCGTGATGTACGGTTATACCTAAATATGGCTGTACGGTCATCGATGACGTGTGTGTGTAAAAAACGAGTGGCTACATGCTCATTTATGTGGTGTTTATGTATATATGGAGCGAGTGTATGGTCATGGTTGGGTTGTACATGTGTAAATTTGGGTGGGTATCGCTTTACACAATAACTCAGGGAAATCATGTTAATCGATAGAGAGTTAATGTCAGAGTTCTACATCCTGATGGTGGTTTATATGCACAATGGGGGAAACGGTTTTCCCGACATTAGTCATTTCGATGCCAATGAGCCACAATTGTATTGCCGTAGCCTCATAATAATGCCCCTTTCAGTTCAGTTTCAAAGTGCTGTCCATTTCCGTACAAAAAACATGGTCAGAATCCCAAAAGAAGTTTTTGGCAAAATTCCGTACTGCATCGTTTATAATTAATTTGTCATGCCTCATAAGTAACATGGTTAATACATAGATAGTACGACACAAGTGTGTGAACTGGTTAACGTTATTGCACGAGTTTGTTGTGACGCGATGGTAAATCGAGAACCGGAGTTTTACCTCGCGGCACGACAAACGAGTGCAATAACGTTAACATGTTCACACAACTGTGTTGTTCTATGTTTAATGCACACTCTGAAGATTGCAGCTTGTAACATACTAATATTTAGGTGGATATTGTTGTATTTAATAGAACAAACATGTGCTTAATGTAGACTATATCCCATAATTTAGCGAAGACATTTACTGTTAAAGTTGACGTCGCCAGTGACGTTGTTGACGTAATAGGTTTGTATTGTTCAAGAACAATACACATTTTTTTATTGAACGTTTCAATTATTCTGTATTTTGCTGTATTTCGCACAAATAAGCCATTGGGTATGCAATAAAAAGTGAGTCACAATTTGCTACCTTTTCGGAACATCAGAGAATAATATTCAGGATATATATGTAAAATATTTTTTTTCTTTCACCACTTTGGTTGCCATTTTGCAAACCATCTTGAGTAATTTTGTCCAAAAACAGATAAGTGTGACCCATTTAAGACAGATCAAGAAAATAAACACCTTCGATACCATTTTACTTGAGAAAATTGTCTTAACCTGAAAGGTGAATTTTTGCCGATTTTGATGTCAAGTTTGTGATAGAAAAATCCAATAATTCTGGTAATGTCAGTGTTTAAAATAGTAACAATTAACCAAGGTGCATCAGAAACGGTAGTATTCAATATATATAAGACAGAATAGTCATTTTTCATCAACCACAACTGGTATACGGTTGCATGACTCGCTGGGGCAATATTTACATTTTTTCCATATTTTGGCAGCCATTTTGAGCCAAATTGACTATTTGGGTACAATTGAGTTGGAATATTCATAAGAAATGGAATTTGTCACTTATATTGCACAGTTCTTCCCATTTTTTAAAGAAATATGACTAGAATCAAAATGGTTATTTTTTTTTGAATTTTTATACCACTTGTACTGTACAATCGAATTTTTAAGGGATCGGAGTTGGCAGGGAGCACACGAATGGCATGTTTCATTGCTCCAATGTTCAGTTAACATGACCAATACAAAATAAAGTTGCAATTCTCAAACAGTTCCAAAAAGCAGGAACTGATTTGAAAGATATTAGTGAAAAAATGTCAAATTTTGTATTTAGGTGTCCATTATGGCGGCCATGTTGGATTATCATAGACAAATTGAATGTGGATACAAAGGCGGACATCCATGGTATCGCTTCGACAATCTCCAATGTCTATATATCCTTTAATATAGCCATTATATTCGATACAAAATAGATACCCCTAAATCTCAAATTTTCGAAATGTCAAGGTCAATTTGAAGGTCAAGGGGTCACCAGAAACCTGGAACCAGCTAACTGGTTGATGAGGACCACATACCCGACCAACCCTGAAAGTTTCATGCTTTTATCCAAAAGTGAACGATTTTTCGTTAGGCGACTCCACTAATATAAAAGTCTCTCATATAGGGAGCCTTACAAATAATAAGTTAATCCACTGGCTTAAAATATCAAGGTAAATATTGTTAGCTCAATGCATTCTCTTATATATGCGAGGTTCCCTATTGCGACTCGCATATGTAAGAGAATGCATTGGCACAGGGTTTTTACAAAAATTCAGGAAGCTCCAGAAATGAAAGGTGATTAACAGCATGGCACGATGCGTCAGAGACAGTATATGCACACAATGTCGTCCCACCAGATATTGACTTATATTTTCAAACATAGAAAGGGCCATTTTAAGGACAAGCCTTCCACAATAAATGGTTGGAATAAAGATATTTGTGTACATAGTGTATATATGTTTTGCTTGTTTCACTGTTATGTGACTTATGCAATAAATCAATCAATCAATCTTCCGTAGCTAAGATTATTTTCTTTACTTTCTCCATCCATTGACACTTTGCTTGCTCAGCTTCACATATTTTCAGGGCCAGTTGATATAGAATCTTACAGAATCGGCCTTGCTCCATATTATTAACTTTCATCCAGTATTTCACAATACGCAAGTTGGTAGTGTACTTTATTATGTCAGCTCTTGCGATTAGCCAATCAGCGTCGATAAATAGTGACGGCATATGAACCCATATTAGGTCAGTGACCCCATATGAAATCAATATTAGGTGCTTATCCATCATCTGGTTTTCAGAAACTCTGTCTCCTCGTGAATATTTTTGGTGTATTTTGGCGCCAAGAAAAGGGATATCTGTCGGAAATCATTTTCTGCGAATTTAAAGACATAGTACCATGTACCAAAACCCGCATGCGATATATCAAACTCAACAAGTTGTCCTACTTCTGGTGATTAGCCATTGACTCAATGCGTTGACGTTCAACGCCAACGCGCGTCACTGTGACGTTACATAAGTTAATGGCCATAGACGATACATTCAGCTTACCAAATTACAATAAATTACAGCGACGATTAATTAAAGAGATATGCTGGATTTTGACTACTGACATAATAGATACGTTACGGGGCGGTTAGTGGTCGGATATGGTGTCATGTGAGGCTCAGCGAGATCAATATTAGGCTCGGACTACGGCATCGCCTAATATTGATCTCCCTTCGCCCCACATGACACCATAACCAACCACCAAGCGTCCCGTAACTTATATTATCATGTCACCTGGTTGGATCGACCAATCAGGACGCTCCGTTTGTAGAGGCATATCAGGAGACATCGGGTCGTCATCTTTGTAGCCCGTCCCATATGGAATCCATATCCCCCCTCAGGGATCCCATATGGGGTCGATGTCCGCCATTTTGTTTTTCATGGAACTCTGCCGCCTCGGGTATATTTTCGGAGTATTTTGGCGCCAAGAAAAGGGATATCTGTCGGAAATCAAGTTCTGTTAATTTAAAGACATAGTACCTTGTCCCCACATCCGGTTGTAACTAGCAATCTGATTGGCTACAACGCCACGTTTAAATCACCATGTCCCCCGTCACCCTTGACGGCGGGGTATAAGAGAACGTGCGCCAAACATCGGGGGTATATGGGCACGTGAAACATCGGGGGTATACCCTTGAACTGGCAGTTTCCACCAAATCGTGACGTTGCTCTCGCACGCCGAATTTGACGTCACCTGACGCCGGGTTCTTAGGTCAGCTACTGAATTATTCTTATTGGTGTCAATTAATCGGATAACTTATGAAAAACACACTTAAATTAAGGAGACATGGTTATTGTTGTGGGGACAAAATTGTTATCTCCGGCAACATCGTGGGGTACATGGAGATTTAATACCTGGATGTCTCTTTTTGAACCCCTCGGCTCCGCATCTGGGTTCAAAATCTACATCCAGGTATTAAATCTCCATGTACCCCAGATGTTGCCGAAGATAACTAATAATATACCAAAACCTGCATGTGATAAATTTGAGAAATTTTAAACACTCATAAATTAACTATCAAATTCAAGTTTGTTGTCCTGCTTCTGGTGATTAGCAATTGACTCAATGCGTTGACGTTCAACGCCCATGACGCGTCGCTGTGACATTACATAAGTTAATAGCCATAGACAACAAATTTACTTACAGGCAGGTAATGAACTTCGTATAAGTAATTCAAATTCTCACACGGAAAACATGATATGTGGGTGACATGATAAAATCGTTACAGGGCTCGTTGTTGCCGGCTACGGTGACATAAGAGGCTCAGCGAGATTGATATTAATCTCACTTCGCCTCATATGACACCGTATCCGACAACAACTCGCCCTGTAACTTATATTACGGGTAGTCTACCGCTCTCATCGTATAATATATAATTAAGGGTAGATGATTTAAGATGGAGAACGTGTTTCAAGAATCTTCTATGTATATTTTCATAAATCTCATTATTTCCCGACCCCATGCTTCACAGCAGTACAACATAATCGGCAAGACTTGCGCATTAAACAGTTCGAACATGTTTCTAACCGACAGTGAATTATCGACTTAGAAATAATAGAATACATTGCTTTAGTTGGTTTATTTACCGTTGACATTAAATTTCCACTTCTGGAAATACTTTTAAAAACTGTTATGTGCCTTCTGCAGTTTTAAGGTGTTTCAGTCATAAGAACGTTTGTCATCTACGTATAAAATAATGAATATATATATCTTTATTTCCTCCAGCTAGGAGAGTATGTTTTACAAAATAAATGTTACTATAAATATAGAAAGGACATCCCGTTTCTATCCCGTGACATTTTAATCAATTCTCCCCTTTGGGAATTTTTTCCAGATCGTTCAGGTAAAGTGAGAATAACAGGGTTGTGATAGCATGTGGCCTTGTCTTACCCCAGACACACATGGAAAACAATGGGATGTTTGATCGCCGATTCGAACTTTCGATTTAATGTTAATGTACATGTTTTAATAACCGCGAACAGTTTTCCATTTATACCAATGGTCGAAAGTTTGTGCCAAAGTCCTTGTCGCCATATTTTGTCAAAATTAATGCCTTCTCAATGTCAATAAAAGCACAATACAAATTCCTATTAAATGCCTTCAAAATTCCCGATAGTAAATATTATCGGTCGTAGAATAACCTTTTCTGAAACCCACCTGGTTCTCACATAGAGTTTTATTATCTTCAATGTAATCGTCAAATCTATTTGAGAGAATCTTTGTAAATAATTTCCCAAAGCAGCTCAAAATGGTAATGGGTCTGTAATTTTTTTTATTTCCCTTATCACCTTTATTCTTATACAGCGCAATAATTGTTCCGATCCCCTATATTTCTGGTACACAACCTGATTCAAAAACAAAATTAAATGTTTTACAATATGTCTATGAGGGTATCGGATGATGCCTTGAGTTAGTCATTGAGAATTCCATCTTCACCTGGGGATTTCATATTTTTAAACTCTTTATAGCTTTATTGACTTCTTCCCTGCCTATTGTTCTATTTATGTTGTTGTTTGTATTGCTTGCCTCATTGTTCACAATTAAGTCTTCGGTAATTGTTTCGGCGGATATAAGTAACGAAAATGTACCTCCATGCAATGCGTCGATTTCTATTTTGTTGTGCCTATTTTCCCCTTGTTTATTACATATTGACCAAAATGTTCTCGAATTTTCTTTAAGTTTTAATATTTCACACGTGATCTTTTTTCGGTGTAATGTTATTGCATTGTCCATTGTGCGTTTGTATTTACTAGCCATTTCGCGTACCATTTGTTTTGTACTATCGTTATGCTGTCTCCAAATACCACACTAATCATGGATGGTGGTCTTAATTTACCCCCATTTATAGTGAATTACAAATTCGAACACATTAAACATATATACATTTTCGCTTTTGATCTTTCATTTCGTGTGGGTATATTTTCTGAGAAGTTTCATAGTGGCTTTATACGAAACTAGCTGAAACAGGATCCCGTCGGGAGCCTTTATTCAGCGTCGGAGGACCTAAAAATTCATATATATGTTCATATTCGAATTATTTGATTCTGAAATAAGCCAAGCCCATAGCGGACATATATCCGTTTGTCTGTTGTATGGCGCGGGCCACAGTGAACACACAAATATAAAGAGGGTACATCTGGTCTGCAAATAGGTTCATATTGAACCTAAATATTCTCATTTATTTGATTCTTCCAGGAAATAGACCCTAGTGAACTTATTTTAATTTGTGTATTTGTTTTATTTATTTAATTAAACTAACGCCGTTATAACCTCAGCCAGGGTACCCCGAGTCACCACATCAAATTTGGTTGAAATCGGTCTAGGGGTCTGGGAGAAAAATCCGAACAGACGGACAGACAGACAGATCCTACTCTTTTATACGAAATGATGGATGTTGGCTGGTTATATACATGTGGATATGGCTTACACTCAAATTAAACTATTTCTTTATGATAAGTTACTAATATTCTGTGTAACACATTATGGTGGAATTATAATTAAAATATTCTTTCAGTTCTTTAGTGCACGGCTGCACGTGTATCGATGCAGTGCCTGAGATATACGGAAAAAAATAAAGGAAAGATCATTGTAGTTGTTAGCCGCGAAGCCATTGGTGACAAATAGAAGTTAATAGACAGAACGGCACAAGTGTGTGTAAAGGTTAAGTGTATAGCACGAGTTTGTGTGACGCGGTGGTTAAACGAGAACCTGATGTTCGAGTTTGACCTCGCGGGACCTCAAACGAGTGCAATAACGTCAGCATGTTCACAAAGCTGTGTTGTTCTATGTTTATTGCACATTCTGAAGATTGTAGCTTGTAATATACTAAAATTTATGTCGATATTGTTTTATTTAATTGAACAAACGTTTGCTTAATGTAGACTAATGGCCTACCTCATAACTTAGTGAAAAAATTTCTGTTAAAGTTGACGTCAACAATGACGTTGTTGTCGTAATCGGCTTGAACAATACACAATTTTTTATTGAACATTTTGAATTCTTCGGCATGTTGCTGTATTTCGCACAAATAAGCCATTGTGTGTTCAATAATGTCCTGTATAATACACAATGGGCTTGTTGGTTCCGAGTCACATTATGCATAACATGTATTTCCTAACAACCGATATACTATATAGGTCGTCTAAAATCGTTCAATGTGTCAACTAGGATCGACAACTAACATACGACCAAGCGCAATGCATTACTGATTATAAATATCCTTTATATGATTCTTGCTCTCCATGAATTGTCACCACTGTGTGCCAATGGATACTGGTGCATTCGCCGTGCAATGAATTTGTTTGGCTTTCCAATCTGTATCGATACGAATACGATACCAAAAACAGAAACCTCCATTAGTTCATTAGTGAGAGTAAATAAAGAAACTAAATACCGATATTTAAACACTCCGTTCCTATGGCTTGTGTGTAAGTCGTTGTAAGAGTTCTCGGAATATGCTCCGCGCGTAACAGTTTCACGTGACACTAATGTGTAGAGGGTTCATTGGTCTGCACCCATTGACGTGAGTCACATGTATTCAACGGAATCCCAGCCATTGAAGACATATTAGTGAATACCTCTAGTGGAATACAAGCCGGAACTATTCTTGTTGACGTTGTCGCCAAGAAAGATGACGTACATTACGTCGGTCATCCGCTTCCGGTGATCCTCCCCATAATTACTGGTTATTTGTCAGACTTAAATCACAATAAAGGTAGCTATAGTAACAATGAAGGTGACATTCATGGATTGAACTTATATGACTGAATTGTGTAGAATAAATACAGAACACAACTTGCATCATAATCTCGAATCTTTTATCGAACTCGTTGCGGACGGCGCAAAGTTATATTTCACTCGAGCTACGCTCTCGCGAAATATATCCTTGCGCCATCCGCAACTCATTCGATAAAAGAGTCTCGATTAAGATACGCGTTGTGTTCTGTCTATATATTACCCATGCGTCAGATCCACCTAATACGCACACGTTTGACTATACCAAAAGCTAATCGGGAGATTTGCATGTATGAAAGAATTGGCAACACCACAATTGATTAACTCTGGTGAAATATAAGTCAAATTCTTATATTGGGTGGGTGCATGGAGTTGGAGGAGGGTTAGGGTTTAAAACACTTCTTCAAATATCTCCGGTATTTCGTTAAATAAGACTTTTTCAAATATCTCCGTTATTTCGTTAATAACGAACCAAAGCCGGACGCTTTGGGTCGTATATAGAATATAGCAGATTGTGTGACGTCACCAATTATCCAAATTCGACGCTGCTGTTTGTGCGAGCACTTTTGTTGCACAGTAAATAGGTGAGAGTAAATCATTTTAAAGTCGTAATCAGAAAATCTTGCTACTGTGTCATACGATTACTGATATTGCAAATGAGAATTATGAATATTAAATTAGAATTTAAGTTCATTCGTATACCTTTTAGTGAGAAAATATCACACAATAAATAACGACACTAGTCAATACAGTCTATATAGACCCTGCGTATATTGTATGACCAATGTGCTAATATGTTTGTTTCTACTGCACTGTTCTTTTTGCTACATGTTTTGTTGTTACTCATGCATGTAACTCTTCATATGATGGAGGATAGAAATTAAAAAAAATAAGATTCAGATGACGAATTTACCGATCTATAACTGTGCGACAAAAGCGCGCGCAATAATTGAAAACAGCAACGTCATCCGGCTTTGGTTCGTTATAGTATGGAATATGTTGTATATAATGTTATCTGGAGATTCGAAAACTAAGTTGGCCTTTAATGTACTGCACTTGGTACTGTACGATAATGTGCGAAACGAAATAACATATATTTGATAAGGAACTAATCGTTATCATGATACCAAATAAATAAATATACTATATTCTGGAATCGAAAGGAAACACATAATTAAAAACAAAGCAGAAGATACATTCATGCCGGTTCGGGCAAATTCGGTCAACGGTGAAAGTTACACGATGGCGTTGATCGTCGATTTTCGTTGAAACCGACATGGTGACATCTTATGAATGAAATGAACATTATGAAATTGACATGGTGCTCAATCTCGTATCTCAGCCGCAGCGCTCCCCCAGCGTCAAGAAATATATTGGTTAAATAAGTGAGATCACTGAGTCGCGGCCATATTGGAATCATCCAGCCCCGTTCTGTGGTTTCAGAGATTCATCCAGCCCGGTTCCGTGGTTTTAGTGCTACAGGTCAAAGTTCTGGAGTAGCATTTCCATATATTGAGCTTTTAAATATTCATAACTTCCATATATGTAATTGCTACTCCAGAACTTTGACCTATAGCACTAAAATCACAGAACCTGGCCTGGTGGATCCAATATGGCCGCGAGTTAGTTACAGGGCGTATTCAGTAAAATGTTCCCGTTCCACTCTCGAGAAGGTATAACTATTTTCACTTTGATGCTGGTAGTTTATACCATGTATAACGTATAGTCTAGCTGTCAAAACAAGACTACCCGGAATTACTGATAACCACCCCACGAAATATAGGCTTACATGTACATGTATGTGAATCTTATTTGGTTGTAATACCATGGAATCTATTAACTGATTTTGATAACAGAAAATTAAAAGCCACACCTACTCTCACGTGAGCGGTTTATCTTTAGTTCGTTAAGTACGCTAGCGTGTGGTCATATAAATAATCGATATGTAGCAGTGTATTTAGTTATTTCGCTGTATTTCCCATTTATATTTATCCCTCTATTTCGCCATTTCGCTGCATTTCCTATTCCGCTATTTCGCTGTATTTCCTATTTCGCCTTTTCGTTGTATTTCATATTTCAATAATTCGCTGTATTTCATATATTATGGGATATGGGATTATATGATATCCTATATTCTGATATTCAATCGAACATTCCGTGCCACGTGCTACTGAGATTAACTATCATTATATACCCCATCGCGAACCCCGATTACATTTGCTATATAATCCTTGGAGTATTGGCTGTCAGATCAGCTGATTACGTTGATTTTGGTATGGCTCGTGCAGACGTAAATATGGGGTTTTTGCTACTTTCTGACCAACCAAAGACTCTGTTTCTTGCTCGAGTCGGAGCATTGAATGTTGAACCACGTATAGCATATGTCTGGCGAGTACGTTCCGTCAACAATCCTGGCACTGATATAGTTACACCTCGTGATAGCAATCGAACATTGCCAACATTACGTATTCCGCTCAATTCTATTCCAACCAAATACACTTGTGTATGCTGGAGTTGAATTGTGTATATAGGAAGAATTAACGCCGTTCAACAATGAGCGAAAAGCCTGGTTCTGACTCAAACGAAGAATTTGGGTTTCTTAAAACACCCCTCATTTTGACACTTATAAGAAAAGGTATAGAGCAATAAGCGACGTTCTGTTTGGGCCGAAGAATCCGAGCACCTGGAGGAATCGTTTTAGTCGACAAAATGTCTCTCACATTTGCAAGTCTAACATGCACATATCCTCCTGTAGCTTATACCAATAGAGTATTTATAGGAATCACTGAACTAAATGGTTTCCCATAGACGACAGTGTTAACGTTTCAGCCAAATTGACTGAATTGAAACCTGCGGGCCACTCCAGTGATGTTTACCCAGCCAGATTGACAACAGGTGATCGTGAAAATACAAGAAAACCCATAAGTCATGCGTTTACCTTTTTAAAAATAAATCCCCAAGTGTACGACACGGCTATCCCGCATCAACATTACATTTACAGAGGATATAAAGAACTGGACTGATATTTTGCATGTCGTATTCTAAGATGTGCCCCAGGAAATTTGGGCGCAATAGGACATGAGGGTGAAATATTTTAAAACGTGCCAAAATCGTGACAGATAACACACAGATACACACACATTCACAAGCAAACACTTGGTTTTTATATAGATCGATCATAAGTTGTCTGACGTACTATTTTGCGCTACTTTTTGTAAGCATTTTCCTATACTAATTGGATCTGATCGGACAATTTCCAATTGAAGATGAATATGTTAGATCTTCAGAATATTGCAGAATGAATTGACACCGACAATACTCTTTAATAAAACACTGGAATAGTTCCTGTGGACAGACCCGTGGGTGCGAGTTGATAGACCCCGTGACAAGGGGAAAGAACTCCACCTTTCAGTTTGGCGGAGATATTAGTACCGGTAATGTTGATGCAATAATTTATTTCACACAAATTTGTGTACGTATATATATAATATACCTATTTTGTAATTACTGGGTTTACGGCTTTATGATTATATGTCATGTTAAATGGCATGTTAAGAAAATAACAACACACACAATGGAGAAGATGACAATCTCACGAATCCTAAAGGTAGCAGTTATCTGGTGCGTTACATGTATCATCGAAATGCGCGTTCTGGTATATACATGTATACCATTCATTGTATCCTCGCGATACCATGCATGTGCATGTATCACGATTACTTTACTGTAGATGTCATATGATTTGACCCAGAATCTCGGAGACTCATATAGTTAACCCTTCTTTAATAAATATAGATTATCACGACAGTTATCTAGAAATATACATGTGAATGGTATCTATTATATATTTTTGGAAGATCTGTCTGTCTGTGTGAGTGTGTGTGTCTGTCTGTAATCGATGGACTCGAAAACGGCCGAGCCGATTTTGATGAAACTTGATATGTAGGGGTATTTTCGGCCGGGGAGTGACATAGGCCTATTAATTTGCCCGTGCGACGTGACCTTAACCTTGAAATCGGATAATTTCAAGGTCAAACGCCCGAATATCACGGGATTTCGATGAAACTAGGTATGTTGGGGTACTTTCGTATGGGGAGTCTCATAAGCATATTCATTTGCCCGTGCGACGTGACCTTGACCTTGAAATCGGGTCAATTCAAGGTCAAATCGCCAATTTTGATGGGATTTCGACGAAATTTTATACATAGGGTTACCTTTGTCCACTGAGTGTTTTGGACGGGTCAAATCGTGACCCTGACCTTGACCTTCAAAATGATCAATTCGAGGTCAAATCGGGTAAAACAGGATGGATTTCAACGGGCACGTTTGTCGGGTACTTTTGGACGGGCAGTATTTTGGACGGGTCAAAATCGTGACCCCACTTGACCTTGACCTTCAAAATGGACAATTCAAGGTCAAAGCCCGGACGAAGTCGGATCACCTTCTAGTATCTCATATATATTTTGAAGACCTCTGTTTGTTTGTTTGTCTGTCTGTCTGTCTGTATGTTTGTCTGTCATTAATACAAATCTACGATTCTCGACCGATCGGGAAGAAACTTGGTACGTGTGTGTAGTTTGACCAGGCGGTGAACGTTGTCGTATTGGCGAGCCCGTGCGGCGCCCGCTTCGCGCATGCGCAGACGAGATCTCGGAAACGGGTGGAGCTATCGACTTGAAATTTGCTATGTGAATGTATCTTGCCCCGGATACGAATTTTATCGGGTCGCCGAGCCCGTGCGACACCAGCTTCGCGCATGCGCAGACGAGATCTCGGAAACGGGTGGAGCTATCGACTTGAAATTTGCTATGTGAATGTATCTTGCCCCGGATACGAATTTTACCGGGTCGCCGAGTCCGTGCGACGCCAGCTTCGCGCATGCGCAGACCAGATCTCGGAAACGGGTAGAGCTATCGACTTGAAATTTTGTTTTTTAATAGCCCGGACAACGTCGGGCTCATCGGCTAGTATTATATATTTTGGAAGATCTGTCTGTGTGTCTGTAATCGATGGACTCGAAAACGGCCGAGCCGATTTCGATGAAACTTGGTATGTGGGGGTATTTTCGGCGGGGAGTGACATAGGCCTATTAATTTGCCCGTGCGACGTGACCTTGACCTTGAAATCGGGTAATTTCAAGGTCAAACTCCCGAATATCACGGGATTTCGATGAAAATTAGTGTCTAGAGATACTTTCGTATGGGGAGCATCATAGGCCTATTCATTTGCCCGTGCGACATGACCTTGACCTTGAAATCGGGTCAATTCAAGGTCAAATCGCGATTTTGATGGGATTTCCACGAAATGTTATACACAGGGTTAATTTTGTCCACTGAGTGTTTTGGACGGGTAAAATCGTGACCCCGACCTGACCTTGACCATCAAAATTATCAATTCAAGGTGAAATCGGGTAAAACCGGATGGATTTCGACGGGCACGTTTGTCGGGTACTTTTGTCCGGGCAGTGTTTTGGACTGGTCAAGTCGTGACCCCACTTGACCTTCAAAATGGACAATTCAAGGTCAAAGCCCGGACGAAGTCGGGTCACCTTCTAGTCTATTATATATTTTGGAAGATATGTGTGTGTGTGTGTGTGTCTGTCTGTCTGTTCGCGATGGACTCGAAAACGGCCGAGCCGATTTCGATGAAACTTGGTATGTGGGGGTACTTTCGGTCGGGGAGTGGCATGGGCCTGTTAATTTGCCCGTGCGACGTGACATTGACATTGAAATCGGGTAATTTCAAGGTCAAACGCCCGAGTATCACGGGATTTCGATGAAAATTAGTGTAAGGGGATACTTTCGTATGGGGAGTGTCGTAAGCCTATTCGTTTGCCCGTGCGACGTGACCTTGACCTTGAAATCGGGTCAATTCAAGGTCAAATCGCGAATTTGTATGGGATTTCGACGAAATTTGATACGTGGGGTTACTTTTGCCCACTGAGTGTTTTGGACGGGCCGAGTCGTAACCCCGACCTGACCTTGACCTTCAAAATGATCAATTCAAGGTCAAATCGGGTAAAACCGGATGGATTTCGACGGGTACTTTTGTCGGGTACTTTTGTCCGGGCAGTGTTTTGGACGGGTCAAATTGTGACCCCCACCTGACCTTGACCTTCAAAATGGACAATTCAAGGTCAAATCGCGCAATTCGCCGAAAAGCAGAGGGGAAACAGCCCGGACGAAGTCGGGTCCCCACCTGACCTTGACCTTCAAAATGGACAATTCAAGGTCAAATCGCGCAATTCGCCGAAAAGCAGAGGAGAAACAGCCCGGACGAAGTCGGGTCCACCTGCTAGTATTATATATATGGAAGGATGTTCAAGAAATATGAACAGATAATACACCTGTATAATTATTCCAACCAGTGACCCTTTCTATACTAAACGGATTCTCCTAATCAATTAAAATGTGTACATCGGAATGGTATATTATTGATTTGGATGTTTCTGTGATAAAAGCAGACGATAGATAAATAATGAGCCCTATTTATTGAGGAAATGTTTGATAATAAGTGAGTCATTTGTTGAACTTATTATCTGAACATTTCATATGGGATAATTACTCATCAATGATGCTCTAGTACAGAAAGGGTTAACATCTTATTAATTGAACATTTCTGTATCGAAAATTATGTCTGCCGTTGTTGTGACTCTTCTCTTTGTTGAGTTGCACGCACACAATAGAGGCCTTTCGCATTTTGAACGACAACAAATAGTTATTACGAATAGGGCACTACGTCACTAGAATTTGTGTTATTTATATTCGTTATCGTTTTTCTCTATTTTCGTTGTTACGATTACAGGTTCGAATTTCCAACAAAACTCACAAATACATGATATGACCTGAAAACAGCATAATTATGTAGAATAGAATCACAGCAGGCAGTCCCGTACTCCCCTTACTGCGCGACTTGCAAACACGGATGTCTCACACACGGACCCGTAGTCGTCAATACTGTGAAAAGGTTTTATACCGTCCAAAAAAAATTACGACAACAAATAGCTATTCGTAATAATTATCGTTTAAAATGCGAAAGGTATCTAAAATGTCTTGTTCCAAAGACTGCGGAAATCTCAAAACGCAGTAACTTTATTATATATTAACTACACTTTTTTTCTACGAAACTTCAACTCAAAATTCATATTCAGGGGAAGTTGCGTTTTCTCCCACAAATAAAGTGAATAGAGAGGTTTAGATTGAACACTTCTAACTGTGCCCGTCAAGAAATATCAGACTATACTATGTTTCACGGTGAGGTGGGAGATCGTGGTCAATAGTAGATAAATTATAGTCAGTTGACAAACTAGGCACAACACCGAATGTTGTGACCTTATTTAATGGTGTCTTTGTGTATGTCGCATGTCGTTTCTCGTTGAAACTAACAAAATCGCTGTTATATATGTTGTACGCGCGGACTTCGTTTGGAAATAGAACATAGCCGGCTAATTATTGGATAATATTTACCAGCCTCGGGCACAGATACTTTTATAATTGTTATGCTTGATGTGCGAAGTTATAAGAATTATCAATCTAAACATCTCTATAATATCCATATTCACATCTATACTTATTATAAGAATTATCAATCTAAACATCTCTAATATCCATATTCAATACCTGACACGCAGACTAATGTGCTGGTAAGTATACTTACCAGCACATTAGTTTGCGTGTCTGGTATTGATTCCGGTGATAGATTAATTAACGGGTGATATCCTAATGAGACGACGAAGATATCTAGTTATCGTTCTCGACAGAATATGTCATGAGCAATGTGATGCGTGTTACGATAGGCGCACGTATCATGACATCTATATCTAGTTAATTTCGCGACAAACTAACGTCAAACTGCTGACACTCGGATGTCGCACCCTTCTATAAATTATTGGGCTTCATTGGCAGTAGTCGGCTAATTGAACAGGCAATGAAATGTCAGAATCCGTATGTATAGCTATAGCGGAGTTTCAATAGACATAATTTTTTACGCATAATTATGTATAAGACTTCGTAACGAGAATGTCGAATATGCGTCATGTGTGAGCGCTCTCAATTTGCCCACCCAATATTACACCAACCCGTGGTCATAATTGGAAATTCCAAATTGAGATACAAACAAAGGATATGAGAAAACAAGAAAACCAATGTCAGAAATGGTAACGCGCTCAAGATCATATATCCATGATTGTAATTATAGAATACTAGCAGGTTTACCCGGCGTTGCCCAGGTTAAAGTGATGTGAAATCCTCTGTGGATATTTGGTGGGAATATAGAGAATACTCTTGCTCTCAACGTGTTACAAGTATTCTCATAAATTGTATATCCAAATGGCATCACAAAACATGATTCTTACACATGGAATATAAGTAGTGGCTCACCTTGTCAGGTCGGAGCGATAATAATTGTTTTTATCGCGTTTAATCCGTCCCACCTATAAAGAAGTAGTTATTTATTTACAACTGCGTATACTTCAGACGTTATAGCATGAAACATGAACATCATAAACACATTAGTTCGAAAAAATAAAAGACGACAATTGTGTTTTACATAGAGATGTATCAATCAATCAATCAATCAATGTAGTTTATCATATCTTCATGAAGATACAGATGTTTTAAAGATATGTCCAGATGCTCCTCTGTTCTGGTGCTATATACTGGCTAATCATTTTCAGTTTAAAAGAAATGATGTTATGCACGTATATCAGCTATATGTGCCCGACACAGCGAGATATTGAGTTGTTTATGTTAGGCGATGAGTCTGTTCTAAAAAAATGAAAGAAATCCTCTGTATCGGGCAGATATACCCTTGTCAGATGTCACTGTTGGAGGATCCTAAAAAGTCATGTTCTACGGACAGCGTTTTCCTTTATCTCAGAATTAACCATAATTGACTGCACACTGTGACCACTATTTTTGAACAGGCCTTCTCTACATTTCCATATATCTTGGCAATTGTAACTTTTTTTGTGTGGAAACTATATTGAATGGGACAGACTCAATCGTGTTATAATATATACATGAGCCATTCTAATGTGCAATCCTCTGACGATTCAAGGTCCCTCAGTTTGAATGAATATATGTATCTCTTAAATAGATTGATATAAATATACTTTTAATTCTTTCTTCTATGTATCTGTGTTGCTAGATCATTATAGGAATGCCCTGATTTCCATCCCCATATAAATATGACAGTTGAGAAGATATAATTGTTCAAGTGACTTAATTCGGTCACCATTTGTCGAGATTGTGAAATTGGAATGCCAAAAACTCCTTAGAACGACATGGAGATGGCCTGGCAGATGATTATATATGATGAATTTGGTGGAATTAGTGCTAAATATATTTGTATCAACTTTGGTGCAACTCCCCTCATGCACGACTTGAACCGCGCCACTTTTGTCATATTTAAACCACGTCTATTAGACTCATGCATGCATTATATAATGGAGATGATTATATATAAGTTTGGTGGTAATCAGCAACTAAACAGTTATTACCCCCCCCCCCATCTCTCACCCAAACGACACCAATTTCGCGTCATTAAATCACACGTTTATATTCCTCGTATCACGGAGAAGAATAATATATGAATTTGGTCGAAATCTGCGCTAAAAATAACCTCTCCCCTGACACCAAAAACGTCACTTTAGAAAATTTTAACCCGCACCATTATCTTATACTCGTAAAAAGTTACCCCTGTTAGACCGCCTTGGTGCCATCTCGATGTACCCTTAAAGGGGTACTGTACGCCATTTTCATTAAATTTCCGGTGACAACAACGATCTAATATCGATAATATATAGAAACATAAGTAATTTGAGTCGAAGATGTATTCTGTAAACGCTCAGGTTAATAGGCTATCTTAAAATTTAATAATTTAAAAGTTAATAATTTGATATAAATTGAATTTATGACTGGAGCCATAAAATGGCGTCAATTAAATTACGAAATACCGTAATCAAAAATAGTAAATGAGGGATACTGGATTTTTAAACCGATCGCACACACGATTGCTTAAAATATTATGATGATACGGGGAGAACACTCAAGCCACTCACTGACTAGCGACGATACAATAACTTAAATGATTATATGGGACTAGTATGCATATAATATAACTTTTATTTGATTCATTTGATTGAAAACTTTACAAAAATTACTCGACAACGACAAGTTGTATTTTTGCATTCCGGTAAATTTGTCATCCGTAACATGACTTCGTACTCAACAGACTTTCAAATAATGGAAAAATTGTTACCTTATTCTCCGACTCGGAGACTATAGAAACCAACAACAACATGTGGCGTACAGTACCCCTTTAAAGTTATATATAGAACACAGACAGATATTCGCAAATATTTGATTCATTGTATCATTTGAGAAGAACGTGTACATGTATGAGTTTGATGGCAATTGGCACTAAACATATTTTTATAAATTTTTGTGACCCTCCCGTCCCTATTTCGGACTCAAGCGGCGCCACTTAAACCACACACTTATAGCCCAGTCAATTAACCAAAAAATCGTGACTGGCCGGATTAAAGCATGAAATTTGGTACATATGTTCTTTGGACAAACGGTAATCTTTTTGGCGGGGGGTGCCAGGATTACCAGATACTGGTGAGAAATAAATTTGGTTTCCATGGCAACGGCATCTGCCGTGGAAATGGGAGGAAACGGGAAATACCTCTTTCTGTGAAACTAATTGGTACTATGTTTGATATTAGTATCTAAGTTGAGAACACAAGTGATTGGCCACTTCATAATATAAATGGGGAGAGACATATGTGTCAAGGTCATTCACTAAGGTCAATGTCATTTAATAATAAGTTCATTTACAACAAGTAATTCTACATTCACTTGCCCATAGATGCATTTATTTCGCAAATAACTCCAAACCATGTAATTTATGTAGAATCGGGAGTTTCTTGCCTTCAATTTGTTGTATGAACTGCCTTATAGATGTATTTCGTTTTCCAGTTTGATCTATTTGAATTGTCATAATCAGGGCCTGATTATGACAATTTTGTATCTAAGCTGCCCATCTTTGCCATGGTAATAAGCCTGTCATTTGTAATTCAAAAATGGGTTTCGTAAAATGTTTTGTGAATTTTCAGCAACATATGTGTTCATAAAGCCCATATACTTGAGACATTGGAAACCAACGTTAAAACTTAGTTTCCTAAAATTGGTGTTACCATAGCAACAGTGTGTGATTTCTGAGAATTCTGGAAAATTATCATATATAAAGTATATTGGTGACAGGATTGGACTTATTGGTGGATATAGTTATATAATAATTTTTATATAAATCTATTCTCCATAACGGACCGCCAGTACTCATCTCAAGGGTCAAGGTCATTGTGAAAGGTCAAGGTCATTGTAAAATAAATGTTGTCTTTATAACTTTAGGTCATATTGTTTGTCTTTATGATTAACCTACCCCAATTTGTTGCATTAGTCCATGAGCTGGTAGGACCCCTGGTGCCCCCACTTCGTCTTTGGTATGTTTATGTACCCTAATGTGTTACCATTATGATGTGGTGGGGAAATGATATCCCATATACGAGGGATGTCATTGTGATTGAATTTAACAGGCGATGTGTAATTTTGTGGGTATTGAAATACTCTATCCACCGGTAGCAAGAACAGATATGACGTTGTTGTTGACCACGTCACCAGAATGTCAAAAGTTCACGCGATGGCAATGAAAACGCAAATATAATAGTCAGGAAGCTGATAGGGTACTTCTACACCACACACCATAGGTCTTAACTTCACCTCACTCATTTTATTCCTTATTATGTCCCTGAACTTTTAAGCAATGTTAACACGGAAATAAAGTGTACGCGAATATACGAAACAAGATGGCATCCAACATGGTCGCCGTGTTTTAAGACGAGGCACTATAAGTTAGGCTGGTGCAAATTATAGAGAGAAAATCTTGACAAATGTATACAAATGTATTATATTATTGTGAAGCTAGGACACAATGCTAGCATTTTAGGGTTAAAATCTGAACTCCCCATTCCAAGATGGCCACCAATATGGCCACTGGAAGTGAAAAAATTTACTATTTTTCACTAATATTTTCTTGATTAGTTTCTGCTGTTTGGAACTGGTTGAGAATTACAACTTTATTTATATTTTTCATGTTAACAAATCATTGGATTTCAAATTTGAATCCATCGCCGCACGCTGCAATCCGCATTTATTATATTTGTTTATGTTAACTGATCATTGGGGCAATGAAATATGCCATTATGTGAGTAGCAGGCCCTTCCGATCTCTAAACATATTTATTTTACAGAACGTGCTATAAAAGTTCGCAAAAAATCACCATTGGGATTCTAGTCATATTACAAAAAGAAATGAGCAGAACTGTGCATACGTGAGGCATACCTTTACCTATGAATATTCCAATTCAATGGAACCAAAATTGTCACTTTGGCTAAATATGACCTATGACGTATTATGGAAAATGGTAGCTATATTGCCCAAGCACATATTGCAATCACTTACAAGTTGTGGTTCATGAATAAAATCGACTATAATCCTTCTATACATTGAACACTAACATTGCTGATGCACCTTGGTTAATAGTTGCTACTATAACCACTGACATTACTAGACATATTGATGTTGGATTTCCCTCTCACAAACGTGATATCGGCACAAATTAACTTTTCAGGTTTGGACAATTTTTTTCAAGTAAAATGGAACTATCTTTGGTATTAAAGGTGTTATCGTTTTGAACTGTCTTAAATGTGTTACAAGGGGGTGTTTTTTAGACAAAATTACTCAAGATGGCTTGAAAAATGGCAATATGATTTGGTCAAATCCATATAATTATATCCCGTACATTATTATATGCTGCTCTGAAAATGTAGCAAATTGTAACTCACTTGGTTATTAAACTGTTACTTAATCAACTCACAACTAAATATCTCTATTAATTAGCATATACTTGATTTATTGTGGAAAGCGATAGCCACCATAAGCCCACATTTGTGGCACACCCATGGTCATAGAGTCACACTGTATATAGACCAGACAAATATACCAGACCATAAAACCAATCACTTTATACACAAACACCTCACCCATGACCATGCAGCCACCATTTGGGTGTATCCGTAAGCCCCACCCATGAACATACAGCCGGGAGTCATCATACATGCACACCGGGTATACTCATACACCTGACCCATGACCATATTGTCACCCCCAGTATATCTATTCATCACATGCATGATCATACACTGATTGACTATAATACAGTCCCTCCTTGTATACATATATCCACATCACTATTGGCCTCCGTGTATAAATATTCGAAACAGCCATGGTCATAACCACTCAAGATATATACCCACCCATGACAATTGAATCGTTCCAGGTATTCATATACACCTCACCAATAGCCATACAGCTAAATGCTTTATACACATACACCTCACCAATGACCATACAGCCACACTTGGGTATACATTTACACCCAACAAATGACCATACATACATGAGTCACCATGCAGGTACACCGGGTATACCCCTACACATGGCCCATGACCATATGGTCACTTCCTGTAGACACATGCTCCACATTCAGGGTCATAAAGTCACTCCTTGTACACATATTCACCTCACTATTGACCATATGGTCACTCCCTGTATACATATTCACCACACCCATTGCCATATAGCCACTCGAGATATACATATACACCCACCCATGACATGCATATAGATACACCTCACCAATGGTCATATGGCCACCTGCTTTATAGACAAACAACTCACATAAGGGCATACAATTGGGTACACACCATCCGGTAACGAGTCACCATGTAGGCACACCAGGTACACGCCTACGTCTGACCCATGACCACATATTCACTCCATGTATACATATTCACCACATTCATGATCATACAGTCACGCAATGTATACATATTCATCTCAACATTACCCATACAGTCACCCCGTATACATATTCTCCACAACGATGGCCATATAACCACCATAGATATACATATAAATCCTACCCATGACCATAGGATCACTATATGTATACATAGTGTATGTGCTGTCAGTAGCCAAATTGGCCAATGACCAATTTGTTTTCGAAATTAGCCAATAAAAAATTCATTTGGCCAAACTTCTTTTTACCCCAAATGGATACGGGAAGCTAATTCAAAAGCGCTGAAAGATCGACAATCCCGACGAAGTTAGGCGACGAAAGTATGTCGTACTTCGGAAATATCGTACCATGCAAACCTGCCTCCCGTCTAATAACAACCTGGCTTCGCATAAAGTTTTTTTAATTTGGCCAAAGTTTTTTATGTGTACCCATACCATAGGATTGACCACTCGTCGTGTGTCCGTCCGTCTGTCCGCAGACACTTTACGCATAATGCGATAACTCAAACATTTTCTATCCGACCAGAACCAAATTTTGTATATGGGTTTCTCAGGCTAAAATACAGATCGAGTTCAAATATGGGTTGATTTTTTTAAAATAGTTATGGCCATTTTTCGACTTAGAATTCACGCATTCTACCTTAACTCAAACATTTTTTATCTGATTGGAACCACATTTGGTATATGAGTTTCTCAGCCCAACATACATATCGAGTTTGAATATGGGTTTGATCTGATTTTTTTTAATGGAGTTAAAAGTTTTAATTGAAATATTGTTCATTTGTATGGATGTTCTCACTCTATTTATTCAATTAATCATTCTTCTATTATATCTCCAGGTTTCTCCTCATTCACTTGCATGGATTTCTTAAAAAATAACACTTCTCAACATTCCTGATACTTTCATTTGGTATGTCTCATTTTATATTGGTTTATTTGGACACACTCTTTGCCCCTATTGATTGATTAATTTATTTTTATTTTTATGCGTACCCATACGATAGTATGGTACACATATTGTCGATGTCCGGATTGACCACTTGTCGTCCGTCCGGTAGACACATTACGCATGGTGCGATAACTCAAACATTTTTGTATACGATCGCAACCAAATTTTGTATATCTGTTTCTCAGCCCAATACAGATCAAGTTAAAATATGGGTTTGATCTAATTTTGTTTATGGAGTTATGGCCCTTATTCGAATTATAATTCAATCATGCTGCAATAACTAAAAAAAAGATATATGAAATCAAATTTGGTATGTGAGTTTCTCAGCCCAAAATACAGATATAAATCGAATATGGGTTTGATCCGATTTGTTTAACAGAGTTATGGGCGTATTTAAAAAAAAACTTGTTCTAATCTTTGAAGATTGACATTGAATGTTATGGATTTTAGATTCCTAGCTGAAAATAGCTAATCACTATCGTCAAAGTATGGGGTAAACATCTGCCGATCGTAATCGGCCTCTCGTTTTAATTTGGCCACAATATTTTTCGGTCCAACGCGAACACTGTATACAAAACACCTTACCAATGACCATACACACAGTGGATCAACGGACACAAAGTTGTTGAGATAATTGTGAAAATTGGATATTTTGTGGAAGAAATCGTCGCGCGGCGATGATTAAATTTCATATTTTCCGCGATAAAGCACTGACAACTGATTCTAACTGATCGCCGCGGGTCGAATATTAGTGACGAAATATTCACTTACCTTAAACTGTTCAAAATTGGTGTCTAAATGTGTTTATTAGAACAAAAAACGGTGTCAGAAAGTGTGTGCAAACTTTGACAACACAAATTTCTCGCCTCGAACTCTACGAATTCCGGTTTTCGTTTGTGTCCGTTGATCCACTGTGATACAGCTCTTCCAGGTATACAAATACCCTACACACGGCCATTCATACCTTCCAGACTTGCATATACATCATTCATAATCATATATTAACTTTGTGAGAGAAAACTGCATTAGTTCTGGTAATGTCAGTGGTTAAAATAGTAACTATTAACCAAGGTGTATCAGCAACGTTAGTATTCAATGTATAAGGCATACAAGTCAATTATGTCTTATAGTATCAACCAGAACCTGTAACTGATTACACGGCGGGCTGTGGCAATATTTCTACTCCCTTGGCATCTTGGTGGTCATTTTGAGTCAATCTGCGGTGAAATGTTATACCGCATTATGTAAACTTAAAACTTTGAGAGATCGGAAGGGCCTGCGACCCAGATAATGGCATATTCCATTGCTCCAATGATCAGTTAACATAAAAGATATATAATAAATGCGGGTTGCAGTGTGCGCGATGGATTCAAATTTGAAATCCAAGATAGCTGCTGACGGTCATATTTTTTTAACGGATTTTGGAAACAAATGGCTCCCATCTAGAGGTCACCCCGAAGATAGTTATAAAGTTTGGTGTTGATCGGATGAGGGATATGGTCTGTGTGGTGTGGCAAAGGATTTAGTCATGCAAAGAGTGAAATCCAAGATAGCTGCCGGCGGCCATGTTTTTCATCGAAAATCATTCAAAAATGGTCAGAATCCAGCAATAAAGGCGCTGTTATATAGGTTTGTTGACACACGAGGACTCCCGCCAACGGTCTCTCGCCATATTAACAGTCAAGTTTTTATAAAATTGAGAAAAAATACCACGGACTGAAGGGATGTACAATCTAGATCAAAAGATATGGGGTGTGACAACGACTGTGCTATCATGGAGTACAGGTACATATCAGTATGGATATGGACTGAGATAATCATGCTCCCACGAGACCTTGAGTAGCCGGTGGAAAGTTTAACAGAGAGGTTAAAATTGTATAGACTAAATTAAGTTCCCGTGTCATACACCAAAAATTTAAAACGAAATTCTGAGTCAAAAAGGGACATAAATCAGATAACATTCTTTGAACCAAACCATTTTCGTAGTATTATGATCCACATGTCACATCTGAGTCGAAAAGGGACATATCTCCATCAAAATTGGTTGGACCAGACCCAAATGTTTGTGTGGATCAAGTGGGTGGGTTCAGTTGAAAATTCCAAGGCGGACACCCCCCCCCCCCCCAGCGGAGACACTCTAGCTACGATGCTGATCACAGAACAACGTTTTACATTTCTGCATAGATTGAAGATATGTTTTGTAACTGCTGCCATAGGACAGAATCGAATTACATGCAATAGTACAACAGGTATAATTAATTTATGTGGTTGCCTTTTTCTGCAATAATAGCATAGTTACCCATGTATATTTCAGCATACGACAATCTTCTAAAGTCTACTGACGTTGACAGAAATGTTATGATGCCAGTGATCAAATTTGTAACGGTTGCTATGGAAATAAGTACATTGGGTCCACCCAACATATTATTTGGAATGGACAAAACAAATTTGCGGTGTATTACAATGTAACATATAGCGGAAATAGGCAATACGATATCTGAACGCGATCGGTAGTTTAATTTATTCGCGAGTTTGTGCTTAGTTTTATCTACACTTATTGGTATCTGGTGCATATATGTTCAGTTCGTAGGAAGACAATAAGGATATCCTGGTGACTATGCAATTATAAATTTTTAATTGCGGCTTGTTGGATAGATCGATTGGTTTTGTAAAATGTTGGAAATAATACGGATCAAACTTCAAATGAAAGAAGTTCATTTGGAAATTTGACTCGCAATAAAAATATCAGTCAAATTAAAGTGTTTCCCTGATCTCCACTCACAAGTTGTTTTTATTACAACACAAAGCGTCTGCCATTGCCACTACATGAAATCAACACCAATGTACACCTATTACTAATCGCTCCAAGCACATGGAGTCGTGTAACAAACACCAGGTGATGACACTTTTGTTGTACGGACCAAGCACGTTAATCCAGATAAAGGTACATGTCTCTGGATAAAGGTACATGTACGGACGTTAGCTGCGCGTGATGTATTTAGACGATACAGACCTTGGTTGTTGAGTCGTTTCCGGCCGAAGGCCGGGTAGGGTGGTCGGACTGCAGTGTGCAAGTCCCTTCACCCTTCCTTGGTTTTTTCCGATGAAAATCGAACATTTTGGCTGTCGTAGGTGCTGTGGTTGGAGGCAAGGCGGCGAAAGCGTGGTGGAGGAGTCTTAAGCCCCTGTCACACTCAGGCCGGCGCTCTCATTGCGCTGCAAAAGTATCAAAGCGCCCACCTAAACGCACTAAGGTCTCCAAGAACCGATTGGTGACGCAGTGGACACTGGCTACAACGGGCGAGGATCTCCATGGTCGCCCATAGGTGCCAGAGCGCCGCGCTTGTTTTATGCATACACAAAACAAGCGCAGAGGCTCGGCGTTCTGACCAGGACGTATTACTGTCGCCGTGACAGCGCAAAGCAAAGCGCCAAGCGAACGACGTGAGCGTTATGTGGACGTAGCAAGAGCGCATATTAGCTTCTCGTGGTCACAGCAAGGACTTAATATTGTCTTTTGCGACTACAGTAAGCTAAAGCAAATTCTCACTACGCACGCGAAACGAGAAACTCCCCCACCAGTTATACATGCGGCGCGCGTGACAAGCTATGCTCCTATCCCGCTTATCACGTTTTCATCGCGCTCTTTGTACGACCCATTGCGTTCCTGCTTTGTCACGTCAAGTCTCACGCTCCCACGCGCTCTCACTGCGTTTCCTCCACGCCCCGTAAACGCTCTTAATGCGTTCATGTCGTTGTCATTGCGTTGTTAGTACGCTTTGCGCTGTCATGGCGACGGCACTACGCCTGGTCAGAACGCCGAACCTCTGCGCTTGTTTTGTGCATGCACAAAACAAGCGCGGCGCTCTGGCGCTCTGGGGCGATCACGGAGACCCTCCCCCGTCCTAGCCAGTGTCCACTGCGTCACCAATACGTTCTTGGATACCTTACTGCGCTTTGCTTGGCGCTTTGATTATTTTTCAGCGCAATACAAGCGCCGGCCTGATCGCAGCGGAGTGTGACAGTAGTTTAATCGGACAGCTAATCTATTGCGGAGTGTTGGGTTATTTCCCCACAACATAAAAACTGACTATGACTGGAGAACGCAGGAGGCGCTATCTATACTCTCCGCGCCCGCGCAGAGAACGTTTTGCGAACTTATTGAGAACGTACTAGCATCACAATGACAGCGACTTGAACGCACTAAGAGCGTGAGATTTGACAAAGTAGGAACGCAATAGGAGCATACTTTGTTTTTAAAGTTTGACAATTTTCGACAGTTTTCGGCGCTCCTCCTGCTTGTTACTCATATGTTGGTACTTTTGCAGCGCAGTGAGAGCGCCGGCCTGAGTGTGACAGGGGTTTTAGCGGCGGTTGTTTTGTTTCTTTCTATTTCTCTTTCTCTTTTTTGGCGGTGGTTCGGATGGTGATGTTTGCAAACTTGGAGTCGGACGATTCATGAGCTTTTCGGTTTCGGCTTGTACTAAATCGGCTTTTCTTGATGCTTCTTGTACTCTCGCTAAAATTTCCATTAAGTTATTTTGTCTTTCTTCTTTTTCGGAGTCGGATGTGTCGTCGGAGTCGGAGTCGCAGTCAGAGTCGGAATCAGATGTGTTGTCGGGGTTGGAGTCAGATGTGTCTTCGGGGTTGGAGTCAGATGTGTCTTCGGCGTCGAAGTTAGAAGTGTCTTCGGAGTCGGATGTATCTTCGGGGTCGGATGTTGGTGCTTCGTTTGCTGTAGGAGAGGCAGGTGAAGATTCCGGTTCGGTGTAATCCGGCGTCTTCTGGTTGAAAAAGGAGATGTCCGCGTCTATCCGTGGCGATGGGGAGTCCATTACCACTTCGATCTCGGCTGCGCGGGAGGTGTCGCCTGGTGTGGCATCAGTCGATTTCCTCTTTTTCCACGCTGCCAATCTCTCTGTGTCTCTCTTTTTCCTGGATGGAGTCTTTTTCTTTCGCTTCTTCCTGGCTGGTTTGGTAGTTTCCAGACCTCTCCCGGTAGAGAGCCCTGATTTGCCGGGCAGGACTGGAAGTCCAAAACCAACTGGTATCCGCCTTTGTGTGCATGGACTGGAAGTCCAAAACCAACTGGTATCCGCCTTTGTGTGCATGGAGTGACCAGCTCACACAAGGCGCGAGATGCATGGAGTCCAGCATTGTTGTGATAGCATTCGGGATTATCGGTGGCGTAGTCATCCTGAGAGGTGGCGATCCTCAGACCCGTTCCAAACGACGGATTTTTGTCGACTCGAATCTAATTGTATTAAATCCGTCGGTGGTGCGTCTGCGGTCAATTTTGTTTCAGACGGACGCATCTTTGTCGCGTCGAATCTAATACATCGGTCGATTTATTTAAAGGTGCACTCCATGTTACATTCACAAAATGGTCACGCGTAGATATAGAGGCCTATATATACCGGTATAGTATACATATATATACTAAAATACAGTATAAATTATGTATAAATATATGCGCGATTGCAGCGCGAATATATGTGCATATGTATATGAGGATGTATATAGTACATATAGTTATATAATATAATATAATAGGCGCTACAAATAAATGTTAGATCGTGCAACCAATTGCCATATATGTGTATACCATGCATGTAAATACAGGTATACAAAAATTATTATAAATCAGAGACTACCACCCCTACCCTTATAATAAGGAAACCCGGAATATATGAATTATTATAAATAAGAGGTTACCAGTGGTAACTTACCACCCCTATACCCCCCATAACAAGTAATGCCGGTATATATGAATTATTATAAATAAGATCAGTGGTACCACCCTACCCCTTATAATGAGGAACACCGGAATATATTAATTATATATTATAAATCATATGCTACCACCTATATATCCTTTATAATAAGGAATACCGGTATCTATGAATTATTATAAATCATAGGCTACCATCCCTACCCCTCATAATAAGTAATACCGGTTTATATGAATTATTATAAATCTGAGGCTACCACCCCTACCCCTTATATAATAAGGAATACCGGTATATGTAAATTATTATAAATCATAGGCTACCACTCTGCCCTTATAACAAGTAATACCTGAATATATTAAGTATTATAGATAAGAGGTTACCACCCCTTTACCCCTCATAATAAGTAATATCGGTATATATGAATGATTATAAATCAGTAGTACCACCTCTGCCCCTTATAATAAGTAATACCGGTAAATATTAATTATTATACATCATAGACTACCACCCCTATTCCTTACAATAAGGAATATCGGTCTATATGAATTATTATAAATCGGTTGCTACAACCCCTACCCCTTATACCGGTATATATGGATTATTATAAATCATTGATACTATATCCATTATAAGATGTGAGTCAGTGACATGCCATGTTCGTTGAGGAATCAAACTACCAAAATAATTACAATTTGCACAATGTTACCAAAGCAATGCTTATAGATATATCTTTCTTTATGACAAAGAGAGCGTGCGACAAATGACGTCGTGTGGGTATTTCCTCAGATAAGGGGAGCCCCCTCATTATTAAGGCCCGTTCCAAACGACGGATTTTTGTCGACTCGAATCTAATACCAGACCCACAATTGTATTAAATGCGTCAAAAATGCGACGTTTGAAACAATTAGATCCGTGTCAGACGCATCACAGACGAATCTCCGTCCAATTCAGACGAATCTTCGTCGGTGATGCGTCTGAAATCCGTCTTGGTTTCAAACGACGGATTTTTGACGACTCGAATCTAATACATGTGACGAGAAGAGCCGAAAGTTGCCGAAGAACGAATGCAAATGATATGATAATGATATGATAATGGTATAACAATGAGGGGGCTCCCCTTATCTGAGGAAATACCCACACGACGTCATTTGTCGCACGCTCTCTTTGTCATAAAGAAAGATATATCTATAAGCATTGCTTTGGTAACATTGTGCAAATTGTAATTATTTTGGTAGTTTGATTCCTCAACGAACATGGCATGTCACTGACTCACATCTTATAATGGATATAGTATCAATGTTTTAGAATAATCCATATATACCGGTATAAGGGGTAGGGGTTGTAGCAACTGATTTATAATAATTCATATAGACCGATATTCCTTATTGTAAGGAATAGGGATGGTAGTCTCTGATGTATAATAATTAATATTTAGCGGTATTACTTATTATAAGGGACAGAGGTGGTACTACTGATTTATAATAATTCATATATACCGATATTACTTATTATGATGGGTAAAGGGGTAGTAACCTCTTATTTATAATAATTCATATATTCAGGTATTACTTGTTATAAGGGGCAGAGTGGTAGCCTATGATTTATAATAATTTATAAATACCGGTATTCCTTATTATAAGGGGTAGGGGTGGTAGCCTCAGATTTATAATAATTCATATAAACCGGTATTACTTATTATGAGGGGTAGGGATGGTAGCCTATGATTTATAATAATTCATAGATACCGGTATTCCTTATTATAAAGGATATATATAGGTGGTAGCCTATGATTTATAATATATAATTAATATATTCCGGTATTCCTCATTATAATGGGTAGGGGTGGTACCACTGATCTTATTTATAATAATTCATATATACCGGCATTACTTATTATGAGGGTATAGGGGTGGTAACCTCTTATTTATAATAATTCATATATTCCGGTATTCCTTATTATAAGGGTAGGGGTGGTAGTCTCTGATTTATACTAATTCTTGTATACCTGTATTTACATGCATGGTATACACATATATGGCAATTGGTTGCACGATCTAACATTTATTTGTAGCGCCTATTATATTATATTATATAACTATATGTACTATATGCATCCTCATATACATATGCACATATATTCGCGCTGCAATCGCGCATATATTTATACATAATTTATACTGTATTTTAGTATATATATGTATAACATACCGGTATATATAGGCCTCTATATCTACGCGTGACCATTTTGTGAAGGTAACATGGAGTGCACCTTTAAATAAATCGACCGAGGTATTAGATTCGACGCGACAAAGATGCGTCCGTCTGAAACAAAATTGACCGCTGACGCATCACCGACGGATTTAATACAATTAGATTCGAGTCGACAAAAATCCGTCGTTTGGAACGGGCCTAACTCTCTGGTGGTCCGACCAATTGTACGAGCCATCGTGTGCGAATGACCTGAATTGTGACGATACAGACCTTACTTTCTTTTGTTCTTTTTATGGCTCTTAATGGCTAAGGCACTGCGCTTGAGTTGTCTTACCAAGAAATCAACGAACCAACATTCGAGCATTGAACAACAGACAATTACATAGTAGGTGCGAGTTGTACCCACGCTCGAATTATCAGATTGTCTGTTGATTGCTTAATTACATAACACAAGCGCGAATGTCTTAACCACATCACGAAATTGTTGCAATTGACATTCTTCGGTATGGGGAAATGGGGGGGGGGGGGGTCGAACAAAATAAAACTAATTTCGATGAAAAAACTGTATATTGAACTAATTTCGCCAATGTCACTTCGTTTTCTCACGCATAAATTAATACAAAGTATATGTTTGCAGAATGTCCTGCTATTGGGCTGAACAATATAGTAAGTGGTCACACACGTCCATGCAACTTACATGTATGTTGCGGCTGGAGAAACATTATAAAACATTGACGAAATGAGTTCTATATACGCACGGATGCGGTGACGCGCCCCCCCCCAAGTTTGGTAAAAATTTTCAACAACTGGTTGCAAGTTTCAACCCTAACACACCATCATGCAGTTGGAGAGATTTCTAATCGAAAACAGGTTGCAAATGATTTCATAGTTTAATATTGCAACCACTATTTATAGTGGTGTGAAATTGGTCGTGACTAAATTGGCATCAGTTGTAAATTCCTAACCTTACAGTTGTGCCCGGTTAGCTATTAAAAATTTCCAACAGGTGGATAGAGGGTGCAAATAGAATTTCCCAAGTTAAGGACATTGTTCAAAGGAAGTATATCATATACCAAATTGAACATGGTGGTGACGCCCTATTTTTTGTGCTTTTATGAAGGGATGGCTTTTAAGACTAAGGTATAGGGTTGGCGGCATATGAGACCACCAATAAAAAATAGACAGAAAAAATTACACTTTTTCAATGACCTTGACCTTAATGGTTGACCTTGACCCTATATGTCATATTGGCCCAGTTCATTTGATGGACCGTTGATTGCACTATGTATATCATTTATTCAATCACAAGTCTAATTGTTTCCAAACCGCGGCATTTTTTCACTTTTCCCCAAATATTTTATGCCGTTACCATGGAAACCAGAAATTCTCACGAACCATGACCCGCAGCCCGGGCACCCCCCTCAAAAATTGTTTCCCATATCCCATTTTACATATCGGCAAAGTTTCATGCTTTAATCCGGTCTGTCACGATTTTGCTAAATTTTGACCCTAAACGACTGGGCTATTAGACTCATTTAGAGGAGCGGCCAAACGCCAAAAGTGGTCGGATACCCCTACCCTCGGTAGAACAAGTTGAAACCAACCTTTTCTGGAAGGTAAATATATATCATTTATGAAAATGATTCTTGGCCTTGCAGGAATTGGTGGCAGCTATGTATGGTAAGACTATTTGTGGAGGTACCCTACCGAAAAATTAGCCTGTTTTCAGCGGTTGGCCGGCTATACACAATTGGTTAAAAGTTAAGCACATCACCAAAAAAAACAGAACGTTTTATTTGTTATTATGTGGTACATGGCGATACTAGATTGGAACGTTCTTATTTGTTCTGGTTTGTTTGTGATTTCACGACGTCATGGTAGAGAATGTAACGTTATGCGTCAAAAAATCATGACGATTCAGAGAAACTGTCGCCCGTCAACTCTGTACAAAACTAGCACGCTGGATTGAGCTTATCTTGTCATATATGTTTGGAAAGAATGAAGTATTTTCTACCCGAAGGTATTAATTGTATTACCCTATCCCTACAAATATTGTAATTAATTGGAAAAAACTTACCCCTCCCCCAATGTCATAAAATGCTGAGTATAGCCATCGCCTGGGATTGGATCCCAGAATGATAGAATAGTGCGTAGCATTTCCTTTTATTTCGCGTAGAAAACACATAACAAATGTAAAATTCGAATTTCCAACCATAATCACCATTAGAAGAGTATCAACATCCAAGATGGCGTCCAATATGGCATTCAGTTTATATTTTAAGACTCTGTGGAGCGACATACGAAAAATCCCGAATAGGAACGTCCCCCAGTGGTAAAATCTATATTATTGTAGTGACTACATAGAATAACATTTCATATCAAACATTAATTTGACCATTAATACATCTTTTCAATTGGTAAGCTACTAGTAATAGCTAGAACTGTATGCCTCCATCCAATGTCATAAAATTCGAAATAAAGTTATCGACTGGGATTGGAACCACGAGTGATAGCATTATGCGCAGTATGTTGTTTTATTTAATGTACAACACACATATGAAGTGACAGGTATGAATTTCCATCCATATTCACTATTAGAAGAGTATGATACAACAAAATGGCGTCCAATATGGCGTCCAATTTTAATTGTACCACTTTGCGAACTCACACACGAACGAACTAAAATGGAACGTCCCCTGTGGCATATTGTATATCATTGAAGTGACTACATAGATGATATCTCATAGGGTACAGTAGTTTCACCGTTAGTCTATCTTATCAGTTGGAGAATTAGTAAACAAAAACTTAATCAACACCCAGTCACAAACGTCCACATAATGGCGGCACTTGTGACTATAGTCCAGAATGCAAAGAATTAAGCAAATCGTTCGGAATTACTTTGTGTTGAATACAACAAAGAAACATAAAATGTAAAATTTGCATCCACATCTGGTCTTAGTAGACAACCAAAATCCAAGATGACGCCCAATATGACGGCTAATTTTAATGCCAACACGCTGCGAACAATGAATACGAAAGTCGGTCAAAATGTATCATACGGCAGTTTGAAGCGATATATTGTTTAGATTGTGTGTTTATATTAGACGTCGATATGATGTGTTTGAGTGATGGTGGTAAGACAACATTTTTTTTCAGATAAAGCTTTGACGTGATTGTCTCAAATTAACTTCCATAAACTGTCGATCAGCTCCGTAAGGACGGGTAAGCCGTGTCTTTCCATTGGTTTGGTGGTATCCTACATCACGGTCTAAATGTCACACCCTTAGCTATGACATAGGTGTGACGCCAGGATTAATACTGGATGTAAATTTGAATTTGTTGAATGTTTAGGTTGTTTTGTTTAAAAATTATCAGGAACTTTATATCAAATATTTGTAGAAAGACAAACCTACCAAAAATAAAAAACACTTAGTGAAATTCCGAGAATGACTTAAATAGTTTAATTTGCCTAATCGTGTATCGTGTATTGATCTCCAATGCACATTTGACTATTGTTTGACACATTTGATGTCATTTTGGGACGTTAAGTAAGTAAAGAATTAACAATATGTAGACAACTGGTAATAATAGAGGATGGTCATTGACCGTTACAAATAATCATGCACTCTATGCGGTACGAAGTGATGTTGTAATGTTCAATACTAACATATTGCTATCATTAATATATTGTGATAGTCTTGAATGTGCAGTCCTCCTTAACATGTCCTTTTGAATTTTCACCAACATTTTCAGAGAGCCTTGCAACAGTTTTGACCACATGAAACATTAAATAACAGAATCACCATCTGTTGTTTTATGCAGTAACGCAAAAAACAAAAATGGCATACATTTTGAAATCCAGTAAATAAGATATCGTATCGATCTCTGGTTTTGCCAAAGTTGGATATGAGTCCACGAGCAATCAAAGTTCACACATCATAGTAACTACCTATTAACGATACACGAAATTTATCATCGCACACACAAAATGCTCTTTAATGACATAACATGGGACCACAATGTCCATATAATGCAATCAGCGTACAATGGTTTATAAATAGGCGTTATAGTGATCGAGAGGTTGCTGCTTTGTATAATCGTTCCGAGTTTCGGCTCAGTGTCAAACAAGAAAGCAACACCGCATACCTATGAATATAAGTTGTTCTCGCCATATGTTGCTTGATGTGCATGTTTTTCCATACATTGATATTTTAGTCCCGACTAATTTGTGAGTTAAATGGTTGTGAATGTCAATCGGATTCATATATGTTACAAACAGAAGATATTGAGTTTCCGGGCAAGACTAATTAAAATTCAATCTTCTATATCTCCGGTGGATATCATATCTGTATTAGTTCTTAGGGACGTGGGTCCTGACTATACACGTATAGCAATCTCTCATGCTAATACATTTTATTGATACATAGGTCATAGTGCGATAATCTCCATTGAACATGCACATTGGTGTTGAATTTATGATTGCCGTTAGATTATAATCATAATCACGCAACTCACAAACAAACCAGAATGTCACTAAAACGTTTGTTTTATCCACGGTTCTTTTGAGTCTGGTGGCATTTGAAATGGATAAAATGGTAAGTAATGAAAATCTGTAGGCTATTAACACAATTGAAATGGCGACAGGCATAAGGCAATTCACAATAGACACTAGTCATTAGTCTTGATATATAGATATCCAAATTTTGTTTACGGTTTGGTCTATGGCGACTAGGCCATATCACAACATACATTGTATTCTTATGGGTGGCGGAAAGACAGCGCCGATCTTACCGCGGAAGCAATATACTCAGTCCATACATAAGCCACCTACCCCCAAACTGGCAGATATTCGAAAGTTATTTTCACTTAACATGGACCTCATAGCAGTGTTACTGATCGGGATTTATAACACCTTCGTCGTCGATATGGTGTTTTATGGGGATACAAGTAACTGAGTGTAAGTCAGTGTGATGTAATCAACTAAAAATCACTTGTGAATAGTGTTGTGTTATTGTTCACCCAGAATAGTCATTTTTGTTTCTCAAGAAAACCTGGACATGCCATACTCAAGTGCCCATTGCTGTGAATGCATAGAATCACATTGTATGACTCATATTCAATGAAAATATGGGAATAATAATAATTGTATTTCTCAGATCCATCTGTCTCTATAAACATGTTGTTACTGGAGTCATGTTTAATCTTTAGTCACTGAACGTTAATTGAATGGTAAGCCATCAGAGCCATGTAATTTTTATGATTGATAAAAGCAAATGTTGCTCATCTTTATGAAGATAACATATATGTTAATGTTATTCTATTCCAAAATAGTATTATTGAAAAGTTAACTTATCGACTATCGGCACCAGAGCAAACAAACCATTTGAACGGTTGTTGAAAACAACTGGCACTTCAACAACAAATCCAGCGCAAAGCATCACAAAAGGAAGTCTTTTTTCTGGCTGTTGTACTTCTTCGTAAAATTGAAATGACATCTATATTATGGGATGCCATCTTGTATTTTGAGATCCATCTTATAGCGAGTGTGGTTCTAACATAATTATGTCGCACTAAACGATACGATACGATTTATTTGCATAAACACCAATATGCTAACAATACAATTCATAATAAAACAATAAACAATTAATAATAATAATAAATACATGTGAACACTAAATGACATCAACAACTGCGCATTTGTTGTTTTATTCTTGGTTAGGATTCTCAGAGATACCTTTGTGCGCATTGTTTTAACTTTCGATATGAGGAATGTTGAGTTTTGTGTTTATTATTTCGCAAATTAAAAGATATGTTGATAACAGAACTACTACTTCATATGACTATTGTAATGAAATGAATGTGATGAATCGACACAATATATATACAACTGGAGACGTCATTTGTCCTGATTTCCACTATTTGTTTTCACGAAGTGTTATAAATTCGAGACATGACAAAGCTCATCTGATTTTTTGTTTATATAGTTGACCACCACATGTTGGTCTCCGTCATCACGCAAACAATAAATTGCCATGTAATAATGGAAACATACACATAAGTAATACCATTTGAGACGTTTATTTGCCCGCATATCGTACTAGTTGTTTACAACGTGTTGAGATTAAACTTAAATGCCATATTGGCCGCCATTATGGCGCAATAGTGGGTGTGACTTCAAACTTTTTGTTTCTTTATCGTATTCAGCTCAAATGAAATCCAAAATGTATGCTCATTTCTTTTTGGCCAGTACTACAGTCCACAGTGGCCCATTTGTATGGAAGTTTGTGACTGTAGGAGTGATCAAGTTTTTGTCTAATTAATTCATCAATTGATAATAAAGATCAATGCTGAATCTAATGTTTGATATGAAATATTCGATGTAGTCAGTACAATTATATATAATATACCACTAGGGACATTTCTTTTCTGAATTTGTCGTATGTCCGTTCACTCAGTCTTGAATTTAAAATTGGCCGCCATATTGAACGCCATCTTCGATTATGATACTCTTTTAATAACAAATTTGGATGGCAATTTCTCTGCCCAATTTGCATGTGTATTCTACATTTAATAAAACAAAATACTGCGCATTATGCGATAATTCGTGGTTCCAATCCCAAGCGACAACTTTAGTTCGAATTTTATGACATTGAACGGCGGAATAAATTTTTTACTTTTATTTTTCCAATTGATAAGATGTATTATTGATGAAACTAATGTTTCATATGAAATACTATTCTATATGGTCATTAAAATAATATACATTTTACCACTTGGGACGTTCCTTTTCAGGATTTTTCGTATGTCGCTTCACTAAGTCTTAAAATAAAAACTGAAGCCATATTGAACGCCATCTTTGAGTTTGATACTTATCTAATAGTGAATATGGTTGGAAATTTACATTTTACACTTGTTATGTGTGTTATACACTAAGTAAAAGGAAATACTACGCACTAATCTATCATTCTGGGATCCAATCCCCGGCGATGGCTATACTTAGCATTTTATGACATTGGGGGGAGGGTTAAGTTTTTGCCTATTATTGCTAAATTTGTAGGGTCAGGAAAATAAACTTAATACCTCCGGGTAGAAAATACTCCATTCTTTCCAACCATATATGACAAGATAAGCTCAATTCAGCATGCTAGTTTTGTACAGAGTTGACGGGCGACAGTTTCTCTGAATCGTCATGATTTTTGACGCATAACGTTACATTCTCCACCATGACGTCGTGAAATCTCAAACAAACCAGAAAACATAACAACGTTCCGATCTAGTATCACCATGTACCCCATAATAACAAATAGAACATTCTGTTTTTGGTGATGTGCTTAACTTTTAACCAATTGTGTATAGCTGGCCAACCGCTGAAAACAGGCTTATTTTTCGGTAGGTACCTTCACAAATAGTCTTACCATACATAGCTGCCACCAATTCCGGCAAGGCCAAGAATCATTTTCATAAATGATATATATTTACCTTTCAGAAAAAGTTGTTTTCAACTTGTTCTACCGAGGGTATGGGTATCTCGAAAACTAAGGCCCTTTTTTGGATTTGGCCGCTCCTCTATATATACAATTTATGAAAATTGGCGAGTATACAAATTCGTATCAAATTTAGGCATAGGGTCACCATTGCATATTTCTCAACCAATTTGGCGCATTTAAACCACACGATTAGATTATTCGTATCACGGAGAAGAATATGTATCAATGAGGTGGAAATCGGCGCTAAACATATTGTTTATCAATGTTTGTGTCCCTCTCACCCTTTAGGCACCCCTGACTCGAATGGCCCCACTTTTGACATCTTTAAACCACACACTTAGACTCCTGATATCATGGAGATTATTATTTGTAAGTTTGGTGCTGATCCGCGACTAAACAATTTTTTATCAAATTTAGTGCCCACCCCACCCCCATCTCTCACCAAAACAGCACCAATATGACGTCTTTAAAATCACACGATTAGATTCCTCATATCATATGGTGCCCGTCTCCCTTTCAGTGCATCCCTGACTCGAATAACGCCACTTTTGACAGCTTTAAGCCACGCCCACGCCATTAGACACCTCATGCCATGGGGATGAATTTGTATAAGTTTGGCAATCGGCGACTAAACAAATTCTTATCAGATTTAGTACCCCCCCCCCCCCCCACCGCCCCCCAAATCTCTCAGCCCAACGACACCAATTTTGCGTCTTTAAATCACACAATAAGATTCCTTGTATCATGGAGAAGATCTCAGAAGAATGTGCATCAATTTGGTGGAATTCGGCGCTAAAATTATTTTGATCAATTTTTTTTGCCCCTCTCCCCTTCCGGGCATCCCTGACGCGAACGGCGCGACGTTTGACACATTTAAACCACACCATTAGATTCCTCATTTCGCCCAATTTGGGCGTTTATCTGATGGCTGTTTTTCATCTGACGTGTGTGTCGGATAAATGATGTGGAGGATTTATGTAAATGTTAGCCCAAACTACATTTCCAAGTAACGATGGTTTTGTTGTTTATTTTGAGGAATAATACCGCATCAGATGAATTCAGCCAAAATATGTTAACAGTTGTCGTGTAGAACATTTGCAGTAGGTTAGCGTTATTTAGTATTTGTGGATGTCCTTTAACATGGGGAAAATAGACTACTGCGCTTGAACGAGCATGTGAATTTGTCGTTTTTAATGTATAGCAACTTGATAATCAATAACAGAGGCATTCTCTGTCAAATACAGTCGCTCTATTTACGGTATTAATTGCGGAAGTAAACTACGCGTAAACGGGTACATACTGTAAATTATAGAAGGTGTCGGATCGGCCTAATCTCCCCAGGGTCAACTCGCCCCAGTCGACGTGTGACAATTCGGTACGCACTATAAGATGTATCCGAGGCCAACCGACTCGGAATAGGTGTAACCGGGGTGTTATATAGCGTTTGGTCCGTTGTTTCTCAATGAATATTATTGAAATTTGGTGTATATGTCCGGGCTGGGACTTGGAATACAACGACGTTTGAATTGTTTTTAAATTTACAAATTTGTTGATTTTATTCATTTTTTTTCGTTCTGAAACACACTATAAAGGTGTATAAAAGGTGTGAGCGGACTTGATGTCGCATTATCTTCTTTGTTTATAAATGGACAAGACTGAAATATAGTGCATATGTCCGGGTTATGACATGGACAACATTAACGTTTTAATTGTTCTTAAATTCACAAATTTGTTGATTTTATTCAACTTTTCGTTCTTTCATTCTATAAAGTGTAAACGGTCGGCCCCATTTAAAAGGTTAAGCGGCTTATGTGCTTAGTGTTATAGGTAATCGGATTAACTAATTGGCGACTCCAAACTATTGTGTTTTGGGATATTGAGCATTTAGAGGGTTAGATATGCTTGAAACACCACCACTCTTCAATTCACACCAAGTTCTCAGCTGTCATGTTCGGATATTAGAAACCATAGCCATGATATATGGTTTATTGTGTGTATACTAGTAATATAGTTATTTTCAGTACCTTTATATACCAGTACTGTGTATAACAATGCATATAAATGAATCCATGTATACATGTATATTTATTCAACGGATTCAGTGGTTTTGTCCATCAGTCTATCAAATTTGCGGGGAAAACATGCATGGCCACCAGCTTACAGTGAGTACACCCTGCTAAATTTCAAATTTGAATCAATTGGCGCACCCTGCAGCCAGCTTTTATTGGAGAACTTTTTCTCATGTGGATATTTTTGGTTACCGCTAGATGTGAGCCATATTTTGTTCTCATACTTTCCTTGTGAAATTGCCAGCCGTGATCTCGAATTTTACTATTTTTATGGCTAAATAATTTGGTTGATCCTACAGACGACACCCCTTGTCCGATCGTCACCAGATTCCACAATGATCTTCTGGATAACCAGGGTGAGAGTAATCTAATTTTTCCGAATTTCGTTAAAAAACATGACCACAGGCAGCAATTTGGTATCTTACTCTTTTGCATGACTGAATTGTTTAGCAACTGTACAGACATATCCCTCATCTGATAGTCACCAAACTTCATATTGATCTTCGGGCTGACAACTAGATGGGAGCTATCGAATGCTTTGAATTTTTTTGGAAAACATTGTCGCCAGCAGTCATCTTCTATTTTGGTTTTTATATACATGTATATCTCTTCATGCGGATAGCCAGTATTACGTAGGTACTTCAACTTTCCGCATTCCTGTCATCATTTGAAATATAAAAATTTACCTGATACATGCACCCTTCAAAATTTGTTTCGTCGTATCTATTTGAATGACCCGTATGGTAATATTGATATAGATATATTTGTCAAACATTTCTTTGTACAATATACAGGTATTTAGTTTGTAACTAAATCTAGAAATATATAATAGTAGCTGGTGGACCCGACTTCGTCCGGGATGTTCCCCTCTGATTTTCGGAGAATTGCGCGATTTAACCTTGAATTGACCATTTTAAAAGTGAAGGTCATGTCGGGGTCACGATTTGACCCGTCCAAAACACTCCCCGGACAAAAGTGTCCGACAAAAGTACCCGTCGAAATCCGCCCGGCTTTACCCGATTTGACCTTGAATTGAAAATTTTGAATGTCAAGATCAGGTTGGGATCATGATTTGACCCATCCGAAACACTCCTGGGACAAAAGTAACGGTAGGTATCAAATTTCGTTGAAATCCTTCCGTTTTACCAGATTTGACCTTGAATTGATCTTTTTGAATGTCAAAGTCAGGTCGGGATCAAGATTTGTCCGTCCCGTCCAAAATACCGCCTGGAAATAATTTCCCCTAGGTATCAAATTTCGTCAAATCTGTCCGGCATTTTTCCCGGCCATAGCTAACAGACAGACAAATGTCCAAACTATATATTAGACTAGCTGATGTACTCGACTTCATTCGGGCTATTTAGGGAATTTTTTTGTGATCGCCTTCATCTGGACAGTACCCAGTATATACAGCGTCTGGCCAAACTATTGTTCAATTGGTCCAGAAACATGCCTATATCAGCACGTTCGAGGACATGGTCCCACGTGAAATTGGACGTGTCCATATTGCTCCCGGGATCGAAGTAGTCCTACACACAAATTTTTAGTCGGATCGGTCAAGGTCCAGAAACATGCCTATGAGCGAGGTCAAGTTGACACGTTAAATACCAAATCCGAGTCGGATCGGTCGAGCAGTGTTAGAGTCTATAACACATACACACATGCATTCATACATAAACACATACATACAGACAGGTGTTCCAAAATGTATAATCGATAGCTACAACAATTCTACGGTAGATAGTTCACGGGCGACCTGATGCATGCATCTTAGTTTTCTTGTACTATATGGGGATGATTATATATTATAGTTTGGTGGCAATCGGCGACAAATTATTTTCTGCCCATCCCCCTTTTCTGCCCTTGACAACAACGGCGTCACTGTTGTGCCATCTATGTGGTCCCCTGTGAAATTATATAGAACACAGACAGACAGACATTCGCAAATATAGATATAGATAAAATATATTGGTTTCACGAATGACCAACTCATAATTCCGTTAAAACAACTAATCCACAAAATTCCCATTTCTAGAAATAAAACGCCCATGGCCCATTTATACCAAGAATCAGCGAAACATTATACACGCGGAGTGGAACTCTTTACCGGACTTCGCATTGGAATATCAACGTTACTACATTATTGGAATAATTGGACTCATAGATGTGTGCCATACGTCCATAGTATGGACTACTATTAGGGTCACTTCCTAATGGCGCTTTCGGCGCACGCCGAAAGCGACAAAAAGTGCGCCATTAGTAACGCGCCGAAAGCACTGAAAGCGACAAAGAGTGCGATATTAGCGCATGTTTCGGCGCGCCGAAAGCGCCACAAGCGACAAAATGTGCACCATTACGCGCTAATATCGCACTTTTTGTAACGGCGCACATTTTGTCGCTTTCGGCGCGTTACTAATGGCGCACTTTTTGTCGCTTTCGGCGCGCACCAAAAGCGCCATTATAGGAAATGGCCCTAATAATATTATACCGACCCGAGAGACAAATTGATAAAATTGTGCACGGATTTCGTACAAATATGGATATTTAGTTATTTAGTCAATACTGATCATATAGACTGCATTTAGCTATGCTATTTGTGATATATTTTGTTATACATAGACTTACATATTATGTAAACTAAGAGTTCACAGAATTAGTTTCATTAAATCAATCAATTACCAAAAAATAATTATTTCTTTCTCTGCATATTGTTTGTTGTTTAAAATCCACTGTCCGATCGATTTGAGGGTCCATGTACAGTAATGCTCTAAGTAATCGACTTCTTAACCACAGCAGAATTATGGGTAACTTTTCAGGATTTAGTCGGAAATAAATCCTGAAAAGTTACCCATAATTCTGCTGTGGTTAAGAAGTCGATTACTTAGAGCATCACTGTACGCTCCAGGTAAACCAAAAGGTTAACCAAAAGCCGAGTTGGTTATCAAAATTAGTTTATTTCCAATAATTACTCACAATAAAACCACGTACGATGTAATAGTTGCCAAAAGTAATATAATAAAGATTTCCATGGCAGCTTGAATGGCGAGCGAGGGTGGTTGACAAATTACATCAATCTGGTGATGCGTGGTTCGAACTGGAATTAGATCAGTATTAATTTTTTTCTCAATTTTACTGTGAGAATTTTTGGTTTGGATCTGGCGATCTTCCTCTCAGAATTTGGCAACTCTTCCTCCAAGATACAACAATCTTCATCAAAGATGAAAATCAGACGAATTCTTTAAAGTGTATTTCTTCGAGGTGTATTTTGATATACACCCGATGTATCCATGTCCATCTACTTATACTTGGTTTATTGCGAAGCCCGTGGGCCTTACATGTGAATATTTTGCTTTATTCATAACCCTTTCATTATACTAAATAAGAGTATTCCTATTTCGGCGTTATAATATACAACTCGAACTATCATTGCAAATGAGCCGATTCATAGTCGGAGGTCAGCGTTTTATTCAGGATTGAATGTTTACAGCAATAATGTGGGCACATGTACACATACAAGTTATTGTTCATATCGAGAAAACTCCGCAGTCGGTCAGAAAAAAACCGCCTAAGTAAAAACTCCCTTCTATTCTGTGGGAAAACAAGGCGGAAATTAATTAATTATATACCTTGTGGAAGGCAGCTGAATTAGCTCATTGCATGGTCAATAATTCAAACTGATAATCAAAATGACATTGAAAACATAAGGAAGAATGTGATTACACGATTTTTCAAAGAACAAAATAAGGAACAAGGGGAAAAAAAGAAGAACAAACCACACGTTTGTAGGGAGGGGTCTCATTTTCATTATGTATAATTATATTGTATATAAAATATTGTATATATGTTTTGCATGTTACTCATTAATTTGGGTCTTCGCAATAAAGCATTCATTCAAAGAAACCCCGTTCTTACGCAGCAACAATGTTCGGAAATTCATTCTCAATGACAGTGTATCAAAAACACGAACAATACAATTTTGTCTACGTTGCCAAATAAATAATTTATGGATGTACTTATAAGGTCGTATATTCTATTACATGTTTATATATTTTCGTGCTAATCCAAGTAAACGCTCGAAAAATATCATTATCACATTCAGTGATAAAATGATATATTGGAATTGTTTATTATTCGTCTGGAGAGATGTTTATTAGAACTGAGCAGACGACAGACAGACAGACTAAACGTTAAGACAGGTGAAGATGATTCCTATTAATTGTGGGAAATGTGGCCGTTGTTGACCTTACTATCAGAATATTTACTGAGGTAACTACTCGTCTGTGAGTATTTTGTAAAGAAATTGTTAATTCCCTTAAAATGTTTACACACGCCTCGTTTTACAGAGACACAATGTCAAATCACATTGTTTAGGATCACAGATCTATAACATCAACAGTATAAACCGCCTGAAGCATAGTCCGCTATGAGTAAAACTAGGATATAAATGTAAATGAAGATAAGAACTGATGTGTCAAAATTATGTACAAACGAAAGTTCCCCCAGGACCATTGGCAATAAGATTTGGGTTCCCTAACATTGGCAGCGATATCAAAAGATCTGAAAATTAGATAAAAATATTAATTCATGAAAAATGTGCTAGAAATAATTATCTAACCTTATATGCGTGTGTGTGGGGTCGAGTTATATCGAAATAACATTTGAAGGTACTCAATCCGATCAGATGGTTCGCATATCATCAAGATACAACAACAACAACATTTCTTCAAAATACGCTTTAGTTATCAGAATCGATTAATTGCAACAAAATAATACTAACTACTGTCAACTATGGTATCAAATTTCCCAAAACTTGTTATTTATCAACATATTGTTCAACGAAATATGACCGTATGATCACTTGCGTATTCACGAAATTTTGACGTATTACCACTTGTTTTTAGAGGCCATTCGTTTCTTGGCAAACTTCAAAAATCGATAGATGATCACTCTGAGCTTTGATGGGTAGGTTCCTAGACTCGAATCAAATATTTGTTTGCCCCCGAAGCAAAAGAAATAGACATTTAGGGGTGTTTAATCGGATTGAGTACCTTTAATTGGCGTGTCAAAAAACTTATTTTGATTCTGAACTGAATTTAGCACTTAGATACTTCCCGTTTCCTTTTAAGGGAGTCGATTCTCTGAGAGCAAGATTTTAGATCTAATACGCGGGGTGAATATACACGAGGAAATGTATATAGGCAGTTGCAAGTTACATAATGATTAAAACATGTAAAGCACAAAAGGATATGACTTGTGTTTAATAAATGTTAGATGTAAAGTCATCGTCATTCGACCACCATCATTATTACATCAGGTGTACCTAATAAATACGAATTCACACCCCCTTCTCAAAAAGTACAATCGGATAATGTTGAATATGGTATTTATATGCAACTTGCTGATCGATATTTCGATATCTATCGATATATTTTATATTTCTTTCCAACAACATTAGTTGGCGGCCCAAATGCTAGCTCGTTTGAGAATGTGTTCTGGTAATAACTCTGCATTACTTTCTCCATCTACAGGCAAATATACGCAGAGAATTAAAAGCGAACTGGAGTCCCATTTTATTGTCGACTAAGTCATGCAATTATTATCGGGTCGTCATAATGTGACTAAGCATGCTCTATCAGCAGACGATTGTTCCACAATACGGGACATCCAACAAAAAATATCTCGTTCAACTATGGACATTCCACCGGCTTCGATGTCTTTGTTGATAGTAGGCACAGTAATGCCCTAAGTAATCGACTCCTTAAACACAGCAGAAGTATGGGTAACTTTTCAGGATTTAGTCGGAAATATGGCTTGTTGCCATTCATCGGAAAGCTCAGATAAATCGTACTCCACATAGAGCGGAATTCTTCCATGTCCGTTTCATGCAATAGCGAAAGAATATCTTTCAGATTGTTCAAGTTTGTGTCTTGTCCCTTTCGCCTTGTAAGTATTGATTTACTATACAAATACAATATGTTTAATTAAAAAAAAATAGTTGCAATGACGTCGACGCGTATTATATTCCCCAACGACAGCAAACCACTTGCGATTTTATTGATTCAATGACAAAAACCATAAATTCTTCACATTAAAGTTGTACGTAACCGTTCGAATGTTAGAACCATATAACAATATTCAAATTAGATGGCACCACGGTTTGTGAGTTTCGTTTGTCGGTAGGGTATATAAGACCTGTTTAGTCAATATGAATGCTTGTTTTCTGAACAAAAACGCTAAATGCCCATTATGGCATCAGGTATACACAAACAACAAACAATTGTGAAAATGGAAATATACCTGTTGATGGCTTTGTGTCCTACATTTCTCCACGAAACATACTAATTAAACAATGGAAGCGGACAGAAATCCACGTCCTCTTGCAGTCCGTTGAGTCCTCCAATGTCCAATGAATTCTCCAATCAACTCGCCTTTGAATTTATAAGTTCTGAACTAAAGGGAATGTCAGCAACTCGGTTCAAACGGAACACACTCTTCAACGAAAATTCCCCACGGAAATTGATAAGATTCCATAAATACCACATGGAATCGCTGCACTCCAAATCTGACACAAAATTTGCCACGATCCAATACTTCACAATGTGCAATCGCCGCACCCTAAACTTGACATGACATCTGGCGATTGGTGATCTAATTTCCGAAGTTACGGACCAACACCTACTAATTTCTTTGCGCGTGACACAATCCTGTCGGCTGTCACGCAGTAGAACCCAAGGGAGAAAAATCCATCTGCAGAGATAAGTCGCTACTTGCGAAATATCCCCTCTTGTGTATTCATCCCAACATTGACAACATTACGTCCCAAAACTATGCATATGTTATGCCCACATCCATCATAAGAATCATTAAATTATTTCCCCAGGGTCGGTTAATCTAAAGGGCAATCACCAAAATCAATTTACGCTCAATCTTCCAATTAGGGTCAGCAATCCTCGTTACCCAGTGATTTAGTGAAGTTGCGTGTGTCCACCACAATTTATTTTAACGACGCAAATTAAAGGTTTCATCAGACATTGCAAACATTCCCAAACGAACGTAATTATGCATACCGAAAATTGAACTGGCGATATCAGTAGCCTCTTTTTTATCATGATCGATGCGATGACACACATGCAGCATTATTTGAATCACAGCATGAACACATTGGTGTCGCTCTATTATTTACCGTCGACTTCCGCTGTGGAATACTTCAACTTCCCTTTAAATAAAATTAGCCATTAACCTGCTAGCATTCAATGGAATACTTCAATACTCACATTCGGGACATTCGTCTAAATGAAGAGCTCCGAAAGCCCATATAGTGAACTAACTGTCAACGAATATAAAAATATCTAAACAGAAATCTCAGTCGAAGAATCACACACTGCCTCTGTCCATAACGCTCTGTTTACAGAATGGGTAGTGCTGATGCGTGTATGGAAGTCATTAAAGGTACTCAATCCAATTCGATGGTCTCCAATAACAACAATTTTTTTTTGAAATTCTGCTTCAGTTATCAGAATCGATTAATAGCCCAAAAATAATGCTAACCACAGTCAACTACCTTACTCGTATTTAAATTCGCGCAGTAATATTTTTCGCGCACCCGTCGGTGCGCGAAATTAAAACTGAGCGAAAAATAGTACGACTCCTGAGTTTCAACTAATTAAGGGAAATCAAGATAGATGGTTATGCTGACGAGTTATACACATTACGAAAGGTTTGACAATGAATAGAAAATTGGGCCTATACGTATAGGCCTATATTTACATTAGGTCCACCAATATAACAAATTCAAAACCATTACCCAAATGCCAAGCGATGTACACATCATGGTAACGTCGACGATGCGCAAATGCTTGTAAGAAATACACATACTCAAGATTGCATGTGCATGAAAACACGTGCCCTATATATATTCAACACTCTGGTGACACCGTGACCATACAGTCTGAGTTAGTTATGTCATCACAACCCGCAGCCAAGTGTGGATTTTTCTGTAGTCATATGCCTTCTCGGTTGTGGTTTTCCGATTTCGAGTTCAGTTCATTGATGTCCATGCAGTCCATAACTATTTCAATATCAGAATAAGTATTTCGAGCATATAAACATCCATCATCGCAACACAATGATGATGCAGTTATTGTCTACATGATGCAAATCCGCTGTGATCGTGTTTAATATACACAAGGATCTTCAGCAGCGACTATAAGATCTGAAACACGACTTTTTACGAAAATATTTCTGTCAGTTTTGAATTCGCGCAGATAGGTGCGCGAATTTAAAGTGCGCGAATTCAAAACTGAGCGAAAAATAGTACTGCGCGAACTTAAATACGAGTAAGGTATATAGTATAAAATTCCCCAAAACCTGTTATTTGTGAGCATTTTGTTCAACGAAATTTGGCCGGATTGTCAAATATCTAACAAAGCCACTTGATTTTAGAGTATTCATCCGCAATTTGGTCCGAGACCGTCTTCTCGTCGAATTTTTGTCAGGCCGCCAAAACGTACCGGTCGTGAAAAATAATAGATTTTCAAAATCGATATCTGATCGCCCTGAGCTTTGATGGATGGGTGTCCTCTGCTCGAATCAAATACCCCCTCCCCCATCGAAGCCAAAGAAATAGTAATTTGGGAGCGTTGATTCCGATTATGCATCTTTAACGCTGGTGAAAATCCATGGACGAAACCCGTTGCATGCCACTATCCTTCCATTATTGTTGGTCTGGTAGCATCAGGGTATATAGTCTTATCTTACAAAGACTATCACTGATCGAGTGCAATGTGGGTGGCAGCATCTTCTACATATCACCAAGCTGCCTCGCGTGGTTGTTTTCTACCCTTCAATCACAATGCAACCGTCCTCAGAGATAAAAGTACGACAGCCCTATATAAGACACGTCGAAAGGTCAGATGGATTAAGAACGCTTAAAATGCAGCAGGTCACGATTTTATTGAATGGATGTCGTGCAAACAAACTTAATTGTTACACAATTCATTCGTGGTTGGAAGCAAAATAATTCGATATCTGGGGAGGATTTCAAACTTAGAAAGCTTTGGATGCGGCTACTAATGCCGATGGGGCCATTGTCACAAGGCTCCGGCCACATTCGTAGCCAGCTTTTTAAATCGATTACAAATGTAGCCAGCTTTTCACCGGCGATCACATTCGTAGCCAGCTTTTCTAATTGCAATTCTAATTGGAATATAATTCGAGCATTCTAACGACATTGATCGGAACCTCAAGTTATAGATGAACTAATATCAATTTAAAAGTTGTTTTTCATCCACCAACTCAGAAAAATTAGATTAATCTAACCGTGTTCACCGGGGCTCGCATGAATATGAAAAGCTGGCTACAAATGTGATCACCATAGAAAAGCTGGTTACGATTGTGATCTATGCCTTGTGGCAATGACCACATCAGCGATACTAATACCAGTGCACAACATTACCATAGTATGTAACAAAGTCACCATATTCTGAAGTTAAAAGCATAGTCCGGTTATTTTCAAATTTGCCAAATTTCATAGAAGCCACTGAGTTTCACTACTGTAAACCATCTTCAATTCAATTGAAAGAACAGAAGTCCATGACTGCAGTATACAACTCATACAATGTAGTCTTTCTATCAACTCGACTGAACTTATTTGATATTTTATTTCTATAACCAGTCCGCCATCGCTATATTTAGAACTGGCTCGGCTCGGTTGATGAAACTCGAACTCAGCCACAGTGCACAGTGGACGTCACTCTGAAAGTGCGTGAATTTTTATTTTGTTTTTTGTTTGTTTGTTTTTTAATATTTTTTTATTCGGATCGACATAGAACAGAACATGACATATCTGAGTTATTAAAGTATGGAATATGAATTATAAAAGTATGGGATAACAATTTTTACTGGTTTATTTAGTTAGATTATTTGATTAATGTTTTAGGTATCCTGTAATCTCCTCAATGTGGGAGTAGTTAATTTGATGCAAAGAGTTAGCTTTAAACAGATAAATCACGCGTGAGATAAGATAAGATAAGATGATTTATTGCAATACACCAATGGAGGCAGTTGCAAATAACAGTTAAAACATGAAAAGTTACACATTAAAATAAAATACATGTAATAGGCATATGTACGATAAATAATCATTAGTATTATAAATTAATACTTTCAACTTTATTTCCCCATATTGACATTCTGTCTATGTGTCATAGCTTAATAAATTTCTACACTGGAAGTTACAGCAATTCCACATGGAAGTGATTACCAAAGAATTCCCTGAATGTACTTTTAGTTACTTCAATGACTAAGAAATGGCTGGTAGTGAATAGTCGAAGGAATTCAGGGCCATACAATATTCCCCATATGGTATATATATAGACAGTACGTGAACAATAGTCAAACTTCATGTCTCTTGAAAATAGCTGACTATGCCTTTAAAGCCAATGTTACTCGTGGTCTCATGGGATTTTGAATACCGCTTGGTTGGCAATTAGTTTGGTATCTCCCACATTGTGTCATTTTGTCCAAGAATAATGTGCAGATCCTACCAATTTCCCGACCATCTAGCAGCTCATTGTCTGGTGTTCCGTGTTTTATTACACACTTGTTGACTTTTGTCGCCCTATCAATCCATTAATAATGGGACAGACATGGTTTGTGTAGTATGCCTGTTTACATATCCAGTAACCAGGACACTTCGTCTAGAATCTAGAGATCTGTTTGACTGCCTATTAATTTCTATCAGCATTACTCCAGTCGAATATCCCGTAGACTAATATTGGAAGACGCCTGTGTGCCATTTTCTGTACCAAGACAGTCCGGTCAATTCAAAGACGACCTCTCCGCTGTGGGTCTGAGGTGGCAGTTTATCACAAACCGCCATCCATGACTGTCTTATCAACGGCTAAATGGTAACACAAAGATGACATTGCAGACTGAATGAAGTGTTCTGTGGTTACAATGTGATCTGAGAATACCCCCAGACAACACTCACCAAGGTAGACGCTAAGGTCATTAACCTCTGTTTCTGTGAGTGTTGTTCAGGACGCTCAAGGAAGCAACCATGTTTATACTGTTGTGGAAAGTAGTATTGATTTCGTCGACGGTAAACGTTTACCTCATCTGTGTGCACAGCCCCTTGCACAGCCAATGTTCTGCCCACCATGAAAATAAAGTGAACAACCTCACGCACACAACTTCCATTTTCCATATGCATGTATATATAGACGATCGCTGATAAGTGTTATCCCTTTTCCGGATATATAAAACGTACAAATGCTAGTGTACCGTATTGTATACAATTAGGTGGGATATCATCATAGTGAATAATGTCAGTGCGATTTATGATCTTCGGAGTAAAAATATCCGGCGACCCATAAACATAACGCGTAACATACATATCATGTATTGATACCATACACACACGCCGGGAAGTTATCATATAAATATCAGTTTGTGTAACACAATTCAAGACAACTTCGTGATAATATGTAGAACATATAATGGTATGCATTTTAAGTTCATGCAGACGATATAAAACAAACAAATCTGTAGCGTTTGTAATCTGCGGGCGACAAACAAAATTTAAAATTGCTGGAAAATTCCTATTATATGTATACGACTTTGAGATTTTCTTTACGGCATACAAAATCTATATGTCGATCTTTTCGTGTGTTTATCGACATATCTTATCCCTATATACATACTTCCAAATTACATAGACCAAACAGATCTTATACGCCACTAAACTGAATCAAATGAAGTGCACCAAGACGGGAAATTGAGGCACATGGACTTAGATTTAATATTAAGTTCAAAGGTTAACCACTCGACCAGAAACCTGCTACATGTAGCACTTTGAACCCATGTGGTGTATTCGAATCCATGTTCTTCTATGTTCTTGAACATGATCAACTTGTTCTTGCAGATGCGAGCAACATAAAGAGATAAAAGAACACGGTAACGTCAATTCGTGGGTTTGAGTTTTCACTCTCCGTTTTGTGGGGAGTAAAGGTCACGAACAAGGAATTTCCACGGCGGAGACTCATAAATGTTTGTTCTACTGTGTATTTATATTAAAGAGTAAGACATGACTGTCTGTTCGCGATTTTCTCTCCAGACCCCAGGACCGATTTCAACCAAATGTGGTGTGATGCCTCATGGTACCCCGGTGGATTTTATACCGGTGTTATTTTTATTTTTATTTTTTTTAAATGTTAAATTGAGCAAAAAGTTGAATCTGAACAAAAATTAAAATTAAAATTAAAAACATAAAAAAAAAATTTAAACGTAAAATTGAGCAAGGAACAAACCAAAAATTTAATTAAAAAAAATAAACTTGTTTTCAAATAAACATGTTTACAAGATGAAAATGTGCACGAAGAGCCTGTTCCATCCAGTTGTAGAATAATGCCAAGCGCTGATAAACTAAACTATTTCTGCCGACACCTTGCCTCCCCCTCTAGTGAATATGCGTGGAAAGCTCCATTAGCACCCGCACACTCGAGATCACCCGTGAACACGTTCGCGAACATAGAAGAACACGGATTCCAATTCATCCATTATGTCCCACCGTGAACATGACGATGACTGATAATCATAATCGGCATAAGTCATTTAATTTGACACTAATGGCCGTTAGCGCAACGTCCCTGTGTTGATCGACGGATGAATACCTCTCTTCACTCCGTGCATGCGCATGCGTGGAACCGAAACCGGAAATTACTTATCATGTTTGTGTTCGAATCTCGTTGGTAATGTTCTCAATTTGCCTGTTTGATCAATAGTTTCCTGCATGATATCTCAGATTTGTTATTTAAGGTCAAGTGATCAATATTAGCCAAAAAATTAACCACTGGCTACTGAATAACCGATAAAAGACAAAATCTATTGAAATAAACATACATGTATAACTATCCCTGAAAATTCCTGGAAACTTAATCCACAACGGAGAGATAGCGGGAATATAAAACGTAAACGTCCGTCCGCAAACGTACTTTTGTTGAAGTCTCCCCGCTTTCCACCATGAAGTTGAATGTCAAGCTCCCACATCGTCACCACTCTCTCGACGCTCTTCAAACACCAATTTTGTTTACAATATTCTTGTAATTTGGTGCAATGACATGAACAATAATAATTTTGGCTCCTACATCAGTCGGTCACGGTTATGCAAGAATCGTTCTTGCATAAGTCTGACCGCATTTAGTTTGCCAGTACCAGCTCAATATAGAACTATATTGTGTCTAGGTATAAATTCGCTCTATTAGAAATATTGCGGCCCATACAAACCTAAACATCTACATGTGCGTTCCATGTGGTTTGTCAACTGGTTCCATGTAGACGGATTGAGTATCATACTTGTATTTACGAAGCTTAGTTCACATGAACTGAACACAGGTAACATGATCGGTGACATTTAATTTGTAATCTCACCTTGACAATTGAACTAACGACAGTTGTTTTACATATCAGACGGAATGGAATTTTACCGTCTTGCGTCTGGAAAGACCAACTGTATTGTTGTTGTTGTACTTTATTTCAGACTCGAGGCCCATATATGAATTTGAAAGTAAAACAAAAAACAAAATAAACTAAACATAGTTTCGAATGAGTCAAGTACGATGCCGACTAGTTGAATAGAATTCTCGAACTAAGATGTTCGTTGGCCATTTCCTTGGATTCAGTATTATGTTCTTTGCGATATAATTTGGAAAATCAACTCTGAATGACGAGTAACTCCAATGCTTTGTCGAAAGTTTCTCACAGTCAGTAACGCGAATACCAAAACTACTCTGTATGTAGCGAATTATATCGTTTGTGGTAGTCTCCGGTGTCAATCTGGAAATGAAAACTGAGGTTTTCCGACGACGAACCATCGGTTTCAATTCCGACACACACTGCTCTGATGTTCCAAGCACTAATCTTTTCCGCGGATATACTCCTCGATTGGGTCGATTCCGTCTTGATGGTTCAAATTCTTTCACTACCTGGGTTTGCAAAACCTGTGCATATTGTAAACATTTGGCACTATTTATTGTAAATTTAAGAAAAAACGTGAACGAAGCAACATTTCGTGTGGTAATTCTTGGAAATTGAATCTATTTTTAGACCCGAGAATTCCGAGTACCGGTTTATATCGGTGATGTCACAGTCATTTCTGGTGAGTCGAGAAACGATTCTGGTAGGGTTTGATTGATATTCTTATTACGATCTATGAACTCACACATATGTATTGAAACGAAATAGGAAGTGCATGTTAGTTTTTTATGACACTTTTTTATTTACACCATCATGTTGACGGCTTGACAGATATATATAGTTATCGTGTCTTAATTATGTGAATCAGCATACTTAACAACGAAGACGAACCTACGTTAAAATGTGAAGGGGTGTGAGCAACGAAATGTGTGTGGCTTAGAAGTGTCCACCAAGCAATAGAACATATCGTTAACTTATATCATCTCAACATTCAAAAACTCCCATTTAGCACAGACCTCTCGCACATGAAACAACAAAGGGCGTTGTTTTGTTTTTTTTTAATGATATGAAGAGTATTGTATAACTTATATGCGGAAATAAATTGAAAACATTTGCTGAATTTGTGTAATTTCGGTGTGCCTTTTCGTAGTATAAGGTCTGATAAACTATATGTTTATCTCGATGCTTGAAAGAAATGGGAATGTGACATTGAACGAATAATTCTTTGCTTTGACGTCACACGGTTACATTCCGAACGAATTTAGGTTCACAAATCCGATTTTTGGAAAAAAAACACACCATCTGTCATATTACTCATAGATTCTCAAAATCTTTCTTCCCAGTCACAATATATTTCATTGTGTCGTATTGGTAATAAAATTTCCTTTCTTTTGTTATATAATTCAATATTATCAAACGAAGGGAAGTCGAGATATCGTATCGAAAACTAGCAAAACCTACCGACGAAAAGCGGTCGTCAGTTTCCCTGTCCGATATGTAGTGATTACACTCGGATACCAATTAAATTATTACGATCGTAATTGCCGAACAAGTTTGCGAATTTCCCGTACGATATGTCGATCTCGCTTAAATTGACTACGTCAAGTTATATATCAAACGAAAGAAAAGTTTTCTGTACCATGTCTCGACTCCCCGTCGTTTGATTCTATGGACTAATACATCAAAATAAATGGAAATGTCACGGCCAATAAGACACACTGAAATATATTGTGAATGAGTTGAACGATTTTGAGAATCTGTGAGAAATATTAAAGATGGTGAGTTTTTCCCCCACAAAATTGGACTTGTGAACATTGTCACTGGTATAGTATATATTGGTTTCGATTCTATTTTTTCCACATGGGCCTGTGCTATGAATCGGGCGGCTGGTTCGGTTGGGACAAGGACCAATCTAATCCGCGAAATTCGGCAACAACGGGTAACGTTTCTACTTGTACTTCAAGGAAGTAAAAGTACATTTTAATAACATGTTTCGTCTCAACGTTGATATAATTGCTTAGTGAATGAAAACTGCTATCTAGATGTCGATTGTCATTATTTTTGCGATGCCCATGTATGTTTATTTGCGCGCTCTCACTATCTCTTGTTGAATTGACTGGTTTCTGGTCCAAAACTGAAAAAAAAAGGTCCCCGAAAATGCCAGATGCAAAAAAATCGGCATACCTTCCTACAATGTTTACTACCCCCCCCCCCGATCTGTACGTGTTCTATACAAAACATAATTAGATTTGACCCATGAGACCATTGAGTTTTGCAGAACTAAAGTGAAACCAAATGAAAGCGTCAATGACACTTATCTCAACTTGGGGAGGCGTCAGCAATTTTATGCTGAGCAGTCAATATAATGATAAAAAAGGAAAGCCAACAAGTTTCACCAAGGGATTGTATGTATTTATTTTCATTTCAAACATTTCTCCAATAAATGTGGGCGGCAGAGTGTGCCGGTGGATTCAAACGTGAAATCCAAGATGGCTGCTGGCGGCCATGTGTTTTAACGAATTCGGAAAAAAATGGACAGCTCCCATCTAGACGATCGAATGGGGGATGTGACATGTAGGGTATACCGAAGGATTTAGTCATGGAAAGAGTTGTTAAAGCCAAGATGACCGCTGGCGGCCATGTTTTCTAAGGAAATTCAGGGGAAAAATATGACTCCCATCTAGTGGTCACTCAGAAGATCCATATGAAGTTTGGTGACGATCGGGTGAAGAAGAGGTGGTCTGTAGGGTGTGCCACAGGATTGAGTCATGCAAAGATTAAAATCCAAAATGGCTGCCGGCGGCCTTGTGTTTCAACGAAATTCGGGAAAAAATCGATAGCTCCCATCTAGAGGTGATGACCGGTCAAGAGATCTCGTCTGTAGGGTGTACCAAAGGATTTAGTCATGCAGAGAGTAAAATACAAGATGGCTAACGCCGGCCATGTTTTTCATTGAAATTCGTTCAAATTCGATTGCTCCCATCTACAGGTGATCCTATCATGACTATATTTTTTCAAAACACTTCTCTGGTATGTATGCGGGCTGCATGGTGTGGCGATGGAATAAAATTTAAATCCAAGATGGATACTGGCGGCCATTTTTAAATTAATTTCGGAAATAATTGTTGGCTCCCATCTAGAGGTTACCCCGAAGATCAGTTTGAAGTTTGGTGGCGATCAGCTGAGGGATGTGGTCTGTAGGGTGTGTCAAAGGATTTAGTCATTCGAAGATTAAAATCCAAGATGGCCACTGGCAGCAATGTTTTTAGCGAATTTCCGCAATAATCGATGGCTCCCATCTAGCGGTCACCCTGACGATTCAATTGAAGTTTGGTGGCGATCAGATGAGGGCTGTGATCTGTAGGGTGTGCCAACAGATTTAGTCTTGCAAAGAGTAATATCCAAAATGGCTGATGGTGGCCAAGTTTTTCTACGAATTTCGAGGGGATGTCGATGGCTCCCATTTAGAGGTCACTCCGAAGATCCACAAGAAGTTTTGTGATAACCGGAAGAGCGATGCGGCCTATAGGGTGTGCCATAATAATTTTTTGATGGACGGGCGCACGGGCGCACGCCAACCCATGGCAATTGTTCATTCTTGAAAGAATTATAATTTCGGAAGAAACTTTGGCAATCAATAAAAACTCAGCAATACATCCAAACAAAAGTTCATGACCAGACAACATTCCGAGTCGATTTTTGATGAAAGTGGCAGTTGAAATAAGCCGACCTTTAAGTACCGTACGCTATTCAACTGGTCAATTGAGGAAGGAATAATACCACATGTTTGAAAAGATTCCAGCGTCACTAGTATATTTTAAAATATTTAAGAACTGCAGTTAGGTTAGTATAACGTGCACACTGTGCAAGTTGTTGGAATCATTTGTGAAAGATATCGTTGTGGAAAACACGGAATCAAGCAATATACCCAGTGTCAAAATGGTTTCAGGAAAAAACAGATCCTGTAAAACACAGCTTATCGAATATGTCAAACTCTTAACACCCGAAATGGACAAAAACAACACAATCGACATAATTTATCTAGATTTCCGAAAAGCCTTCGATGCGCATGCTGCTCCTCATCTGAAGTTGCATAATAAATACTGAGCAACATTCTCAAATAGATAGAGCGTTTCCTATCTGCTCGGAGATAACGTGTGCGTGCACATGTTATTGTCACTTTTACATTGAATCCAGTGTTTACATATGTTCTTGGCAATATGGGTTTGTTTCCTGTAAATTTACACCCCATTCAGTGCACGAACATGGCGGAATATGTTTTAAAGCTATAAGTAGAAAACTGAGACTTAGAATTATGTTGTATGGTGTAATTACCATACGGGATGTAATGAAGTACTTCTTAGGCAAAAAAACACCAATATATAGTAGGCCAGTATATATGGTAACGTATCTGTCGCATAAGGAAAATACTGGTGCGAAATTCATTCTGCCATATCTTGATTATATCTTTGGTTAAAAGGGAAACCACTCAGGTGCATGTCTACTGAATATCGATCTTTAAAATAAAATAATTTGCACTAGTTTTTAAGAAATTGTGTTTTTCGCGATCTGTGGGAGCTTGTGGTCCCTGTTATCTTAGAATGATTCGTAAATTCGTGCGAATGATCGTTTATAAATGTCACCAGTGGAGTTCCTCGATGGAGAATTCTGATTCTTGCTTTAATCCTTCTTTACATCAACGATATACCAACAAAGGCAGACTGTTTGTGCAAAAGATTTGCTCATAACACCGAGCTGATGGCAAACCCACCATGGAAAGCTATACAAATAATATGTAGACTGAGTTTGTTTTTGGTCGTTAAAGTTACAGCTAGAATTCAATTAATTCAAAATTAGCGTGCTACACTTTGGACGAACCAATCCCGTTGACAGTTACTTTATGTTCTACAAAATGGCCAGACCAACCACTTTTACAGCTGATTGAGAGCGGGATCTGGGTGTGGTGAAATACTAATAAGGCTCATCACATTATAGGAGTGATAAATACGAACTTTCACCAAAATTTACTGTTCTATGTTTCTTGGACTGTATACTACAATTGTACGTCCAGTATTGGGATAATGTTGTTTTGTTTTGAACCCGATATGCAAAAGCTCGATAGCATTCAAAGGAGGGCTTCACGTTTAGTACCTAGTCTACGTAAATGCACCACACGCACCACATGATAATCATATTAAATCAACCTACTGTGAAATGCATACCTTTACGCGCAGACATCATGATTGAGGCATAATTACACATGTCTACTTCGGTCGTACAACGTGAGTCAAGATAGACTCTTCATACTAAATAAATACATTGAGACACGTATTCACACATGGCATCTGGTGATTTCTTCTCGGTCTAAAGATTTGAGAAAATATGTGCTCAGAGCCGTAATTTCGCTAAAATCCGGATTGAGAATCCAAAGCCGATTACGGGGGGCGGAGCTAATTTCGAATTCTAGGTCAGATTTTGAAATCCACGTGGTCTCCGAAACTCTCCCCCAGCGTCAAACATGGCTCATGTATTTGACACAAGTATCATTTGTATCTTATATTTATAAAGTGCATGTTTGTTGTGAAAGTCATGCTGTTCTTCTATGTGTGTATACACGGCACATAATTTGCTGCCAATCCGACTTAATCGCATCTTTTTTTCAAGTTAAAGTGTGTTTATTGATGATGGCAAGCATATCTAAACATGACAGCTCTAGGCCTCCTGAATCAAATTCCGAAGATGTTGTGAAGAACACACGGAACTTGTCAGTTGAACAGGGACGTGACGACAGGGGTTGATTGGGTGTCTCGACCCCCACCCCGAACTTTGGTACAATTTGCTAAGCTGTGCAGTCATTCATACGTGAGGAAAATCAGGATTATTTTGACTAACTGTTTCAAATAATGATACGTACAAGCCAACAAACGCAACAAACAAACCCGATTTTAAATAAATACATATACAAACTTATGACTAACTCGAGAGAGGGGGTGTCCAGTGATCTGTATATATGTTCAACTTGTTTTGGTAGTCATGTTGCTTTGCCATTACTAATTATTTATTTTTTCAGTGTAATAACATATGGGAGAGGGGGTACCCTTAAGTGAGTCAGTACTTGTCCCCCAATTCCTTTGTATGTATAAACAAATGTATGTGTTATATATCATGTGTTATCTAAATTTGACATATATTTGAAATAAATATATCTAAACTAAACTTTGGTACATTCCAGCAGTCGGAAATTTCATGCATGACACAACATTAGTTGGACATTAATTTGACACCATATATAGGTTGGCATTGTTCTCATTGTTTGATTTTTTTCAACCAGTAAAAGTTGGTAATTTTCCAATCTTAGTGTTTGTCAGATTGGATATTTCCAAGGAGAGCAAATTGAATTCTGCGAACCTGTGAGATTGATGTTTGGTTCAATGGGAGGGGGGGGGGGGTGCAGTTGGCCCGAAATTTGAGGAAACTTCTAGCCACGTCCCTAGAACATGTGTCTGTTGTCTATACAGAGACTATTGCGCAAAACGACTGCATTTAACGAAACAAAACATGTTAAAATTGCTATAACTTTAAGACTAGATGATAGTACATACGTGTATCTGATAATCCATCGATACCATATAATCCTACTATTTCTTGAATAAGAAGAAACATTATAATAACGAACACAGCAGAAGACATATCCATGCAGGTTCATATGAATTCGGTCAATGGTGACGTATCCGCCGAATTCGAAATCGACATGTGTTCGGGCGGTATTTTAAGGATGGAATTATGAAATGGACATATGAAAGTGACAATCAACAATGATTTGCCATCAACCGAAGTGCTCCCCCAGCGTTACTATCAATATCGTTATTATTTGGCTAATTTCAGTAATATTCTCCCAGTTTACATTCAATAAAACAAATTTGTCTCCGCATTTAAAATTCTTTGATATAGATCGTTTATATTCTGCACTAATTTGTACACAAGAGACGGATTCTTATGTTTTATTGTGTTTTTAAACTCTGAGGTGGCGGAATCTCGGTTTGTTTACATTACGAACATTTGAGTCCGTAATCGGAATCCGAATCCAAATCGGATTACCACGAAATTAGGATTACGGTCTGTTCGTTTACTGATTCTGCAAATTTGTGGTCTGTTCTTTTGCCGAACCAAGTCGTACGGGGACCAATCTGTAATCTGGATCCAGAATCTGAAACGGATTTTAGCGAAATAACGCCTCAGGGTGAAACAGTCATTCAGAATACCGACCATGTTACACTTGACTGAAGCTTTAGACTACAGTCTGGCGTCCGGGAGAGAACCAAATAATATTATCATCCATACCACGAATACAACTCAGTTATGTGTTTTTGTATGTCGGGCTATGAATGTTTACGACTGAACCATCGGAGTTGAAATTTTGTACACGGAGTCAATCGACACATGGAGTGTCATGGGATAGATGCCGTCGACATCATATGTCTTAAAATGGCACTAATAATTAATTTATCTCAATAATTAGTTATATACCTAAACTGGTTGGAATCTGGTAATTTAAAATTTATTTACATGGGTAAATTGTTTCGGGGAGCGTTATGGGATTAGTCCCGTTGACACCACAAGACTTAAACGGGCACTAATAAACAATTTTAATAAAACAATAATTAATCATATACCAAAAATTGTTGGAACCTAGTCGCTAGAAATATGTATGCATTGGGTAAATTGACCCTGGGAGTACGATTGGATAGGTGCCGTTGGCCATAAAGAGGAATTTAAAAATTATATTATCATTTATGAGCAATAAAGAACGTTCCTTATCAGGTTAGACGATGTGTAGGGAAATTGGTACACACGGGTAACCTGATTAGGGAAACATCACGGGATAGGCGCATTTGATCTCAGATGACTTAAAGGGGAACTTGTAAATTATATTAAGATAGACTATCAACGAAGATCGTGTATCATCAGCTCAGAAGATATGTGGGGAAAATTGAAGACTGGGACTGAAATGGGATAGGTGCCGTTGACATCAGATTAATTAAAGATGCTAATAAGTAATACATATCATTTATTATCAACTGGACAGATAGAGGTAACTTTAGCGGGTTATGTCATGCAATATGTGATCATTACCTCGGGGGGGGGGGGGGGGGGCTACAATTAAAGACATATTATGTACTTATTCGGGTGCGTGGAACTGATAAGTTAGTAACCAGGCGCTATGCCAACTAGGTGAATGTAGCATTCTACAAACATTGCGAAAATGTCCAAGAAATCGACAATACCACTCCAGAGAAAATATCGTCTGAACTACACTCAAATGTAAATATTTACATCTCGATTCGGGACGCAACTCTCGGCGATAAACTAACACAAATGATTTCCCCACCGAGAGTCTTCTTACTATATAAGAATGACGGTGTTTGTTGTCAATTTTGATTAATATACGAAAAATAACTGCTTTGAGTAAGATTATTCTATTTGGTTACCCTATACCGGAACGTTTCATATCATTTTTATATAAATGACTGAAGGGGCACAACTAATTTCCTCATTCTTTACCCGAGCAATGCGTGTACCCCAGCTAGTGTCATACAATGTAATGTGATATGTATGTACATGGGACAAAAAAGAACTGTAAACACGTTTTGAAGTGTGATGCCAATGATGGTGATTGCAAGCATTTTTCATTCTCTCTTGCCTGGTAAGAGGAAATTGGCTCGGGAAATTATGAGTTATCTGTTGTCAAATCGGACCGTGGATCCGTTTCATTTTAAAGACATATTATGGACTTGTTCTGGTGCGTGAAACTGATAAACAAGTTAGTATCCATGCGCTATGCCAAATGTGGAATTGTATCATTCTTCTAACATCGCCGGAAGTCTCAAGCAAATCGACCGTACAACTCCATAGAAAACATCGTCTGAACAACGCTAAATTGTAAATTACTTCTCGATTCGGGACACTATAAACGAACGAAAACGATTTCGCCACCACTGCATCGTCTGTCTCTATGTGTGTATGTATATGTGTTATAGACTCGAAAACTGCTCGACAGATCCGACTCGAATTTGGTATGTAGACCTACTTTGATTCCGGAAACAATACGGGCGGGTCCAATTTCACATGCGACCGTGACATTGACCTTGATCTCGCTCATATACGCTCAAATAGGCATGTTTCTGTACTTCGACGGATCCGGCTCAAATTTGGTATGCAGGCCTACTTTGATCCCGGGAGCAATATGGGCGGGTCCAATTTTACGTGCGACCGTATTCTTGACCTTGACATTGACCTTGATCTTGCTGATATACGCATGTTTCTGGACCGATCGAACAATAGTTGTGTTCTTTCTCCTAATACCTTTCAACTTTGTTCGATCAGTATTGTTCAAAGAAATCCCTAAATAGCCCGGACGAAGTCGCACACATCAGCTTGTCTGTTTTGGAACTTCTGTTTGTGAGGGTGTGTGTGTTTGTGTGTTATAGACTCGAAAACTGCTCGACCGATCCGACTCAAATTTGGTATGTAGGCCTACTTTGATCCCGGGAACAATATGGGCCTGTCGGGTCCAATGTCACGTGCGACCGATCGAACACTAGTTCTTTTCTTTCTCCTAATACTTTTCAACGTTGTTCGGTCAGAGGCGATCACAAAGAAATCACTAAATAGCCAGGACGCAGTCGGGCACATCAGCTAGAGTTAATATATAAGAATGACGGCGTGTGTCGTCCATTTTATATATAATATTTGTAAAAATAACTACTTTTAGCAAGATTATTTTCCATTTCTATTTGACCACCCTGCCGGAGTATTTCATCACATCACTTGTGTACCAGTAATTATCCTATATAGTACTATGAATACATATGTATATCTTCCATAGATACATTTGCAAACGTGACAAGTATTACAATTTACTGTAAAAAAGTTATAACATATTGTCTTTGTATGTCAAATGTATTGACGTTAAGACAAAATAAACTGTATTGAATTGACTTTAAGTGTAAGAGTTTATGTGCCGCTTTGAGGCTCGAGATCCGGCCTGTGTGCACACCCACCCCCCCCCCCCCGGTATGATTCTTCCAATACAATCTGAACAAAGTACACTGACCGACCATCTTTATTGATAATTCCAGTCGTTAACTGTCAACAACAACGCCCATGTGCCATCAATTCACAGACTGTCGTTTCCGTTATTCTGGCTATACAAATACGCGGTAGATGATAACCATTATTGTTATCAACTTGCGGGATTTTCCTCGTAAAAGATCGCAGTGATCGTAAAGGATATTTTACAGTTATGCAATTAGAGTAATATCTCAGCACCAGGAAATTATGGTTCGTTACTGTGACCACGCAAATATTGACATGCAGGTCTTGTCTGACTGAAATTACGCTTGATTCGACCATATCCTGAACTGAATGGGACCAATGTATGGGCTTGTAGGCATATACGTTCTATCTTGTTGGTATATATATATGCGCCGGATTTTTTGAATCATGATATAGCGAGAGTTTTTTTTATAATGTATGATTCTTCCAATACAATCTGAACAAAGTACACTGACCGACCATCTTTATTGATAATTCCAGTCATTAACTGTCAACAACAACGCCCATGTGCCATCAATTCACAGACTGTCGTTTCCGTTATTCTGGCTATACGAAATACGCGGTAGATGATAACCATTATTGTTATCAACTTGCGGGATTTTCCTCGTAAAAGATCGCAGTGATCGTAAAGGATATTTTACAGTTAGGCAATTAGAGTAATATCTCAGCACCAGGAAATTATGGCTCGTTACTGTGACCACGCAAATATTGACATGCAGGTCTTGTCTGACTGAAATTACGCTTGATTCGACCATATCCTGAACTGAATGGGACCAATGTATGGGCTTGTAGACATATACGTTCTATCTTGTTGGTATATATATATGCGCCGGATATTTTGAATCATGATATAGCGAGAGTTTTTTTTATAATGTTTATTCGATTATTTAGCGAGACTTGAAGGACTGAATGACGTCATAGTATAGGACTTTTCATTTACCAACATTTGTGAAACAATACTATTGCCCTCCGCCTATGCGTCGCCCAGTGGATAGTCCACGTGGCATGCGACACCTATATGTAAAGTGATAGCATACCATGATAAACAAACACGAATAATTATAGATTTAACTGGAATGCATCAATTAATATATTTTAAGAGTGTTCCCCTGGTGCCGAATATCTATATCTAATTTCATTGAGATAGTCATGCGCGCGGACGGACAGATATCAAGATTTTCTTATATTAAACAAAGAAGACGATCTGTGTAACAGAAATACAAACGCGTTTAACAATTCGCTGGATGCAACAGTGACGATGTAATCCATATCGCATTGCATTGAGATATGACCACCGTGGCTGAGATATTTACACAGACAGACGAATATATAGAGGACCGGACGTATATATTCCAATACACCCATACACGTTTACCTTCGACCGTGGGGTCAAAATTAAAAAAAAAAACTATGGTCTGGTGAGTGATGCACTTTTCTTTAATGTGAAAGTGTGCATGGCCGATAATACGGAATACTCTACCGACAACAGTCTGATATATTTCTACATTCGAATATGCAACACAGATTGGGCCCCTCGTTTCCATTATCAGCAACATTATATACACACCTCAAGAAATTAAGCCCACCCCTGATATTTTCGAGGATATCTTCAGTTGTGGTAACAAAAAAATGCAATTATACTTTGGGAAAATAAGTTCTTATGTGGACCATCAAATCATATAACTAGATGCAAACACTGAAGTTGATTGAACGAGAGGAGTCAATATTCACTGGGTTCAGTAAAGGATAACAATGTTGACGAATGCTGGATATTTGGTCATGTTCAAAGTCTCGCTTAACGACAGGTGGACTTCTCTTTTGTGACTTGGCACATTTACAAATGGCTCCAAAGGAGCGAGCACTAAATGACACTAAATAATAGGACATTCCTCGGCTACGTCATGCTAGAGGATTGCAGCTTCGTGGTAGTATTGGATCCAGTGTCTACTCACTTCAATGAATGCACGGTGCCTCCAAGTCTCGCCGTGGCATGGGGTTACATGCAGAACGAATGTGTTCTTCGCATGAGTTGAACTGAGTTTTCTGCCATCATAAAGGGTTTGTGACGTTTGAATTGAGCACTAAATCCGCACGAATGGTGATTACCCAAGCAGGCAAGCAATTCTCCAGTCCTAATATACTGAATATATATGCATTTCCCCCTCGAGAATCGGCCTCAGGATTCTTGAGGTACAGTGTAATATGTTAGGGGAGGACTTGCCTATTTGAGGTGGTTCCGCAATGTATGTCACATTCCCCACAGAGTTGATATGATCTAGACAAGGTGTTCAGAAACCTTTACAACATCAAGCACGATGTACTTTTCGAAAGGACCATATATACCCAAACTCCGTGCAGCCTACGGTGCAGGGTTGATCTCCCGTTAATGCCTCGATATAAGTCCGCGATATTTTACTTACATTTTGTTGACTTCCGCGACAATGGTGTATATACACCTACCGAACACCGCTATACAAATTCGCCATAGTCAGCTCACAATATGTCAAATAAAATATGTATCATTTCAAACCTTAAGTTTGACGAGACACTGATATAAGCCGATCACTATTTAGTACAATGGTGTGATCTTGTTTCCCGGTTAATTGTAGAAACAAACCCACGAGATTGTCCTTCGCTCGTGCACAAATGTTCAAACTGTCAGAATCTGTCAATGTTAATCAGCAGGCGAAGTTTGTCAACTGAGCCTCTGATTCGTGGAAATGTTAACCAAATCAGATAATACATTGAACATTCAACAATTTTGAAGAGTTGCAAACCTGTGGTACCAGCCATTGTTGTGGGGAAAAGCCGCGCTAAATATAGAATGCCGAAATTTTCTTTAAACTGGTACCCAGTCTGTGACAAGATTCAGAAAGGAGGTATGACTGGTGACTGGTAGAGATTGTCATGTATCGTCTGGAGACACAGAGTCACACATGACGTAACTCTAGCTGCCAAGGGTTTGAACAGTTTGAAAATAAAATGGTTTTGCGGGATAGCCTCCCTGACCTTAATTACTATTCCGGCGACTCTATAATTAGCTCACCAAATGTGGAATAACTTATTTAGGTAAATCTCTTATATGCATTCAATGCACACTGGAAACTATATATATATACATTTTCAGATAGTACTGGATATACATGCAAACAAGGTATGTGACAAGTTTGCTTCACAAGAACTAAGGCATGATCATAGAATCGCGTTGCTCGGATATCTACACTTGCCAATCTATATATAGTCAATATTACCAGAGAAAGGATGATCAAAGGGTTATTATATAATGTGCTTTCCATAACGCGGCAGCGTGCAGGACTCGCATTTGCATTCTGGACCGAGACAGGATGATTTCTGAGCCGTTCCATTAATTTAATATTGGCAGTGTCGTGCACGCAACACATCCTATGCCACACAGGCATGAGCGAGGTCCGTGTTATAAAAATGCATTACATCAGTGAATACTATCCCTTTGTGGATTCCTATCAGCTGCGAACGATGCTTGGTTGTTGACGAAGCGGCGCCAATGTTTTAACTTCGATATACTAATAAATTGGCTATTGGACCATTTGGGATCTGTTGCGCACCAGAGAGTATCGATTGTACGACGATATTAGCACGGTGTCAGGTTCTACATTGTAGGTGTTGACATATAATGACATGCAAATTTGAGGATTTGAACCAGCATTTTCGCTATGACTCTGAGAAAGGGAACATTTGTAGAATCTATCTCCACATGACATTACCCCGGCTGCCGTAGACAAGCGACAACTGACGTTAACTAGAAACCAATATAAAATGATTCAGTCCCTTGTGGTATACTGTGAGGCGATCACTACCCATAAACTAAGCTGGCGGTATCATTCTTGTCAGGGGATATCTTAACCTTTTTTAATAAATGAATTCTCCCATTTGGTTATAAAATTATAGATATTGGAATGGTCTATTGTCCATTTGGAGGAGTGTTCGAGGGGAAAATATCAGACGACAGACAGACATAGAACATGTAGCAGGTGTCGCTTAAACTGTTTATATGTCCCTGAGGGGATTTGAGCATCTATTGGGCGAGGCTCTGCCCACAGGTATTTGAAACAATAGACCCCACCACCCTAAAGCCATATATATGACAAGGTAACTATCTATCAGATGGTCCAAATTCCCACCACCTGGCGTTGTCAAGCTGTACCTAACAAAAAATATATATTCAAACTAAACCCACATTTTGTTCCCGAAGGACTCTAGTTCATTTTGACATATCAACCGACTTGATCAGTTGAGTGTATCAAACGTTACAGACATCAGAACAGAACAACTCTGGCCAAAATGTCTGGTCGGACATTTACTGGGCACACCGGCTGAAAACATTTACGACCAGACCAGAGAGTATAGCCAGTTTTTGTGGGTGACATTCGTCAATACTTACATTGGATCAATTTCTAGTAAATTTCAATTCATTTCAGCTCATAAAAGAATCTCATCATGCGCCCATGACAGAGATGTGCAGTTAAATAGCTTTTACGAAAGTGGGAGACTTAACTTGACTTCCATTTTGGCGACCGTGGGACAGATTATGCTTCGCACTTTCTTGAGAGCTGTTTAACTGCATAGGGTCATAAAAGCCACGAGGAACATCTTAATATGGGTTGAAATGAATCAAAATTTACCCGAAATGTATGTATTGATGAATGTCACCGACGAAAAATGAAGGAAAATTAATTTAGTCGGTGTGCCCAGTATAATTATGTCCGACCAGAAATTTTGGCCAGAATGTGTACACATGTTCCGATGCCTTTAACTTTTGATACAATCAACAGATCGAGTCGGTGATGCGCCAAACTGAAACATAGCCCTCTTGAACAAAATAGGCGTTATAGTCTGAATAAAATAACATTTTAGCCAAATATTTTAGCCACGGCATGATAGAAATGGGGAATTTGGGCAATCTGATATATAGTTAGTTACCTTCTCTTATATATTTATATATGTCTTTGTGGTGGGGTCTATTATGCCAAATACATGTGGCACTGCCGTAGTGATGGGCGGTTAACCGAGAAAACAACTCGGTTTCGGTTTTTAACAATAAACCGAACGGTTTCGGTTTTTAACAATAAACCGAAAACCGACCGACGCGATTATTCTCAAACCGACATTACGGTTGTTTTTGTTTGTTTATTTTCGACTTATTATACATCCCCAGGTACTTATTAGTTGATATTGTTATCAAATTATCGGCCTCTCTGGTCAATATTATATCGGAATGTGTCCATTTCGTCTCAGATATGTGTTGTTATAATATCGTAGGCGACTCAGTGTTTTTGTTCTTTTTCAAAACATGGCCGAAAAAAATGAAAATAACGAAGGACAGGGGTCAACAAAAAGCCCTGTCTGGAGTTATTTTACGCGTTTAACTGGAGACGACTCCAAAAAATGTCGCTGTTTGATATGTAATAGAAACGTCGTATCCGAGCACGCAAATACAAGCAACCTGGCCAGACATGTTGAAACGAATCATAAGTCTGAGTACCAAAAGCTCAGACAGGCAATCGGGGAACGAGGCCAACGAGCTGCAGCCAGGTCCAGTGCAAAGCCAAAGCGAACAGCATCCGTGAGTATTTTGCGAAGTACTTCGTTTGAATCGAGAGACAAGTTAACAATAATTCACCCATCAAACATGAACCCATATACATGAACTAATGTTGAACTAGAATTCCATTTTCGAATAATTATTTTGACACTTAGACACTAGAACCAATGCAACTCTTGCGACGTAAATGCGTGTGATTCTTTCAAACACAACCCCATGTCGCACTCGTATTTCGTCATCTGCATAGATCCATTTAGTGATCGAGATCTATTTTTAGAACGCAACACATTGGTGGAAAAAAATACGTCGTGTTGGTGATGGGGCCCATTGGGGGGTGCACGGTGGGCGTTATTTAATATTAATTTTAGTCATTGTCGGCAACAGTAATGGCTGTGTTTTAAGCGTTTATATTTATCTCAGTCAATTCCGACTGTAGTATCTGTGTACTCGGCACTTATCTGGACACATGTATTTGCAGAATGAGCTATTAATCATAGAGTAGGCCTATACATATATAGAATGTAGTAGATATCTGCTGGGAGTGGGGACCCGATATGAAATGGGTGATAATGTGTCATCGTACACGTAATGCCAGGTACAGTAGTCAACAACTGTACGCATGTAGCGCGATCTGGTGCTGCTTAGATTAATGGGAGAGGGTCTCTATGGGTATATACTGTATTTGTAAGAGAGGTTAATTTGAATGTATATCTGGTACAATTGTAACATACATGTAGGCCTATACCCGACATGATTCAACTTGAGAAGTTCAATTTCAACGCGGTTACAACGATATAAGATAAAGATACCTCTTCAAATTATTATTTTATTAATAGAACGATCTATAATATAAATTATACTTTATGTGAATTTGTGTCTGAGGATTTTTCTCCTGTCTCATTTCAGACTATCCATCAATATATGAAAGCCAATACATGGGATCAATCTGAGAAACGTCAGAAGGATGGCACACGAAAACTGGTGGAGATGATCTGTTTGGACTACCAGCCGCATTCGATTGTCGAGGTGGAATACGCCTCGAGTTAAATGATGTTGATTGCTTAGCTCTCACGACAGACCACTGGACTTCACGAGCAAACGATGCATATATGTCACTAACAGGACATTTCTTGACAAAAGAATTCACACCGAGAGATGTATGTATGGATGTTACATACATGCCACAGTCGCACACTGGAGAAAATATTTCTAATGAAATTACTGAAAGCCTGAAGAGGTGGTTACCAAACAAAAACATTGATGCCATAAAACTATATGTCGTCTCAGATAATGCAGCTAATGTAAGAAAGGCTGGTAGACTTCTCCCTGATAACTATACCTACCTGAACTGCTTCGCTCACACACTCCAACTTGTCATAAAGGACTCACTCAAAGTATTTAAGGGGGTAAACAATTTGATTGCGAAATGTAAGAACATTGTTAGTTTCTTTAATCACAATGCCAAATCTACTGCTGAACTTAACCAAATGCAGTCAGCTATGAATATGATTCCACATAAATTGAAGGGAGAATGTGAAACAAGATGGAATTCCACCTACTATATGATGGAGAAGTTGGTTACACTGAAGGTGCCATTATCGGCTGTGATGGCATCACTTCCGAAACTGAAGGTGACAAATCTGTTAGACCACGAGTGGAAAACGGCAGAAGAATATGTGAAAGTTCTCAGGCCATTCGAGGACGCAACAGTGATAATGTCGGCCACAAAATATTCTACTCTCTCTATGGTGATACCTGTTCTAAATACTCTATGTGATGATATTGAAGCATCAGAAATGGACTGTTTTGGGACAGAGGTGATACAAAACATCAAATCTAGGTGGCCTGAATATGAGACACCTAGACCCTCGATTCAAACAATATGCTTTCTGTTCTGAAGAAGCTGTGTCCACAATTGTGGAATCCGTTCTATCCACGATGGAAGAAAAACAAAGCCTCACGTGTTCAGTTGCAAAAATATCAGCTGGGAGTATTAGTTCAGGTGTTGCTTCTAATTCAGTTGATACCAAACCAAGCAGTTCAACTTCTGTCACAAGTGATTTGGCAACTACATCCACTCAACCTCAACCAGAAGTAAAGCGAGATTTTTGGAGCAGATTCAAAATGAAAGTTGCAGAGAAACGTAAGATGGACACTGATAACACGGAAAAACTGAAAGTTGTTCTAAGACGGGAGCTTAATGCTTTCATGGATGATGTCATCATAGATCCAACTGATTCCCCATTTGTGTGGTGGGCAGACCATATGATTAAATATCCCAATGTGGCACCTATTGCGAGGGAGTACCTGTGTGTTCCAGCAACATCAGTTCCGTCTGAGCGAATTAGTTATCTCGGATAGACGCAGCAATCTAAAGCCGAAACACGCGGAACAGTTGGTGTTTTTAAATCACAATCTCAGTCAATGAATGAGCCATGATTACATTGTGACAAAAGTTATGTTTCTAATATTTCTATCAACATTATGTTTGTGTTTGTGATCATGGCCAATCAAAGTTAAATTCCATTGATCTTTTTCATTTTTCTTAATTTCATGTGAAGCCCTAGTAAAGGGGTCAATACATACTATGAACATTCCCAATCTTTTACTCTGCCTCAGAGACTCATTCTGTATTTACAAATTTTATGAGAATATATGTTGCCTGAAATGTTATCTAATATGGTGTAAACTAAATGCCGAGCACAAGTCCAAATAAGGCGATAATCGCCAACCAAAAAAATGGAAGCGTCTGCTAACTCGAAAACTAAACCAAGTAAATGGTATGAACACCTTGATCGTCTGACTGCCGAGTCCAATATATGCCAAATCCCCCGAGCGGACATAAACACTTTAACATAGAGATTAGTACTATAAATAGTAATTACTAACTTAATAGACATTGTTTCTGTACTACATGTAGTATATTATGTATGTGTCTCACTTGAATTTTATAAAATAGCCTATTATAAGAATTAGAGTGATAATGGTAAGTCTCATTTCAAGCAGGATAAGAATAATCCATTGAACCAAAAGATATCTGACAATAACTTATAAGAATATCCAATCCATACATGCTAGTACATGTATATAAAAATTCGAAAGTTATGCTTGAGAAACTTGATCAAATTGACCTCTCAGTAAAATTCAAAATACTGACTCAAAGTGCACTAGATTAGCTCTAAATGCAAAGGATTTTCAAACATTTTCCAGGGGGAGAACCCCCACCAATGGCCACCATCAGCAGGGGGTCACCCATCCAAAACCTTCCTCCGCTCAGGCCTTCAGGTTATGACTTTGGCATATCATTGCCAAAAGCAGGTGTCGCCAAAAAATACCTAGATCATTCACTGAATGCAGAGGAGAAGGTAGTGTTATGAAGCCATCAGTAAGAGATCGGTACAAGACGGTCACACCAATATGTGAACAGTGCAGTGGTGCTGGACTGACTCCAGTTGTCGCCAGACCATTTGGGAAAGATTAGGATTATCAAAGACTATATTAGTATATATACTAGTTAGTATATGTGACCCGCCATATCAAATCCAGTCGTAAGTCGGGAATTTTTACCCTGTGCCAATGCATTCTCTTATATATGCGATAGGTCGCCTCGCATATATATATATAAGAGAATGCATTGGCCTAACAATTTTTTACAATTTTAATAATTTTTTCTTGTATTCTTTAACAATTTTATAATTTCACCAATACAGAGCCCCAGACAGATATGAGCAGACGACACTCTTCTATATGCTTCTCTATATGTGTGGGGCTCCCTGCAGGGTAATGGATGTTTTTTATTTTATGTCCTAAAAATTGTAAGAAATATTTATTTTAAAAAAAATGATACAAAATTGTTAGGCCAATGCATTCTCTTATATATGTGAGGCGACCTATGGTCGACTCGCATATATAAGAGAATGCATTGGCACAGGGTAAACAAATCCCGACTTCCGACTGGATTTGATATGGCGGGTCACATATATGTAAATATTAAAGCATATGTAAGATTGAATTGGAGTTTCTAGTTCCTCTGTCATCTGGGTTAACCTGATTGGGGCTAAGAAGTGCATAGTTTGGGTTATTGACAAGTATTATACAGTTATTTTTAAAGATACTGAGCAAACAAAAGTTAACAAAAAAAAAAGTTAAGCCTACCTACCTACCTTAAAAAATTTTCAGCTCGTTCACTGGCTCGTTAGCGGAAACAAATGTATTTTTTTTAGGCCTAAGGTATCAGTTGGAAAGTACCAGTCCAAGGGATGCAGTTAGCAATTTTCATGATGAGCACCCCAACGGGGGCCATCTAGCCACGCATAATGTTTCGGGTGATATGAGTTGTTCATAAACTGCATAAGGTATATAAATTAGAAGAATGCACATTTCTTTTCATGGCCAAAACGATGTGCAGATAATTCACGGAATAGTATACGTCATAAACGAATTATGCCAATTTGTAATGAATTACTAAGTAAAGATGGAATTTATGAAAGATTGTTGGCCGAGTATATTTTCTCAGTTTCCCCGTATATCTAAAGGTTTCACATACTGCTTACTATTAAAGTTTGAAATGGCCATGATACATTATAAAGATATTGTAAAGGCCATATGTGCAAAAGTTTGGAAGATATCCAAAGTTGTGATTAGTTTAGTGTTTTCCATGAAACATATTTCAAATTACCATTTGCACGCATTCTGTTCTCTCTTCATTAGCCTGTTTTGGACACAGTGGTTGATCCTAGTGCTTCCGTTTGTGTGCATCTCTGCGTGAGAGTCGGGTGCCCTTTATGCGATTTCGGTTAAACGCATATGCACGTAAATCACATATGCGCGTATCTGCCACATCGCTCACCACTGGTTGAAAATCTTCCCAGTTAAAGGTTAAATGTTATACTTCGGACATAAATCTTAACTTATTCTTAACCGACTAATCGTGTACGTAGTCATGCATGTGGGCCAGGTTATTATTGACCAAATAAATACCTGTTTATCTACATGCACGTACGTGTCGTGTAAATTAACCTCAAATTAGTTCTCGTGAAATGCTCCCCATAACATAATTGAGTTGAGATTAGTTGAGATGTAGGTTACATGCATGATGTATTAAATATATAGCAGCTTCCATGTTGTTTCTCTGGTGACTCAGCGCGTGTAATCTGAATGGCCCAGTTGGCCCACGATTGTAACTCACGTATACATATCTGATATATACATGTACATCGCTTGTACATGCTCCACTTTGTGTATCAGCACTGGTGTGTGTGCAGTTACGACAGAGGGCAGCGGAGCGCACTATATACTGTCTCCACAAACTTAATTCTATATGGTGAATTCTTCATTTCAGCCATACATTTTCCTTCTGTTTTGTTGGAAAAATACATGTTCAATATCCCATTTTCGTCGTGTTTTGTGTCGAAAAAGACAATTATTAAAAAAGTATTTCATGTAACAATAAAAGCCCACATATCGTTTGTGTGGTGACAAGAGAAGGGTCATTTGACAGAAACTCTTTAACAAGTGAGCTCCCGAATATATTAAACTGCTCTTCCTTCCTCGACATGGAACTGGAAGAGGCCAAATGCACAGGTTACATATATTGTGTAACACATCTGTCTTTAATGTAACATATGACAGTTGAAATCCCACAGTAATTTATTAAATAACCATATCCATGTTGCATTATACATGATAGCTGTAACGAATGTTGTCTGTAATGTAACTTGGATGTCCTCCCTGTAATACGGGGAATAATGACATTTAAAAATTCTAGGTCATATGATTCCAAGGGAGTTATTTTGAATGGCCAGTGGTTTGGACCTATCGGGTTCAGATCATTAAGCGACAACTTATCTACAAATTTTATTTATACATCGCACAAAACTTGCATTCTTTGAACAAAATCTGTAATTTTCCCTGGTGTTTTACAATCGTCACTTCGACGATGCATGCCCTTACATTTATTAGGTCAAGCAAACTATTTAGCATTCATGAGGTGGAAAAACCGGAGCGCAGCTTACAGCGAAATAGTTCGTTTGAGTTTTTTTAATAGTTATTCTATGTTGGCCATGGTTTATAGATGTTTTTGAGCGAAAACACATATCCGTTTACGAATTGAGGTGAATTATGGAAGATAAAAACGTCCCAAAATCACAATGTCATTTAGGTCGGTTGACGTCCCTAGTTACCTGCGAAATTTGAATATATAATTACGTCATATAAGTAGTACCCAATAATGTTGCATTGACGTAATAACGTAACGTTTATTAGGCAGGCACTATGTGTGCGATAGAGGTAGTGAGTGGTGGGTAAAAAAAGATAATACAATTGCATATGGATTCCTAATCATTGGTGGGACATGTGGGAGATAATAACTTCAACGTCGTTTGTTGACGTTGTTATCTGGAAATTTCCTTATGGAACTGATCACCAAATTGGTAGGCCTTTTTAGTAAAGAGATTGTTAATTATCACACTCACCAAGACTAGATTTCTGAAATGAGTCAGCTTTGGATAAACACGGCCCAGACACACAAAGCGTTTGTAAAAGTAGGTATTCTTTTATTATATGCACCTTATTATAGCTCAAAGTTGCTAAGCTATGCGGCATTTTTACTTTTGATAGTACAGCAATTTGAAGAATACTTCCTACTAATCATAACTGCATAATTACCTAAATAGAGCAAGACTCCTGCACAGAGATGTAACACGGAATCGAAACCAACAAATCTCCGTGTCACAACAGTCGAATTATATAGATCACATGCACGTGCATGGCCCCCAGCTGCACGGTGTATGATAAGTACCGGCTAGCCAATCAAAAACGCCGAATTGCAATCGACACTTGAGTGTCAAGAGTGTCGGTTTCAACTTAACGCGCGTGTGGTTTTCTTTGGAAAGTTTTTTCGATTCTTTTCCTTCTGCCTTCTGTTCCCCTGTGAAATCACCCCATGCATCCGGATATGCTCGTAGCGGAAGACATGCCCGTAGCGGAATAACCACATGGCCCGCGATTTGCACACCATTCACGGTTAAACACATGTTGCACCGAAACCAATACATACCAGTGGTTGACGGTGATGGTACTATGTGTGGCTATAATTTACCCAACTGTACATCAAACTTCTTTAAACATGGACGCAGTTTAATCCTATTTTATAGCGAAGTTAGGCCAAACATTGTGGCAAAATTTGCATTTCTTACATAAAAATACGATTTCTGTGGTAACAGCCCAGACAACATAGTCTTTGCATACATTGCTATTTCCGCGGATATTCCCTTAATATAATAGACAACATTTTCAGTCATGTTTCTACATTTTTCATAGTAAAAAATTACCATATATGCAGGTCATAGTAAGAAAATATGGAATGTCTATAGCAGTGGTTTTACGTTTGCTATAGACATTCCCCAAAATCAAGTGAGTGCCTCCATGGAAACTAATTTTTCGGGCACTAATATGATTGACATCGCAAACATGTCCAGTTCATTTTGAAGCTAAGATATCATACTTTGAGAGACTGTATGTTATATAATGTGTCAATGCAAGGATTCATTAAAACTTATATCGAGTAAGTAGTTCAGGTCATAATTTTCGTATAAAACCCGATTATCGAACAGTAATATGCAAATTGCGGAAACCACAACCGCTCATTTCTGTAGACCGATTATCGCTGTTAACGTTTAAACAAAATCAAGGTAAAGTAAACCGTGTTTTTATGAAATAACTTACGACAACTAAGGACGATATGCAAATCGCGGGCCATGTGGTTATTCCGCTACGAGCATGTCTTCCGCTACGAGCATATCGGATGCATGGGGTGGAAATGACGGATTCAATTATAAGAAATAACTCTTGTTTCGAATAAGCTTCTGGGTTATAACCGATAAGTTTGCAGACAATTTACTATAACGCGCGGTTATTGAATTTGTCTTCAAATATTTCTCTCGCGTAAACCACCGGCAAGCTACAGTGAAATATAACGAAACATACAGTGAAATAACGAAATCGTATTTCACTGTGGCTTCTGAGAGATACATACAAAAATATACGTTTCGGCAATTTCCCGCTATTTAATAGGCAAGAATATAATAAATATAATTATTCCACACCAGGCAACCCATTGACGTGCGACACATGTATTCAATTTACACAATCCCAGTCATTGAATACATATTACTGTAACCCTATATACCTCTCTCGCGAAATATATCCTTGCGCCATCCGCAACTCATTCGATAAAAGTTTCTGGACTAATTAAGATGCGCGTTGTGTTCTGTCTATCTATCACACAGTGCAGTTATATTAATTTCTTCACCACAGGCTTACTTCCCTTGAAATATACACTGCTCTCCGCTTGATGGCATTTCAAATTGAACATATGTAATAGCTGTGTAATCAATCACTAATTAGTAAACACGAGCCCACATGCTCACGTAGTGGATTTCATCCAGAGATGTCAAATGACCGGTCTTCCATTTCAGTCATACGGTTGGGACATCATGTTCTCTCTGGAAACCAATACGATCGACCGTTCCTACCACTCATTTTGCTTCAATTATTGGCTTCACTTTGTCTGAGATGCGGGATGTCAATCTCATAATTCGAGATGGTTACCTCAAGGGTTTCTATCTGACGCATAAACGGGAAATTTACACCCCGACAAGCTCGTTAATTCGAATCTATGATGTAAGATTGGCATATTCTCACTATATATAGCTTCAACCGATATAGGGTTGGCTTTATTATAGTCACCAGGTGGCTTAGTTGTTCTGACGCATTAGGCTAACATAAGCCATTTATCGATCACGAAGCTGGTTTTGAATCACAATAAGCTAGCACTGATACATGATCAAGCACATGGAAGATATAGAGAATACCGACATTTTTTTTTCGAATACCGAAATATCTCACGAGTGACCAGACACGAATGAGATGTTTAAGGTATTCTAATAATAAAGGTTTTTTTTTTTTATTATGTGCACCGTATTACTCCTTAAAGTTGTAAATTATGTAGCGTTTTCACTTTTAATACTACCAAAAAAATCAACAATATACGGAACATTTCTGACGCCGATCAGCTGATATATAAGTAGAAACCCGCTTTCAACGGATGATGTCATTCCTCAAGCTACAGTGAAATAACGAATGATACAATGATGTAACAAAATCGTATTTCACTGTAGCTTCCAAGAGATACATACAACGCTCTACGTTTCGGTAATTTACCGCTATTTTATAGGCAAGCATATATAATAAAATCTTATTCGTGTATCTGGTCAAGTTTGTCAGTTGCTTTCCGGGGTCGGTGGTTTCTGCGTGCAGTGAGTTAATTTCCTGGCGAAATTAACCATCTGCGTGATTTTTCCTCCAACCTTAAAACTGCACGATGACGTCGTGATACGACGAAAAACGAAGATAAACCACAACAGACAAAACCAATCATTAGTCATAATATTGTAGAACATATACCTATATGGCATTAGCACGAGGTTCAAAACTCGACTTAGCCCGCTGAACCCGGCGCTTCTCCGAGAAAACAATCAGCCTGATCCGACTCAAACGCAACGAACTACAACGAAAAAACCAAGACGACACATACTACAAGACGCTCTGCAACAACATGAATAAACAGCTGTGAAAGCAGCTGTCAAAAAAGAAAAACAAGAATCATGGCAAAAAGTGACAACCGAACGCGACCACCGGAAAGACGGCCGCATCTTCTGGTCGACCGTTAACATCCCTACTGGCACCGGAAAAACAAACAACAGAAAAATCACTCCAAAACCAGACGGCTTAAACAAAATCGGGAGATAACGAGAAAGCATAAACTTTCGCAGAAAACCTTAAGGACATCCACAGCACACACGAAGGCCATCCTACGACAATGACTTCAAAAACACAGTAGAAGACCACATTTTAAACAACGCAGCCCTCTTCAACACACTCGCCGACTATACCAGCGAATCCGACGACGATCTTGACCTAGCATCACCCATCACCGAAGAGGAGCTTGCCACTCAACTGAAGAAAGGAAAAAACACGTCAGCAGCTGTAGACGACGGCCTAACATGCACCATTCTACGAAAGGCACCTCCAGCTTTCTTCTACTCATCTTCAACGCATGCCTTTCACTATGATACTTCCCGATAGCATGGAAAACAGCCATCGGCGTAACGATTCCAAAACCAGACAAAGACCGCACTTGATCGGAAACAATTATAGAAACATCAGCCTCATACAATGCACGGGAAAACTCGAACGAATAATCAGCAAACGACTAAGCGAACATCTAGAAACAACCAACTACCTCAACCATTGGCAACGCGGATACAGACAAGGCAAAGAAGGCATCGAACACCTACTATGACTCAGCGATCACATCAGACTATCTCTCGGAAAAACCTGGACGGCAGCAGGGGTACTCCTCGACGTAAAGAAGATCAAGTCTGGCACGACGGACTCAATCTCCTAGACTTTCAAAGAAAAACCATCCGACTCCTCTCATCATTCCTTCAAGATCGACAAATCAAAGTCCGCATTAATAACGAGACAACGAATCCAGTCCAACTACGAGCCAGAACACCACAGGAATAAGTACATGTACTCAGCCCACTACTTTTCATCCGTTATGTCAACGACCCACCGATCAACCGAAGAAACGTTGTAGAAGTATCTCAGTTCGCCGATGACCTCGGACAATGGACATCACACAGAAACACGAAGATCCTACAGTCACAGACACAGCTCACAAGATTCACCAAAAGAAAAAAAACAATCAGCATTCAATCTGCAGATTTTCGGCGAACCAATCCAACCACCCGATCAAACAACCCTCCTCGGAATAACCCTCGACAAACAACTCACCTCCAGAGCCTACATCCAGAAAACAACAACCAAAGCGAAGAAAAGAACCAATCAAGATGCCTAGCGGAACCAACTGGGGAACCAACAGCCAAACTCTCGTCAACGTCTAAAAGACCTACATCCGACCAACTATGGAATGTGGGTCAACCATCCTGACCGCAGCATTCAAACTCCACATCGACAGCCTACAAAAAGTCCAGTATCACGCAGTAGCACTACGACAAACCAAAGGCACGCCCAACGCAACACTACACGAAGCAACCAACATCCCATACATCAAAGACCGACTCACGGAAATCATCTACCCGCGCTCATCCGACCAGACTACAGCCAACTAAAACAAGAACTCAAACGACGAAGCGAACAACTCTCAACGAAAAAGACAAAATCCGTACTACAACTAGACCAGAACCAACGATAATCAACATGGCATTGTATATTATTTGGATGTGTAAATCATGATAACTCAGATCTTATTATTAATAGTAACCATTGTATAGTATTTGGATGTGTAAATCATGATAACTCAGATCTTATTATTAATAGTAACCATTGTATATTATTTGGATGTGTAAATCATGATAACTCAGATCTTATTATTAATAGTAACCATTGTATAGTATTTGGATGTGTAAATCATGATAACTCAGATCTTATTATTAATAGTAACCATTGTATATTATTTGGATGTGTAAATCATGATATCTCAGACCTTATTATTAATAGTAACCATTGTATATTATTTGGATGTGTAAATCATGATAACTCAGATCTTATTATTAATAGTAACCATTGTATATTATTTGGATGTGTAAATCATGATAACTCAGATCTTATTATTAATAGTAACCATTGTATATTATTTGGATGTGTAAATCATGATAACTCAGATCTTATTATTAATAGTAACCATTGTATATTATTTGGATGTGTAAATCATGATAACTCAGATCTTATTATTAATAGTAACCATTGTATATTATTTGGATGTGTAAATCATGATAACTCAGATCTTATTATTAATAGTAACCATTGTATATTATTTGGATGTGTAAATCATGATAACTCAGATCTTATTATTAATAGTAACCATTGTATAGTATTTGGATGTGTAAATCATGATACCTCAGATCTTATTATTAATAGTAACCATTGTATAGTATTTGGATGGGTAAATCATGATAACTCAGATCTTATTATTAATAGTAACCATTGTATAGTATTTGGATGGGTAAATCATGATATCTCAGACCTTATTATTAATAGTAACCATTGTATAGTATTTGGATGTGTAAATCATGATATCTCAGACCTTATTATTAATAGTAACCATTGTATAGTATTTGGATGGGTAAATCATGATATCTCAGACCTTATTATTAATAGTAACCATTGTATAGTATTTGAATGGGTAAATCATGATATCTCAGACCTTATTATTAATAGTAACCATTGTATAGTATTTGGATGGGTAAACTAAACTCCAACCAACAGCCATCTTCGCTACGCCTTCCCTCCTTACCTCCAGCCAACTTCCGTGTAAACAGCAACCGCCGACCGCACCAACACATACACACACATGACTTTGCACCTCACCGCTAAAAAGGATTTACTTTTGGCCACCCGGGCTATGTCAACGGTGGATGTCGAGGAAACATCAAGAAAGGTTGAAGGGACCAGAAAACTGTCAGTCCGAACATCCTAACCGGCATTGGGCCGAAATGACACGCGCGCGACACGCGATGATTGGCTTTATTAGTCACAAGATGGCTCATTTGTTATGTCGCATTAGGTCAACATAAGCCGTAGTGCCGTACATAGATCACGAAACTGGTTTGAATCACAAAAATCACTGATGTATGATCCACGCACAGGGGAGATAATCCGATTCGTGTAGCTGGGCAAGTTTGTCAATTGCTTTCCAGCGTCGGTGGTTTCTCTGTGAAGTGGTGTGATTTCCAGGTGAAATTAACCATCTGCGTGATTTTTCCTCCAACCTTAAAACTGCATAATAACGCCGTGATATGACGAAAAACGAAGATAAACCATAACAGACAAAACCAATTATTAGTCATAGTGATGAACATTTACCTGAACGGCATTAGCATTAGGTTCATACATATGCTCTACCGTCTTTAAGTGCATCTACATACAGTAATGCCCTAAATAATCGACTACTTAACCACAGCAGAATTATGGGTAACTTTTCAGGATTTAGTCGGAAATATGGCTTGTTGCCATTCATCGGAAAGCTCTCACCGAGAGCTTTCCGATGAATGTCAACAAGCCATATTTCCGACTAAATCCTGACTAGTTACTCATAATTCTGCTATGGTTAAGGAGTCGATTATTTAGGGCATTACTGTAAATTATAACAATAAATTGTCTACGAGGTATATATATACGATAATAGCATAGTGCGTTTTGAGATGTGTCTTATCTCAATCAGTTAGAAGTATGATTTTTCGTGATGCTCTGCTTATCATATAAGCCGACCTTCATGGTCATTTTTGGCCAAATTATGGTAAATATATGTCAGTTTTGAGACAAAACAACCCGCAGTTTGGTCATTTCGAAGAGTAATTCCGTTATGCATGAATACCTAGTTACAGTACATGTGATGAGGTCGCAGATTTTTGGAACATTTGGGGTGGTTTGTCAGCAATAAACAAGATAAAGTCGTGATTTAATATTCATCCATGTTCAGAAATCGGAACTGAGAAATTCTTTCAATCAAAATGTCAGTGTTCTCAAACAAAAACCAAAGTCTCTGAAACCATTATATAGTTCAGAATTCACTAGTTTGAAAATAACCATGCACATTCTGAGAAAAGTGAACATGGTAAATTTTACAAATTTTCTGCGGTGAAAGCTGTTTAAAATGACAGGAAATCATTGTGAAAGCTGAAATTTAGTCCTACTAGGGAAATTTAATTGTGTTTCATCGTAGATGTATAGCTACATACTATTTGATTCCACTTGTATGCATGTATTTATTCTTTTTAAACATCCTAAATGCCAAAGTAAAGATATATATATGAATATCACCCTTGGAAAGTGTCTATGTTCCCAGTGCGCTCTACATGTATTTCTTGTGAATAATTGGGCCGACATTTTGTATTAGGCTGAAAGTGCATAATTTGAGTCTCACTTTCATTGCAGATATATATTATTAATGTTTTTTCTGTTGTTATGTTGTCAGGATCAGAACACACAACATTATTATATTATTATATTACATGAGCACGCATGCATATATTCCTCGGATCGGCTTTATGTAGTAACTAGCAGGGTTACCCGGCGTTGCCCAGGTTAATGCGATGTGAAACCATCTGTATGCTGTGGATATTTGTTGGTAATAGACAATGCTCTTGCTTAAAGTGTTATACGTTTTCTCATAAATTGTATATTCAAATAGCATGATCATTACAGTCATGGAATATAAGTAGTGGCGCACCTTGTCAATTGTCATTCTGTTTATCGCGATTAATCCGTTCCACCAATAATGAAGTATTTATTTATTTACAACTGCGTATACATTAGACGTTATAATATGATACATGAACATCATAAACACATTAGTTCGATAAAACATGATAAATGGGTTTTACATATTGAGATGTATCAATCAATCTAGTGGGTTGGACTAAGATCTCGAGGACACCTGGCTAACATATCTCCACGAAGATACAGATGTTTCAAAGAAATTTCCAGGTGCTCCTCTGTTCATGGTGCTATATACTGGCTAAATATTCTCAGTTTAAACGAAATGTTGCTGCGTCAATATATCAGCTACATGTGCCAGACACAGATAGAGATTTTGAGTTGTTTATATCAGTCGATGAGTCTGTTCTAAAAACCCTTGTCAGATGTCAGTATTGGGGGATCCTGAACAGTCTTGTGCTACTAACTGCATTTTCTTGTATATCAGAAGAAACTATATTTGACTGCACACTGACTACTATTTTTGAACAGGCCTTCCATATCTCTTGACAAATTGTAACTTTTTTGTGGAAACTGTATTGAATGGAACATACTCACTTTTGTTATAATATATATGCAATCCTCTGACGGTTCGAGGTCTCTCAGTTTGCACGAATATATGTATCTCTTCAATAGAATGATAAACATACGTTTAATGCTTCTTATATGTATCTCTTTTTGCTAGCCCATTGTGTGAATGCTCTGATTGCCATCCCCATATAAATGAAAGTTAAGAAGATATAATTGTTCAAGTGACTTAAGTAGGTCACCATATGTCGGGATTGTGACATGTGAACGCCCAAAACTGCCAAAAAGAGATATGGAGATGGGCTGTGTGACTGTATATAACTTATATGTGGATATCGGCGAATATCAATCTTATCAATGATAGTGCATATCCGCTCGCTATCTGTGACGAAAACGACACAAATGTGATTTAATTCATGGTATATCATTAGAGAAAAACGTGTATGAATTTGGTGGAAATTGGTGCCAAATATATTTGTATCAGCTTTTGCCTCTTTTGACATACTTAAACCAGGCCCATTAGACTCGTGGATGCATGATATACTGGCGATGATTATATATATGTTTGGTGGTAATCAGCAACTAAACAAATTCTGGGAATAGTTATGACCCCACATCTCTCACCCAAACGACAGCAATTTGGCGTCTTTAATTCACACGATCATATTCCTCGTATCATAGAGAAGAATAATATATCAATTTGGTGGAAATCTGGGCTAAAAATAGTTTATTAAATCAATTGTTGATGCAACGCTGACTCGAACAACGCCATATTGCGAAGGTGATTATGTATTCGTTTGGTGGAAATCGGCGACAAAACTATTTCACCCACCATATTTTTTTAATTTTGCCGACCTTCCCCTTTTCTTCCCCTGACACCAACAGCGTCATTTTAGAAAATTTTAACCCGCACCATTATCTTCCTTGTAAAAAGTTACCTCTCTTAGAACACCTTGGTGCCATCTCGATTGTACCGCGTAAAGTTATATATAGAACGCACACCGACTGACAGAAAGACATACGGACAGACAGCACGATTTGATTTCGTGTATCATTTGAAAAGAACGTGTCTGAATTTGATGGTAATTGGTACTAAAAATATCAGTTTTGGTGACCCTCCCGTCCCTATTTCTGACTCAAGCTGCACACACTAAGACTCATTAGAGATGCATATATATGAAATTGGTGAAAATTGGCGAGTATACAAATTCGTATAAAATTTAAGGTCCCCCATATCTCTCACCCATAGGGCATCAATTTGGTGTATCTAAACCACACGATAAGATTCCTCGTATCACGGAGAAGAATATGTATCAATTTGGTGGAAATCGGCACTAAACATATATATATCATTTTTTGTGTCCCTCTCATCTCTATACACCACTGCCTCGAATGGACCCACTTGTGACATCCTTAAACCACAAGATTGCACTCCTGATATCATGGAGATGATTGTTTATAAGTTTGGTTATAATCGGCGACTAAACAATTTTTTTTATATAAAATTTGGTGCCAATCCGTCCCCTCCCCATCTCTCACCCAAACAGCACCACTATGGCGTCTTTAAATCACACGATTAGATTCCTCGTATCATGGATAAGAACGTGTATCAATTTGGTGGAAATTGGCGGTAAAATAATTGTGCATCAATTTTGGTGCCCCTGTCCCATTCAATGCAAACCTGACTCGAATGATGCCACATTTGACAGATATAAGCCACATCATTAGACTCCTCATACCATAGGGATGATTTTGTATAAGTGTGATGGCCATCGGCGACTAAACCAATAATTATCAAATTTAGTGCCCACCCCCTCCCAATCTCTCATCCAAAAGACAACAATTTGGCGTTGTTAAATCGCACAATTAGATTCCTTGTATCACGAAGAAGAATATATATCAATTTGGTGGAAATCGGCGCTAAAATTAATTTTATCAATTTTGGTGCCCCTCTCCCCTTCCGTGCATCCCTGACTCGAACGACGCCAATTTTGACATATTTAAATCACACCGTTGGATTCTTCATATCATGGGGATGATTATATGTAAGTTTCGTGGCAATCGGCGACAGAAAACAAATCTGCCCCTCCCCCTTCCGGGCACCCCTGACGCGAACAGCGCGACTTTTGCCATATTTAAACCACACCATTAGATTCCTCATACTATGGGGATGATTATATATAAGTTTGGTGGCAATCGGCGACAAATTTTGTTTCTGCCACTCCCCCTTTTCTGCCCCTGACAACAACGGCGTCACTTTAGAAAATTCTAACCCCGACCATTATCTTTCTCGTAAAAAGCTACTCCTAGTAGACCCATTTGGCATCATCTAGATGGTCCCCTGTGAATTTCTATAGAACACAGACAGACAGACAGACAGACAGACATTCGCAAATATAGATATAGATATAATTCATCACATCAGAAAGAAAAAAAGGTCCGTTATTTCTACATCATGTATCAGCAAAGAACTTCGTTGTTGCTTAACACCGAATAAGGCGTATACATATATATATTAGTATATCCCGGAGGTATACATGTTAATTTTTTTGAATGTGAAACGGTATATTCGTGCGATCTGAAGTGGTGGTGGTGGATGGCAGTAGTTTTATGTGTAGATTCAATAGACCGTATGTACGTAGTTACAATTGGCAAGGTGTGTGGTGATTAACATGATAATCAAACAGAAATCATCTGCAATATTCCTCAGCCGTAAGTTTGAAGCTATATGTACTTGGCCTGATATCAATGCGTGACATTAAATTGCTCTCCAAAAACGATGCCTGCTCTCAAATTATCATATAAATTCAAGATCAGAAAAGAACCAATTAGACGCTGCACCACGGGTTCTGGCATACACATAATGTGTCATAATTAAAATATGGGCAGGACCGTCCCACATTTTGAAGTTTGATAAGGATCATAACTCAATAAAGTACATGCAGCGCCATTTCAAGTATATGGGGTATGTAACGGAGAAGACATATATAACGTGAATTTCGTACAAATTGGCTAAATAGTTGTTGAGGTATCACTATGGGTTGAAAGTTGCATACACGGAATTGGCAGGATTATATATAGGTTGAAAAATAGCTATAACTCAGTAAACAATTGACAGACAGTGGCACTCAGTAGACGATGTCAAGTATGATATAAGGCATGCGACCATGGTGATGGGGATATTTAACAAGAAAACCATAGTCAGAAATGGTAACGCCATCAAGATCATATTATTATATAGTCATATAATTATATAATATAAAATATATTGGTTTTATGAATGCACCACCTCATAATTCCGTTAAAATAACTAATTCTTCAATTTTTTACAACAACTACGGCTTATCACTGAAGGTTTCTCATTCATCACACCAGAAAGCCTTTAAATGCAGACAAAAAAATCTACCAATCGGATTAAATATAACCCAGATACTTCCCAATACGACATTTAGTCTACTTTCCAACTGAGACATACTTCATCAGCAATGTTAGCTATTATAGTATGCATTCTGTTCCTGCAATAAAAATCATCAAGATTGGCCCAGCCATTGTTCACACCTAAATATCGAAAGCAATTAACGCGGTCATAAAAGTTACATACTGCAACAATGAGACATCCGCGAAGATACATCCGCGAATATATACATCCTGCATCTACTGTCTGCTATTACACATGTGTTTGAATTCGAGTTTGACACTCAACATGGAACCAGTTGACAAACAACGTGGACCACACATGTAGTTGTTTACGAGTGTGAAGGCTGCAATATATTGCTAACAGTGCGAATTGAAACTTTGAATAAATATAGTTCTATATAGAGCTGATACTTATCAGTACAATATATGCAGTAATGCTTGTGTAACTACGATTCTCGCATAACCGTGGACGGCTGATGCTGTATAGGAGCAAAAATTATTATTCTATATGTGTATTTTCTCCAATTTACAAGAATCTTCAGCTGTAAAAACAAAATGGTGCTAATGTTCAGCGGAAATTGTTCCCTGTTACTCAGATAAAATATAGTGCTATATATATATATACATCTGGGCCCAGTTTCATGAACCAAAGACTTAAGATGATCTTAAGATGGACTTAATCTAAGACGTATATAATGTGAATCTTATGATGTATCTTTTCCATTTAACGAACGCGTTTCATAAAACATTTTTAAATCCATCATAAGTAGAAAGTTAAGTTCCAGGGCCCTGTTTCATGAAGGCAACTTATGACATAGTTGGGACTTAAGATGGTCATAAGTTCAAACTTCAGTCATAAGTGCGTTTCACGAACAAAGTCTTAAACTAAGATGGTCATAACTTTGGTCTTAACTTTAAGACTGGTGTGAGGTGTCATAAGATAATCTTAAAGTTAAGACCTACGTTGTAATCCGCAGTTGGTCCGAAATGTGGATGGGATCTAGTTCATGTATATATTATTATAAACACATTTAACTGAATAACACCTTGCTAGCACGGAGGGGTGTTTCGGAAATGGTAGTAATTAATAACCAATTGGTAAGCTATAGCAGTGACGTGGCTAGTGGTTGCAAGATTGGCGGGGTGTCCGCTACTAACTGTAAACCGCCAAGACCGGAATATATATACATTTCTAATTGCTGTTACAAAAAGAATATATTTACATAGAGTTGAACATCATTTGCGATTCAAATCACCCAATCGCACTGTAGACAATAATCATGTTGAGACAATTAGTCCGAACATTTTCACATCGAGGATAATAGTGAATGATTTATACTCATTTTTTTTTATAAATGCTTATGTCAGATATTATTATTATTATTATTTACTTGCCTTTCTATATTATTATGTTATAATTTGATTGTAAAAATGTATTGTATATGTACCCCGTATATATATCAACAAGATAATAATACATAATATGTGTTATTTTATTATTATTATTATTATTATGTATATTATCATAATCTATTAACTATGAAAAAAAGAAAGATATATAGCATGTATATAGTATACGGACCGCGCGGGCACACTGGGATCCGCGAAAGAACATATAATATAACTGTGAACTGGCCCACAGACCCCTGTGGGAATTACTAAAATACCAATATACCAGTGGTATAGTCTATATTGGTATTTAGTAATTTTCCCCAGGGGCCTGTGAACCGGCCGTCTGTTCACGTGTTGGTTAAACGCTCTTTATTAGAAGTCGTTGATTTGGTTTTTATTAAAACATATATGCAGATTGTCGTTCAACGTAACGTACTTTCGAAGTTCATACGCAGTTTGTTAATTATAACAGGCGTTTAGCACATTTGTCAACAGAACGAGAGCAAATGGCACTAACATCATTTATATATGGCTTCTACAAGTATGTCTCAGATTGGAAATAAGTCTATTTGGAGCACGATATGAAGTCCTATTCACATTATAGCAATATAAATAAAGAGCGTTTTGTGTTAGTATTCCATGAATGTTGGCAATCAATAAAGAGCGTTTAGCTAAGTGCTTCCATTGTGGTGCATTGTATGTGTATGCCGTGTTGGCGACATATTCGGTTTCCTGGTATTATAGATGCTTCAAAGACGTATAATGTATTAGAACCTAATATCAGCATTGAAAGGACGAACATATGTCTCGCGTCGCTTTAATGGCATGTTATATGGGTGACGGTTCACATTCTGAGTTAGGATGTATAAGTCCCTTTAATAACTGAAATAATATATTTGAGCTCGATACGTTTGTATAAAATAGGCATTGGAAGCATGCAGCTATGTGTGGATGTGGTCTGACACGAAAAACACAGTTAAAAAGTGCGCTCGTGCAGTTAAGTATGCACCAGTCATTATACTGATTATCGCCCTTGCATTAAAATATCATAATTATTCTTAGACACGCCCTAGTGTCTGTCACCAGACACTGTACCTAGGCATATAACACACACAGAACCAACATTGTCTGTGCATAGCTGTAATAAATTGTCGAGAGCCAGTCTAAAAGCGCGCGAACTTAAATTACTACTTAAGTAGGACTTAATCTTGTTTTGTGAAACGCGTTCTTGAAACGGAAAAGTTACATCATAAGATCCACCTTAGATCTTAGATTAAGTCCATCTTAAGATAATCTTATGACATTGCTTCATGAAACAGGCCCCAGAGCTTTTAGAATGGTCTGCGTCCATTTATTACAGCTATATATGCTCAGACAATATTGGTTCCGTGTATGATATATACCTAGATAAGTTGTCTGGTGATAGGTATCAGGGCGTGTCTAAGCATAATTAGGAGATTGCCATGAAAGGGCGACAATCAGTATTGTGGCTGGTAAATATACGTAATGTTTTCGCTTTTTTAACTGCGTGTGTTTTCGCGTCAGTTTCCATGCACATGAACATAGCTAAATGTTTCTAATGCCCACCATATAGAAACAGAACGAGGTCCGATGAGTTAAAGAAACATATACATCATAACGTTAGAGATGAACCTTCACACGTTTAGCATATTCAACAGTCGATGGCCTAAACATGTTCGCTCCTTTGTGGTTGCTGGTATTAGGTTCGAATACATTATACGCCCCCTTGCAACATAGATCTAGTTACAGAGTTATGGGAACCGAATATTTTCCCATATGGATTCAAGCATGGAATGACATCACGACGCAAACGCCGAGCTATACGCTCTTTATTAATTGCGAACAGTCATGGAATACTAACACGAAACGCTCTTTATTCATATTACTCTAATATGAATACTATTTCACACCGAGTTCCAAATAGGCTGTATTTTCAGTCCGACAGATACATTTAGAAGCCATATATGTACAAATGATTTTCATGTCATCTGCTCAGCGTCTTGCTGTTGACACATATGCAGTGCCAAATGCCTGTAAGATAATAAACTGTATATGAGCTTCGAAACTACGTAAATGCTATATTGAACGACGATTATGCATAGATGTTTGATAAAACATAAGCGAAGATTATTAATAAAAGAGCCTTTATAATTAATACAAAGTTCATGGTGCTATTTATATGCTATAACGCGACCCTGGTATGCCCGCGAGCCATATACTATTTCGTTTCAAAACTAAAACAGTCTGATGCAAATGTAATAAATATATAAGTATATATGTATGGTCTGAGATTCATGTGCGTCGATTATACCTGGGCTTGTTAGGTATATTATTATCCTGCCCATACGTTGTTATTACCAAAATATCGCATAGCATCGGCACATTTAATATATTAATGCGATACCTATATTCTACAATCTTAACAGTGATCACCCTTTTCGAAATGAACTACCTTTCTATGGTCATTATATGTCCCAGAAAGACGCATTGAATTCACAATTATTTTTAACCATGTGTTTGATTCCCAAACAAACAATTAACACCATGTGTACTGTGTGGAACCGAAAAGAGCGTTCCGTGTTATTGTCTATTCCTGATATGGTATAAATAAAGAGCGTTTATTTAATATCTGGGCGAAAATTTGAAAACAGCTGGGAAATGGCTGTGACCATGTCATGTATATTTCAAAGCATATGAAGCCGGTATGTCAATAATAGACATAAGACATAATTTGGAAGCTCGAATGAGTCATACGTCTCTATTTAAAACAAATCATGTCCAAGTATGTGTAAATATAGTCTCTTTTTTACAACAGTTAGAAACGTATAGTCGGGTCTTGGTGGTTTACAGTAGAAGTGGACCCCCGGCCCGCCAATCGCGTAACCATTGTCACGTCCCTGTCAGTGTGTCAGTTGGTTATTAATTACTACCATTTCCGAAACATCCCTCCGTGTTCGCAAGATGATATTCAGTTAAATTTGTTTATAATAATATAAATACACTAGATCCCATCCATCTTTCCGAATAATTAGGCGGATAATAAGTTAGGTCTTAACTTTAAGATTATCTTAAGACCCCAGACTTAAAGTTGAGACCAAAGTTAAGGTCGTCTTAAGTTTGGACCTTGTTCGTGAAACGCACTCATGACTGAAGTTCGAACTTATGACCATCTTAAGTCCCAACTATGTCATAAGTTGTTTTCATGAAACTGGGCCCTTGTACTTATCGCAAAACTAAATGCGGTAACGCTTGTGTTAGCATAATTATCGCATAATCGTGACCGACTGATGTTATATATGCGCCCAAATTATTATTGTAAAAATTGGCGTTTGAACAGCGTCGAAACAGCACGAATGGTGGTGACGCTGTGGGAGCATGGTATGTGTTATCCGGTAACTTTACTGCATCAAAGTCTAAGGAAGTTATTGAATTTCGGAGAGTTATTGGCAGCATATAACTTCAACATGCCGTTAACTTCGCCCATCATGCATGAGTGGCATAACATTGTGAAAATGATTGCATCTGCAAGTTAAGACTGTTCGCCGTCGAACTTTGATTCCGGAAATGAACGAGATAACAAAGTTAAATGAACTACTCAGCACAACGTGTGTTCGGGTATTGTATTATCAACATCACGGAAAACAAATTAGAGTCTCATACCGTATAGACCAGCCCCCAGATGAGGGTAATGTCACACGAAAGGGTAGACATTTTGACGCTATCTCCAATTATCCTTGCCACATGGGGGTTCCAAAACACTGAGGTATCCAGGGCGGAGCAGGTGGAAAATATTTTTTGTTGACCTTTTTGGTGTTTTTGACCTGCAAATTTCAGTATAATCAGGAAAACCAATAAAATACGACAATTGTTGAATACAATATACTTGAATATCAGATGCTTATTCTATCTGGGTTGTTTAACATTTATGATGTGCAAAAAGTTATATTATCCAACAATTTTTGTGAAAAATTTACGAAAATGCCAAAAAAATGCATAAATTGCAGTGCTTTTTCAAAAAAGTTTTCCAGAAGATTTCCTATAAAATTTTCATTTTTTGGTATAAAGCTCTCATTGGTGCATCAATTTTTTTGTATTTGTTAATATCAACATCACAAGCAATTACTAGAGTAGCTCATGGTGGTTTTGTATGCACTTGTATGTCCAGAGCAAAACTCTTCATGAATCCACTAATTGAAGGTACACGAACAATATTTGGTTGGTAACACATTTCCCATTGACGGCGAAATGGGTCAAATGGCCACGCCCCTTTTTGCGCGAAGTACTACCACCCGTCGTGACTATATCTCCAGAACCGTTGGACATAGTGGGTCGTGTGACCACTCAAAATGTGCGGAATGGCCACATTATGGGGGGGGGGGGGGGTCAGTAATACATTTTCATATCCAAAAGTCAATGGTTTTTAAGATAATTGCCAAAAACCAAAAGAAAATCCATTTTTGAGGGCCTGAACCCCAATTTTGGGATTCAGCACTTTTATCTCAAAGTTGAGCCCCCAATTATAATTTTATTGACCTATATCCATCGGTGCCACACACAGGTATCATTTCTGATATTCTCTGTACCATTATCGGATGGGATTGACCTTCAGGGAGCTCTTGACCCTGCAAATAAGGTTTTTGGATGGAATATATTGGTCGTAGAATGAAAAACAGACATTTTCCCAATAACAAAGATGTTGAGGAAATCATCAATTACAGGGTATTTGATCAGTAACCTAAAACTCCTACAAAAGGTTACCTGGTGATATAATTTGAATGTAGTTCATCTTTTGTTATCTAGATTTCATGGCCTTTGATGTGAGATGGTTTCCAAAATGGTTATAAATGGAATGACATATACATGTATCACATTAGCAATATACATGTAAATGAGTTCAATGTGTTATTTTCTTTAAACTTATGGGAGAACAGGGTGTTTTATGGTATTCTAATGTTGAATTGAATTATACTCAGCCCACAAGCAGGTTCAGTGATGTTGAGTTACTACAATTTGATCAATCAGTATGATTCGGTAATCGAGCAGGTTGTGTCTTTATCAGTCCCACATCAATTTTGATTGGCTGCATCACCATTTTGTATAAAGTTCTACAATTTCCCTAACACGTACATTATTTTAGAACAAATAATGGCTAGCCTGACATGATCGCCTATATTTATATCCTGATATATGTATATGTACACGTAGATGTATATTTGCCCTAAATTGTTTCTGGTTCAAATTTGGGAGTTTGTAAGAAAATAAGTCATAAGAAAGATGCAGTTGCAGTAATATTAAAATCTATTGTCCTGTTGAAAACTAACAAATACATGTCTATTGATTATTGGTGTGATATCCAGTAATAAAGACTAAAATAATCTTCAGATTATTTTATCAGTCCAGTCCAGTTATAATAAATCCACACATTAAAAATATAGGGCTTCCAAACATACAGAATATTTTCCAACTTGACAATCGTTCCTTGTGTTCAACTGAGTGAGTTCATGTGAGGTTCATGGAAATTTATTTGGCAAGCTTGATTCTAAAGTGTCTAGCTTTATGGGCTTGAAATTCCGAATGCAATCCTGTTCCGTTGTGATCTCAGAGTGAGTTGGAAGAAAAATACAAGCATCAGTTGATATGCAGATATAAATACATACAAATCTACATTCTGCAGGTAGCCATGCATGCTATGCAATCCTCCCTCATATTTCAACTTATCAAGGAAAAATGATCACATTACCAATGACTATGATAGTCAGATGTTTTTGTAGATTTTGTAGATTTGTGGAAGTTGTAGATTTTGTAGATTTGTGGATGTTGTAATGCAATATAGATCTCCATTATAGTTGCACAAATTAGTTTTCATTTCGTCCCTTTAAATTGACTTTTATTTTTTATGTATGTATGCCACTCCAAAAATATCAGAAAAAGTACTGTAAACCGTTTGGTTTGATGTTATAGGCACAGGAGATATATATATATATATTTTACATGTCAAATATTGTGAACCCTGCAGATACGTGTATGTGTGTCAGTGGCCTTATGTGTGTGATGTACATGCAATAACTACATGTATATTCTAGTGAAATTTATGGTCTGCACTCTGCAGTATTTCAAAAACATGCTATGGCCATGCCTACATATACATATGTACACTGATTCTAACACAATGATTGTCAGGTTATAATCTATGTTTGCGGAAAGTTACTATGTATTTTTCATTTGTGTTGCATTTGTCAATATTAATGGGTCCCAGGAGCCCAGATATTACTAGTGCAGAGCCCATTTAATTTTCATGAGACTGGTGGACTTCATGTCTATACTCCTAAATAAACATGACTCTGAGTCTTATCAGACCAAGACGGTATTGTGTAGGTTTTACTATAATTATATTTTGAAAAGACTCAACCATTATTTTTCCACTACCCTATATATCACAATATATTCATTTGGCAGTATTCATCCCAAATTTAGTGGTGATGCTAATAAATTTGGTATGATAGTCAGGTAGAGCAAAGCGATCTGAACAAATCGAGGATAAGCCACTATGTGTAGTGTACATTAAAAAACATGTATATTGTGAAATATTTTAATAATGGGTGCTGGTTTTTACAAACTGGCCATAATTGAGATGACTATTCCTGTTGTTTACCAAACATCAGCGTACGCATTAAATATTTTGAAGTATATTTGTTCTTGAATGTTTCATACAGACACTGACTTTTGCACAAATTGCTCGGATTAGCCAAACAATGCAAAAAGAACCAACTTTAAGTAAAATGATGGAACAGAATCGCCTTGACCTACAAACATCGATCATAGCAATCCAGCAGTACCCATCAGCAAAATATAAAATTAGCAGGACCACTTAACCTGCAGTGGTATTGAAAATGAAATTATCTTTTAAATGGTAAGTTATGAGGGCTATTAGCTATTAGAAAGAATTATGTTAGTGAAATTATAGACCCTCATCTTCTCCAACCTGCAACTATCATGGCCAACCAAAACTAATGTGGGACTGACAAAGGCTCATTCTACTATTGATTGAATAGTGATGATTCCATCATTTCCTAAAACGTTTTGTAAGATGAGGTGTCCTTTTGGAAGAATTGATTACTTCTGAAATATATACTGGTAGATATGGTCATCTCTCATCTGATTACAACATGTTTTTACTATGCCCAGATGCAATACCCATTTTAAGATCGCAACATGTGGCTGCTGCATGAAGCAAACAGCTGGTCATTCCATTTAGAAAAAGTGTTTAGCATGTTTCATAGCTTGGTCACTTAAATCAGATCAGCTGTTAAATGTTGATAACAAATTTTGAAAACCTGTTTTGTTCAATCTGTACATTTCTGTTGATTAGAGCACAATTGTTACCTGATTTTTGGTAAAGCACACCAGTTTCCAAGGCATGTTCAGTCGGGAAGAGCTCATGTTGTGTGTCGGGGTCAACACATCCTCAGCAGCAATTTCCAGATAATCCCATTGTGTGTGGTCAATTGTGCTCTTAAGTTGATCAGAGAATGCGGATAGTTCTTTAAAAAGTGTCCTTGTGGTATTGTATACTTGTGGTGCATTACATGCTGAAATCGGGTTTTGGCAATTATCTTAAAAAACATTGACTTTTGGATATGAAAATGTATTACTGACGCCCCCCCCCCCCATAATGTGGATTTTCAGGGTCAAGAGGTCAATCCCATCCGATAATGGTACAGAAATTATACCTATATGTGGCACCGATGGATATAGATAAATAAAATTCTAATTGGGGGCTCAGCTTTGAGATAAAAGTGCTGAACCCCAAAATTGGGGTTCAGGCCCTCAAAAATGGTTTTTTTTTTTGGTTTTTGGCAATTATCTTAAAAACCATTGACTTTTGGATATGAAAATGTATTACTGGCCCCCTATAATGTGGCCATTCCGCACATTTTGAGTGGTCACCCGACCCCCTATGTCCAACGGTTCTGGAGATATAGTCACGACTGGTGGTAGTACTTTACGCAAAAAGGGGCGTGGCCATTTGACCCATTTCGCCGTCGATGGGAAATGTGTTACCAACCAAATATTGTTCGTGTACCTTCAATTAGTGGATTCATGAAGAGTTTTGCTCTGGACATACAAGTGCATACAAAACCACCATGAGCTACTAGAGTAAATGATATCCGACAAGCCGAGATATTTCCAAAAACTTAACCCACCCCCCTAAAACTGATTTTCTATCTGAAAATACCTATTAAGTTAGAATAGCCCGTTTTCATTCCGTTTTGTTAACCAATTCGGAGTCTTATCAGATATCATGAAATTAGCATGTATCTGAAGAGGTTTATGTTATGGTAGAGTCTATTTTTTGTTAAATTTTTAAAAAATGTTTGAAAAATTTCCATGACTTTGTCAGTTTTATGGATACAGCTGCACAACATGCACCACAATAAGCATAAATTCTTCTCCAATATCAGACATGAAATGCTATAATCATGTACCAGACCAGAATTAAGAAATAAAGTAAAACTTAACCCTGCCCCAAGATAGTGTTCTCAATGCTTTCGATTTTATGCTATACTAAACTCGAAAGGTCCTTCATACTCGTTGATATAATTCATATCATAAATTGCAATAGTTCTGCCCACGGATTATGTAATCTCATATTCACTGTCACTGTCAATTTCATCAAATGTGATGGTATCAGTCAATAGAATTTCTGTGCAATATGTTACGGGAAGAATGGTTCAAACAACTCAGGCTACCTATCGGCCGTCCATCCATGAAGTGCTACACCGGGAGTGGTTGATTTGGCAACGGTTGCATGTCTCCACTCTTTTGCTATCATGTTGGGTCGTTTTGAGTGTAGAATTAAAGATTCCTCACATGGTGGAAGTGCAGAAAGATCAACTACCTTTTGCTGATTCTTTAACTTCTGCTTGAACTTTACGCACCTAGCTTAATTAACTTTTCTCGAATGTGGACCATACATGTATAAGGCACATGTTTTTTTTTGGTATGTTTAAATGTTTATTACCCAAAGATATACATATATAAGCAGTCATTTTACATACATGTGTGCATTCAAACATTTATCAATGGGCCGCGTGGGGGAGGGGTAACCAAACCAACTTACATTTATGCATACATTTGACTGGCGCGCGCGTTCCAGATGACCACATGCATTGCGCGTGTGGACGTCTGGCCTACTTTCGTACCACTGGTGGCAATATGAATGATGTTGTAGAAGAATAGTTATTGTAATCTATCAGTTGCTGGTAACGTTGTCTTGATCTCGACGTTGACATAATTTAGCTAAATTTATTTGCGCCACGGAAAAATCGAATATACAGTATAAGGCACATGTTAACTCCTTGATTGTATTAAGCGTGTCACTGTCCAAATCCCAATTCGTTCCTAAATAAGCCATGACTTCCATATATCTTGATGGTCTTTCCAGCAACTTCCAGAAGTGCTTTTTTTCCTTTTCAGAACAACGATGAAAGACAATTATTACCTGTGAAGGAATGGAACCCAACAAGTGCATTCTTCTGTATATTTGGCTGCCAAAATGTGGAAATGGTAGATATTGACCCAACGTGTCCCGCAAGTTGTGGTTGATGTATACAATTGGCTGTTCTGCCTTCTATACATTGAAAAATAACATGTCTGATGCACATGTCTGATAAACTATCTATCTATCTACCTTGGTTAATTTTTACTATTGTCACCACTGACATTACCAGAAATATTGGATTTTTGTCTCACAAACTTGACATAAATAACGGCACACAAATTTTCAAGTAAAATGTAACTATGTTTGGTATCAAAGGTGTGTATTTGTTTTAATCTACCTTAAATGTGTCACACTAATGTGTTTATAAACCAAATTACTCAAAATGGCCCGAGAACCTCTTTTTGGATACTGGCTGTATTCTTTTTAATAAATAGGCAGAACTTTGAAATGGAACTGAAATGAATCATAATCTGTGGCTATTCTGGCCTATTAGGATACAAATTGATCAACATGATACCGGGTGGAGGTCAAGATGGCAACCAGGGAGTTACTGTGTGGTCATAGGTGAGGTGAACATGTATACAGGGAGTTATTGTATGGTCATGAATGATGTGAATATGTGTAAATGATTAGCTATATGGTCATGAATGGGGTGGCCATGGTGAGATGTATAGGTATGCAAGGAGTGAGTGTATGGTCATGTGTGAGGTGAATAGGTATACAGGGAGTGACTGTATGGTTGTATGGTTATGACTGCCCATTTCAGGTGTACACAATGTGGCTAAATGGGCATTACTGTGGTTTATGTAAATAAGGAGTGACTGTATGGTCATGGTGGGATGTACAGGTGTATCTTGTGTGGCTGTATTTGTCACAGGTAGGTGTATATGTATACATGTGTTGTCTGTCTGATCATGGGTGGGGTGAATGGATAAATAGATGTGCAGCTGTGTGTAAAACGTATATGTGTACATGGAATGGTAGTAGTCGTAATGCGTATATGTGCACCTGATGCATGCTGAATTGGCATTGACGAGCGTATGGATGGTCATGTGTGGATGTATATGTATATATCAAGTGGCTATATGACTATTGACGTAGCAAATATGTATACAGTGAGCGACTCTATGGCCAATAGTGAGGTGAATATGTTTCCAGGGAGTGTATGGCCAATGGTGAGGTGAACAGGTATACAAGGAGTGACTATGATCGTGAATGTGGTGAATATGTATACATGGAGTGACTATATGGTCATGGGTCAGGTGTGGGAGTATACCTGGTGTGCCTGCATGGCTGTATGGTCATGTGTAGGGTATACGGGTATACACAAGTGTGGCTGATTGGTTATGGAAAGGTATGTGTAAAAAGTGAGTGGCTATATCGCCATTAGTGAGGTGCATATGTTTACCTGGAGTGATTCTATGCTCATGGCTGGGGGTATATGTATATCTTGCATGGCTATTTTGCCATGGGTTTGGTGAACATGTATACAGCGAGTGACGTATGACCAATGGTGGGGTGAATAGGTATACAATGATTGACGGTATGACCATGAATGTGTTGAATAGGTACACAGGGGGTGACTATATGGTCATGGGTCAGGTGTATGAGTATACCTAGTGTGCCTGCATTTTATGGTCATGGATGGGTGTATATGTTTATCTTGAGTGGCTATTTTGTCCATGGCGATTATGTATACGGGGAGTGACCTGACCGTATGGCCAATGGTGAGATGAATAGGTATACAAGGTTTGACTTATGATCATGAAAGTGGTGAATAGGTATACAGGGGTGACTATATGGTCATGGGTCAGGTGTATGTGTATAAAGTGAGTGACTATCTTGTCATTTGTGTGGTGTGTATGTGTATATATGGAGTCACTGTATGTTACTGGGTTGGTTGTGCATGTGTACCTTGGGTTGATATTGCTTTCCACAATAACTCAACGATATATTAATCGATAGAGATGTCATCTCAGAGAGTTCTCCATCTGGATGGCGTTTATGCACGATGGAGGAAACGTTAAATGATTTCCACCTGATAATAGTTAATCAATTTTGATGCTAATGGGCAGGTGATTCAAGTCAGTGATATCGAGATGTCAAATATACAGAAGAATGCACTAATTGGGTTCAATTCCTTCACGGGTAATGATTACCTTCCAAAAAGGAAAAAAAACTATTCTGGAAGTTGCTGGAAAGACGATCAAAATATATGGAAGTCATGGCTTATTTAGGAATGAATTGGGTTTTGGACAGTGACACGCTTACTACATTCGAGGAGTTAGCATGTGCCTTATACTGTATGTTCAACGTTCTAGGAAAGTGAATCAAGCTAGACGGATAATTTTCCAGCAGAAGTTCGAGAATCAGCAGAAGGTACTTGATCTTTCTGCACTTCCACCATGTGAGGAATCTTTAATTCTACACTCAAAACGAACCAACATGATAGCAAAACAGTGGAGACTTGCAACCGTTGCCAAATCAACCACTCCCGGTGTAGCACTTCATGGATGGACGGCCGATAGGTAGCCTGAGTTGTTTGAACCATTCTTCCCATAAGATGTTGCACAGAAATTCTATTGACTGTTAACATCACATTTGATGAAATTGACAGTGACTGTGAGGTTGAGATTGCATAATCCGTGGGCAGAACTATTGCCTCTTTATGATATGAATTCTATCAACTAGTATGAATGACCTTTCGAGTTTAGTATAGCATAAAATTGAAAGCATTGAGAACACCATCTTGGGGTAGGGTTAAGTTTTACTTTATTTCTTAATTCTGGTCTGGTACATGATTACAGCATTTCATGTCTAATATTGGGGATGAATTTATGCTTATTGTGGTGCATGTTGTGCAGCTGTATCCATGAAACTGACAAAGTCATGGAAATATTTCAAACATTTTTCACTTAAAAATAATATTTTTTTTGCTAATTTACCCCAAAAAAATCAAAATTTAACAAAAAATAGACTCTACCATAACATAAACCTCTTCAGATACATACTAATTCCATAATATATGATAAGACTCTGAATTGGTTAACAACACGGAACGAAAACGGCCTATCCTGACTTGATAGGTATTTTCAGATAGAAAATCAGTTTTAGGGGGGTGGGTTAAGTTTTTGGAAATATCTCGGCTTTTTGGATATCATTGCTTGTGAATTTGATATTAGTAAATCCGGTATATAATGCTGAAAATTTTGATGCACCGCTGAGAACTTTATATAAATGAAAATTTTATAGGAATTCTTCTGGAAATTAGTTTTGAAAAAGCACTGCAATTTATGCATTTGTTTTGCATTTTCGTGAATTTTTCACAAAAATTGTTGGATAATATAACTTTTTGCACATCACAAATATTAAGCAACCCAGATAGAATAAATATCTGATATTCAAGTTTATTTTATTCAACATTTGTCTTATTTTATTGGTTTTCCTGATTATACTGAAATTTGCAGGTCAAAAACACCAAAGTGGTCAAAAAAAATATATTTTCCACCCGCTCCGCCCTGGATACCTCAGTGTTTTGGAACCCCCATGGGGCAAGGATAATTGGAGATAGCGTCAAAATTTCTACCCTTTCGTGTGACACTACCCTCACCTGGGGGCCGGTCTAGTATGTGCGCATGGCTCTGGTGTGGAGGTGCCGATAACCTTAGTGGGATGGGAGGCCGTTTTCACAGTTATTACATACTTGGACTTAAGCGCAATTATTGATCATCATAAACGAAACCACCCTAACTCTGGGCTTGCATGGGCTATCAGTTCCCGGTGCAGAAATAATAATGTCCGGTATACATTTACCTATATATATTATCTCCAAAATAATGATGACATTACCTGTTGTTTCGCTCAGTGACAAATTTGCTCACCAACTTAAAGTCAAACGGCGGTGGTTTGTTTTTGTGCATCCGGACCGATGCCTGGGTCTCCAAAATAGGTCTATATATATATATTACATGACAGAGAAAGACTTATAATTCAAGGTCTCACGCGGCCCCGAGTTTACTACAACATGGGCTAATACAGAGCGTTCCTTGTCAGTCTATAGATTGTTTATTTGTACTATTTACAAGCGAATGACAACGGTGATAATAAACAAAAATATATATTATACAGGATCGACATGGTCCAGCTGGGCCCTCTTCTTGTCGCCCCTACGTATACAAACATGAAGTGGAAACCAATAAAGTGAAATGATAATGGAGAGGATAGAATGTAGTTAACAGTAGACAAATAATGTATCCAAACCAATCAATGTTGCATCGTTGCTGTATGGTCCGTGACCCGAGTAGGTTTGTAATCACATGGAGGTAACCACGCTCAAATATGTTATCTATCAAATTACCGGTGTGATTGTTAGAGTTTAGCAGGTCAATATTGAAGTCCCAAATCAAATACACTTTAGTGTGCGATTCATTAAGTTTGACCATTATGTCACTTATACGCGAAACATGAATTCATCGATATCTGCTTTTGGAGCTACGTTAGGTCTGTATATTACTGCTATGGGATTTTTATTGTTAGGATTAATTTCAACACATAACGTTTCGGCGACGTATGGTATAAATACAGATAAGTCAGGTATATTCTAAATGTTATTCCAGTTAATAAATAATTCAACCATCGTGATTATCTGGATGCGTTCTTTACCAGAATCAATCGAGTCGGAGACGAGATTTATTCTGGTGAAGAACAATTCGCGTGTTCTGACCGACTTAGAGCACAATTGATCCCACATGATGCACGCCCAAAAACGTGATTAACATGAACTGAATGTGAATAGATATGTCCGAAACAACACGGACTGTTCCCACTTTGAAGCGCCCGTGCGATTTGTTTGTTATGAGTTGCGGGTGCCTATATAACAATGGGATAATCATTGCAAGAACTATTACTTCGCCAGCCTTGGGAATTGGTGTACTTTACCAAAAATCAGGGAACGATTGCAACAATGGGATTGTGCTCTAAGGCCTAACAATGAGGTACATTTCTTTGATAGTTTTATTTTGTCCCGTTATTGAATGGGTGCATAATAATCACAAGAATGATCCATGAGTTCCCATTTCCATTTGTGACATTCTAGAATTTTGGAGAGGAGCTCGTGCAGAATTAGATATAGGTGGTTTGGATACTCGATATCAAATACATTCTGGATAAACATTGATAGAATATGGAAATATATTGGTAGGAAAGCGTTTCATTCGTTTGGTCCATTGTCTATTCCTGGTATGGTAAAATAAAGAGCTTGAACTTGGTTTCACTTTGATCTGTGTGAAGAATAAGTAAAAGCTGGAGAATTGCTATGCACTTGGTACGTTTTATTCCAGAGTATTTAACCTTTCCATGACAGGAACTTCTTGATTTTTTGTGATAACCCTGCTCCAATTATGTTACATATGCGAGCCTCCAACAGGGGGCCTCGCAAATATAAGATAATACATTGGCCTAACAATATTTACATTGACCTGGATAGCCAGCGCATTCTCTTATATATTCGAGGCTCCCCATGCACGAGAGACTCGCATATTTAACATAATGCACTGGTACAAGATAAGTAATGCTGCACCATCGCAGCTCCTGTATTGAAAGGGGTTAAAACATTATGTATTTCGTTTATTTGTCGACATATATTAATCCATACTTTCAAATCGGAAGTTCAAATTGTAGTTTTATGGGTGTTAAAGCGCATCTGTGCATCTTTATCGAAACTTTATTGTCTGGAAACCATTATATTAGGTAAATTCAACGCCTTGTTTACGTCACAAGTTACACATCCTCACTAATTTGATTATATATAATCACACTCAAAACGCGTTTCAGTTGCTAAAACCTTTACCGGCGCAGACGAAATCACTTTGGAATGTAAACGACACGTGTTTCAAGAGTACCCATATTTATTATCAACAGGTATCCTTAGGTATGTTGATCACTTCGGATGAGTGAATTGTTGATATAGTCAAAAGCTCCTGCTCTCAAATCAGACAACTTGTGTAATGATACGTTATAATTGATCTACTGATGTCGTGTTAAATTATCTGCATCGTAGACTCACAAACAAGCTTACATCGTAGTTATATATATATACTCGAAGTGGTAAATTCTACCAAAGCTATTGGTTACACTGGTGTAAATGTTTTCCATAGGCCTCAATGCTAACGTTTTAGCGTATGCTGTTGGCTATATGAACCATGGGTCCAATTTTTTTTTTTAATCTGAAAAATTGACATTTCGGGAAACTTTTTACACAAAAAAATCATATCTGTCTAGCAGGGAATTCGCCTTTAAATCTTGTGTTTTCGTAACTAGTGTCAGATCCGCATAAAAAAATACTGTCATATTTTAGACCACACCAACAAATTCAAACTTCACTACAAAGGGTTAATTCCTGTGCCAATGGCTATCTTACCTATGGGAAATCATAGGGAAGAGGTGTGATGATTTTTTTATGCAAAAAGCACACAAGGCTATTGACCAATCAGGGCCCAGTGTCTATTTTATTCTCTCCTATATATTCCTCCCGCATCCGCTAGAGGTCTCTCCGAACCTTATTTACACCAGTGTAACCTAAAGCGATAGCCCGCTTTTTCGCGGAATAATTGTAACCCCCTACATTTTTTCAGAATTGCCCATGAATGAAAAAAATGTGTTCAAAAATAATATCACTTCTGTGGTTCTTTATTTATCACACACAATTTAACCCCACTCTCTGTAACACATTATTCATCAAAAAAGCACATTTTCCCACCACAAGTCATATTCAGGCCCCATTTTCACACAGTTTTTGGGGTCTGGTGTTGCAAACTTGGATCAGCTATGGAAGACTGTACAAGATCCTTTCCATGAGAGAACTTCTGGTGATGTGAGGTCATTGAGTCCAGATCTGATCAGCTGAGCATCAAGCACATGACTTTATCAGCACATGGAAGACTAAAATATGACATTTTCAGGTCTGCAAGGGTGATCCAAGATAACTGGATGTGGGTGTATATTGAATTAGTTGAACAAAGATATGCTCTCTTTGAAATGCTGAAGCATTTTCTTAAATGTGTCCAAGTTTTAGTGCTATTAACCTTCAAATGGCCATACCCACCAGTGAAAATGAGACACTTTTATTATATATATCTGTATATCACTGGCTATAAAATCCAAAATACTTGTTAGATTAGCTTCTTATAACAATTGGTATGTGTGTCATTGACATGCTCATGTAATGGGTAATTTGCATTATCATGTGACAATTACCACCTTGAAATTTTTTGAAAATACCTTGAAAAATTGGCATTTTTTATGAAAAATCATACCATTTTTTTGGCCGATGGAAGTGAAAGAAGACATCAGCAGCAAGAATAGCCACACCATGCATGGGAGATTCATTGGACTGAAAGACCAGGCTGTGAAAAATGCATTAAAATACTTTAAAGTGACTCCCAGGAATCAAAAATGCCAAAAAGTTCATTTTTCCCTTTAGGTTACACTGGTGTAAATGTTTTCCATAGGCCTCAATGCTAACGTTTTAGCGCATGCTGTTGGCTATATGAACCATGGGTCCAATTTTTTTTTTTAATCTGAAAAATTGACATTTCGGGAAACTTTTTACACAAAAAAATCATATCTGTCTAGCAGGGAATTCGCCTTTAAATCTTGTGTTTTCGTAACTAGTGTCAGATCCGCATAAAAAAATACTGTCATATTTTAGACCACACCAACAAATTCAAACTTCACTACAAAGGGTTAATTCCTGTGCCAATGGCTATCTTACCTATGGGAAATCATAGGGAAGAGGTGTGATGATTTTTTTATGCAAAAAGCACACAAGGCTATTGACCAATCAGGGCCCAGTGTCTATTTTATTCTCTCCTATATATTCCTCCCGCATCCGCTAGAGGTCTCTCCGAACCTTATTTACACCAGTGTAACCTAAAGCGATAGCCCGCTTTTTCGCGGAATAATTGTAACCCCCTACATTTTTTCAGAATTGCCCATGAATGAAAAAAATGTGTTCAAAAATAATATCACTTCTGTGGTTCTTTATTTATCACACACAATTTAACCCCACTCTCTGTAACACATTATTCATCAAAAAAGCACATTTTCCCACCACAAGTCATATTCAGGCCCCATTTTCACACAGTTTTTGGGGTCTGGTGTTGCAAACTTGGATCAGCTATGGAAGACTGTACAAGATCCTTTCCATGAGAGAACTTCTGGTGATGTGAGGTCATTGAGTCCAGATCTGATCAGCTGAGCATCAAGCACATGACTTTATCAGCACATGGAAGACTAAAATATGAGATTTTCAGGTCTGCAAGGGTGATACAAGATAACTGGATGTGGGTGTATATTGAATTAGTTGAACAAAGATATGCTCTCTTTGAAATGCTGAAGCATTTTCTTAAATGTGTCCAAGTTTTAGTGCTATTAACCTTCAAATGGCCATACCCACCAGTGAAAATGAGACACTTTTATTATATATATCTGTATATCACTGGCTATAAAATCCAAAATACTTGTTAGATTAGCTTCTTATAACAATTGGTATGTGTGTCATTGACATGCTCATGTAATGGGTAATTTGCATTATCATGTGACAATTACCACCTTGAAATTTTTTGAAAATACCTTGAAAAATTGGCATTTTTTATGAAAAATCATACCATTTTTTTGGCCGATGGAAGTGAAAGAAGACATCAGCAGCAAGAATAGCCACACCATGCATGGGAGATTCATTGGACTGAAAGACCAGGCTGTGAAAAATGCATTAAAATACTTTAAAGTGACTCCCAGGAATCAAAAATGCCAAAAAGTTCATTTTTCCCTTTAGGTTACACTGGTGTAAATGTTTTCCATAGGCCTCAATGCTAACGTTTTAGCGTATGCTGTTGGCTATATGAACCATGGGTCCAATTTTTTTTTTTAATCTGAAAAATTGACATTTCGGGAAACTTTTTACACAAAAAAATCATATCTGTCTAGCAGGGAATTCGCCTTTAAATCTTGTGTTTTCGTAACTAGTGTCAGATCCGCATAAAAAAATACTGTCATATTTTAGACCACACCAACAAATTCAAACTTCACTACAAAGGGTTAATTCCTGTGCCAATGGCTATCTTACCTATGGGAAATCATAGGGAAGAGGTGTGATGATTTTTTTATGCAAAAAGCACACAAGGCTATTGACCAATCAGGGCCCAGTGTCTATTTTATTCTCTCCTATATATTCCTCCCGCATCCGCTAGAGGTCTCTCCGAACCTTATTTACACCAGTGTAACCTATTGCAAACATCTGATCGCAGACAATGTCGTTCGCGTAGAATTGTATTTCTGCCTGGTCTACACACACGGATGCATTATGTATACAGAGCCGATAACCTACGTCATATTTTGCTCGAAAATGGCGACAATGCGATCTATCACGCCTGGTAATGTCAGCATTCGTTTTCTATCTAGATTTTCTAATGAACTGCCACAAACAACTCATCTGAGATACCGCAAAAACGGATATCGAACATATTTGTTTAAACTAAAAGGCGATTTTGGCGTTCAAATTTCACAGCCTCGATAACTGATGATGAAGTCACTTGGACACTAACATGTGCGTGTGCGTGTCGTTTCCGACCAAAGACCGGTTAGCATATTCGGACTGACAGTTTGCTGGTCCCTTCACCATTTCTTGTTTCCGCGACGCACACCGTTGACTTCGCATGTGGCCAAAATGCAATCCTTTTAGCCGCGAGGTGCATAGTCATATGTGTGTTGGTACGGTTGGCGGTTGTTGTTTACACATAAGTTGGCTGAAGGTAAGAATGGAAGGTGTGGTGGAGATGTCTTTTGGTTGGAGTCGAGGTTAGTTGAGTTTATTATCTTTGGTTCTGGTCTAGTATGTATTTTGTCTTTTTCGTTGAGAGTAGTTCGCTTTGTAGTTTGAGTGCTTGTCTGGAAAACTTTTTGCACGATTGTGTGTTGATGGTCTGAACTTATTGCACGATATCTCTTTTGATAAACTAGGAGTCTACCTGAAACTCATATGCCTGTTATATGCTGACGATACGGTGCTGTTCGCTGATGATTTCGTAAGCATGCAACGCACTCTTGATGCCTTCGGGGATTTCGCCGAAGCATGGAAATTGAATGTTAACACTAGCAAAACCAAAGTTATGATTTTCAACAGGGAGAGGGTAGACACAGATGTGGAATTCAGATTATGTGACCAAATACTCGATATCGTTGATGAATTCCCGTACCTTGGAGTTAAATTATTTTATACAGGGCGATTTCATAACGCTCTAAACGCTATCAAGGATACCGCCATGAAAGCTATGTATGGTTTGTTAAGTAAAATCAGTAAGCTAGACTATTCTGTAGATGTCGCCCTCAAATTATTCGACTCGATTGTTGTTCCAATTCTGTTATATGGCTGCGAAATTTGGGGATTTGAAAATATGAAAGTGATTGAGAGTGTTCATTTGAAATTTTTAAAACTTTTAATGCACATGAAGACTAGCACGCCGACTTATATGGTATACGGCGAGCTAGGGAGATATCGATTGAATATTATAGCAAAACAAAGGATGATAGGTTATTGGTCGAGGGTTATGAATGGAGAAGGCTCAGTTCTAGCGAAGAAACTGTACACTATTTTATTTGAACTGATGGAATATGATGGTAAAACCTTCAGAAATATCGGTAGTCTCAAAAATATTTGACATTCAGTTGGCCTTGGTGTTGCATGGTCTGACCAATCAGAATTACCAAGCAACCAAAAAAAAGAAATTTCCGTTATCTTGAGACCAATTTACTCAGCAGTGGTGGATAGATATAAAAGGTTCATCAAGAGGAACGTTTTATAAAGAACTGAAAACAACTCTACGTTTAGAATATTATATGCTGGACTTGCCTTTTAATCTTAGAAAGTATCTGATCCAAATACGTACGTGCAATCATAGACTGGAGGTGGAAACATGTAGATGGAGTAAGCGCGGAACAAAGAACAACATATGTTGTATGTGTAAAAATGAAGTGGCGATGAATACCACTTCATCATGAAATGCACTAACCTGAATCACTTGCGAATTAAATACATAACGAAACACTATTGGGACACACCTTCTAAGATAAAGTTCTATGAACTCCTAACAAAATCTTGCCGATTGGAACTGAGAAATTTGTGCTTGTACTTAAAGTTAGCATTCAAACTCAGAAATCAGTATCGGTAATATAAAAGCTATTGCTGTTGTTTTTATGATATATAGCTATGATGACAATGTTGTTGTTGTTGTTGCTGTTGTTGTTATTTTCGAATGATTTATCCATATGACACATATGAGCAAGATGAATAATTGACTAAATAGTGGTTGAACGAGTAGTTCATATGTAAACATAAACGCAGACGACGTGATAATGATAGATATAATGATGATTATGAGAATGATGGTGTTGATGATGCTGACAGGATGTTGATGATAAAGATTAAACGCATTAATACCGCCACTGTATATATGTAAAATATTGCACTTAATTAACATGCACCTTGTACATATACCCCACATCTCTTTGTAACATGTGAATTCATGTCTATAGAGAAATAAAGCATAGCATAGCTTGTATTAGTTTGGTTATTGTTTAGTCGGAGGAGTATCTGCATTGATTTATGTGACTCGGTCTTTGATGTATGTGATGTTGGCTGCCTCGTGTAGTGCTGCGTTGTGTGTGCCTTTAGGTTGTCGTAGAGTTAGTCGAAGTGTGTTATTCTGGATTTTTTGTGGACTGTTGATGTTGGAGTTTGATGCTGCTGTCAGGATGGTTGCCCCATATGCCATAGTTGTTCGAATGTAGGTCTTGTAGACGTTTGTAGAGAGTTTGGCTGTTGGTTCCACAGTTGGTTTGTTCTTTTTTATGTGGCTGTTGTTTTCTGGATGTGGGCTCCGAATGTGAGTTGTTTGTCGAGGGTTATTCCGAGGAGGGTGGCTTGGTCGGATGGTTGGATTGGTTCGCCGAAAAGCTACATGTTTAGTGTTGGTTTTTTTTTCTTTTGGTGAATAGGGTGAGCTGGGTCTTCTTCACGTTGAGCTTTATTCGCTATAATGTGATAATTCTACAGCGTTTCTTCGGTTGCTGGGTAGGTCGTTGGCATAGACGATGAAGAGTAGTGGGCTGAGTGCTGATGCCTGTGGTGTTCCGGTCAGTCCATGCACTGGATTCGATGTCTCGTTGTTCATGCGGACTTTGATTTTTCGATCTTGAAGGAATGAGGAGTTGGATGTTTTTTCTTGAAAGGTCTGGGAGATTGAGTTTGTATCTGAGGCCGTCGTGCCAGTCTGAATCGAATGTTTTCTCTACGACGAGGTGTACTGCTGCTGTCGTCCAGGTGTTTCCAAGAGATATTCTGATGTCTTCGCTGTTCGATGCCTTCTTTGCCTTGTCTATATCCGTGTTGCCAGGGGTTGAGGTAGTTGGTTGATTCTAGATGTTCGTGTAGTAGGTTGCTGATTATTCGTTTGAAGAATTTTCCGGTGCATTGCAGGAGGCTGATGGAGCGGCATTTGTCTGGTTTTGGAATCATTACTCCGATGGCTGTTTTTCATGCTGTCGGGAAGTATCCTAGTGAGAGGCAGGCGTTGGAGATTAGTAGAAGAAAGCTGGATGTGCCTTTCATGGTATGGTGTGTGTTAGACCGTCTTCTCCGGGTGCTGACTGGTTCTTTCCTTTCTTCAGTTGAGTGGCAAATTCTTCTTCGGTGATAGGTGCTGCTAGATGACGGTTGTCGTTGGATTCGCTGGTATAGTAGGGGAGTTGTTTGAAGAGGTCTGCGTCGTTTCGAATGTGGTCTTCTACTGTAGTTTTGAAGTCACTGTCGTGGGATGGGCCATCGTGGTTGTTGTGGATATTCTTAAGATTGGCTGCGAAACAAGGCGAAAGTTTCTGCTTTCTCGTTATCTCCCGATGCTTTGGAGCCGTCTGGTTTATGGAGTGGTTTTTCTGTTTTGCTGTTGGTTTTTCCGATGCCAGTGAGCTTGTTGAATGTCTTCCAGAAGATGCGGCCGTTTTCCGGTGGTCGAGTTCGGTTGTCACTTTTTGCCATGATTCTTTTTTTTCTTTTTTGACAGCTGCTTTCACTTGCTTATTCATGTTTTGTATGGCGTCTTGTAGTTGTCGTCTGTGTTCTTTCGTTGTAGTTGTCGTGGTTTACGTTTGCGTCGGATCAGGCTGATTGTTTTCTCGGAGACGCGCTAGGCTGTTGTGCAGACCGGCTTTTTATGGAAGGCTAAGTCGAGTGTTGATTCTATGGTGTCGAAGAATTGTTCGCAGTTTCTGTCGATGTCTTTAGTGAGGTGACGGCGGAGTTGTCGATGTTGTCGTTGAGGTGTTGTCTTAATTTGTCTCTGTCTGCTTTGTTGATGTTTAGTCAGAGTGCGTGGGAGTGTGTGGGAGTGTCTATATTGGCTTCGCTGATTTCGCCATGATGTGGAAAGTGGTCGCTGCTGACGCCATTGCCGGCACGTGAAACCCATTGCGGTGATAGATGGAGTGGCAATGGCTAGGTCGAGGATGTCCAATTTCTTGGTGCAGTGGCTGCTGTGGGTAGGTTCGTCTTTGTTGTTGAGTATGTGGAGGTCTAATATGTTGCCGCTACTGTTCGTTTTTTCCATCCAAAGTAGGTGTGCATTGCGTTATAATATCCGATGAAAATACATTGTATGTAGGTTGGTGTGAAGTACTTGAAGGTTGTGTTGTTTAGAGTGTCGGCTGGTGGGTTATATCAGGCGATGATGGCGGTCTTCTTGTGATGAACTGTGATTTCTACCGCTAGAGTGTGTTCGTCTATGTCGTCTGGGTCGAGCTTAGCGTGTTTTATGTCTTGTGTACCAGCAGGGCTACTCCTCCCTTGGACAGTCAAAAATCATAGGCCTATATATATATTTATTATGTCAGCTCTTGCAATTAGCCAATCAGCGTCGATACATAGTGACGGTATATGAACCCATATTAGGTCGGTGACCTAATATGAAATTAATATTAGGTGCTTATCCGCCATCTTGTTTTTTCAGAAACTCAGTCGCCTCGGGAATATTTTTGGTGTATGTTGGCGCCAAGAAAGGGGGATCTGTCGGAAATCATTTTCTGTGAATTTAAAGGCATAGTACCAAGTTCCAAAACCTGCATGCGATATATTTGAGGAATTCTAAAAACTCATAAATTAACTATCAAACTCAACAAGTTGTCCTACTTCGGGTAATTAGCCATTGACTCAATGCGTTGACGTTCAACGTTCATGACGCGTCACTATGGCGGATCTACTGGTTATCCGTAATTTTGTTATTATCGCCCCTGATCTCGTTATGTGATCACACGTGACCCAATACAAATGGCAGCTACCATGAAAATTAGAAGATTCATCGTTTGCGATACAAAACGTAACTAAAATGGCAATTTTAATGGAGGAAAAATATAATTTATTTTGCGAATGCAATGTCAACCTCACCGCGAGGATATGCAATATAATTATAAAAGTGTTTATGGGCGGCTAAATCGAGCAGATATCGTCATTATTGTTGCCTGTATTGTCTCTGTTTAGTTTTTTTTGCCTTCTGGAAGTTCTGCCAAGTTCTGGCAGTTCTGCAACTTTGTGCACTTTAAAACCTGATATGTTTGCTCTGCTTCTTTCCATAGCGGCTAATAGAGAAGCAGGATACCAACATGAGATTATCAATAACAGCAGCCGAAAGACTGTCAATTACCTTAAGGTATTTGGCTACTGGTACGTACTTCTCGTAGATCGGTGTTAATTATCTTCGTCATGTCGCACTTGTTGATAACTTATTTGTTCAGAAATACTTATTGGGGGTCGAAACGTATAAAATTGAACTACCACCACTTCCAAAAACAACACTGATAAACAATAACGCTCTTTTCTGTTCCATGCAATGGAAATGGCTATTTATTGTCATGATATCAGTGATATAAATGAATGCCTATTATCCTGAAATAAATTTATGCCACTTTGTCGAACATGGGAACCACGGAACAATTTATGCCATTTAGGCACACTTCAGAGTGAAATCAGGGCTTATATTTCGGCGAGAATCAAAATCTAGATTCTCATAAATATTCTCGCAAATTACCCTGGATTCTCGTGAAAAGGTATATATGGATTCTCGCAAAATCAGATGAAATATATGCCCTGGAAATATAGCAAATCGTTTAATGCTTTGTTTTCGGAGATTTATGTATATGCTTAAAGACATATTATGGACTTGTTATGGACTTTTTCGGGTGCGAGAAATTGATAAGTTAGTGCTCAGGCACTTTGCCAACCTGGGGAATGTTATCATTCTACTAACATCGCTGAAAATTTCGAAAAAATCTACCACACCACTTCATAGAGAACATCGTCTGAACTACTCCAAATTGTAAATATTTACATCTCGATTCGGGGCGCAACTATCGGCGATAATTAAACAAAAATGATTTCGCCATCGAGAGTCATTGCATTTAACTAATATATAAGAATGACGTTGTGTATCATCCATTTGGATTAATATTCGTAACAAATAACTACTTTGAGAAAGATTATTCTTAATTTCTATTTGATCACTCTGCCGGAATGTTTCACATCACTTTAATCAAGGAAGACTGCTCAGAAAAACTGCATTTCAAGACCACCAAACAACTTTCCTTTTTAGGGCCACCACATCTTTCCAAAGATGTACTTCTTCCATTTTGCTATCAAAGACCGAAAAATGTTGTTAAACTAAACTAGAGATCCAAATACCCCCTAAGGGTGGATACACACATGTATGTAATCTCTGTAATTATCGTGTATTTGGCGTTTTACATGGATCATACAGACGATGTAATATGTGTCCACTGACAACCCAATCATTGCCTACGTGTTGAACGTACTGAGTTCTAGTTCCAATTAAGTCGGAATGTAGTAGGCCGTTATCTTGGACCAGGCCACTTAAAATAATTGTTCGTGGGATAACCCATATGGTAGACTTTCTATTTAAATAATTATCAGTCCTCTCTTATTTATAGCAGTGGTGGATCAGGATTTCCCCGACGCATGCAGGGGGTATATATGACCCGAAAGCTACCAGGCGGGGCTAACTCTGAACTATTTAAGTAAAACATATCATATTGTACCTTCTTGCCCATATTATTCCGACCGATACATCCAACTAAGTCGCTTAGCGATTTGAAGCTTTCGAGACCCCACCCAAACAAGCATCATGATTGAAAATGTTCTACATCAAGTCTGTATATGCCAGACGTATGGCTTCTGGTGTTCGTGCATTAATAAAATGCCAGATATCACACAGACTTGACTAATTTCCGCATCCGTAAGAGAAGACATGTTTTGGACTGGCCTTAAATGTACTGATAGAAGACAATTTGACTTCGCTTAGCACTACTCACTTGTCTGACCTGTTAACAATGAACCGCTCGCGCGCAGGTGATTAATGTTGTCAATTATTGGTGTGGCCATGTAAAATACATGTATTTTACATACAGAAATTACATGCATGTGCGTATCCACCCTAAGGGTGGATACACACATGCATGTAATGTCTGTATGTAAAATGCATGTATTTTACATGGCCACACCAATAATTGACAAAATTAATCACCTGTGCGCGAGAGGTCAATTTCACCAGTGAGTAGTTATAAGCCATTATCAAACAAACTGCCATCAAGAAATTTCAGGCCAGTCATAAACATGTCTTCTTTCATGGATGCCGAAATGAGAAATTCTTGTCTGATATATGTGCTGTTTTTCACGAGTTATAATTAATTTCGATTGCAAATATTCATTATAGCGCCAAAATATAATGCAGGTACAGCGTTGAAATTAAAAAGAGTGACCCCCCCCCCCCATTTATATATATGTTTCTCAAGCCAAAGGTTGAACAAGCTCCTAACTGTCACAAGCTTTAATTATAACATTTTCGACCATAATCCATGATTGGGGGAGGGGCTGGTTCTCGAAAGCTTCCAATAACTATGGGAGTTAATTGAATGTATCAGTCGGGATTATCTGGGCAAGAATTACAATGTAATGTTTTACTTAAATATTCTATAGTTGTAAATTTTGCGTATACATGTATAACAGTATAACACAAGAGAGGAAAGTTGACGTAGTTGGGAACTCGTAGAGAGAGAGAGAGAGAGAGAGATGTTTTATTGCCTCCTTGAAGGAGAGATATGTGTACAGGTATATACATGTTTATGAATACAACAGTGACATTCAAACTAAATCAATTTCACTTATATGAGGTTGGTTGACCTTTTGCATTGGTCAGATGGAGCAAAGGACACACACAAATATGAGACAATGAATAAATAAGCGTTTCTCATCACACATGAGTTCCAGAGTAGGATGACTTCCACATCCACATGCATAAGTGAGGAATCCTACCGACGAGAGTAAATCCAGGAATGAAAATGTAGGAATTCCGAATATGTTTATGATTTTATACCAGAATTCATTTCTGAGTTCCTGTATGTGCGGAGAGAAGCAATGGAGGTACATGTGTGACATGAGGTCAGAGTATTGGCACCCACAAATAATTCAGCTTAAGGAAAAATATAATTACGCTTAAGCGCAATAAGGAAATCTAATTGCGCAATAAGAGCTAATTGCGCTTAAGCGCAATAAGGAATATTACATAAACTCCCTATAATTAAAATGGTGTAGTCCATGGTGCAATGGGTGGAGTTTATTGGTCATATGGTGACTGTGTACGTGTAGGCCTATTCAGATTCCATCAGATTACATCCCTGTTAACAGGCAAATATAGAATAATTCTACTATTTGCAGAGGGGGTTATCTCATGAGGGAGATATTAATTTCGCTTAAGCGCAATAAGGATATGTAATTGTGCTAAAGCACAATAAGACATTTTCCCTTATTGCGCTTAAGCGCAATTAGATTTTCCATTATTGCGCTTAAGCTCAATTATTTATTAAATGTCAATTTGGCATCCCATATGCTAGCAGAGTTGAAACGACATCGGCAAAAAACATACGAAAATGGGTGATTTATTTTCCAATTTGCATCGTAGTTTTAGAATCTTTATCCAAAAGGAATGTGTGGATAAACTGCAGACAATGTTCGGCTCGTGCCAGTTGTGGTAGATCATCATAGATGAACATTGCTCTAAAACATAAATCTGAATTTCAAATGTGACCTATCCAAAATTCATCGAACATTCTCAAAGTCATAACAGCGTCCTAGGTAGTTCAGCCATGAACGTAGTGCGTACGTATCCTTCTACTGGAAGCAGTAATCTGCAAAAGCGGTCATGTTGTCATTGTTGACCTATGTCCTACTCCTGGGGTGCTATTCACCAAGCGAGACTATTTTATAAACCAGGTAGTTTATTCGGTAGTGGCTGAACGCAAAGGTATCTTTGCTTTAGCGCCAACGACACACGCTGTCGATGATGTGATTGATCCAATCTATCAGATTTGTCACCTGTCAATTGACGCCATATCACGACTAATTCGTGAACACTCACCGGCCACAATCGGCATGTATAACGGTATCATGTTTGGGTATAATTGTGTGGAGACTTATGCTTGCGTTTATATATCAACAGAATGAGTGTCAATGATATTAATGAGGTTTTTTAATAACCACAGTGTGGAAATGAAGAGCCAAGAAGATAACGTCTCAGAAGAATTTTGTTTGTGTTTTGGTTCTGTTTGGATATTTCCCTGCCATTTCCAAAGTAATTTCTTTCCATGCATCATTTTTCCGGCGCTGATGAATGGTGCCGGTTTCTTTGTTCTTTAATATTTTGATTCTTCTCTCCACAAATCCCAAAATTTGTTTAAGCTCGTCGGCAGTGGTGTGGGTGGGGGGGGGGGGTCTGGAAAAAATTGCACATATAGGGCCCAAAAGGTTTTTCCGACCCCGAGGAACCCACCACCCCATTTGTGCAAATTTGTTCCTCCAAATGTTGGGGACCCACCTCCTTTCTCATGTTTTTATCAAAATTTCAGAGTTTTTTAGCCGTTCTTCAATAACTGTGTTAACTGCCTTTCATCCCATTCCACTATCCTTTTCTGGTGCAAACTGTGTAAAATTAAGACTCAAGCAATAACATGCTTAATCGGTAAAGCACAGGTCAGAACAAAACGAAAAATAAACTGTATTCCCAGGTGTTTCCTGTATCTAACAACAATAATAAAACATTGTGTATGTACACTGTATGTCACAAATTGCCCTAGACTACATTATAGCCTTAATATATTGAGCGTGTTTTGTCTGACAGAGAACACTGGCCAGTGTAAATAGTGGTAAACAGGTCAGGGGTACTACAATTACTTGTGCATGACCAAAGAACTCTTTAGTCTTATCCACCGGGGTGAGGTGAGGAGGGGAATTGTTTTGGTTAGGTATACACATAGATATATGGTTATTATACCCCCCCCCCCCCCCCCCGATATTAGTCGGCGGGCATATAGTTGACGTCTCGAGCCGTGCGTCCGTCCGTACAAACATTTTGCATTATAACTCAAGAGTCGGTTGTCATATTTTGATGCTCTATGGCATGGTGACGGGCCAGAAATGGGGAACGAATATGCATAATTATTATAACGGGTTGTGAGCACCAATGCCTACCAGAGTTATCCATGGGCCCTGTTTATGAAATTCACTCCGTACAAAGTTTTTGCAATACATGTATAAGTTGAAGTGTCGGTTGTCGAATTTTGAAGTGGCTTGGTATGGTGACAGACCTGAATGATAGGGGAAGGATGTATGCAGATATTACTGCATATTACAGGTTTCGCCTGTCGATGCATACCAGAGCTACCACCTGGTTCCATCCGTAAACACATTTTGCATTATTATAACTCAACCATGTGTATGTATATTTGTGCACTAGAGTCTGCAGTATAGTCTCAGTCAGATTTTATTCTTGATTTTAGTTTGAACTTTGAAGACATTGAAGAATGTCATTTCTCAAAGCATATGAATGCATCACATTATTCAGTTCATCTATTTGTAAGCGATAACAGTATACAATTAGTATTTTAGTTTAGTCTTGTTGAACAGTATTTAATCTTCAAGATAAAGGTCGGAAATTCAATGAGAATAGCGTCACCTTCAGTTGGGATTGTCTGAACAGTAAACAGTAACGGTTATTCACCATAACCAATTCAGTTTTATTTGGATAAGTGTTGCAAATTAACATTACTTGCAATCATTCAAGATGAGAAATAACCGGAAGGAATGAATTTGATTGCATGCCAGAACAAGACAGTATTTCAGACATTAGAAATTTATGAGATACCCTTTTCAATTTCATGTTATGCAACAATCAGGTTAATGATATCTAGTCATCATTGAGTATTCACCATGTAGTATTTGTGATTCAGTTTTTTTTATTTTATTACTTTTATTCGGGTAATACAACTGGGTAATATATTAATTTTGTTACTAAATATTTCTTCCGTTGATCAAATGTTTCCTGAACGCTATTACGGTGGTCCACTGTGAAGTGGGACGGGATCCTGTGAAATAGTCACTCTAGCTGCCTATAACCATATACCGACAAGCATGGTACTAACATGCTTACACACAACATTACATGGCCAGTACTTGTAAATTGTTTGAAAAAAAAACCTATTTTGGAAAAACAATTACAAACACGATTGTTTCGGCCTCTGGACCACCCACCCACCCCGGCCCTATATACAGAATCTTTTTTTGCAGACCTCCGCCCTGTCGTCGGTGGTAGATTTTGCCCCACGTCCATGTCTTCGATTGCTCATTGTTGAAATTAACAAAACGTGTACTGTTACGCGCAGCATGTTTATGTGACCGGTGGTCAATCTATGATTGACGCCAATCAACCTGATTGGATAATCCTATACCGCGCGGCGATGTCTTCCCATCGATGTCCACCGATAGCTTCGCATTGAGCGTCGCCTCGTAAAACTACCTGGACTATATTATAAACCCAGCCGGTGAATAGCACCCCTGGAGTCCTGGGCCACGTACGTATATAGCACAACTTCAGTCTCCGTGAAATTATATGAATATACGGAGTAATATGTCTTTTTTGGGGGTTAATTTTATTGTTTAATGTTCATTTCAAATAGTTTTGGCCCTTCATCAACAATAATCTTCTATCTCATATATATTTTGAAGACCTCTGTCTGTCTGTCTGTCTGTCTGTCTGTTTGTTTGTATGTTTGTCATTAATACAAATCTACGATTCTCGACCGATCGGGACGAAACTTGGTACGTGTGTGTAGTTTGACCAGGCGGTGGTCGTTGTCGTATTGGCGAGCCCGTGCGACGCCCGTGCAGCGCATGCGCAGAAGAGATCTCGGAAACGGGTGGAGCTATCGACTTGAAATTTGGTATGTGAATGTATCTTGCCCCGATTACGAATTTCATCGGGTCGGCGAGCCCGTGCGACGCCATCTTCGCGCATGCGCAGACGAGATCTCGGAAACGGGTGGAGCTATCGACTTGAAATTTGGTATGTGAATGTATCTTGCCCCGGATACGAATTTTATCGGGTCGCCGAGCCCGTGCGACGTCAGCTTCGCGCATGCGCAGAGGAGATCTCGGAAACGGGTGGAGCTATCGACTTGAAATTTGCTATGTGAATGTATCATGCCCCGGATACGAATTTCATCGGGTCGGCGAGCCCGTGCGACGCCATCTTCGCGCATGCGCAGACGAGATCTCGGAAACGGGTAGAGCTATCGACTTGAAATTTGGTATGTGAATGTATCTTGCCCCGGATACGAATTTTATCGGGTCGCCGAGCCCGTGCGACGCCAGCTTCGCGCATGCGCAGACCAGATCTCGGAAACGGGTGAAGCTATCGACTTGAAATTAGGTTTTTGAATAGCCCGGACAACGTCGGGCTCATCGGCTAGTCTATACTATATATTTTGAGACTTCGTATATATGTGTGTATATATGTGTGTATATATGTGTGTGTGTACTTCATAGAATCCAAAACGCGTGTACAGATTGAGATCAAACTTCCTATGTAAGTGTCAAATCCCACCGACACGACCGTGGTCGCAGTTTAGAAAAGCTCAGAGCACCCGTTCTCCAATCTCATTCATCAAAATCAGCTCAAACGGCACGGCCGGGGTTAATAACGTCATTATATATATATATGAAGTCAGAGTCTCCAGAGTTATACCGGAACAAACACGTGTTTACGTCGTCTTGGGGGTCCACGATGGGAGTCTGACTTCAATGCAATGTTATCGCTCGAAACACGTGTTTACTTCGTGTTGAGGTTCACGATGGGAGTCTGACAATTGTTATCGCTCGAAATAGTACAACGGCTGGACAGATTGAGCTCAAACTTCCCATCTAGAGGTAAAATATCACGTACGATGTCGTCCACGCGTTTTCCAGAAGCTCCGAGCACCCGTACTCCACTCCCAGTCATTAAAATCAGCTCAAACGGCACGGCCGGGGTTAATAACGCCATTATATATATATATGAAGTCAGAGTCTCCAGAGTTATACGGGAACAAACACGTGTTTACGTCGTCTTGGGGGTCCACGATGGGAGTCTGACTTCAATGCAATGTTATCGCTCGAAACACGTGTTTACTTCGTGTTGAGGTTCACGATGGGAGTCTGACAATTGTTATCGCTCGAAATAGTACATTAGGACGGGTACGAAATGCATTTATCTCGATTAAAAAGGCAGATCTCGGAAACGGGTGGAGCTATCGACTTGAAAATTGCAATGTGAATGTATCTTGCGCCGGGTACAAATTTTATCGGGTCGCCGAGGCCATGCGACGCCCGTGCAGCGCATGCGCAGACGAGATATCGGAAACGGGTGGAGCTATCGACTTGAAATTTGCTATGTGAATGTATCTTGGGCCGGGTACAAATTTGATCGGGTCGCCGAGCCCGTGCGAAGCCAGCTTCGCGCATGCGCAGACCAGATCTCGGAAACGGGTGGAGCTACCGGGTACAATTTTTTCTTATTGAAACGCGTGGAGCTAAAAATAAAAAAAAAATATAAACAATGTTTCGGACAAGCCGCCGGTGGCGGGCTACCCTGCTAGTACTATATATTTTGAGAACTCCGTGTATTCGAGAGATAGCTCACACCCTCCGGACCTCAATGATATGATCGTGAATGAGTATTGATATACCCCACTAAACTTTGACAAACACCGGTAATGGTGTGTAGATCATTTACATATCTCTCCTATATATTTTGATACAATCTATCTAATTTACATATCTCTCTTATATATTTATGTTTGTGTGTGTGTTGTACTTCATACAAATCTACGATTCTCGACCGATCGGGACGAAACTTGGTACGTGTGTGTAGTTTGACCAGGCGGTGGTCATTGTCGTATTGGCGAGCCCGTGCGACGCCCGTGCAGCGCATGCGCAGACGAGATCTCGAAACGGGTGGAGCTATCGACTTGAAATTTGCTATGTGAATGTATCTTGCGCCGGGTACAAATTTTATCGGGTCGCCGAGCCCGTGCGACGCCCGTGCAGCGCATGCGCAGACGAGATCTCGGAAACGGGTGGAGCTATCGACTTGAAATTTGCTATGTGAATGTATCTTGCGCCGGGTACAAATTTTATCGGGTCGCCGAGCCCGTGCGACGCCAGCTTCGCGCATGCGCAGACCAGATCTCGGAAACGGGTGGAGCTACCGGGTACAATTTTTTCTTATTGAAACGCGTGGAGCTAAAAATTAAAAAAAAATATAAAAAAAATGTCATGTTTCGGACAAGCCGCCGGTGGCGGGCTAACCTGCTAGTCTATACTATATATTTTGAGACTTCGTATATATGTGTGTGTGTGTGTACTTCATAGAATCCAAAACGCGTGTACAGATTGAGCTCAAACTTCCTATGTAAGTGTCAAATACCACCGACACGACCGTGGTCGCAGTTTAGAAAAGCTCAGAGCACCCGTTCTCCAATCTCAAATCACCGCAAAGGCACGGCGTGGGTTAATCAAGTGATTATTTAATGAGCGTTTGTTTTTGACGCATCTCTATAAAGAGCGTCTGTTTGCCATTCAACGTTATTTGCATCTGCAGAACATACATTAAATTAAAAAAACATTTGTTTCTGACCAACCCTGCGAGCACGGATGGCGCGCTTTGTTTTTACAGTATATAGTTATATACCGAAATCATCCCAGATAATCACGAATATAGCATCAGATTTCTCCCCAGATATAGCTACTGGAATCTGCCAATCTACGGGAAATTCCAGGGAATGCCGATTGAGCTCAAACTTGCTACCCACGGGAAGTGTCATATATATGAGTGTGTCCTTTATAGACTCGAACCGATTGAGCTCAAACTTGCTAAATAAGAAAATAGCCCCCAAGCCGTAAATATCAACAACAACGATATTGCTACCTACGGGGAGCAACGTTGTTAGCATCTGCAGAATTATGCAGACAGAAAGTGCTTTCCTATTTTTAGAACGCAACACATGTTTACGTCGCGTTGGTGATTGAGGTTCACAACGGGGTTAATTGACTGTCCGCTCTTTGCGACGATGAGGTTCACGGCGGGGACTATTGACCAACACTCACAATTTCGTCTTTTGCATCAGATACCAACACCTCGACCGATCGGGACGAAACTTAGTACGTGAGTGTAGTTTGACCAGGTGGTCGTCGCTGTCGTATTGGCGAGCCCGTGCGACGCCCGTGCAGCGCATGCGCAGACGATATATCGGAAACGGGTGGAGCTATCGACTTGAAATTTGCTATGTGAATGTATCTTGCGCCGGGTACAAATTTTATCGGGTCGCCGAGTCCGTGCGACGCCAGCTTCGCGCATGCGCATACCAGATCTCGGAAACGGGTGGAGCTACCGGGTACAAATTTTTATTATTTAAAAAATGTCATGTTTCGGACAAGCCGCCGGTGGCGGGCTAACCTGCTAGTTATATATAATTGCAATGTGTTTGCGTCGATTCAAATTTGCAGGTACGAAACACTAATTGTATTAGTATGTTTTAAAATGACGCTATTGCTAGGTAACGCCAGCGACGTTTCCGGTTAATTGTGAGCATGCGCAGAACGTAACACCCTGTGCTATGTACTATTCAGTGTCAACCGTTTTGAGTCTCGCGTGATTTTTTAACTTTCGTCCGGTAGGTGGCCAAAAGTTTCGGATAACCAGTAGATCCGCGTCACTGTGACGTTACAAAAGTTAATGGCCATAGACGACACATTTATCTGACCAAATTACAATAAATTACAGCGACGATTAGTTAAAGGGATATGCTGGATTTTGTCCACTGACATAATAAATACGTTACGGGACGGTTAGTGGTAGGATATGGTGTCATGTGAACACGATGATTACTCTCTTCTATGTGAGCCATCCGCAATTTTAGCAATATATAGTTCCCGGACAATGACCAAATCAAATATGAGTGCATGAACTGAAAGAAACGGGTAACATGTATATGCATGATTCCCGGTATGGAACTATATATATGACTGGTACTGAATTGGCGTTATATACCCAGGTTCGAAACACTGGTACTCAGGTTCGCTGAAACTGCGTGGTATTTTGTTACCCATGCAGGTTGTGCAAGTGTCGTCTGGTTTGTTGATTAGAATGATAATCATAATTGTCGTTTGGTTCTATCTATATATAATTGAGACAAATGTTGACATAAAATTGACAACTATGTATTGAACTTTACCGACCAATGCTGCATGACGATGGTACCATTGTCTCCAATTGATTGAACCAAACGACAACATTTTATATTAACACCAAGTACTCATGAGATGTTTCCAACCTGGGTAACAATATACCAGATTCAGCGAGCCTGCGGAACAATTTAGAATAATTATTTTAGAACGGGGAGTTTATTGCCAAAACTATGGCATAATGACCAATTCACATGAACTGTGAACAAATTCTCAGTTCTTGTCGAAATTGCCATGTATCGTCCTGCATGGCACGTTGAGATGTCCCTCAACTCAGATCAAGATTGAAAATCTGTGGGATACGCAAACCCTGTATAATGGTGGTTTCTCTCCCCCCCCCAGCCAATTCACGATAGATATCAAGAGGGCTATAGTGTATAATCTGAACGACAACCATGTCTTTGCAACACTATTTACCACATGCACGACGTATATATGAATATAGTGAGATCTCTGTCATTCCAAACATTTGCCGGAATTAGTATTCAAGTATCTTGCAAGAATCAATCGTGCAACCACCCGCGGCATTCCATAGCTCCAATAAGGGACAAATTTAAAGGTACTCAATCCGAACAGAGGGTCCCCATCTCAACAGATTCCAACAACAACAATCCGATCAGAGGGTCCTATATTACTATTTCTTTGGCTTTGGGGGTAAAAAAATATTTGATTCGAGTCGAGGAACCCATCAAACAAAGCTCAGAGTTATTAGATATTGATTTTTGAAATTTGTTATTTACTCGAGATGAGTACTAATAATTGCCTTCAACTGCCGTAATATGCTCGGGATGTGTACACCAAAATCTATGCAAACAGACAAGGATGGATAACTCTAAAATCAAGTGGTAATAATAACGCAATTTTGACTGAGTTCTGGGCCAGAAAGTATTCCCGATAATGAAAAATAATAGATTTCTAAAATCGATATCTAACAAATCTGAGCTTTGATGGGTGACTTCCTCGACTCGAATCCAATATTTTTGACCCCCGAAGCCATTGACATAGTAATTGAGAGGAGTTTTATCAGATTGAGTACCTTTAACATCATGTACAGTAATAACGCTTACGTGCTGGCAATTTCGAGGCAAGATTTATGTAACAAAGTTTCTTCATTATATATAGGGTTTGAACACCCCGAATAGAGTGTACCATTTAAATGTAGTTGTACAACAGCTAGACTCGACTGAAGTTGGGGAATATGGATTTAATATATTTTACCGCGTCAACGCGTGCAAATAGCTCAATATGTCAACACATGTCACGTATTATTGAGAAATGTATAAACTAGATGTGACCATCTATAGATGCGTCAAAGTAGGATATCATATCAAAATTGGGATAATATGGGTATGCTTCTCTAAAGCTTTCCTGGATGTTGTGAAACCTGATTCAACAATTCATTCGGTACAACAAAACAACTGTAAAATTTAGTTTACATCAGCTAAAGGATAACGCCTGCATTTAATTAAATGCATGGCGTTTTGCAATAGCCATATTATTATATAATTACTTGACTATGATAGATATTTAATTCAGAACGTATATGCATGTATAAGGCAGTTGCATGGCTCATTACGAATGTATATACGGGGATACATTATCATTGCTTATCGATTGGTAATGTTATATGATCGGAATTGAGATACATGTCCCTCAATTCAGAATAAACTTGGAATCCCGGTCACGATTTACGACCATGTATATATATATATAGGGATTCAACCACACGAGTTCCTCGTCTAAAGCATACTGCGATGATGGTTTAACCCTTTACCCAACAGAAGGGCCCTGTGCCAATGCATTCTCTTATATATGCGAGTCGACCATAGGTCGCCTCGCATATATAAGAGAATGCATTGGCTTAACACATTAAAAATTCTAAAATTGTTAAAGAATGTAAGAAAAAATGGTAAAAAGTGTTAAAAAAAGCTTTTTATTAGGCCAATGCATTCTCTTATATATGCGAGGCGACCTATGGTCGACTCGCATATATAAGAGAATGCATTGGCACAGGGTATAACTGTAACTATCACAATGTGGTCAATGAGCCGGTTCCAATGATATCCATATTTGTATGGTTTTATTGAGACAGACCCAAGATAATTTAGGCTGTTGCAGCTTTATTTGGCCGGTTTTGGCCGGTTCGTTGGGTAAAGGGTTAAACGACATGTTCATTTCGGCCATCAGGGTTCGCGCTGGATCAAAATTTTCTCTTGCCAAATTGTTTGCCATATTAAATAAATGTTTGCCAAATTTCATAAATATTTGCCAAATTTCATAAATATTTGCCAAATTTCATAAATATTTGCCAAATTTCATAAATATTTGCCAAATTTAATTGAGGGTATTCTTATGGAAATTGAAGGAAATTCTCGTTTTTTATCTTTGTTATACTTTATAAACTAACCACAGACACGAGTAAAATGAGCTAGTAAAGCGAGTAGATATTAATTAATAAATATTAAAGTTGCAATAATTATCTAAGTGACACCCGGAAACTATGTTTAATATTGCAACACAGTCATCAAACTTCAAGTGGCTGTCATCACATCATAGATATTATTTCGCCATGTGTCCTTGCTGACAACAACGAGCCACAAATTAATCCGTTGCCATTCTCATTCGCAGATTAACCCTAATCCAAACAGACAAAGAGGACGTCGTTAAAAGGGAACCCATTTCGCCGACTGTTGCATATATTTGTTATGGCTATGACTGGAATTTGATATACATGTTTTCTCAGTTGTTTGTGTCCATCCTACAATTGTAGCTAGAATCTATCGCCTCATAGAGAAAATGCTATATTTTTCTTTGACATTTGAACAACAAAGATATTTCATTGTTAATCATTTCCGGATATGATAACACATAAAGATAATTTTTTTACTTCTGTGCAGAAGAATGGGAGAAAAGCTGACACCTTACTTCGGTGTGTTTTTCAGGGTCATAGTTCCTGGTTTATATCGAAAGCTAAATTTTCAAACAAATGGATTCGTTGAAAACTTAACTACTCACTTTATAGACAGTTTGGCACACTTCTTCCCAGAAATAATAAAAAATATCCTACAACGCTGAAATCGCACCAAACCATGCTGGTATCACGTTCGCTATTACACATTAGTAAGTATATATACCCCAAACCATTCTACATGGTGCTATGGTATGTTGATAGTCCTGTTTAAGGGAAAGGATACACAATAACTATGGGGTTCGTCCATTCATTGTTACCAGAGTTACGGCCCTTGTTGAACTTAGAATTATATTGAATGTTCACTCTGTACAGACATTTTGCATTGTAACTCCAGTAGCAATTGTCAGGCTTGAATGTTGTTTGGAATGCCAATAGAACAGGATGACAACTGAATGTACTAGATAACAATATCAGATTTCATTTTGTGTGATGTTCATAGGAATTCAACTCAATTTGAATTTAATAATGTTTTTAAAATTATTTTACTGCTCAAAACGTGTCACCTATTTCTGACTTTAAGATTGAACACAACATATACTTCAGAAAAGACGTCCTGTTTAAACGAATGCAGTTCAGTGGTATCAAGTTTTTTTTTATTGTGTTGCTGTGAGAAACTGAGATTTCTGCGAGGATGAAGAAACTGATCACCTTAGGCTTAGCGCTATCTTAATTTTTTAGATTGAAAAGAGCCATTTACATCTAACCGGCGTGGATAATTTATGCATACTCGTCCATTTGTGACAGATAAGCACACATCAGTATTGTCTGGAACGGAACGAAATCGACTACTATTCAACGCTTGTGCTGCGCAGCGCTTGGAATCCGTGCGCTATCTGTTGCTTAAATTTTTTGATCAGCACTGGATGGGTGAAATCTCACAGCAGACTGGTTCTACTAAATGCTGAACGCACCCGACCGCCCGCGTCAGCACTCGGCCGCACCCGACCGCACCTCCCCCATTGGTCAGATCTTGATGGGGCATGCACTATCATGAAGAATAGACATGTATATGTACCGAAGTTCCAATCCACAAGTCGATAGCTTGAGCGGAAACGGCACTAACTTGCCGCAGGTTTCGTCTGGTACGCAAGAAGGCACCGACTGCACCTCCCCAACTCCATGACCACGGAGAGGGACATCATATCATGCAGCGAATATCACTCTGCATCCATCCTGGGGATTGGAAATTTGGTACATATATACAGGTCTATTCTGCACGATAGTGCGTGTTTGCGTACATTCAAAGATAGCGAATTCGACAACAACGTATGCTTTAATTTATTCACTTCCGCTACAGTTAGCGACTTGACCGATCGCCCATGGACGTAGAGGGGTGTTCGCTGCATTATATAGTATCCCATTGTCAGGCATCTGGGGGAGGTGCGGTCGGTGCCTTTTTCGATTTTTTCGCACCTGCATGGCGGAACCGACCGCAAGTTATGGGTTAATGGTGTCGTCTCCACTCGAGCTATCGCTTGGGGATTGGAACTTTGGTAAATACGATGTGCATACGCCATCTCGCTCGGGCTCCTGGGGAGGTGTGGACGGGTGCGATCGGCTTTTAGTATAGGACCGCAACAGGACTATTGAGTTCAGATTAAAGTGATGTGAAACACTCCGGTTGGGCGATCAAATAAAAATGGAGAATAACCTTGCTCAAAGTAGTTATTTTTACGAATATTAATCCAAATTTACAGCCCACACTGGCATTCTTTATGTATTAATTAAATGCAATGACTCTGGTCGGTGAACTAATTTGCGTTAATTTATCGCCGATTGTTGCGTCCCGAATCGAGATGTAAATATTTACAATTAAGCGCAGTTCAGACGATGATATCTATGGAGGAGTTTTGGTCGATTTCTTTGAGATTGTTGTTAGTAGAATGCTACATTCCCAGAGTTGGCATGGCGCCTGAGTACTACCTTATCAGTTTCAGGCACCCGAATAAGTCGATAATATGTCTTTAATGTAGTTATACCGGCCAATGTATCACTAATGTGACAGGTAGCGCTCACTACATAATTCACAGAAACTACATAGATAGATATATTCTTCTTGTAAGTGATTCCGTGGAACATAAACGGACATGGCTCATTTAAGCGTCCAAATTATAATTTCGTCTGCTTTGACAAAAACTCGACAAAGTCAAAGCAAGTTTGTTTTCAAGTTTTCGCAATGAAGTTAAATAAAAACGCTTTTTATTGTTAACATATATATCAAGAATAGACTAACAATATCTTTATTAATGTTCCGCGATGATGAAATCGGGACCACTACTGACCAAAGTTTTCTAAATACGATGATTTATAGAAGTTTCTCGCGGGTATATAGTCCGAATACGTATCCTATTTATAATTTATACGTACATATACGTATTTATCGACATAAATATTTTTACCACTGACAAACGATAAATCTTATGCAAACTCACCTGGTCATTAGAGCTAAGCATCTATTTGTATTGTCCATGCAACAGAACGGAATGATTATCAAACAGAGCTAACAACTTGACAGCGCTTTGAATCCATGCGCTATGGGCCGCTTTAATTTTATGATCAACACTGGCCGAGTGAAATCGCTCGGTCCACCGATAAATAACTCGCCGTTTCCCTCCGCGTGCTCGTCGCCTCTCTTGGATCCCGTAGGAACACAGCAGACGTGTTAGCAGTTTTATGTCCACCCGATCAATGTGGCACCTGATTATATGGCGTACAGACAAAGCTCCCAAGATGTCGATACTGTATTATATTTAGATATTAAACCCGGGTAAGCACTCTCACATCAGAAAGGAACACATAAAACGAAATAAAACCAAGTTAGCATCAGCCGGCACAGTACCGGTGGTTTGACTAAACACCGCCCGGACCAGCCCGGACCACCACTGCGGAGTAATATAGGGGTGATTTTAGTGGCAATATATGTGCGGGGGTTCATGAAAACCCACCCAAGCACGTACAGGGGTCGCTGTCACACAGAAGTGTCGCTAATAACCCTCAAAATATCGCCATCGGCGACTATGTTCGCCGCGAATGAAGCTAACAGCCCGGACGGCCCCGATGGTGTCTAGATGTGATTTGAGTGCAAGGACACAACCGTACGGGGGTGTCAAAGAAAGCCATCGATACACGCCCGGTAGTCACGACTGAACAGAAGTGGCGATATTAACCCATAATTTGCCATATTCAGCCAGAATTACAAAATTGTGCCCGCAATAACAAGACTCACAGCCCGGACCCCCCGTATCGCCCTCGTACCGCTATATTATAACTCCATACATATATATAGCGGAACTACCGTCGACTATATTCACGAAGAAAGATGGGCGAATTACTCACCAAAGCCTGGCAACTAGCCCCCAAAATGCCGACGCCGAATATGTTTACGGCTAACGAAGCTAACAGCCCGGACCGCCCCTGTTGCGTCTAGTGGTGATTTTAGTGGCCATATCTATGCGTGGGTGTCATTGAAGCCCACATACGCACGGACGGTGGTCACGGCCAAACAGAAGTGCCGATATTAACCCCTAAACTTTCCAGATTCAACCAGAATTACAAAATTGTACCCACAGCAACAAGACTCGCAGCCCGGACCCCGTATCGCCGTCGTACAACTAATAACTCCTTACATATATGTTGTGGAACTACCGTCGACTACACTCGCGCAGAAACAAGGGCGAATCACCAACCAAAGTCTGGAAATTAACCCCCAAAATACCACCGTCGCCGAATATGTTTACGAAGCTAACAGCCCGGACCGGCCCTGTCGTGTCTAGTGGTGATTATATTGGCCCTAAATCACATCATGCGACTGGACATTGCATTGGTCTGCATGTATGTATACAGCTATGCTCTAATTAATGGACCCCCCCCCCCTTAGTGACTGGGTTACTCGACCCCGTTGATGCCACTAACCGTGATCAATCCTTCCGTGACCGAACTTGGCACCATCTCGCGTTCGCGGTTAGACCACATTTTCATCCAACGTTTATATCAATTCTATGTTGTTTTTTAAAGTCAGCATTATAACCATCACAGAGTGTATATTGCTGGCATGGCATGACGCTGCATGATACAGTGACCTACGTCGAATGTTGATTAAACCGTGAAAAAAAATGATTAATTGAAATATTTTGTTTGTATATAGTTAACGCGGAGCATGGCACTCGCGAAAAACTGGACTGGCTGTAAGGCGGCAATGTGAAAAATTAATAAGGAGAACAGCGGTCGCAAAACAATTATTACTAGTACCGCAGTAAGTTTACCTGTCAAGTGTAGCCTGTTCAAACTTGCAGTTGGTCAATTTATCAATGATTAGCCATCGCCGATTTTCGGAGATTATAACATCTTGTCCGTTCAGATATAATCAGAATCCAGCGAGTGCTAACAATATTCCAGGTTTATAAGAGGCAAGTTAGATTCAATTTCACACACAAAAATTGTTGAGAAATTTCCGAGAACACTTCCGTATTCTCAAATACCAGGTCAAGATACCTAATTGGGTACTCGCTATAAAGTGTTAGTCGAGGCCCAGGACGGATCCAACATAAAATGTTTGAGCCTGCTATATTTGTGTTTTCTCCCTTCTTATACATTGTAAAAAACACAATCACCTGAAGCGGACGCCACCATGTTTTCCTGGAAGTTTATCGTGCATCAAAAAGTGATCGCAACATCCAATCATCTTGGGTCACCATTTTGTTTTGACAATATAGTACCAAAAGCTCGTTGGAATTGAGAGCATGTATAAAACCTAATGATCACTAATACCCAATGCTTTGAAATTTAGACAGGTATAGATACTCTGAAGTACTTAAACGGATTGTAAAATCTAAGAGTGTAGGACCGTTCCAGACATTAAGAATATGATACTAATTTAACAAAACAATTTAATGCAGATAAAATAAAAAATATCTGCACTGAGTTAGTAGCTATTACATAATTAAGTAAATTAACACATTGCCCGCCCGCAATACAGCAAGAAACATTACTGTCAGCTGGTCAGTGTCTGGAGCCAAACTGCAGCCCAATAATTACATTTATCAGACGGCACAATCGTTTCGACGATTTTACGACCAATTCCACGATTCTGCGGCTTGACAACCACGGTGCTACGGCGGTTTAACGATTCTGCGACCAGGCTGATGCGATAAACACGAAAAAAACATTGAGAAATGAATAATTCCAGAAATACGAACAGGAATGTACCATATATTATATTTCTATTAGTTACGGCGATCTTCGATTCGATAATCTGTAAAGAGTTCAGCACTAGACAGTTAGCACAACAATACATAATCTTTGACATAAATAGACCGGTTGTTTTGGTTTTACACACATCACTGTGTGAAATTCGTCTTTAGAGTTGAGAAAATATATATAATAGCCGATGAGCCCGACGTTATCCGGGCTATTCAAAAACCAACTTTCAAGTCGATAGCTCTACCCAGCCCGACGTTGTCCGGGCTATTCAAAAACAAACTTTCATGTCGATAGCTCTACCCGTTTCCGAGATCTGGTCTGCGCATGCGCGACGCTGACGTCGCACGGGCTCGGCGACCCGATAAAATTCGTATCCGGGGCAAGATACATTCACATACCAAATTTCAAGTAGATAGCTCCACCCGTTTCCGAGATCTCGTCTGCGCATGCGCGAAGCTGGCGTCGCACGGGCTCGGCGACCCGATAAAATTCGTATCCGGGGCAAGATACAATCACATAGCAAATTTCAAGTCGATAGCTCTACCCGTTTCCGAGATCTCGTCTGCGCATGCGCGAAGCGGGCGCCGCATGGGCTCGCCAATACGACAACGACGACCGCCTGGTCAAACTACACACACGTACCAAGTTTCGTCCCGATCGGTCGAGAATCGTAGATTTGTATAAATGACAGACAAACATACAGACAGAGGTCTTCAAAATATATATGAGACTAGCCGATGAGCCCGACGTTGTCCGGGCTATTCAAAAACTAAATTTCAAGTCGATAGCTCCACCCGTTTCGAGATCTCGTCTGCGCATGCGCTTAGCTGGCGTCGCATGGGCTCGGCGACCCGATAAAATTCGTATCCGGGGCAAGATACATTCACATACCAAATTTCGAGTCGATAGCTCCACCCGTTTCCGATATCTCGTCTGCGCATGCGCGAAGCTGCGTCGCACGGGCTCGGCGACCCGATAAAATTCGTATCCGGGGCAAGATACATTCACATACCAAATTTCAAGTCGATAGCTCCACCCGTTTCCGAGATCACGTCTGCGCATGCGCGAAGCTGGCGTCGCACGGGCTCGGCGACCCGATAAAATTCGTATCCGGGGCAAGATAAATTCACATAGCAAATTTCAAGTTGATAGCTCCACCCGTTTCCTAGATCTCGTCTGCGCATGCGCTGCACGGGCACCACACGGGCTCGTCAATACGACAACGTCCACCGCCTGGTCAAACTACACACACGTACCAAGTTTCGTCCCGATCGGTCGAGAATCGTAGATTTGTATAAATGACAAACAAACAGACAGACAAACAGACAGACAAACAGACAGAGGTCTTCAAAATATATATGAGACTAGCCGATGAGCCCGACGTTGTCCGGGCTATTCAAAAACAAAATTTCAAGTCGATAGCTCTACACTTTTCCGAGATCTGGTCTGCGCATGCGCGAAGCTGGCGTCGCACGGGCTCGGCGACCCGATAAAATTCGTATCCGGGGCAAGATACATTCACATAGCAAATTTCAAGTCGATAGCTCCACCCGTTTCCGAGATCTCGTCTGCGCATGCGCGAAGCTGGTGTCGCACGGGCTCGGCGACCCGATAAAATTCGTATCCGGGGCAAGATACATTCACATAGCAACTTTCAAGTCGATAGCTCCACCCGTTTCCGATATCTCGTCTGCGCATGCGCGAAGCGGGCGCCGCACGGGCTCGCCAATACGACAACGTTCACCGCCTGGTCAAACTACACACACGTTCCAAGTTTCGTCCCGATCGGTCGAGAATCGTAGATTTGTATAAATGACAGACAGACAAACAAACAAACATACATACAGACAGAGGTCTTCAAAATATATATGAGATGTCCTATAAAATTGAGTGGAAACCAAATAATAACATAGCCATACGTCTTTGGGTGATTTTTCACAACTAATGTTCACCTCAGTTCTGTGATTGATGGAGCTGTGTCCATATTTGCGGGGGTATCATCGCACTCAATTGACATCGCCGAGTAGTCGACTATGACAACGACGATTGTGCGACCAGCAATTGAAATTTCATTAACTTGTGCTCACGAGAAGTCGTTTTCTAATGAATGTCATGCTCGCTATAGACATGAATACGCATACTAGTATGAGTCACACGACCTCAAGGCGACGAGATTAAGACACTTTTATTTGGAGCCAGCTGAGGAAAAGAAAGTAATGTCGAATCGTATATTGCTATACTGTACAGGTTTAATTTCCATATCTGTGCACCACACATTACATGATTTAAATTGCATTCCCGCCTATCTTACTTTCCTTTCGTCTGTCTGTACGCCTAACTAGCAGCCGACTCACAATGCCTCGGTATTTTCTTATCGCCAACATGTCTTATTCTCAGTTGCGTTGTGGTATCGATGGTGGGGAATGGACGCCTTAGAAATTAACTCCACACTTGAAACTTAATTTGTTTTGAGTATAATTCCATATTTTGACATCCAGGAGATATGTATAATATACCGTAACGTAAACTGAACTAATATTTGTAAAACGTCCCACGATTTGTTAATCGGGTCGAAACGTCATGATGACGATCGCGTTGTCATGTGAGTTTCTCAACGGTCTGATAGAGTAGACCCGGCTTGAATTCTAGACTGATCGAAGCCTGATATATATATGTTTAAAGCGATATTCATATGTCGTTGTTGGTTTCTATAGTCTATTTGAAAGTCTGTTGAGTACGAAGTAATGTTACGGATGAAGATTAGCCGGAATGCGAAAATACAAATTAGTGTTGTCGAGTAATTTTTGTACAGTTTTCAAGAAAATGTATCAAATAACATTCATACTCTATGCATACTAGTCCAACATACTCATTTATAATCACTAGTCAGTGATTGGCTTGAGTCTACGGCCCGTATCAAAATATATTTTTACACGAGCATGTGTGCCATGCGAGTAGTACGTGCGTCTTGTTAGCTTCAATCGTAAAATTGGGCATAAGTGTATTTTGAGTATGTTAGTACTATATATTTGAGAATCGTTGATAAAAATGGGCGTAAGTATATTTTCGATAGAGCAGGTCGTCAGAGCGTCATGTTGGTGTATTTTTGGTGAAGTTGTGAACTTTGTAATCTCGGCCGACTATTGCGTGTCTGCAACTAAATAATCTCAGCTTAAGATGGCTTAACCAATTCATAGAGCAGGTCGCCAGAGCGTCATGTGTATATTGATGACTAACAAGTCATCGTGTGAAGTTGCTTTTTTTATATCTCGGCCGACTATTAAATGTCTGACACATCAACTAAATAATCTCAGCTTAAGATGGCTTAACCAAATTATTTGCTTAAAGGTTCAGACAGGTATACATCTTACTGAAAATAATAACGATCGACTATTAACTGTCTGACACATCAACCGAATAATTTGGTTAAGACGGCTTAACCAAATTATTTGCGTAAAGATTCAGACACACATACATCTTACTGTATTTTGAGCAAAAGATGAATATTCCTACCTACTGGATAGTGCGTATTCGTCCGAGGAATTCTCTGATGATTCTCTCAACTGGGATTAAAAAAATGAACACTTTAAATATTGTATATCCTACCATATGTGAACTTGAATTATGTCATCACCAATAAATACATGTATAATCGATTATCTTTTCAATAATAATATCTCTCTGGGTTCTATCGTGGTAAAAATCTTTTGTTTGACAAGAGATTTTCCACTCAATGTTTGTCACAGACCTACGTCATAATACTCCCCTCCCCCAACAACACCTCCCCCTACCCACAACAACCTTCCCATCTCACATCACTTACCCGCACCTATTCATGCGCATATACATTGTATAATGTGTACGTGTCGGAGCACAAGACATCCAAATAAGGAGTATTACCTCGTAGTAAAGCAACGCTCTTTATTCATCTTTCAACATAAATGACACACGTGCATTATCGCGAAATATTGGAAGAATTATTGGAAGAGCGTACGTTTATAGAGTTATTGTTCTTAGAACGAGAATCGTTAGTCCTGTAACGGCACTGAATCTGGCGAGGTTTGCCGAATGCTATGCACGGGTCCGTCAAAGCTAAATCCACATTAAGCATTTAATTTTGAATAAGGTTGATTTGTTTTTCAAATTTAATAGTGTTGCTATGACGAGGCTGATCGAAAAAGAAAATAAATTCGTTTTATTAATTTGTCAATTCTATTCCAACATGGCGGCCACCACTGGGGGCCCATAGGTCTGAATCGCCCGGATGTAAAAACAATTTTGTTCATGTTGACGGAGTTTAGAAATTAGTGACGTCACAACTATACTTGCGTCGCTTACGCGTGGAATAAAATAGTCATGGGCTATTGAGAAGTATGGCATTGTACGTAAATAATAAAGCGGGTTATCGAATCTATGTTACACCATAACCGCGGGTTATTGTAATTTAATGACGATTTTCCCAGGGGGGGGGGGGTCTGCAAAAAAATTCCGTATATAGGGCCGGGGTGGGTGGGTGGTCCAGAGGCGGAAAAAATGGTGCTTGTAAATTTTTTCCAAAATGGTTTTTTTTCAAACAATTTACAAGTACTGACCATGTAATGTTGTTTGTAAGCATGTTAGTACCATGCTTGTTGTTATAGGGCTATATAGGCAGCTAAAGTGACTCTTTAGCCTCAGATTTAGCAACATTCTGGATTTCACAGTATCCCGGACCACTTCACAGTGGACCACCGTACTAACGTCCAGGAAACTTATGATCAACGGAAGAAATATTTAGTAACAAAATTAATATATTACCCAGTTGTATTATCTGAATAAGAGTAATAAAACAAAAAAACTCTATCACAAATTGGATACTACATGGTGAATACTCAATGATGACTACTAGTAGATATCATTAACCTGATTGTTGCATAACATGAAATTGAAAAGGGTATCTCATAAATTTCTAATGTCGGAAATACTGTCTTGTTCTGGCATGTAATCAAATTCATTCCTTCTGGTTATTTCTCATTTGAATGATTGCAAGTAATGTTAATTTGCAACAATTATCCAAATAAAATTGAATTGGTTATGATGAATGACATTACTGTTTACTGCTCAGACAATCCCAAATGAAGGTGACGCTATTCTCATTGAATTTCCGAACTTCATCTGGGAGCTTTACTGCTCAACAAGACGAAACTAAAATACTAATTGTATACTGTTATCACTTACAAATAGATGAACTGAAATAATGTGATGCATTCAGATGCATTGAGAAATGACATTCAATTCTTCATTCTGGTCTATCACCATACCAAACCACATCCAAATTTGACAACCGACACTTAACTTATATTGCGAAAACTTTGTATGGACTGAATTTCATAAAGTCGAACAGGGCCCATAACTCTGGTAGACATTGGTGGTCACAACCTGCGATATTATGCATATTCGTCCCCCATTTCTGGTCCGTCACCATGCCATAGGGCATCAAATATGACAACTGACTCTTGAGTTAAAATTCAAAATGTTTGTACGGACAGACGGCTCGAGACGTCAACTATATACCCGCCGACTAATATCGGGCAGTATAATAACCATATATCTATGTGTATACATAAACAAAAAACAATTCCCCTCCCACCCCATCCTGTTAGATAAGACTAAAGAGTTCTTTGATCATGCACATATAATTATAGAACCCCTGACCTGTTTACCACTATTTACACTGGCCAGTGTTCTCTGTCAGACACAACACACTCGATATATTAAGGCTATAATGGCGTCTAGGGCAATTTGTGACATATAGTGTACCTACACAATGCTTAATTAATATTGTTGTTAGATACTGAAAACACCAGGAAATACATGGAAATACAGTATATTTTTCGTTTTTTTGATCTGTGTTTACCAATTAGTAAGGCAGTTAACACAGTTATTGAAGAACGGCTAAAAAAACCTCTGAAATTTTGATAAAAACATGAGAAACGGGGGGTGGGTCCCCAAAATTTTGGAGGAAAAAAATATTTTTTTTGCAAAAATGGGGTGGTGGGTCCCTCGAGGTCGGAAAAAAAACTTTTTGGGCCCTATATGTGCAATTTTTTTCCAGACCCCCCCCCCCCTGATTTTCCACTGAGTTTTGCCACAGAACTACGTGATAATACCCAAATCAAATCAGTTGTCCGTAAAGAAAAACCAACCAAGCTGACTTGTCCGTAACTAAATGCAAAAGACCTCAAACGTTGAAAAAGAATTTCATACCGAATATAAGTAATCTCCCAAACTTCTCAAAACACGGCCATAACATCAAATTAGTTTCACGGGTTGTATGTATGATCACCCGTACACGTCAGCAGCTTATCGCGTTAATACTTCACCTGTACATATAAACGGCTTATTGAGTTATGCATACATATAGTACGTCACCTGGACATTTTATCAGTTTATCACGTGATCACTAAATGTGGCAATCAGGTGTCCGCAGATGCCTGCAATGTATTATTTATAATAATTGGACTCATTGATCTCACGTAAATAATACTCTTAGTTGTTCCAATAAAATAGTTATCAAATTCGATCACCAATAGATTTGACTGTGGAATATAACGATCTTTAACTTATTTATCGATCTATGTTAGAACATGGTCTTTTAACAAAAAACATGACCATAACAAAAATTACCTTTATGCATGAATCTAATTTGACCATGCGTAAATATTGTCAGCTTATCGTCTGATGAGCACATCCGATGTTTACATAGTTAAACTGAGGTATGATTGTATTATGTGTACATGTATATATATGGTCATAGCGTGACAAGCAAAATGTGATGTTTACACACTTAAGCTCTGGATAAACAATACATATCGCATCTGCAGCAGTCTACTTCATTGTGAATTAAGTCACTCTGGGTTAGTTGACTACAAACCTGTTACACCACAGCATTGGGTTATTGTAATTTAATGAAAATTTTACACGGAGGTATCGTGATTGCTTTCAAAAATAGTACAACTTCCCGTTTGTAACACATGAATGAAGAGCGTTTAAAGGTACGGTTGGCCTTGGCGGTGGGTGTCCTGTAAAAATATTTCCACCCGTCAAAAACCGCCACAAACAGAAAGAACATAAAAATGTAGACAGACTTTGTCCGTATACAAATAAGAAATATCGCATAAACAGTATGTTATTGTCCTTTGTTTGACCATTGTTATGTAAACAAACGCATAAAAAGTAACTTTTCTGGTGTTTGTTTATATTATGATTGTAAACACAAAGAGCGTTCTTTGTTGGTGAATTCCTGATATGGAACAAATAAAGAGCGTTTATGTCATTTGTGTGTGATTAGCCAGTAACACTGTGCTGTCTTCTGTAAAACAACCAGGCTCTTGATTAGGTAAAATATAGTAGGTCTTTATGATAACATGCTGTTTACGCGATAGTCATGGTATATATGAACGAAACTGTATGCATTTTAATGTTTTTCTGTTTACGGTGATTGGAACAAATATGAATATTTTCGACAACTAAGGCCTCACGTGCCTTTAACGTATACGAAATTACTACACGACTGAACTGAACCTTGAAATTTATATTTCACATCTTCCCAACAACAGATACAGACATAATCATAGTGTTATACTGTCTTGTATGTACACACGCTATGACATCATTAAAGGGGGCAATACACTCAAGGTGTTGAATGTTAAAGAAACACGAGGCAAGGGACGTGATGCAATATTGGTGTGTGAATATTAAAGGAACACAATGCACTCTAAAGGAACACAAGACACTCATTATGAATGAATGTTAAAGAAACACAATAAACGCACTGGTGTTTGAATATTAAAGGAACACAATGCACTCTAAAGGGACACAACTTGAAGACACTCATTATGAATGAATGTTAACAATACAAGCGCAGTGGTTGAAAGTTAAAATGACACAGAACAATATTTAAAGTTCAAATTTTCGGGCTCTTAATGCGCCTTTTATCATTACATATCGTTTCTCACTCTACAATTCCCAATAATCCACTCACTCTCTCCCCGCTTATAGATATATAACGAAAACGAGAATATCATGTTGATGAAGTTTATTGAAATTTAATCGTTGTCTGAATCTACAGCCCATTCATTATTATATCCGTGTTTGGTCAGTTTGACCATTTTCTTCATGATCATGTTATGTATGGGTGATGTTTTCATTCGATGCTGGTATTCTATTAATCGTTCGTAACTTTTGAGAAAGAGGAACAACAACGACGATGATGACGACCACAACAACAACAACAACAACAACACCACCACCACCAACAACAACACCACCACCACCACCAACAACAACAACACCACCACCACCAACAACAACAACACCACCACCACCAACAACAACAACAACAACATCAGCCACAACAACAACAACATCTACTTGGGGGGGGGGGGGGCAAAATAACATGACACCGCCGTTGCCGCCGCCGCCGTTGCCGCCGCCGCCGCAGTAAAATACCGCAAAACGCCGCAATTACGTCACTACCAATGACGAAGGAACCTCTCCGTGAAATTGATTTTATAGATCGACACCGTGGATAGATTGACCAATGACGGCTATTGTATCTGTTGACAGATATGCGTGCCCAGACTCGTTTGATGTTCGCTATCGCATTACTATGTTTTAATAGCCGAGACTTCTCTTCTCGTCTGACTCTCTTACCGACAAGACCTGTTGATTCCCCGTCTACACAGTGCTACACAGACTATTTCATCTACATAAAGTTATCAAACATACGGACAGTACAGATTTTAGGTTATAAGGAACATTTGTATAAAGGAAAACCATATACCGAGACATTTTAGTCAAGTATAAATGAAGCACCAGTGTTCAATTTGCTCTAGTGAGTATGTGCGGAACCATGATTTGATAAGACATGTACAATCTAAGCACACTGAGTTTGTTAACCGACACCCACAGCAGCAGCACCAAGCAGCAGCAACAGGCAGCAGCATCATCAGCCACAACAACAGCAACAACAACAACAGCAACAACAACAACCGCAACAAAGCGACATAACATCCTGCTTTGATGATCCAATGGCCAATATCCAGGAAGATTTTATTTTCAAGCATCCATTCACGGCATGCGTAAGTGGACCGACATCTAGTGGGAAGACATACTTCGTGAAAACCTTGCTACAAAAGTCTGCCTCAAAAATATCACCTGCACCTGACAGAATAATATGGTTTTATAAATATTGGCAGCCCCTATATGACGAAATAAAGTATACCGTCACCCCTCAGGTCAACTTTATACGAGGAATAAAAGCAAACTTGGATTCTCTTATCAACCCCCGGTATAAAAATCTAGTTATACTCGATGACTTGATGCAAACTTCATCAAAAGACCAGAGAGTTAATGATTTGCATTCCGAAGGAAGTCACCATTTGAACTTATCTTTGATAAGTTTGAACCAGAATTTCTACTACAACAAAGACGAAATTGTCAATATTTGGTATTGTTCAATAACCCAATCGAAAAAAAATAATAATTTCAACATTATCGAGACAGATGTATCCTGAATGTCCTCAGCGTATGGTGCGAGAGTTTTCGGAAGCGACAAGTGAACTGTACGGTTACCTACTGGCGGATTTAAAAGCCGCAACACCGGACACATTATGTCTGTGACAGAATGTACTAAAAGAGGACACGAACCAACATATGGGTGAATGGAATGGCAAGAAATATAATCTCCAAAAAGACAGCGAGCACCCAGATGAACAGAATGGGATGAAATATTATACCAACAATATTCAGGGTCAACCTAATAAGATGAAATACGATGACAGAGAACTCCCTGGTCAAGGTATAGCATATAATTATATTGTGCCCCAGGGTCAACATAATGGCTATACTAAGGACATAAGGCCACCTGGTGAGCTCGATGAAATTAATAAGAAGAACCGTCAAAACATAGACATTCGAGAAGACATGTCGTGCCCTTGTCATGACTGCGGGCTTTTGTTCGAAGATCATTATGATGTTCAGAGACACGTAAAAAACTGGTGTCAAGAAAATAAGTTAAAACGAAAATTAACTGAGGACACGGATGATAGTCAGAATAAGAAAATTAAATTGAATGAAGATGAATACTTCAAAAGTGTGTGTGATGAGAGTAGAGATAAAGCACAAGAAGAATGGAGTTATAGAGTGGAAACGTATAAGGAAAATGGCTCGACAGAGAAAGAAGCAAAAGAACAAGCTGACAAGGACCTTAAAAGTGAACACATGAGGCAATTTATGAATGGTTATGCTTGGACAATATTAGCGTATCTGCATCACTTACCCGCACCTATTCATGCGCATATACATTGTATAATGTGTACGTGTCGGAGCACAAGACATCCAAATAAGGAGTATTACCTCGTAGTAAAGCAACGCTCTTTATTCATCTTTCAACATAAATGACACACGTGCATTATCGCGAAATATTGGAAGAATTATTGGAAGAGCGTACGTTTATAGAGTTATTGTTCTTAGAACGAGAATCGTTAGTCCTGTAACGGCACTGAATCTGGCGAGGTTTGCCGAATGCTATGCACGGGTCCGTGAAAGCTAAATCCACATTAAGCATTTAATTTTGAATAAGGTTGATTTGTTTTTCAGATTTAATAGTGTTGCTATGACGAGGCTGATCGAAAAAGAAAATAAATTCGTTTTATTAATTTGTCAATTCTATTCCAACATGGCGGCCACCACTGGGGGCCCATAGGTCTGAATCGCCCGGATGTAAAAACAATTTTGTTCATGTTGACGGAGTTTAGAAATTAGTGACGTCACAACTATACTTGCGTCGCTTACGCGTGGAATAAAATAGTCATGGGCTATTGAGAAGTATGGCATTGTACGTAAATAATAAAGCGGGTTATCGAATCTATGTTACACCATAACCGCGGGTTATTGTAATTTAATGACGATTTTCCCAGGGGGGGGGTCTGCAAAAAAATTCCGTATATAGGGCCGGGGTGGGTGGGTGGTCCAGAGGCGGAAAAAATGGTGCTTGTAAATTTTTTCCAAAATGGTTTTTTTTCAAACAATTTACAAGTACTGACCATGTAATGTTGTTTGTAAGCATGTTAGTACCATGCTTGTTGTTATAGGGCTATATAGGCAGCTAAAGTGACTCTTTAGCCTCAGATTTAGCAACATTCTGGATTTCACAGTATCCCGGACCACTTCACAGTGGACCACCGTACTAACGTCCAGGAAACTTATGATCAACGGAAGAAATATTTAGTAACAAAATTAATATATTACCCAGTTGTATTATCTGAATAAGAGTAATAAAACAAAAAAACTCTATCACAAATTGGATACTACATGGTGAATACTCAATGATGACTACTAGTAGATATCATTAACCTGATTGTTGCATAACATGAAATTGAAAAGGGTATCTCATAAATTTCTAATGTCGGAAATACTGTCTTGTTCTGGCATGTAATCAAATTCATTCCTTCTGGTTATTTCTCATTTGAATGATTGCAAGTAATGTTAATTTGCAACAATTATCCAAATAAAATTGAATTGGTTATGATGAATGACATTACTGTTTACTGCTCAGACAATCCCAAATGAAGGTGACGCTATTCTCATTGAATTTCCGAACTTCATCTGGGAGCTTTACTGCTCAACAAGACGAAACTAAAATACTAATTGTATACTGTTATCACTTACAAATAGATGAACTGAAATAATGTGATGCATTCAGATGCATTGAGAAATGACATTCAATTCTTCATTCTGGTCTATCACCATACCAAACCACATCCAAATTTGACAACCGACACTTAACTTATTTTGCGAAAACTTTGTATGGACTGAATTTCATAAAGTCGAACAGGGCCCATAACTCTGGTAGACATTGGTGGTCACAACCTGCGATATTATGCATATTCGTCCCCCATTTCTGGTCCGTCACCATGCCATAGGGCATCAAATATGACAACTGACTCTTGAGTTAAAATTCAAAATGTTTGTACGGACAGACGGCTCGAGACGTCAACTATATACCCGCCGACTAATATCGGGCAGTATAATAACCATATATCTATGTGTATACATAAACAAAAAACAATTCCCCTCCCACCCCATCCTGTTAGATAAGACTAAAGAGTTCTTTGATCATGCACATATAATTATAGAACCCCTGACCTGTTTACCACTATTTACACTGGCCAGTGTTCTCTGTCAGACACAACACACTCGATATATTAAGGCTATAATGGCGTCTAGGGCAATTTGTGACATATAGTGTACCTACACAATGCTTAATTAATATTGTTGTTAGATACTGAAAACACCAGGAAATACATGGAAATACAGTATATTTTTCGTTTTTTTGATCTGTGTTTACCAATTAGTAAGGCAGTTAACACAGTTATTGAAGAACGGCTAAAAAAACCTCTGAAATTTTGATAAAAACATGAGAAACGGGGGGTGGGTCCCCAAAATTTTGGAGGAAAAAAATATTTTTTTGGCAAAAATGGGGTGGTGGGTCCCTCGAGGTCGGGAAAAAACTTTTTGGGCCCTATATGTGCAATTTTTTTCCAGACCCCCCCCCTGATTTTCCACTGAGTTTTGCCACAGAACTACGTGATAATACCCAAATCAAATCATTTGTCCGTAAAGAAAAACCAACCAAGCTGACTTGTCCGTAACTAAATGCAAAAGACCTCAAACGTTGAAAAAGAATTTCATACCGAATATAAGTAATCTCCCAAACTTCTCAAAACACGGCCATAACATCAAATTAGTTTCACGGGTTGTATGTATGATCACCCGTACACGTCAGCAGCTTATCGCGTTAATACTTCACCTGTACATATAAACGGCTTATTGAGTTATGCATACATATAGTACGTCACCTGGACATTTTATCAGTTTATCACGTGATCACTAAATGTGGCAATCAGGTGTCCGCAGATGCCTGCAATGTATTATTTATAATAATTGGACTCATTGATCTCACGTAAATAATACTCTTAGTTGTTCCAATAAAATAGTTATCAAATTCGATCACCAATAGATTTGACTGTGGAATATAACGATCTTTAACTTATTTATCGATCTATGTTAGAACATGGTCTTTTAACAAAAAACATGACCATAACAAAAATTACCTTTATGCATGAATCTAATTTGACCATGCGTAAATATTGTCAGCTTATCGTCTGATGAGCACATCCGATGTTTACATACTTAAACTGAGGTATGATTGTATTATGTGTACATGTATATATATGGTCATAGCGTGACAAGCAAAATGTGATGTTTACACACTTAAGCTCTGGATAAACAATACATATCGCATCTGCAGCAGTCTACTTCATTGTGAATTAAGTCACTCTGGGTTAGTTGACTACAAACCTGTTACACCACAGCATTGGGTTATTGTAATTTAATGAAAATTTTACACCGAGGTATCGTGATTGCTTTCAAAAATAGTACAACTTCCCGTTTGTAACACATGAATGAAGAGCGTTTAACGTATACGAAATTACTACACGACTGAACTGAACCTTGAAATTTATATTTCACATCTTCCCAACAACAGATACAGACATAATCATAGTGTTATACTGTCTTGTATGTACACACGCTATGACATCATTAAAGGGGGCAATACACTCAAGGTGTTGAATGTTAAAGAAACACGAGGCAAGGGACGTGATGCAATATTGGTGTGTGCATATTAAAGGAACACAATGCACTCTAAAGGAACACAAGACACTCATTGTGAATGAATGTTAAAGAAACACAATAAACGCACTGGTATTTGAATATTAAAGGAACACAATGCACTCTAAAGGGACACAACTTGAAGACACTCATTATGAATGAATGTTAACAACACAAGCGCAGAGGTTGAAAGTTAAAATGACACAGAACAATATTTAAAGTTCAAATTTTCGGGCTCTTAATGCGCCTTTTATCATTACATATCGTTTCTCACTCTACAATTCCCAATAATCCACTCACTCTCTCCCCGCTTATAGATATATAACGAAAACGAGAATATCATGTTGATGAAGTTTATTGAAATTTAATCGTTGTCTGAATCTACAGCCCATTCATTATTATATCCGTGTTTGGTCAGTTTGACCATTTTCTTCATGATCATGTTATGTATGGGTGATGTTTTCATTCGATGCTGGTATTCTATTAATCGTTCGTAACTTTTGAGAAAGAGGAACAACAACGACGATGATGACGACCACAACAACAACAACAACAACAACACCACCACCACCAACAACAACACCACCACCACCACCAACAACAACAACACCACCACCACCAACAACAACAACACCACCACCACCAACAACAACAACAACATCAGCCACAACAACAACAACATCTACTTGGGGGGGGGGCAAAATAACATGACACCGCCGTTGCCGCCGCCGCCGTTGCCGCCGCCGCCGCAGTAAAATACCGCAAAACGCCGCAATTACGTCACTACCAATGACGAAGGAACCTCTCCGTGAAATTGATTTTATAGATCGACACCGTGGATAGATTGACCAATGACGGCTATTGTATCTGTTGACAGATATGCGTGCCCAGACTCGTTTGATGTTCGCTATCGCATTACTATGTTTTAATAGCCGAGACTTCTCTTCTCGTCTGACTCTCTTACCGACAAGACCTGTTGATTCCCCGTCTACACAGTGCTACACAGACTATTTCATCTACATAAAGTTATCAAACATACGGACAGTACAGATTTTAGGTTATAAGGAACATTTGTATAAAGGAAAACCATATACCGAGACATTTTAGTCAAGTATAAATGAAGCACCAGTGTTCAATTTGCTCTAGTGAGTATGTGCGGAACCATGATTTGATAAGACATGTACAATCTAAGCACACTGAGTTTGTTAACCGACACCCACAGCAGCAGCACCAAGCAGCAGCAACAGGCAGCATCATCATCAGCCACAACAACAGCAACAACAACAACAGCAACAACAACAACCGCAACAAAACGACATAACATCCTGCTTTGATGATCCAATGGCCAATATCCAGGAAGATTTTATTTTCAAGCATCCATTCACGGCATGCGTAAGTGGACCGACATCTAGTGGGAAGACATACTTCGTGAAAACCTTGCTACAAAAGTCTGCCTCAAAAATATCACCCGCACCTGACAGAATAATATGGTTTTATAAATATTGGCAGCCCCTATATGACGAAATAAAGTATACCGTCACCCCTCAGGTCAACTTTATACGAGGAATACCAGCAAACTTGGATTCTCTTATCAACCCCCGGTATAAAAATCTAGTTATACTCGATGACTTGATGCAAACTTCATCAAAAGACCAGAGAGTTAATGATTTGCATTCCGAAGGAAGTCACCATTTGAACTTATCTTTGATAAGTTTGAACCAGAATTTCTACTACAACAAAGACGAAATTGTCAATATTTGGTATTGTTCAATAACCCAATCGAAAAAAAATAATAATTTCAACATTATCGAGACAGATGTATCCTGAATGTCCTCAGCGTATGGTGCGAGAGTTTTCGGAAGCGACAAGTGAACTGTACGGTTACCTACTGGCGGATTTAAAAGCCGCAACACCGGACACATTATGTCTGTGACAGAATGTACTAAAAGAGGACACGAACCAACATATGGGTGAATGGAATGGCAAGAAATATAATCTCCAAAAAGACAGCGAGCACCCAGATGAACAGAATGGGATGAAATATTATACCAACAATATTCAGGGTCAACCTAATAAGATGAAATACGATGACAGAGAACTCCCTGGTCAAGGTATAGCATATAATTATATTGTGCCCCAGGGTCAACATAATGGCTATACTAAGGACATAAGGCCACCTGGTGAGCTCGATGAAATTAATAAGAAGAACCGTCAAAACATAGACATTCGAGAAGACATGTCGTGCCCTTGTCATGACTGCGGGCTTTTGTTCGAAGATCATTATGATGTTCAGAGACACGTAAAAAACTGGTGTCAAGAAAATAAGTTAAAACGAAAATTAACTGAGGACACGGATGATAGTCAGAGTAAGAAAATTAAATTGAATGAAGATGAATACTTCAAAAGTGTGTGTGATGAGAGTAGAGATAAAGCACAAGAAGAATGGAGTTATAGAGTGGAAACGTATAAGGAAAATGGCTCGACAGAGAAAGAAGCAAAAGAACAAGCTGACAAGGACCTTAAAAGTGAACACATGAGGCAATTTATGAATGGTTATGCTTGGACAATATTAGCGTATCTGTAGCTGCGCAATGGGACTCTGCACAACAGAGTCATGGATAAAGTCGACAAATATTTGAATAATGGTTATGAAGATCGTGATGCAGTGAAAATGTCAATATTAAAGTACAAACCGATGCTAGAAAAATTCATGGACGAAACAAATGACACTTCTGACGAAAGAGATGACAATTCGGACGAAAGTGACAGTGAATAGTTAATATAATAAAAAAAATTGTATTATGTACCACATGTCATGTTATTTTACTGCGGCGGCGGCGGCTACGGCGGTGTCATGTTATTTTGCCCCCAAAAAAGTAGATGTTGTTGTTGTTGTTGTTGTTGTGGCTGATGTTGTTGTTGTTGTTGTTGTTGTTGGTGGTGGTGTTGTTGTTGGTGGTGGTGTTGTTGTTGTTGTTGTTGGTGGTGGTGGTGGTGGTGTTGTTGTTGGTGGTGGTGGTGTTGTTGTTGTTGTTGTGGTCGTCATCATCGTCGTTGTTGTTCCTCTTTCTCAAAAGTTACGAACGATTAATAGAATACCAGCATCGAATGAAAACATCACCCATACATAACATGATCATGAAGAAAATGGTCAAACTGACCAAACACGGATATAATAATGAATGGGCTGTAGATTCAGACAACGATTAAATTTCAATAAACTTCATCAACATGATATTCTCGTTTTCGTTATATATCTATAAGCGGGGAGAGAGTGAGTGGATTATTGGGAATTGTAGAGTGAGAAACGATATGTAATGATAAAGGGCGCATTAAGAGCCCGAAAATTTGAACTTTAAATATTGTTCTGTGTCATTTTAACTTTCAACCACTGCGCTTGTATTGTTAACATTCATTCATAATGAGTGTCTTGTGTCCCTTTAGAGTGCCTTGTGTTCCTTTAATATTCAAACACCAGTACGTGTATTGTGTTTCTTTAACATTCATTCACAATGAGTGTCTTGTGTTCCTTTAGAGTGCATTGTGTTCCTTTAATATTCAAACACCAGTGCGTTTATTGAGTTTCTTTAACATTCATTCACAATGAGTGCCTTGTGTTCCTTTAGAGTGCATTGTGTTCCTTTAATATTCACACACCAATATTGCATCACGTCCCTTGTCTCGTGTTTCTTTAACATTCAACACCTTGAGTGTATTGCCCCCTTTAATGATGTCATAGCGTGTGTACATACAAGACAGTATAACACTATGATTATGTCTGTATCTGTTGTTGGGAAGATGTGAAATATAAATTTCAAGGTTCAGTTCAGTCGTGTAGTAATTTCGTATACGTTAAACGCTCTTCATTCATGTGTTACAAACGGGAAGTTGTACTATTTTTGAAAGCAATCACGATACCTCCGTGTAAAATTTTCATTAAATTACAATAACCCAAATGCTGTGGTGTAACAGGTTTGTAGTCAACTAGCCCAGAGTGACTTAATTCACAATGAAGTAGACTGCTGCAGATGCGATATGTATTGTTTATCCAGAGCTTAAGTGTGTAAACATCACATTTTGCTCGTCACGCTATGACCATATATATACATGTACACATAATACAATCATACCTCAGTTTAAGTATGTAAACATCGGATTTGCTCATCAGACGATAAGCTGACAATATTTACGCATGGTCAAATTAGATTCATGCATAAAGGTAAGGTAATTTTTGTTATGGTCATGTTTTTTATTAAAAGACCATGTTCTAACATAGATCGATAAATAAGTTAAAGATT